>OV050032.1:191639727-192376402 GCA_920105625.2 Clusia tigrina
CTATTTTGATATTAGATGACTTTTGTATAATTTTAAAGCTAAATTTATATGCAAAGTTTGTAAGTAAATATTTTTAAAATTATTCCAGTTTTACCCACAAAGTCTTCGGGTCAAATTTGCCCTGGAGTAAAATGAAAGTATATATATATATATATATATATATATATATATATATATATATATATATATATATTATATATATATATATATATATATATATATATATATATATATATATATATATATATATATATATATATATATATATATATATATAATATATATATATATATATATATATATATATATATATATATATATACTATATATATATATATATATATATATATATATATATATATATATATATATATATATATATATATATATATATATATAAATATTATATATATATATATATATATATATATATATATATATATATATATATATATATATATATATATATATATATATATATATATATATATATATATATATATATATATATATATAAATATATAATAAATATATATAAATATATATATATATATATATATATATATATATATATATATATATAAATATATAATAAATATATATAAATATATATATATATATATATATATATATATATATACTTATATATATATATATATATATATATATATATATATATATATTATATATATATATATATATATATATATATATTATATATATATATATATATATATATATATATATATATATATATATATATATATATATATATATATATTTATATATTATATATATTATATATATATATATATATATTTATATATATATATACTTATATATATATATATATATATATATTTATATATATATATATATATATATATATATATATATATATATATATATCTTCATCTTATCAGACAAGCCTCCCACATTCTGAAAATGGGGATCCCCATTTAATTAACTTGATAAAGAATTATTTTATAATAATAAAATTTCATTTCTATAATTCATGTCATATGCTCCTTGTATTCATTTCGTAAAATTTGTATAAATTTGAAATAAACGGCTATAAAAAAATACAATTTTTCCTGAAAATCGTTGGACATATAAGCTCCAATAATTTACTTTAGTAAAGCAAATTATTGTCCATATGAGAAATTTACTACTTGGGTCAATTTTGACCCGAAGCAAGTTTACGTCAGTAACTTTGAGGATCTTATGAAGGGTTAAAAGACACTACTTCGGAAGAGAAGAAGAGAATTACTAATTAATAAGTAATTGTTGAAAGATTCTTTGCAGTATTGAAGTGTCGCATGCGCTTAAGGAAATCAGCTCACATGGCACAATTTATTATATGTATGTAAGTATATTCTTGGATTTATACATATTTGAAGGTATGCAGAACCTTGATTTTTATACAGATATACTATTGATATGTGGAGAACAAGACACAAGGGAAACTTTGGAGCATATACTATGCCTATGCCCTGCAATATCGAAAGCGCGCACAACACTTCTGGGAGCCCCTTGGTTTGAAGGACTAGAAGAGGTCGCACAATTAGGGACAGTTTCGCTCTTAAGATTTGCTAAACGCGTCTCTCTGTTTAAGGATTTATACTACAGCTCTTAAACGGATATCCACCTGGCACCGCAAAGGACCTTGCAGGTCTATGTGGGGCCTTCACAGTCAGCCAGTTTAACCTAACCTAACCTATAATTGATATACATATATATTTATGATGAATATGATATAACTTCTTATTATCACATACTCTATAATATATATATATTAATATATACTCTTTAATATAAAAACATTTCATAAAAATCTTTGAAATTCTGTATAGAAGTAGGGTGGGCTGGCGAACCGCCGAAGAAGGCGGTCTCTAAGCGCTCAGACTTTGATGTCCAAATTCTAAATAATGTTGATTAAATTCTAAATAACTAATAATTCTAGAACCCTCGCGCCATTCTTACAATTCGACGGTAATTTCGTCCACAAAGATTTTTTAAATGGGAAGCTTTGGGACATGTTTATGCATAGAAAGAGCAGCTTTAAAGCTTTGAAGCTTTCAAGTTGTTGAAGTTTAAAATTCCCTTGACAATTTCCAGTTTTATTTCATTGAATATTTTGTTGTTAATTTTTAAATTCGAAGCAATTTGAAACATAATAGATAGATAGGGCTATGCCTCCTTTGAATAGGTTCAACATATATGTAAGTATATATAAAATAATAATTAACTTGTGTATATTAAATAGATATGCATGAAAAATTCTTACAAGTAATTAAATGTAAATATTCAAAATTAATAAACATACCGAATAAATTCTTCGACAGCATGTTAACCCGACTTTCAAATTCTGTTGGTAGCCTTCTTTTATTATATGTATATTAATTTTTCTTTTTTATTATTATTTTTTGTTATTTTTCTGAAGCACCTTTTGTAATAAATTGATTTACACAAGTAACTTTTTTGTAAGTCGTCTCTGAATTTTCATGCAATTCGATGAGAAACTCCAAACGAATTTTTAACTGAAGAATGGGATTTTCTTTACCGTTCTGGGCAAAGTTTATAACGCAACTAAAAACTAAAAACCCGTGCACACAGGCTTGAACCCGGACAGCAAAAGCGAATCAGCCTACAACGCAACGGGCGCAGTGCTCACCGCACCGAGTACGAAATACACACAACACACTCGAACCGCAGCGCCGACGATCACACAAGTTCGGTATTTAAATTGAGTCGCACTTGTGCATCCATCCAAACGGACAGCCGCACAGGGTCATTCGGTAGCTAGCTAAGTATGCAAACAAATGCGTATTCAAATTGATGTTAGCATAGTTCCGCAGTGAGCTGATTAAAAGAGGCCGAACCCGCCCACCACGGGCCGAGACGTGCCTACACAGTGCTGGTAGTAGAACGCAATGAAACGGCATAGGAAGTTGTAACGTAACAAGAGGCGCATATGCATATTAACGTTACATAAAGTTGTGTTGTTGGAATTCAGGCTTGGAATACACCAACAATTGAGTAATTAAACAGAACTGATTTGAGAAACTTTTATTTAGCAATTTAAACCGACAACCTGGCAGCTAGTGCTTATCTTTAATTTATAATTTGTAATTAACCTTAATAATAAAAAAATAAATAATTTCTAACAGTTTTTGTTTAACTCAAGTACTAAATATTTAATTAAAATAAATAAATATTTTATTGCTAAATAAATATTTTACCACTATCAAAACGAATCAATTAAAATTTACACCCACACACCAATCAATCTAAATTAACACTCAAGTTGAACTGCGTGGTTCAGTGGTAAGTATGAAAGTCCTAGGTAAAAGTGGAGTCGCGGGTTTCATTCACTGCCAGGGCATGGTCTGGCTTAAGCTTATTTCTGAATCTTTTTCTCTTCCGCGTCGAAAGCCTTGGTTGCTAGCAAGAATGATCAAATACTTTATTCTATCATTCTTGAGTTGCTAGCAAGGAATATTTATGTTGCGTATTGTCTTTGTTGCTAGTACTCATCTCTCAGATGCAATGAGTGTATTTCTGTTCGAAGGGTTGCTAGGAAACCCCTCGTACAAAATGTTTGTAATAATAATTTCATTCGTCATGCGAGCTCTATTTATGTATACTCTTTGGTGTGAGGTATAAGAAAAAGAATAATTTGTTTGAGGAAATTATAAATTGGAAGACGAAAGCAGTACCAATTGGTTTTTAAGCTGATAAAAATGTCGGTTTAAGTTATACAATATATATATATAAATAAAATTAACCAAGTGGATCAAAGCTGGTACAATTTAACGTAAGAATTTTCTATACAAATCAATATTAAAGTAATTTTTAAAATTTGCTCATATACTCGTACGCAGTGCCGCAAGGCACTTACGTAACGTAATGACATTACTTAACTTTAAAACAGACACTGTGGGCTTCAATGTCAGGCATTACAGGGAACGTAACGGAATGCCACTAAAATTGCGATTTTAAGAGTTTCGTTTAATTAGTGTGTTGTAAGTATACCCTTAACCTAAAGGACGCTTTCGACCTAAGTCTTAATATACAGGGAGGCTGACCACTCTAGGGAGAACACTACGTCCTTAAAAACCGTGATTACATTTGGTAAGCTTAAGATCCACATAGCAAAATGGAATTCTGTTAATTTGGTAGCGTTATACGACTATCTCGCTCACACTTACGCAGAAGTGCTATTCGCCTAGAACACCACGCAGCTGCAAGGCCTACAGAAATTTTTAAGATGAACGAAATTTATTTTTGAACGAAATTTATTTTTGCACAAAATTTAATACTAAAGATTATGCTCCAAAAATGTTCAAATGTTAGAAACATGTTGTTCCAATTTACTTTCAAATGTAGAACAAAAAACGTGTTGAAATCTTGAAAATTGCCATCACTCCAAACGAAAAAATGACTTGTTCTGCGATCCGATTCTCATTGGAAGTGGTAGAAATCAATTGAATGGCCAAAGTGGACATACTTTTTTTAAATAAATTTGTTCAATATTAAAAATCACCTTTCATCACCCATTTATGGAATGTGTGGTGTAACAAAATAACAAATAATAATTGGAGTCAAAGCTGTGAAGATAAATCTGAGATGCGTGCTGCTGATAAACATTTCGAATGTTCCTCGCATGTCAAAGTTATATATAAGGTGAGGTCACTTCACACAACGACCACACTTATGTCAAAAAAAACTGTTGACTTTCCACCATTTTAATTTTAAATTTCACAGCAGATTCTTCCACAGGTTACTAACTCTGAGAGATTAACTTCACCATAATACTTTCATCATGTTTGTCCCCATTACAGATTTCGTTGTGAATCGGAAAAAGTGAAGAAGACAAACCCCCTGAAATTCTTCTATTTAATATGCAAATAAAAAGACCCAGTTTTGTTTGAGTTCGCGTATTTTGCATACTCATAACATTTCCTCAACGGATCCTTAAATTTATATATGTTATTCAATAACTACTTCAAAAATTAACTGAATTATTAAAACGAATTACAAACATTATGAATTTTTTACTGTTTGTGCACTAATTCTCAATGAACTAGTTGCGTATATATTTGAAGTGACTTTCCAAGACCAGTTATCATGGACATCAACTTCAATTCCAGTTCAATAACCAGTTACCAGTTATGTAACTATAAACCAGTTATCACTTCTATAGCTTACCTACTCGTTGTATTGTACTAGTTTGAAAGTAGTTCAAAAACTTCAATATTGGTGTTATGATATACTCAAGAGTCAACTGTGGGAGTTTCTACTGAACATCCCTATTCTACACCATTCCTATTCTACACCATTCCTATTCTAGACCCTTCCTATTCTAGACCATTCCTTTCATAGACCATTCCTTTCCTAGACCATTCGTATCTTAGATCACTCCTATATAGTAGACAATTTCTGTCACAGCGCGTAGCAACGTGGAATTTGCTTGTTCGGTCCACGGTAAGTAAATTAAATAAGAACTAGTAATAAATCCGAACCAACTAGTTTGACATCAGTTCCGATATTATACTAGTCACTTTCGCTGCAGGTTCCTTACAGAGAGTGGCTCAAAGTCATTGGTAACCATTTCGCCATATTCCCCCATAGAGTCCCTAAGTATATTTCAAAAAATATTAATGCCGCGAATTGACTAAACTCAGAAACTGCGTATATAAATATACAGGGCCGCCACTCTTAAATACAGCCCCGTGCTTTGCTGGAGCGGCCCGTGAGGTCGGTTTGAACTCACGGCACCTACTTAAGTAACATGAGTGTCGTAAGATTTCACCCGTAGAATGGCAAAAGCGAGAGTGATATGGGGCTATAAAAAACATGTCGATGTTGTTATTGTTATTGTTATTGCCTTTTTCCCCCATAATAAACAACAACAACAACAAGAAACAAGCTTTGTTTATACCGCACGAAGCGTAAACAAATATAAACACGTCAATTTCTAATCAAATACGCATGAAGAAGCGTGTGCACACCTCGGTGGGTGTGTGAACTAGTTGAATAATTTCGATAAAATTAATAAATGAACGCATTTTGAGTGATAAATGCAAGCAGAGATATCAGGAACTTAAAGGCGTGTGTGGGTGATAAGAATGGGTCTAATGAAAGTGCCACGACTGTATAATTTATTTCGATACAGGCAGTAGATAAATAAATGTATTGATATCTACGAACTGGGGTTCAATTCTTTATTGTTAGATTATCAGCTATGAGCGAGTACCACTGATAGAGGTAACAGCAAAAGCTGGTCTAGTATAAAGACTTTATTCGCTCACTGAACCATCATTGGTAGTAATAGAAGCACCATTATTTTTATTCGGAGCAACTCAGATATAGCACCCAGACCATAAGACAACCATTTTGCTATATTTGTCGTTTTATGTTTTGTATTATTCTTTGAGTTTACCTGATCTCTGAGTGCAACTCAGTGGAGCCTGTGCCCTAAGCAGCCAAAGTTTACGTTACTCAAAGATTGCAGGTCGCCTCTCACTCACACTCTTATAATTTGCCACTAGAATGAGTGAGAGACGACCTTATAACATACTAACCATGGGTGCAGTAAAGGACATAGTTATTGGTAACAGCTTCCGGGAAAACCTTCGCAAACATAATCGGTAACTTAAATTGGATATGAGAGAGCGTCCCGATTTCAGTTAGAGAGTAAGTAATTTTTGAAAGAGATTAGTTTCTAATCGTGCGTGAGTTTCTGTCAAATCCAAATACTATGAAGCTAAATTATGAAAAAATAGTTTTTGAATTACTTAAGACACTATTTGAACAACTATTTTATATAACAATAATTAAACTGGTTCAATAAGGGCTTAATAATCAAGCAAGTAATTTTGAATTACATGACACCATTCAGTAATCGAACTATTAATACGACTAATTTAAACAACGCTAACACTTTGGTGGTGAATAATAAGAAACGTACATATAAGAAACGCTCTTAGCGAATGCACGCCACAGCTGTCAACATCATTTTCCTCTTGTGGAACCGCTATTTTTTCCATTTTTTTATGTTTTTATTTTTACTTGAAAAATAATAACTTAATTATTATCTTACAATGAGAGAGGAGCACTAGCTGCCAGGACATTCAGCTTGTTTTTTATATATGTATGTATGTACATATATTTCTGTTATCCTCACATGTCTGAATTTTATTTGTGATATATCGCAAAAAGCACCGAAACTCTCTATTTTAATTAATTTTCCAAATTGTTTTTGTAAAATTCTCTCAGAAATTTGCTTCTAAGAACTTTTGAACACCACCTCCATCATACGCTCCAACAACTCTTGCCTTTTTCTGTTCAGGACACCATTTTGTCTCAAATACCATGGCTATCGTAACGTAACGCCAGTGGTAACGTAAATGGTTACGTTGCGTTATGATAACTGTGTACACGAGTTGCTCGTATAACAGGTGTCAAACCTACGCCACGTTACGCCTTCGCTAAATACCTCTTAAACGATAAGTGAGCTAAGATCAGTGCATCAAGCTTGTGAATTTTCCACAGAAAACTTAGTTTTTAACTCCCACCTTTCACTTGTTAACATAATTTCATTTAGTATTCCTCACCCTGTACACTAACGCACTTGCACGAATTCTAGAGTAGTGCGAGGAAGTCACCTTCTTCACCTACTCTGTGCACGCTTTCCCATTATTTATTGGGCTTGCGACGCGTGTATGCAAATGCATTCGACTTGACCCAAACCAGTAGAAATGCGAGCGGATGCACTTAGAAACCAGTTATAAGAGAAAATCTATTTTTAGCGACAACTCTCTGAGTGGATCGTGTGTATAAGCAAACCACATTCTGCAGCGTACTTAAGTATGTCAGTGTGTAAGTGAACGTAATAAAGTGCGTAACACTCAAATAACAGGAACAATTTCCAGCATAAGGAAACGAGCGTTGCCAACTATGTAAAGTCGTGTTTTCAAATCGAATGCCAGGTCAATAACAAAGTGGAAGATACCCACTGACAGCAGAACAATTGCTCTAACGGCGAAATTTTACTGAATAACAATCCTATATAACAGTGGAGAAGAAAAGCAAAAATAATAAAAATTATAAATTATTTAATTCTTTAATGTGTATGAAAAAGTGCAGTTAAGTTCATATATATTTCCTATAGCCTTTTCCAATTCGTTCTTGGTAGTAGATTTTAGGCTTAGGTTTTGTTAAATTGGTTGGCCGTGAAGGCCACACATAGACCTTCAACGTCGTTTGCGGTGCCAGATGGATATCCCTTTGTTATTGTAGTATAGATCGTTAAACAGAGAGACGCTCTAAGCAAATCTTAAGAGCAAAACTGTCCCTAATTATATCTTCTAGTCAACCAAGGGGCGCGCTTTCAATATGGCGGGGTATAGGCATAGTAGATGCTCCAAAGTTTCTCTTGTGTACTATTCTCTACACTTCCTGCATTCATTGTTGTTTGTAAGCCCCATCCTTTTAGCATGTACCGCCGTTAGACAGTAACCTGTCAGTATTCCGTTCTGCAATACTTCCTCGGAAGGGCCAGTATCGATTTGGTCTGAGTATATTTAAATTTAAATAATAATCTCTTAAGTGAATTGCTGTTAAATTAACCCCCTTTATTAAATTTAAATAATGAATTATATTACTTCTCATAATCCAGTCATCGATGCATATATAACCAGTTACATGCGGTATCTTGTTCTTTGATGGATGATAGATTGGTCTTGGCCGCTTCAATACAGCTCCGCCAAATGCGGTATACTAATAAAGCTAAATACCGCCCATAGGACATTTCAGCTTCACTGACGAAACGGTGTGAAGTATTGAAAGCTTCTGAAAAGGGCGGTAGGGTAAAAAGTCAGGAATCACCTCCGCCTTACACACAATGAAAACAATGAAATAAACGCAGGTTTGACGAAGACGCGTTAAGGTAGAACCAAAATAGACGAGACGTAACGATAGCGATTGGACGAACGTCTGCATTCGTTACATTTATTTTTATATATAACCCAAAATGTGACGCTATCAAACGCATCGATGGATGCATTTTTACACAACTTGCGAGCTTGTGTTTGTTTATTAACATTGGTTCACATATGCGTGGTCGGCAGAAATCCTCCACGCGGGTGCCGACCGGGCAATAGGCATCACGGTTTGCAGTGCTGTTGCAGCATTGCAAACCGGTGGTGCCTAGCCAAGATCAATATATGAACTCCCCCCTTCCCTCTTGGCGGAGAGCTATATGTTGTGCCCCAATAGGTGACGGAGGAGCTAGTATAAAGATCATTGCTAAAAAGGTACCTGACGGCAGGTATAAAACGTTAGAGATAGAGGCTTCCCGAAACAAAAACTCAAAATGGAGGTCAATGATGGAAAGAAGCGGGCTGGGATATCAGCCCAAACGTCGGTGGGAGAAGTGGCTACTACCACCGGCGGGCACATTGAAGCTATAAGCTGTGTCGCCAGCGGCCACACTTCTGTTGTAAAGGGAGCAGTTTACAGCAGTCGTACAGCTACTGCCAACACAACGACGACGTTCGCGCTGCGACGCACAGGAGCCATAGTCCAGGAAGACTCGGACCTCGAAAGCGTAGCGAGCGTAAATACAATCAACGAAGACGCGCTACTTCGTTCTCCGGCCAAACTCGAAGGTGTCAGTTCTGATCGCAAGAAAGGGCTAAGCCAAGTAAAGGAGAGGATGAAAGCGAAAGCGCGATACAAGGCCGCGGTACGAGTACACGACCGACTTAGCACCAAAAACGACCTGACTCAGCAAGAGAAGGAACGGTTGGCTTGGGCTAAGGAGGAAGTTGAAAAAGGACGGGCACATTTCTCAAATCTCCCAGGGTGTGCCGCATCGGATCCGAAATTCGCGAATAGGTTAGAGGAGCAAATTGCTGAAAAAAGGCAACGCTCTACCGAAAGCGAAGGAAAGATGCCCACCAGGAAAAGGAAGTGCAATGACGGCACTGTGAAGCCGAGCGTCAAGCATGATACAGAACGACCTACAAAAAGCAGCGACGGCGGCCAATTAGATTGCCAAGAAACACTTAATCGTGGCGCTCATAGACCGCAGTAATCCGCTGGGACAAATGATGCAAGAACGGTGGAAAGCGGTGGAGATGAAGCTGCTTCAAGCCCTATTTGCAAAAATGTAGGCAGACCCCAGCGCACCTATGCCAGCATTTGACGGAGCAGGATGGTTTGGCGGCGTCAAAATCATTAAATGCAAAGACGATCCTTCTCTAAAGTGGGTAAAGGAACCCGTAAAAACGCTTCAAGGCCTGTGGGAGGAGGCTTTGCTTGAAATTGTCGATCGCAGCTGCATTCCGTCGGTGCCGAAGGCGAAGGTGCTCATACCGCGCCTGGTGAAATCTGAGGATGCTCTGTTACTATTACAACGGCAGAATCCGGACGTGCCGACGAGCGACTGGAAGGTGCTAAGTGTGGCTAAACCAGCGAATACTGGGGGAGGCCAAAACTACATCTTACAGATCAATAAGACGGCAGAAGATATACTTTATCCGCGGTTTGGGAAGATGGCGTGGGGAGTTGGTAGCGTGTACCTTCGCCTCAAAAAACGGAACCCGGGTGATGATAACCAAAACACGCTCGAGACTGGGGAGGTGGAACTAGATCTTGGCCTGGAAGAGGTCTTGAAAGCCTCTCTGAACTTACGGGATGTGGAGAAGGGTGAGTTGGAGGAAACATCCAACCCCGGGAGGGAGCCGGTGCCGCATGCTGAAGGCTCTTCAAATCAATCTCCACAAAAGTAAACTCGCTTCAGCTGAACTTCTCCTCAAGATGGAGGAAGTCGGCTACGATGTGGTGTTGGTCCAGGAACCATGGATAGCCTCGGTTAACGTGGTTTCCGGCTTAAAATCACAAAATTATAATACTTATATCCCAAATGTGACAGATAAGGTAAGAACAGCGATACTGGTGAAGAAAAGTATAAATTCTTATATTAATCTCAATCTCTCCACAGATGATCTAACGGTGGTGGCCGTAAAAGGCGGCAGGGATGAGCTACTACTCCTTGCGTCTTGCTACATGTCACACGAGGACGCGACGCCGCCGAGTGAACTTCATAGGCTGGCGGAAGCAGCCACCAAAAGGAAGCAGGCTCTGGTGGTGGGATCCGACGCAAACGCGCACCACACGGTATGGGGAAGTGCCGATATAAATGAAAGAGGTGAGTCACTACTCAACTTTATTCTCCAAAGTAGTCTAGAACAAGCCAATAGGGGGGAGGAACCAACATACATTGGACCACCCTCGAAGAACGTACTAGACGTAACACTATGGTAGAAGACTGGAAAGTGCTTAGTGCACCATCACTTTCTGACCACAAATATATAAGTTTCTCTGTTACATTCTCGACTAAATATAAAAAGGTAAACTTCGACACAAACACGAACTGGGAGTTGTACAGGAAGATACTAGAAAATAAACGAATGAGACCAAGAAGGTACAACTCGCACGTTGAACTTGAAAAAGGGGTAAATTCACTCACAATTACTCCAATTAAAGCTCATCATAGGTCTTGTCCTCCAACACGTACAAAACGCAAGTCGAAACCTCCCTGGTGGAACAAGGAGCTAGGGTTGCAAAGGCGAAAGGTACTTGAATTCTTTAAGTTGGCCAAAGTAGCTGAGGAGACTGGACTGACAGCTGTGAGGAATCCCTCGAGGACCTTGTCAGTACACATTTCCCGGGCTGTACAGACACTGTAGATCTCGAACCTACAAGAGATACTGCGAACGACATTCCAACGGATATCATTACAGCAGATGGAATAGAGTGGGCAATAAATTCCTTTGACCCATTTAAATCACCAGGTCTGGACGGAATCTTCCCAGCCATGCTCCAAAGGGTTAGCTATCTTCTGGTACCATGGCTAAAAACGATATATACGGGATGTTTGGGGTTCGGCTATGTGCCTGCTGCGTGGAGACAGGCGAGGATTGTGTTTATACCGAAAGCGGGTAAAAGCAACCCTCTCTACTCAAAGGAATACAGGCCCATCAGTTTGACCTCATTCCTCCTGAAGACGTTAGAGAAGATACTAGACACATATATCAGGGACACAATTGCGCCAGACAATATGTCAAAAGCACAACACGCTTATACTAAAGGCAGATCCACGGAGACTGCACTCCATTCGCTAGTACTGAATATTGAAAGGGCCTTGGAATATAAAGAATATGCCCTTGGGGTATTCCTAGATATATCCGGAGCCTTCAATAACGTGACGAAGGATGCTATTTTGAATAGCATGGCAAAAAGTAATGTAGAACCCACTGTTTATCTGTGGATAAAGCAGCTTCTAGGTTGCAGAACGATAAGAGCGAAATGGACCGAAGCTAAGGTGATCAAACAGGCAGGCAGGGGTACCCTACAAGGAGGAGTGCTATCGCCGCTTCTGTGGCTACTTGTAGTAAACGAAATATTCAGGGAATTTGATGGGAAGGCACCTAAAGTAGTGGCATATGCAGATGACATAGCAATAGTAGTAACGGGAAACCTAGATACCATCAGTAACATAATGAACAACACTCTTACAACGATCCATCAGTGGGCGTCTCGAGCAGGCTTGGAGGTAAACGCGGATAAAACGGACATGATACTCTTTACCAGAAAGTACAAGGTCCTCGCGTGAAACTTCCCGAAGCTAGGTGAAAGTGAACTTACTCCCAAATACCACACAAAGTACCTTGGAGTAATTCTGGACAATAAGCGTATGTGGAGGCGCAATGTTGAGGAAAGGGCGAAGAAGGCCAGTAACGCGCTATATGCATGTAAAAGAATACTTGGGGTCTTTCTCCCTCGCTGATGCACTGGTGCTACACCGCAATAGTTAGACCAATCTTACTGTATGGTGCTTTAGTGTGGTGGACTGCAACAAAGAGGGCTACATATATAATGCCAATGAGAAGAGTCCTTCACTCTGCATAACAGGCGCACTGAGAACCACTCCAACGGCTGCTCTCGAAATAGTACTCAACACGCCGCCTATCGACCCTGTGGCGCCATGTTGAGTACTGTCTTGGACTGACGGCAAAGCCTGTCGTTTAAGGTAGGAAAGCTCCCAGGCCTTACAGCAAGAATGGCAAGACTACCCAGCTGTGACCCCATATGAACTTAGAGCTACAGTATACGCGTAGGTCCAAGCACGATATGTGAAGCTTTGGAAATCCTTTTAAAGGATTTTATGGAGTTTGCGTGGAAAAATCACTCGTAATGATAATATATAAATATCTGCCATGGATAGAAAGATCAAAAGTTTTTCCCAATGCCCATCACTGGGGTATCGTAGAGTGTCCGACTCAAAAACGGTACCCGAGTTCATTTTGGTTCAAAACTGAGTAAAGACAATGAGTTGATTGGGTGTTTGAGCAGCTCGGCTAGTTTCGAGGTCATTCCATACGTTCTAGAAGTACATACATTAGTGCAAAAGAGATAGCATCAATTATGCCTCATAATAGGAAAGAATAATGCAACATCACTACATTATCATAAATGACTTTTCACTAATAACTCTTCTGTAATGACTTCCCACTGATGACTTATTGTCAATGACATTCTTCTAATTCTGACTTACCACCACCGCTGCTCTCGAAACGGTACTCAACATGCCGCCTATCGACCCTGTGACGGAGAAACTTGCAGCGAAATCCGCGAGGAGACTGACGGCTACGGGAGAATTCTCTTACAGAACCTTCGGGCATAGCTCAATAGGCAGAAGAGGTTCATGCAACACTGATTACATGACTCCACGTTTTAATTGGGAAAGAGGGTATCGTACTACAATCGAAGAGGAGGGGTGGCGTAAGGGCATGAGGCCCAGCCGAAACTTTTACACGGACGGCTCAAAAACGATGGATGGTGTCGGAGCGGGCATCTACTGCTCAGAGTTGGGAATTAGGCAGCCTATAAAGCTGCCTGACCAGAGCAGTATCTTTCAAGCGGAAATCTTCTATGTTAGAAAAGCCGCAGAGCTAGCCTACACCAAGACAGGAAATGACTCAAAAATAAACATATACGTGGACAGCCAGGCAGCGATAAAGGCGATTAACTCATATAGTATAAAATCCAAAAATATCCTACAGAGCAGGGAAGCCATAGAAAGGTTAGTCACAAATAGAAGACTGCATATCTATTGGGTACCTGGTCATAAGGGCATAGAAGGGAATGAAATAGCAGATGAGATTGCAAAGAACGCTGTCTATTTACCACTTGAACAAGAAAACGACATACAGAAACCTCTTAAAGAACTATTCCATGAAACGGAGGGACACATGACATGGCAGGTGAAAGCAAGGCGGCACAGTTTAAGCACCTGCAAAATTCCAAAAGTTATGTCTGAGGTCAACGATGGGAAACAAACGCGATTTATGCTCGCGCTCTCACGAAAGACTGTAGAATATCTTAGGTACAATGGCAGGCCATAATTTACTGGCGACATGCACACAAGATAGGAGTTACGGACAATGACGAATGTAGGAAATGTAGGGAGGTTGGAGTAAGGGAAACTCTAGAACATCTTCTTTGTATAGGTAGGGAGGTTGGGCAGCCGCATTACCAATAAACCAGTGATGCCACTTAGACCACTTAGACCTTTGTATATGTCCTGCGTTATCAAAAACGCGCTTAAAATGCTCCCCACAATTTGGGAGATTGGAAGACGTCTCGGGGATGGAGCTGACAGCACTGCTTAAATTCTCAAAAAGCGTGGACATCCTACGAGATGTCTACTGGAAATCTGCATAAAGGTCGGACCCCATCTGGTATCGCTAGGACCAATCGGTCTATGTGTGGCTTTAGTCCAGCCAGGTTAACCTAACCTAACCTTCACATATGCTTGAACTTACTGCTTACGTCTCGTCTCGTCTTTTTTGGTTGGCCTTTTAACCGTGACTCCTTCCAGAACATGCCCGAAATAAGAACACTGCAATTTAATTTTCAACATTTTTGCTTTAGTTTCTTTTTCTTTTTTGTTTGCTTGTTTGTTTGTTTTGGTTTTTTTATTATATTATGAAGTGGTTAAACTACAAAAATGAAGCAATGAAAAATTTCAACGAAAATCAAAATAGAATTTTTTAGCAAAAGTATCCTCGTCCTTGGATGCAGTATAATCTAGTAACAATAAACTACGTTTGTGTAAATTGTGTATAATATTGCTTTTGGTTACAGTTAAAGGATTCTGTGTTAACTGTTGCTAATGTTTGCGTTTTTTGTTTTTTCTTATATTTCTTTTAATTTTTCTTATATTTTTTATGTTTCATTAGAAACAAAAACCTTCAATTAATCATGTCTTCGCTTGTTTCAAGGCGTTTTTTCACATTGTTCCTCCCTCTCTTCCCCTTAAATATGTATGTGTAAAGATTTATTTACTTTAAACATATTAAATATGCATGTGTTTGTGTAAGTCGTATATAATATATATGTATATATATAATAGATTAAGAAATTACATACAAGAATAATATGCACAATATATAAAAAGTGTTAGCATTGTAAGACAATGTGTCGACTTAAGAATAAAAGTCAATTCAACTCCAAAAGGCAAAAGTCAATTCAAAAAGTCAAGATTTCAAATCAATAACATAGATTTCAAGATTTCAATATAATAACATAGTTGGAAAAATTGATCAAATAGATTATAATTAGGAAATCGAAAAATATGAGAATGCACACAAAATGTTAATGAATTAAATAAATTTTAGAATTAATTTGAGAATCAAAACAAAATTTTAATGAATTAAATAAAAATTATAATTATTTTAGAAATTATTTGAGAATAAAAACAAAATTTTAATGAATTAAATAAAAACTATGATTATTTTAGAATCAAAACAAAATGAATTAAATAAAAATTATGATTATTTTAGAAATTATTTGAGAATCAAGACAGAATTTTAATGAATTAAATAATAATTATGAGTTAAACAAATTTTAGAATTAAAAAAACTGCAAAAAAAATATTTTATTTCAAAAATTAAATAAAGTAAAAAAAAAAAAATTTAAAAAATTGTGGAAAATATTAAAAATTCCAAAAAAAATCTACAAATTTATAAAACTAACTATTATTTATTGTTTCTGAATATATTTAATAATAAAAAAATTAATTAAACATGAAAAATTATGTCAAAATTAAATTAATTATTATTAACTAAATGAATTATATAAATTTAAAAATTCGACAATTGGAGAAAATCTCCAAGGAATACAAAAATTAATTGCAACATGCAAACAATTCCAAAAAAAATTTAAAACAACAAAATATGAAAAAATTAAAAACAAAAGTTCTAAAAATGGAAACAAAAAAAGTCTAAAATATTTAAAAATTTTAAATTAAGCAAGGAATTCAAAAACGTTGAAATTGAAAAAAATGAAAGGATTGAAAAATGTGAGAGATCTAAAAAAGTGCCACAATAAAAATTAGAAAGAATAAA
The DNA here is from genome assembly GCA_920105625.2 of Clusia tigrina. Taxonomy (NCBI): domain Eukaryota; kingdom Metazoa; phylum Arthropoda; class Insecta; order Diptera; family Clusiidae; genus Clusia; species Clusia tigrina. The sequence goes on from OV050032.1 coordinate 191,656,209, forward strand.
TATTAAATACACAAAAAAAAAAATATGTTAAATAAGTATAATGAACAAATTAAATACATCAAATAAAAATTCAATTTTTGTTTAAACAATGAAAACTAAAATTACATTTTCATACATACAATATTAAAACGAAAAATAATTAATGAAAAAGTTTTTGAAGAAAAAACCAACACCTAAAAAATCAAAAATTATACAGAAGGCGTTTTATAATAGGCGCATTCGATTCGTATCGAGCTCGTAACGAGTTGTGCGAATAAAACAGCACACGAGTAAATGGTATACTTGGCAGCACTGTTTCAACTGTTTTTTTAAACATTACTTTTTTATATTTTTTATACAAATTCATCATTTGAATATAATTTAAATCAACACAATAATAATATTAAGAATCAAAAAAAAAAACCAAAGATTAATTTTTGTTTTCTTTAAATTTAATCAGCTAAAAAATATAAAAAATCCCAAGGAAATTTGTATGGGTAATTTTCAATCTCGTTGGTTTTCAAGCAATTTTCAATTTGGAAGCACTTTCTATCGAGGATAGAAAAATTCGCTCGTTTCATCCGAGTACAATTTACTCGTTAACTTTTTCCATACAAAAGTCTGTCCTATCCTCGATAGTGACGAATCGAATGCGCCTATTAAAAGATAAAAACAAATTCAAAACATGAATAAAAAATAAAAAAAACATCCCAATTAAACTTATAGCAAGAATAAACACATTGCAGACTTTTGTAGAAAATAGTTCTCAACTTTTTAAAATGAAACAAAAAAATCCACACAATTTGAAAAGAAATCCAAAAATTATTGAATGAATATATTCTGGTTGTTAAAAATAAATATAGCGATCGAGCCAATTATTTAAATAATAATGGCAAAACCAAAAAAATATTGAGAAACTTAAAACATTAAAAAGTCACGTAAAAATTCGAGATATAAATTTGAAAATTTGCCCAATAAATGGTCACGTTTATTTGCCAAATTTTCAAATAAACCAATAAATATAAAATAAACCACAAAAATGCATTTAAATTGCTTAAATAAACCAATAAATATAAAATAAAGAAAAAAAAATTCATTTTAATTGGTTTTGAATAATGTTTCCTTTAAAGCGTTTAATTTCTAAATATTGTATCTTTCTTTTATGTAAATATAACTTTGTTTGCTCTAAATTTTGTTGTACATATATTTATAAATAATTTTGTAAATAAAATAATTTCATTATATATATATATATAGATAAATATATATACATATATAATATATATATATATATATATATATATATATATATATATATATATATATATATATATATATATATGTGTATATATATATATATATATATATATATATATATATATATATATATATATATATATATATATATATATATATAAATATATGTATATATATATATATATATATATATATATATATATATATATAAATATATGTATATATAAACATATCGATGTGTATATATACTTCATACAAAATATTGCGACACATTAGCGTTAAAAATAACACATTAGCAGAATTTAAAGAATTAATTTCAAAAAAAATTAACATGTAAAACAAAAATAATCACAAATACAATAAACTTGCAGCCAAAAATCATAATATAAACTTAGCGAAGTGTATCAAGACAGAAAAATGTGTATATGTATATAGTGAACTTGAATTTGTTGCCGTTTCTTTCTTTCTTCTCCTATTTTTTTTTTTTTTTTACTTAGTTGCTTTTGCATAGTTTTAGTTTTAGTTTTTGTGTTTTTGTATTATTGATTTTCTTTGTTTCGCTTCGATTGAAATTATAATGCTGGACCACCCTGATACTCTTCATAGTCCGCACAGTCCCCAAGAAAATCTGAAAACATATCCGGACTCTCATCGAAGTTTTGAACCGTTTCCGAATGATCAATATCAGCAGCCATTTGACGTAAATTTTCCACACCAGCGAGAAGTTGCCTACCGAGAAGAAAAGCGCTATTAATAAATGATGAACTCGATTCATTTTGTAAATTTGAAAGTTACAACAACAACAATTTTCATACATAAAATACACAAATCAAGGTAAAGAAATAATATGAGTAAAAGTTCATTATTTTTCGTATGCCGTGCATGGGGTCGTCGCCCCCACCCCCCCACTACAGACTGAATGCTCTAAGTGAATATTAAATTATATTGCTCACAATTACAAAGTGCATTAAAATAATGATGGAATATCATAGAGATCAATCAAATGCGTGTGCTGCCCAGTAGGGCTTGAAATACTACGAGCGCTTTACGCTCACCATGTTGATGGCCACAGTTCTGTCATTACACTCGAATGTCAGGGGTGGCAATCAAAAATATAACAGTTAAAAGCAGTATTTTTTTCACACAACCATGGCCACAAAAAGGAGTGTGTGCAGTACATTCAACAAGAAATATATCAATGTGGGCACAGACATTCAATATGAAGTGTTAAACAAATTCCACATTATTGCTGGTATGTTTCGAAAATAACTTGGTTTAAAAAATATTACATACTTATATACGACAATAACAACACTTCACCGCCGCTGGAACATGCAGCCACAAAATGGCGGAATCCCGTTCATTACATTCTTCGCGAACGCTACAGAGGTGAGTTAAGTTGCAAATATTGTTCTTGCTGAAAGTGTTTATTCAGCATTTTTGAACCAAACGGTCTAAGCAGCATATTTGCCGAATTGTAAATATTCCAAATTGAGTTGAACTACCATAATGGAATTGTAATTAGTGTACTAGAGTGCAATTACAAAGAAATCAGCAGATATCTGAGACACTGAAAGCGATATAAAAGGCTGTGCAAAATACATAAAACAAAGTGAATGCCAGTTTACAGGTGACGTGGAATTAAATACAAAACTGCTTGATGCAAGATATGTTTCCACCGAATTTTTGTGCTATCGCCATTGCACCATTTATTTAGAAAAGTTTGTGATAGATACAAAGATAGAATCAGAGACAGACAGAGAGGGAGAGAGAGAGAGAGAGAGAGAGAGATAGCGCGAGAAAGACAGCTCTGTATTCGTTTAGGTTACCAGTTACTGGTATCCCACACCAATGTGTATGCCAGGTTACTAGTTACGCTATGGTCGCTTGTACTAGTTACCCACACCAATGTGTATGCCAGGATACACAAGTAGCGCAAGAACTTGGAAGCAAACATGTGGATTAGGACGAAGATTGTTTGTCTGTTTGCTTGGTAATTGACCTTATCTCATAGCACTCTATAAGCATTTAATATAAAATTATTTTATTCACATTCTCAAACTGTTTAGAAAGGATTGTCGTAATAAAATCAATAAAATAATAGGGTAGTCACAAATTCATGTTCACCCCCTCAACAAAAAGTTAATTGAGAAATTAACTGTATAATAGGGTGGAGTGAAAAAACATGAAAGTGAACGCATCGGAACAGCAGGGTTGCAAAAGTTGAGTTCACCCCTTCTCTATCAAATTGAAGAATTTTAAGCTCGATCGGCGAATTTCTGTTACCCGATGTTGCTTAAAATGTGTGGTCAGTTCCATACAAATTTCATTGATATTCATTATGGGTCAATATCGAATCTTTGACCAATCACTCCTTCGGTATTTTTAGTGTCTTATTTTGTCATTTGCGTTCTTGATTGTATCCGCGCCCTTATGCAGCGGACTCTGTTCTCCCGTTCAAACGCTTGAAGTGCCCTGAGCCACATGTCAGGTTAAGTGTTACGTTTTACTATATTGTTGTCATTATTATCATCATTGTTGGATGGACGATCCTAGTTGAACCTTGACCTCCCACAATATTGTTGTCCAGCCCCTTTAAATTTCCATTACGTTTCCAAATTAAATTAGAAATTAAAATGACAGGTGCTATTTCTAACCGACCTCTGGTGTTCTCTCTTCGCCCATAAAGCTAGTAAATATTTACTATAAAGATTGTGGATTTCACTCTTCGGAGCTGCTGAGAGATAACATTTTATCGTACTCAAATAATCTCAGAGAATAGGAAATTTTCGTTCCAATTTTCCAGCCAAATTTTTCGTTGAAGTACAAAATATCGAGAGGAAATTAAGGCTTCTATATAATATTATATAAATGTTTGAACAAAGCTCACACAAAATTGTCTTCGAGTTAAATTAGTTGCAAGCACCATGTGTCCCTTACTTCAACTCCCAAATTTGCAGTAAAACTGTAAACTCACTGCTTATGAGTTTTCTGGGGATTTCCCTTTGGCTACCTATGTTTGCTTTGATGTGAGTCGGCAACAGACAACAAAATGAATTCCCAATAAAAATCTTCCCATCCGATCAATTTCATGTTTTTTAATTCCAGCCTATTGTTTAATCTGCATTTAAAGGATTTATAAAGGCTTTGCCATATTTAAACTTACTCCTTCTTTGCTAAAATACTCTCCTTCTTAGTCATTGTAGGATTTATAATGATATTAACTATAGCTACCACGTTGATATAATTAGTTTGATTAATTTAATTTAGGGGTGACCTGTAGATCCTCCCTGACAACCGTCGAACAATGCTGTGCCACGATCGCTAACTGTCGAAAACGGGCGTGTAACATATCAATTCATTCAAGTTGCTGTAAATATTGCTTTGAATGCTATTTTGACAGATCAGTTGTTCGTTAGCAACGCCTCACCTGAGATGTTGCCATAAGCCAAGTGATGTTGGAGTTAGTTCCATTGACTCAACGTAAGCATTTCGTATTTCCAAGATTGGTGTACGATCAAAATATATATAATTAAAACTGCTTGTATGCTTACCTCAGATTATTTTCAGCATTTGATGCAGCTCTCAGCAAATCTCTCGAAAGCTGTTGTGTTCTGGACGGTCTAATACGGGCACTAGTTGCTGCTGTTCCATAGGCACGATTAATATTCGAAGTGCTGCAGCCCCCAACTGCACCCTCCTCACGTAGCAACTCGTTTTCACGACGTAATGTCTCAACCTCAGCCTTGGGAACGGCACATTAAGGGATGCATTAAGTAGTTGCTTTACTTTAATTTGTAATTTAAAATATTTGTAAACATACCGTTAAGTGCAGCACTTGCTGCTTCAGCTTTGTAATGTTTACTGTTGCCGCTGAACTCCGTTTGCTCTTCTCTAGATTCTCATCTTCCACGTTGCGATTGAAAGTTGTATCGTTACGTTTTCTCCCTTCAAGCTGTCGCTCCAATTCGCTGGCCCGACGCGTCTGTTCGTTGAGCGCTGTTCGGGCCTCGGTCAGTTCGCGCTCCAGTCGTTCGTTTTCAATGCGCAGATGTGAGGCCTGCGTTGCCATGGGCGGGTCGCCTGGTGAGCCGAACACGTTTGAGGGCAGACCCGCCGTTACATCGGCCAGCCGCTGCGACGAGTGAATTATGGGTCCATCCGAAAGAAAGTCGGGCAACATTTTCGAACCAACCGTAGTTTCCGACGTGCTGCCAACCACACCAGGCAAGTTGTTTTGAACATTGCCAGCCACAGCGGTGACTGCAGCTGGTGTGGCTGTGCAAACGCCCCCAGCACTGTTGCCCACCGCAGGCACCGTGAGGTCCTCCCCAAAATCACAAACAGGCGAATTGGACGGCGAGTTCAGGTACATCTCGTTCGCATACCACGCGTCTATCCAATGATCTTGTACAAAATCCGGTAGAGCAGACGCAGCAGCTGGGGCAGGAGGAAAATCGCCCCCATTATTATTATTCAATTGTGAGCGTGCTGTTGCTGCGGCCACACTGGCAGCATTTTCAAGTGGCAAATCCAGCTTCAATTTTGAGGCATTCACATTCAATGCTAGACGAGTAGGACGCGCCTCTTTTGTCGAGCCGAACACCACGCGGTGACGTGGCGACGCCGACTGAGCTGGCATATCATAGTTAGAGTGAGAGCGGGGCACATACTGACGATCATAGGCGGAGTAATTGATGGCCTCTGCTTTCGCTCCCTTCGGGTCAGATGGAAAGAAATCTGCGCGAATACGAGTGAGCATTTGTTTTGGTTTCATCCTAAAATACATACTCACCACTATTTCCAGACGCCGCAGTATCGGAAAATAAAAAAAATTCCGTTTTATTTCTGCCACTAGCGCCCTCCACGCCGCTTTCTGGTCCCACGAATTCGGCAAGACTCGCCTGCGAGTCAAACGACGAAAAACGCGGCGAACGTTTCATTCTCGTGGCAGTCTTAAAGGTACTTTCTTGAGAACCGCTTACGAAAAAACCACCAATCATAGAAGTGAGCGATGTGTTAGATGCGGACGACGATTGTTGATTCGAGTGTGGCACCTTCGGACGTGCACCGGTAGAAGTTTGTGTGGGATTCGTCGTAGCGGCCGGTGTTGCAGTGTTGGGCTCTACGGTCCCAGCAGTGGATGCTACCACTGGATCCAACGATGTTATCGTGGTTGAAGGTGCCGTCATAGTGTTACCGCTGTTCAGAAAGTGTTTAAAAGAAAATGAGGAATTTTGGGAAGGTGGCTGTACAGGCACTGTCTGGACAGTCCCACTAAGAGTCGGCGCCGAGGTGAGTTCATCCAATGATAGTTCTGGCTTCTGAGCAGAGGTACCTGAAAAAAATCATTTTCAGTGCTTTGTTTTTATTTGACAAAAAAGAAAACAAAAAACAAAAAAACAAAAAAAAGTGAACTGAATGAACCTTCCACGTAATCCACAGTCGCTCTAATATTTGTATAGTCACCGAAACATGCTGAAGGTCGACCTGTTTCCCCATTCAAACACAGATCAGCCACGAGATCATTGAGTTTGGCATGAGCACAAGCACCCGTTGTGTCGCCTTCTTCATCTTCATTCTCGTCCTCTTCCAGCACAGAGACCTCCATATCCTCCTTCTGCTCTGACTCCGTTGTGGCACCATCATCGCCGGTCTTTAAAGCTGTAGTATCATTCTCCGTCGCCACACCTACCGTTACCTTAGGTTCAGTACTGCTAGTATCGTTATTCTGCCGCTGCTGTACTACATCTTTTTCATTTGCCATCATTTGTTTTGCAGACACCTTGAGTGCAATTATTTTCTAAACGTCCTCTTTTTGCCTTAATTCGATTCGATTACTATATATTTGAATTTAGTTATCCAACACTTAATTAATGCTTAATTTACAAATGGGACGTCTTCATGCAAGCCTAGATTTAAATTAGTGCCGCTTTGTTCATTCGTTTACAAATTTTTCACGAAAAATTAAAAACTTATTTTACTCTCGTAGTTTCTTTGAAAATGTTGACAACGAAGAATTTTTTGTTTTTGTTTGACGTTTCTGGATTGTTGGCTGGGTTGATACGTGCAAACTGAACAACCGATTACCGAATACTTCTACACCATTTTGTTGATGTACCAACTCACCACTCTGTTACCAACATACGACGAATACACATACTACTGCACAATGCACATTATGGTGCAAGGTGATTTCATCTGCGGATAACTTCACCTTGCCATAATGTATAATTGTTAGCATGTCGTCAGCATTACTGTCGAAATTCGAAACGGCCAATAGAAGAATGCAGTGAGTGTGATACTTTGGAAAGATGATGTTGATCTGCCACGGCCACAATTAACCAAAAATTATTACTAGGTTCCTATAAAAGATTCATAAACGAAATTTCACAGGAAGGTTGCGGGTACTAACATTAACATAAAGACCACACGAAAAATGGGCGTGTTATTTTCACAGTCACGCCCACTATTGACACATTCTTATAACTTGCGTGCTATAAAATATTTTTAAGAGAATTTTTGTATAGATACGTATATTGACGCTACAAAGTCATACACAATAAATAGGGTCGATCTGATAATGGCTACGCTTCCCTCCCATATAATAAACTTTGGGGACCCCACTTAAAATTTCCATATCTATATTTCCAACGACGAAATATGAATACAAATTGGTATCAATATACATTAGGTCCGTACTGGAGTGCATGCCAAATGTGGACAGATTATTAGTACCACAATTAACCAATATTCACTTCTGTGGCCCTATGCAAGATTCTTCAACGAAATTTCATACAAAGGTTCAGAGTGCAAAATATATACAACATTAAGATAACATATCCATAAAAATAATTTATACTTATTCAATCAATCAAAAATAAAAACAAGTATTTTATTTGATTTGTTGAGACCGGGTTCAGCTGGTATTATACAAATTAACTGATACATCAAATAAACCAAATTAAATTACTTCCGGATACAAAATGAAATAAAATATTCTTAAAAATTCTTCACTTTCAGCGAGTCTTATACCATAGTCTTAATTCATACAATAAATAACATGTTTCTCTGCATATAAATCTGGTATTATACAAATTAACTGATACATCAAATAAACCAAATTAAATTACTTCCGGATACAAAATGAAATAAAATATTCTTAAAAATTCTTCACTTTCAGCGAGTCTTATACCATAGTCTTAATTCATACAATAAATAACATGTTTCTCTGCATATAAATCTAGGATAAATAGTATGGAAAAGAAATTTGACTTAGATTTTCAACAAATCTAATGAAAACAATGAATTTGATTGTTTTTTTAAATCATAATGGATACTCTAAAGAGAATTTAGTAACCCGACAGAAAATAAAATATTTAACCAAATACTATTCTTAGTTTATTATATATATTCTTAGTTTATTTTATATCTATATATATACATGTAGTATAAACCATTGAACGAACTGTTACTGTGGTGAAATCTGTTTCCAACCGTAGTGTATGATGTGGCAGCGTAGCAGCAATAATTACCGTTTTACATGGTTGAAGACTTGACCGTAAATTTACGAGCTGTTGCCAGAATGCAGTAAGAGGACAGCGATATATAACAATATCGTTATTGCAGTCAATTATTTGAGGCAACAGCGTTCCCAAATGAAAAACACAAAAAATTTACGTGCAAGTCTTGAACCCTGGAAAATATATTTCCCCCAAAATCAATAATCGTTAAGTATTCAAATATTTTCTGTTATCATGAATTTGTACTATTCTCCGAAGATGCCTTGCGCAAATAATTAATTAGGATGTAAGATAAAAAAAATATTAAAATATCTCGACTTACAATATCGTAGATATTTTTGGTATAAAAAATGTATCATCAACTTCAAATCGATTGATTATACCTTAGTTATTCAGAATTAATTAAAACAGAATAATTTAATATATATAAAAATACCTCTATTTTGTAACCCGATCTCACTGTGCAATTCTTTCACGAACTTTTTTATAATTGGACAGACAGTAAACAATGTTTGAGAGTTTTTAAAAAAGAATACTGAAATATTAGGACAAAATCAGAATTTGTATCATATATCCGATTGCATGCACTTGCAGGTTAAGAAAAAACCTACATATGTGCTGACTTTGCCATTATTATTTATTTAAAAACCTTCCTGATACACATTTTCCGATGCGAAATTAATTCGAGACTTTTTCATATCCGGGGATCTTCTTACAAAGAATATTTATTTGTGAATATAAAGCTTATATAATTCGACATTCTACTATATAATTATATTTTAAATATACATATATATATATATATATATATATATATATATATATATATATATATATATATATATATATATATATATATATATATGTATATATATATATATATATATATATATATATATATATATATATATATATATATATATATATATATATGTGTGTGTGTGTGTTTTATATATTGTATGTTCAGTTTCTTTAATCAGTACAATCAGTTTCTTTGTTCAACAGTTGACAACGGTCAAAGCAAAGTAAAGATAGCCATAGAGTGGGTTTTAGTATATAACAGTAAAAGTCCATTCTTCACTTTAAGCCTCATTTAAATGTTGTATTTCGCTATCCTTCCACTCGACACGTCACAGATGCACGAGAAAGGTCAAAAAACGCACTTTGGACTGTGGTTGGTGTCACAACACCAACAATCACAGCGGAAAGCACGTTTTCCGACAGTTCTTTTGGAGCTGTAAGATACGTAGCAAAATGAGCACATTACTGGCCACAAATGACTGTTCAAATGAAAAACTATAGGTCTGTTCGCTTCGCACGAACTGGCTGCACTTTCTGCACTATCTGCCCGAAACTGTGTTCACGTCGCAAGTTAATTTGCACTTTCCTGTTCGCGTCGCAGAAAGTTCACTTCATTTCATGAACTAGCTGCATTGAAATTTTTCTAGTGCAGCTCAGTTCATGATTTGTTTGGAAAATTAACGAACATTTTCGAATTTTTTTGCACCATAATTCGAAACTGAAGTATATATAAAAAATACGCTGTTTTTGAATTCAACATAATTTATAATTATCACTTCCATTGTAAAAACTGAATTCCTCTTCTTCGATAGAACTACTTAATAATGCATGAATTATTTATTATGTATCAGTGATTTTTTTTTTATTTTCTTCCATTTTATTAATTACAATTATCGAATTCCTTAAAATTTTCCACTTTTAATTGTAAATAAAACTTGATATGAACTGTTACCGCAATCTCCTGTTCGCGTCGCAAACGACAAACTAGTGAACTGAAGTGAACTGAAGGGAGCTGAAAGAGAACTCGCAATGCACGAGTTCATGCGACGCGAACAAACTTAAAATGAGCACATTACTGGCCACAAATTACATTTAAAATCAAAAATCAAAAACTATTTCAGAACAAATTTCATGCCAAAATTAATGACAAAAAACAATAAAATTGAAGATTTTCGAATTATTAACATTTTCGGATGAGCAACTGTCATCTAACGGTATTATTGTGCAACTTTTGCTAAGATATATTTTGCTATGAATTGCTATGAATTGATATCTATTATTTATTTATTTATGTATTTGATATCTAATAATGTGTTGTGTCTGTGAAGTTTGTGAATAAGAGTGACACAGCATAATTGTGTTGGCAAAATCATGTGAATGATACTTCAGGAGGTCAATAAAGTTGTTTTTCAAACTCAATTTCAAGGTAATTATTTTCAATTTAAATTTTAAACTTTAAACTAATGAAATATTATGTACATATATATAATTATATTATACTTGTAACTTGTTATATTACTGTTGTAACTTGTCTTGTCAATAAATTCGTTACAAAAATAATCTTCATATATTATATATATTTACAAAAACATTGTTGCATGATTTTGTCAAGCTGCAATTTATTGTTAAAAAAAAATAAAACAAAATCTTCTCGACTATTTATGTAGTATACACATATCCATCCATCCGCCCATTTACCTAGTATATATATGCATAATTGCCCACTGTGTTGAAATCTCGAACGAGAATATCAATAGCAACAAATGTGTACAATTCAAATTAACCGGCACACCTTTGAAGTTATTGATACCACCGCCCGAAACATTTGCATTTATATAAGAGCGTATGAGGACTACTTTTAAAGGTGTCAGTAATGCTCTAACTGCATATGAATACATGAAGAAGGCTAGAACTGTTTAGTCTCCACGTCAGCTGTGTACGATTCCATATACTTATGCAATATAATATTAATATTAATAATATTTAATTTAATACCGTTGTCAATAGCAGCCAATACACTCGTTTTTACACCACGGCGGATCTTACCCTATAAAGCTGGAATTTGTAGGGCAAAACAAGGTAAAATTTGTCATGGAACTGACAATGAGCAATTTCTTTCAATTCCAGTTCTCTTGTGAACTGTAATTCCACTTTCGGCTAAACGAACATTCCACCATTTCACATAATTTTTTTTTAAATGGAATTCTTCCATTTATTTTTAATTTGAAGTCATTTATACATCCGCGTACTCAAACAGATACGAATCTCTGACCAATTTTAATGCTCACCTTATTAAAATAATATCACACAATGCAGATCACCTCCAGACTTATTTCAAATGGAAGAATTCCTTTTACTAGCTGAATTTTATCTTCACAGTTCAAACTTTCCTTAACAACTGAATGTAAGGATTTTTTATGCAAACTTGAAGCTAAACTGAGAATTCAGTTTATGTACACAATTTGCACACATATATTCATTTCTTTATTGTAATTAGAAGCTCGTCTTTTTGAACTGCGATGTTTAATGTATACAAACCGTTCGCATTGTGTAGAATGCAAAGCTGCAAACTGATAACTCGCAGAAGTTCCTGCAATTGTGTTTATACACAACAATGCTGCCAATACAAGAAAATCAAATCAATCATAAAGGCCTAGTGCTAGTATTAGACACATATATCATTTTACATAGAGATTGTTAAATGTATTAATAAATTGGAAAAACGATCATAAATAACTATATTTTTCGACATACAGAAACATTTGTATGCATGGTCCTAGACTAGAACCAGTTCAATGGGTTTACGTTTTCACTACTCCTTTTTTATAATAAGTGCACTTTTCATTTGTACTTTTTTATTGATGAATATTTTTATTTGAAATTTATCAAGTATTTGAACATGTTAATGGTGGTTGTTATATGTTTTGCAACTTTATTTTGTGACGTAGAGGACCTTTTCAATACATTTATAAGTAATACCATCCAATGGGTGCAATGCTATAGTATTACACTTCAAAAAGTATGATTTTTCAGTACCTATTTTTCGTGTTACGCGCATTCGTTCAAAACACTGTTCTCCCTAATTGTCAAAGTTTATGTTGCATCGCATTAAAAATTGATTTCTTATTGGGCTCACAAAGGAAAAAGAATATATTTATTTTTAATTTTTTTTTGAACAACTTTGCACACACATGCAGAAGTGAAGTGAAACAAGTGAAATACGAAACTAAACAAAAACAAAGGAGTAGATAATATGCAATAAGTCTTTATGGTGCAGAGCAAAGATACTAACAATAATAATTCGAGGTACATATGTAGGTGTAAACAATTGCATTAATTACCATGAAATTGCGTAATTAATTAGTAACTTTCGCAGTTAGCATGGCTAATAGCAATAAGGAGACGTTTGTTATCTACAATGGAGGATTGACATTGCAATTGAATTGGCTCGCATTACCGTCGCCACCCCACTCACCTGCATTGCGTTTATGCGTTGTGAATTCGCAGCTATTGCTGTTGCTCACAGCTGACGAATGCTTGTATGTGGGTCGCTACAGTATCAGTAACTTCATGCTTCACCTTGAAATTGTGCGCTCGGATATTTTGGATGTTGGCTTTTGTCGTGATACACGGGAACTTTTTATTGTCACTACCGCCGGCACCGTCTTGATGCAGAGAATGAGTGCAGATTTTTGCTACAATCCAAGTGCATGGCAACCGGTAACATTTGATCCGCTAGAAATATCGGAGGACGGCATACTTGTGCAGCGCGTCTGTTGCTCCGCAGAAGGTGTCATTTTCATAACGCGCACTAATGAAACTTACGTTATGGGCAGCTGCGGTGAAATTTTTTCAGCCGAAAGACAGCCAAAGCATTTGCGTTTGTTTGAAGAGAACCGGGAAGTATTGGATATGGTGGCAGGCGACGAATTCTATGTTATGCTGCTGAAAAGCAGTTACAACGACAAGGAAGATCCATTGGACTTGCTGGGCAAAAACAAGCAAAATGAAGCAGGTAAATATAATATGACATCCGTATTAGAGGGTCGCTCACGCCGTTGGCTCCACAGAAGTTCGTTTAAGTTCGTTTAGTGTGGGGAAAACAACAATAAAAACTTTTCAAATAGAACGGGTTATTGTTCATTATACAACATACATACATACATACTAGCTTTCACATATTGTAGACACAATTGCCTGTGCAAACCCCTCAATATATGTATGCATGTAGTACTCGTATATTTGTACGTTGAGCCACCTATTGCGAAAATCGATGGACATTCGGCAAGCGACTTCTAGCAGACATTCTGAACCCTGTTAACAAAAAGATGTACACTAAATACATATGTATATGTGTGTTTATAGACTGTTCTAACTGAAATTTTGTTTCCATATTTAACGGCATGTGTTTCAACAAAATGGAAATTTGTGCAAGTGTTTTCATATTTTCGAGTTGTGAGGGACACGGTTTTATTTACAAGATAAGTGACCGCCAGGAAAAATGATTTTTATTTGAATTGTAACAATGGAACCAAAAAGAATAGACATAAGTATGTTTGTGTGCCCACAGTATACTGCAAAACGACCGTAAACAAGTTACAGTGGACATGCAGCGCAACAGCTGACATATAAAGTAGAACGCACATTCAGGAAAAATGGTGTTTATTTGGAATGGGCTATGGAAACAAACGGATCCAAAAAGGGTAGACATAAGTGTGTATGTTTGTGCACAGTACACTGCAAAACGACCGTAAACAAGTTTCTATGGACATGCAGCGCAACAGCTGACATAGAAAGTAGAACTCATATTCAGTATAACTGAACCCCGTACACATCTGGGCACGAATGGAACGAAAAGAGGTCAGTGAGTACAAGGATGTGGACGGGGAACGGTGAATTGTCGCGGCGTGTTCGCCGTTCGGCCGAAAGTCATCGGACCCGAGTATTTGGTGGAAAAATCAATTTTACCTAGCCTGCGAAAGAGTACTTGAAATCAGAGTTGCCAGTTTCCTTTAAAGTAGGTCAACAAATTTCGGACACCCCAAAGGGAAAATTCAAAAATGAGCCGCTAGTCAGAAAGGAGAATAATAATATTACAGAAATGAGAGTTATAAAATTATGCGTTGAACAGTTGAGTTAACGTCCTGAAAGCTGTGTCAGGTTACTCAGCTATTATTTTGCCAGTAATTAACTTGTAGCCTGGGGATTTTCAGGCTGATTTAATTCTGCACGGTGTACATAATTTGTCTTTAGTTGAATTGGGTTCGTCGAAACTTGGGCGACCAGAGGTGGAATTCTAAAATTGTTGGACGCACGATTTGGTTGAACTACTTTTTGCAAGAGATGAGCATGCACTAAAACTTTATATTTGTCACTGCTGGCCCATCCCCCATTACTCAATCTAAGTGGGGGCTCTGTTTCCTTTGAAATATTTATGTTTATGTGTGCCTTCCATAAGGAATAGTTAGACTTATCTGTTGGGGATATTTTACTCGTGGAGTTTTTTAAATATTTTTCCTGGTCTTCATGCAAGTCTTTGTTGAAGCGCCTTTTGTATATGGAGTAGGTCTGTTTGGTCATGGGCGATCAATGTATTTGTCACTCTCGTCTTAAGCGTTTATTCCTGCTGACGAGATATTCAATTTCAGTTGTATTTTTCCAGATAGCTTTTGAGGGCATTAGTAATGTAGGAGCGGTTATTGACACAAGAACTACATTTTTATTTTGAAGCATTGCTTTGAAATCGTCTTCGCATTTCAGTCGTGGTGTGATATTTATATGACACCACATATTTCCGTTTATTTTTGATGAGGTAAACTATTGAGGTGAGGGTAATCATCACAAGGGAATGATCAGAACATAAGTCCAAACATGGTTCCGCTGAAACCATATTTCTATTAATACACAAAGTCAATAAGATTTGGATATTTCCGAGGATCTACAGGCAGGCCAGTATGTTGGATGGCTAGAGGACATAAAGGTAAGATTAGTAAGACGATTCGTAAAAGCAACAAAATAATTGTTTCCTTTGGGATTAATCAGCCAGGAACCAGCTTCGCATTAAACTCAAACTGCAGGTCAGTGACTGAAAACCTGTGGGTGGGTGGGGCGGTCAGTAAACCGCGCTTAGGGTGATATTCTCCTCAAGGAATTCAATTCCTATAGTAGTGGTTATAGGTAGCCATTCATATCCTTGAAAATCGTAGTGTTCAATTCGTTCTCTTATTAACATCCCATTCCGATATCATCATTAAGAGCATATCTAGAGGCATTTTCGATAGAGTACACTCAGTTGTTTATAATAGAGGGAGGCGTGGCCTTTATCTGATCGTCCCCATTTCTTGTGACTGGCTTTACAGCGTCAATATACTTATTCATATAAAATTTATAACATTTTTGTTTCAATTAACCAAATTTGTGTTTAATTATTGCTCTAGGTCCGTCATCCCATTCGCTCTCATCGCGTGTCCAACAGCACAATAGATTAGACATTGATATATCCGGTGAGGATATGGATAAGAAACAAGAGCTGAACTCGAATACCTCCATGCGCTCGTTCAGTACCAAATCTAGTCACTCGTATTCCGATCAGGATTCCGAAGCGTATCTCCAGCAGATAATTAAGGAAGGTTTCGCTCTACTTAATACGGATGTGTTCACGTTTGGTGCCGCTAATAACGGCGTACTTGGCACAGGCGACCACATCAAACGTACCTGCGTCAACAAAACAAAACTACAGTCCGTGGGGGTGTGCAGTATATCAGCAGGTCGAGAGCACACAATCTGTCGCACTGTCGATGGTCGGCTCTACCATTGGGGTTTGAATTCACGCCACCAACTGAGCGACAAAAAGTCCGTCGTGGATCTAAGTACTCCAACTGAGCTGAGGCTGGACAAAGCCGAATTAACTGTACAGCAGCGTAGTATTATGAGGGCCTGCTGTGGAGATTATCAAACAGTATTGCTAAATGCACGCGGAGAACTGCACGAGAAGGGCAAACAACTGATTGCGTTCAACAATGATTTCTTTGCGCTGCACATGGTCGTACCCTCCAAAAAATGGTGCCCTCTCTTGCTCGCATCCGATAATTACACCGTGTACAACTGGCGCAATTTTCAGCGACAGTATCACAGCTGCTACCACAACTTGCAGATGCAGCTGCAATTGATGCTAAAATATAAGCACGCCATAAGGACGCTGCAAGCGTTTGAGCAAAAGTGCTCGGCGAAAGCCATTAAGCAATTGAAGCCAATCTGTCAAAGCTTTGAGAAATGTTTGTATATGTTGGCGTCGCTGCTCAGCTCATTCGAGGGTTTCTATCGCGGCGACATTGACAATCCTGCCGACTTGCTCTTTGTGAAGTTCTATCGTGAGTGCATTGAGCTCTTCGAAGAGTACTCGAAGGCTTATTGCGATCTGTACGCTGTGGATGGTTTCCTCGAGGCGAGCAAAGTGTTTGCCCACTTCTGCAGTGCGCGTCTCTTTCCCGATTCGCATGAGGAAATGGATATGAAGCGTTTTTTTCAGCAGCCCTTTCAGATTTTCCCCAATTTTGTGCAGTTTCTCGAACAACTCTCAAAGTCACGCAATGAATTCGCTGAACACTTGTTGGCCTGGCAGTCGTTTGCTCGGCAAAATCGCATCGATATGGAATTGGCTGATGCAACGCTAGATTTCTGGCAGCACAATGAACGCAATATAAAGGTGAGCCAATTTCGGCATAAATCTCGTCGGGTCATACTTACTTCAGCCAGAATTCCACTGAAACTGTCCAATAATGGTATTAGTATGTCCACGCCCACCTTCATACTGTTCTCCGATTTTCTCTGCCAGACTGGCGGCCAGATACAGACGTTCCCTCTGGTCGCCATGTGGATCAAAATCGAAACTAACACCGTTCTGCGAATTACTACGCCGGAAAAGAGTTTCACACTTACTGCCCGTACGCACGATGACAAAATGCTTTGGTACGATCAGTTGGAGTCGAGCATTCTAGCCGCGCTGGCCCGTCCGCAAGGCACAAAGATCTCGAATTCACGCATAACTGGATACGTATACAGCAGAACACACCCCCAGTATGCCGGCGTGCATGCGTACGGGCGCTGGTGCAACGGTGTCTTGCACGGCAACTGCTATTTGGATTATCCGGATGGAAAGTTTTATATTGGTGAAATTCGCTACGGCAAAATCGAAGGTAATGTGAACTATTGTGCTATCATTATTTGCTGCTAAAAACCATTCCTCAATGCATCTCGGTAGGTTTTGGTAAGATGGTCGTGCCTGCGGTCGGTTTGTATGAGGGCAATTTCAAGGCTGGTAAGTTTCACGGACACGGCGTTTACGAAATGAAAGAGAACGAGGTGTACGAAGGACATTTTCGCGATGGCCTCTTTCATGGTCATGGCATGCTGCGCAACAACAATTACACATATGTGGGTGAATATCAAGCGAATGTCAAGTGCGGCTACGGCATTATGGATGACATGATAAAGGGCGACAAGTACATGGGCATGTTTTCGGACAACAAACGCGATGGACCCGGCGTTTGCATCACTGTGAATGGCGACTATTTTGAGGGACATTTCTCCAACGACGAGATAGCTAACAACGGCTTGGCGGTATTCCATAACAATTATTACTACGAGGGTGAATTGAGCATGAATGGCCCAAATGGAAATGGGACGTACTACATGCCCCATCTGAAAAGCTTAACTGAGGTGAGTGGGCAACTAGATCAGCGCTGATTCTACTCATTAGGGGAATTCTTCCTTCATACCATAAATTATTATGTGGCAAGAAAGTTGAAGGCAAGGAAGTTGAGGAAAGGAAGTTGAGGCAAGGAAGCTAGGGTATGAAAGTTAAGGAAAGGAATTTAAGGAAAGGAAGTTAGGCAAGGAAATTAAGGAGAGGAAATTGAGGCAAGGAAGTTGAGGTCAGAAAGTTAAGGAAAGGAAGTTGGGCAAGGTAGTTGAGGTAAGAAAGTTAATGCAAGGAAGTTGAGGAAAGGAAGTTGAGACAAGGAAGTTAAGGCAAGGAAATTAAGGAGAGGAAATTGAGGCAAGGAAGTTGAGGTAAGAAAGTTAATGCAAGGAAGTTGAGGAAAGGAAGTTGAGACAAGGAAGTTAAGGCAAGGAAATTAAGGAGAGGAAATTGAGGCAAGGAAGTTGAGGTCAGAAAGTTAAGGAAAGGAAGTTGAGGAAAGGAATTTAAGGAAAGGAAGTTAGGCAAGGAAATTAAGGAGAGGAAATTGAGGCAAGGAAGTTGAGGTCAGAAAGTTAAGGAAAGGAAGTTGGGCAAGGTAGTTGAGGTAAGAAAGTTAATGCAAGGAAGTTGAGGAAAGGAAGTTGAGACAAGGAAGTTAAGGCAAGGAAATTAAGGAGAGGAAATTGAGGCAAGGAAGTTGAGGTAAGAAAGTTAATGCAAGGAAGTTGAGGAAAGGAAGTTGAGACAAGGAAGTTAAGGCAAGGAAATTAAGGAGAGGAAATTGAGGCAAGGAAGTTGAGGTCAGAAAGTTAAGGAAAGGAAGTTGAGGAAAGGAATTTAAGGAAAGGAAGTTAGGCAAGGAAATTAAGGAGAGGAAATTGAGGCAAGGAAGTTGAGGTCAGAAAGTTAAGGAAAGGAAGTTGGGCAAGGTAGTTGAGGTAAGAAAGTTAATGCAAGGAAGTTGAGGAAAGGAAGTTGAGACAAGGAAGTTAAGGCAAGGAAATTAAGGAGAGGAAATTGAGGCAAGGTAGTTGAGGTAAGAAAGTTAATGCAAGGAAGTTGAGGAAAGGAAGTTGAGACAAGGAAGTTAAGGCAAGGAAATTAAGGAGAGGAAATTGAGGCAAGGAAGTTGAGGTCAGAAAGTTAAGGAAAGGAAGTTAAGGAAAGGAATTTAAGGAAAGGAAGTTAGGCAAGGAAATTAAGGAGAGGAAATTGAGGCAAGGAAGTTGAGGTCAGAAAGTTAAGGAAAGGAAGTTGGGCAAGGTAGTTGAGGTAAGAAAGTTAATGCAAGGAAGTTGAGGAAAGGAAGTTGAGACAAGGAAGTTAAGGCAAGGAAATTACCGTATGAAAGTTATGGTAATGAAGTTAAGGAAAGTAAATTGGGGAAGGAAGTTGAGGTAAGAAAGCTAAAGAAATGAAGTTAAGGCAAGGAGAATATCGAGGAGGTTAGATATAAGGAAGTACAACTTAGGGAGGAGAGGGAGGCACAGATATACTATCACACTAATGGTTAGTAAATGGAATAATAGATGGCGCATCTGTTTACCAGTGAAATTTAGCTTTCCATTTACTAACCTTCAGTATGATAGTATCATCATCATCATCATTGGTAGACAACCATTGGTGATCATTGCCAAGTTATTAGCCTTCGCCAGTCGTCTCTCCTAAGCTCACGTTGACGCCAGTTGGAAACACCGACTGCAGCCAGGTCTTCCTGAACTTGATCCTTCCATCGTAACGGTGGTCTTCCCCATCTGCGCGGCCCACCTGGTGGTATCGTTTCAAAGTATGATAGTATATCTGTCTCAATCTCTGCTTTACGACAAATTTATATCAGATTGGCAACCATTTAACAGCGCCCTCTATCATTCTAAGTACGAAGCATTTACCATGTCTTTGTAAAAACCCTAAAATATCTCTTGAAAGTAGAGTAATCTATATGGAACTGGGTCATTACTTCTCGTCAAGCGAGTAGTTGGATTCCCCAGAACGATGTGGTGTTGGTCCCCTTCTACTTGGAATCTTATTTATAAATCAGCACCTATCTAAACTAGAAACACTAACTCAAGGAGCAATACGATCATGGGTAGTAGAGCACACCTGTGGTATTACCAGACAGAATTCGACTAACATGAACAAGAGGTGAACTAGTCAGTTACTCAACCTCAGCAGAAACTTTATTGAGACCACAATATCTGTGCTCACGGGACACTCCTTGATTGGTAGACATGCTGAAAAAAGACTAGGGTTCCTATTCAATGACTTCTGTCGCAGCTGCAGCTCGGATGAAAGGTCTGCTTTGCCCCTCGCTAGCTAAGAGAAGACATAACTTCTTGTGCTCAACCTTCATTAATGGTTTGATAGAATTATCACCCATAAGTATCAAGAACATAGCCAAGTGCGTATTGGAATCACAATGGTTTCCCACGTGGTAAATGGGGGAGTTGCATGGATTTCTTTATGCTATCACAATGAGCCTTCAAGGGAGTGAGCTTTCATTAAAAAAGCTTAAACTTTCACCGTGCCAATGGGCCATTAAGTGTGCTCTAGTGCGCTTTTGGCAAACTAGGCGGCCACTCCCACCTATCTACCTACTCTAACCGAACCTAAATTAAAAAAAGGGCGGCTTGTTCGGACTACATTCTTATTCTGTTACCTGCGATACCAGAGAGCTGATGCAAAATTCTCTCCAGAAAGATAAACACCACTTGGCCTGCGACTTCTGCAGTAGTTGCACAAACAAGAACAAATCGATGTAGATACAGAGGGATTTACAGACTTGTCACCAGTGTGCCAAATACCTTAAAAGATTTATATTAAGCACACAGTGGTCCCGAAATTATGTTGGCCCATGTGTACTAGAAAGGAATCAGGAAAAAGTGGTGTCACAAGTGATATAATCCTGACCTAAGTGTGCTTCTCAAAGGAAACATCTACTTATCTCTTTCATTTCTTTTTGTCCTTCATTTTAATTTTGTTGGCGGTCATCTCCTTAAAGCACTGCCGTGAAGCTTTCTTGTTATGTGGAAGCTTTCTTGTTATGTGGAAGCTTTCTTGTTGAGTGGAAGCTTTCTTGTTATGTGGAAGTTTTCTTGTTGAGTGGAGCTTTTAATTCAAATTGGACCTGATTGACTCGTGACTACCTAAGTAGTAAATTAATGCATGCTTCACTCTCATTTAGGATTCGGATGTGGTTGACATTGATGAATTCCTGAATCGTCAAATAACTGGAAATGTTTTGTTCGGCCAATTGGGTGGCAATTGGCAAGAGGTGCGCGCCAACCTTGGCGGCATGTCTATCAACGTGGAATTTACCAAATATCCCAAGTAATGCTCTATTGGAAATTTGAATTTTTCTAATTAAATTTAGAGACATTTTTCGAATTCTCTCGCCCTCAGAACAATTGGTAAGTTTATTGTGAACGACGCTCGTAAGTGGTGTGCCCTGTTTGCCAATTTTGAAGAGGAGATTCTCGGCGACTCTACACCAGCAACTGGGAATGTAGTAAATGTAACGAAGCATCTCTGGAGTCGCATTGCCGTCTACATGACCACACTCCGCGACCGGGAAAAAACGATGGAACAACAGGATGCCGCATATCAGTCGACCCGTAGCTATTTCGCTAAGAACATATCAGCGAGCTTCTCCAGTAGTTTTGACAAAATCAGTCTCAGATCGACGCACAGCGCTTTGCCCGCCAGCAGATCTAATATACTCGATATCTCAGACTCCGGACGCACTCACTCACAGGAGACTTTGTTCGATTTGAGTGGCGATTTTGATTTAATGAGTACTGGCCATTACCCGTATCAGCGCAATGAAGAGAGCTCCTTCAACAGTTTCAACAACTCATTGAATGCTCAATTTGAGAGTTGGCATAATGATTCCACCACGAGTACGCGCTCTTCTTTTGATTCTGGAAACTGTCATAACAGGTACTTTGTTGTATTAAGGATGTTTTAAGGGTTGTCCACTTAATGATATATGAAATGATTTGCACATTGTTTTCCAGTAATATGTCACAAAATGGACTCGAATTTGTTCCCAGCTTCGGCATAATGTCGCTCACCGAAGAGGACATTCTCGCCCTCAGGGAGTACCTGACACAAGCATTCAAAGATCGCTTGCATCCGCTGTATGTACTCAATCAGCGCATATCGAATTGCTTCTACAATTCGTACGGTTGCTGGAAGGTGAAACCGACCGCCATACTGGCCAAACAGGCAATGAGCGAATGGGAGTCCATCACGAAACGCGTGTACGAGTTTGTGCGTAAAATGTTTCCGGCATTGCCCGAAGATTATTGCATTATGGAGAGCGCACGCGAAGTCATTTCACATATAACATTGCTCTATCCGATCATACTATCGGAAGGTGTTTATTCCACGTTATTTGTGTTATATGCGAATAAATATAGTCGCAAGGACGAAGTGTATCGACAGAATTTGCTAAATGCCGAGAAAATGAGTAACAATGAGTTGGCTGAAATTTTGGGCTTGGAAAGGTATTTTATAGCATCCTCACACTCTGATACGACTTTACTTATCCCTACTTTCAATTCTTCATATTCATGTTTTTACAGTTCGGTTTTGCCAGTGGTCGCCACGCCTTTGTTTTTAACTGCAATGCAAACATTTAAACAACTTCAAGAAAAATACAGTCCCAAGGCCATGCTAACAGTGATAGAAACTTGCATGCAACAGATAACAGATGCTTATAAGGCGATCCGAACAGGTAAGTTTCTACATTGTGGCTTTATGTTCAGAGAACACGGCTGGGAGGTGGTTGACAGGACAAGATACGTAAATACACTTTAAATTCGTGTGATGAACTTTATTTAATACAGCACTGAACAAAGCTCTGCAAGGGTGTTAAATGGTGGCAGATAGGCAAAGCCTACGCTGCCTGTTATTTTGGATGGAACATCAAGGTTACTTTTGCCAGTTGGTAGGAGAGTCTGCAGACTTTTAGTAGGACTGATAACGGGTCACTTTGCGTGGGCTAAGCAAATGATAGGGATAGCAGACATAGTGCATTTGGCCAGACTTGCAGATTCAAAGGCTTGCAACGCCTTTAAGGCCTCCTGACTGTCGGATAGATATTTACTGATGAAAGTGCAGTTATCATTGGGCTGAAGGATAATCCCTTATCTTTGCACCAGCTTTGAGTCGCTTGTAAAGTTGTTTGCATTTGACTCGATATGGTGTAGTCGCCCCGCGGCATTTTGAGAACCACGCCTTCTAAAGATACATGTTCTTAGGACATATACAGAATTTGGGGACCAAAATTGATGTGCTTAAGTATATTGTCGCCACAAAGCCATGCATAGGAAATGGAGACCCATGCACAGGAAATGGAGAGCCATGCACAGGAAATGAAGAGCCATGCACAGGAAATGGAGAGCCATGCACAGGAAATGGAGAGCCATGCACAGGAAATGGAGAGCCATGCACAGGAAATGGAGAGCCATGCACAGGAAATGGAGAGCCATGCACAAGAAGGTCACGGTTCCCTTCCTTATAATGAAATCTGTGTATCCCACTGAAAGTTATCCTATATATGCTCCTAATGATGAGATATGTATAAAAATTTGATAGTAATGTACATCCCCATGGTTTAACGCGTACGCACATTTAAGGGCAAAGGGTATCTCGGAATTGGTCTGACCGACTTCAGCTTTCTTTACGGGTTTTTAAGACCTAACTGTCCATTGACATATTTTTATGAAAATTAGTTTCTATTTCGATCACTGGATTGTGTCAAATAAAACCAAAAATTTTAATTGCTTAGTTCGTTTTAATAAACTTATTTAAATTAAAGCAATTCACATAAGAAAAAGTTATTTTTAATATAACCGTTTAGTTAGCTTCCCTTTCACGTCTATATCAATTTATCACTGCTCCTTTCTATAGTCATATTATCCTTTCTAGGATATTTTCATCTATATGAGAAGTTGGTCGTTTTTTGCCAAAGATTGGAAAGTGGGTTATTCCTCATCGTATGACAGAAGTAGACACCTTGACTAATGGGTTATCATGTATTACAAATCACATCAGGGAGAACGAGATAGCGATAGGAACGCATATCGAATGTTCTAGACATTATTTGAAAGTACCGTTTATAATGGAATGTAAAGTTTATTATTTCAAAGTAACGATTATTATTTAATTATACTGATATAGTGATTTCGTCACAATATCCTTTATTTTTTAGCTATATTTGGACAAGATGGAATTGCTCTCATTTTGGTTTCATTGAGAGAGAAATTCGGTTTTAGATATATTTTCAATAAAATCTGTGTAAACCTTATTCATATATGACATTTCCCAAAACCAGATCCCTTTTGAACTGTCATTCCCTTTAAGTTCCACTATAGTATCAGTACTCAGTGTCAGCAATATCTTTTGAATTCCAGTTCCCTTGTGAACTGTTAGTCTCTTTAAGTTATATACACCATATTGTCATTATTTAGTGTCAGCAATATCTTTTGAATTCAAGTTCCCTTATGAACTGTCATTCCCTTTAAGTTCCACCATAGTGTCATTACTGGGTGTCAGCAATATCTTTTGAATTCCAGTTTGAATTCCCTACTTTACTGCCATCTGCGAACAGATTTTTTTTGAAATGCACACTTTTGAACCTTAAAAAGTGTATTTCTTTCATGCACGAGATATACTCGTATGTGAATTTGACTTCATTTAATCTAATTATTTCTTATTTGAATTACATATTTTTCTTTTACTAGATCCTCCAGTGATATTGTCTGGCGATGGCATGTTACCTTTGACGGTCTTCCTGGTGCTGCGCGCTTCAGTGCCCCACTTAGGCGCTGAATTGGCTTTATTAGATGATTTGACAAGTGGTCCTCACTTTCAGTACGAGACAAATGGCATTGTGGGCTATTTTTACACCACTTTAAAAGTAAGTATCTTGTATGTTTCGATAAGAAAACACAGAATATTAATCATTTCCCAAACAGGCCGCTTACGTGCACGTCACAACAAAGCCGATTAGCAAAACATAGCGCCAGTGGACCAAAAAGCGGCGGCAACGTCAGCAGCAACGTCAACAGCAGCAACAGCAAGAGGAGGAATTGCACCGCCAGCTAATACTGCAGCAACAGGAGCTGCGACAACAACTACTTCAACAGCAATTGCAACAGTTTTTTGCTCAAAACTAATGACAACCATTCACAACAACAATTAACCATATTATACGTAGGAACGCTGCCAAAAGAGTTGACCGTATCACTGCGCAGCTGGAGATTAGCATCGATATTTACTTACAATTTCCACCGGCTAAGAAAATATCCATTCTTAAAGGATATTTTAACATCGCTTCGTTCAAACGTCAACTCTCTGGATTATGATGATAATATTTTTGCTCACATCTATCGATGAATCGGAGTAGTTTAAGTGCCGGATCGGTCGGTTGTCGTGTGAGCGATGAACAGAGGAATTTAATGGATTTTTACGGAACAAATCCGGCTTAGCTTTAAATTTAAAAAGTGTAGGAGTTTTTTTTGTCCTTTTTTGTTTTGCATTTGTTGTTTATTATGTATTATTTTAATATTTTGCATATTTATATATATATCTTTATATATTATTGCATTTCATTTGTTATCTGTTATTATTTAGTCTACAAAGTGACCACTTATTGAAAAGTGTAACAAGCTTTATTTTTGTCTGTAATTGTTGTAATCTCCATTAACTTGTTACACAAATATTTAAAGATATACGAGTTGGGGTATAAGAGTATTCTCACCACTATAATTCGAGCTTTGTTAGCTTAGTTAGTAAGCTTTTATGTGCATATTTCTGAACGAGTACGCTTTATTAACTATACCTACATCTTTCATAGGAGTGGAACAAATCAATGGAGATGTAGATCAATCAGTTCACGGCAAACCAATTGGTAATAGACATCAATTGAATATGCTTGCTTTGTACCTAGCAATCATACATAAAAGTATTATCTCCTGGTTCGATCAGAGCATAACCTCACACAAAGAAGAGTCAGAAAGCTGATGAAGTTCTGATGATTTTTAGACATTTTTTCGCTCCATCATTTCCTACTGATTTTTGTTTCTTCTTTGCTCAGATTGTGCGAATTGTGTAATTCAGCATGGAATCTCCAAATATTATTCACAGCTCTTGTGATTTTCATAATTTATGGCATTACTGGCTCAAACTCAACTTCAGCCATGCAAGGTCTGTGTTGCCTCAGGCCTCAGGATGCCACTGAATAGGAACTTTCTTTACCACAGCCCAGGTAAAAAGTTACCAAATCTATGAGAATTTTTTACTATTGGTAAAAAGAATCAGAAAGCATGCACTTTTTAAGCCACGTAAGCCAGAACACTATCAAATAAACACATACAAATAGTTATCCAGTAGAAAGGAATATTATTAAATTTAATTGAGAATTACCAAAGCTCCGAAGCCTGCTTCAAGAAGAATGCTTCTTTAGGATTCTAAGCAAGTATATACATTTCTTAAGAGAATATCAAAGATATACACACACATAATTATTGTAGTTTGAAATAGTTGCATATTTTAATTACCTTTTGAACTCATAAAATAACTATCAGATAGTTACAAAAAATTGAATAGAGAATAATATAGAGTGACACACACAGCGAGCTTTACAAAGGCAGAGAGATAAAGATATAATTGGCCCGGGAATGATATGCATACTTATACACTAAAAACCCTCCCACCCATTTTACTGCTAAGAATAACTTTTAGATCCTAACTCGTTCTGAAAAAAAATTATTTATACTCTTTGTATATTTGTAAAAACTACATAAAATATATATATATACATGTATATAATATACCTCTATATCTATATATATGTATATATTTATTAAAGTAATTATCAATGTTATATTGTGCAGCATGTTAATAAAACATAAAAATTAAGAAAAGAGAAAAGTGTGCAAATGCAAACATTTTATGTGTGGATAAATACCAAATTATGAAACTATGAATCTAGTTGTAAGCTCTGAAATCAACATTCCATTTAACAAAACGAAAATAAAGTTTAATTATAAATGTGTGTACACGTTTCAAATGTTATTCAAGAACCATTGACTTCATATTTTATTATTATTGGAAACGAAAGTTAAATTAATTTTAATTTTTAAGTTTACCAGTTGATGACAGTGCAGTAATGTGCGGACCATCTCGTCAGGCCTCCATCCAACTATCGGTACGAGCAACAATCAAACTGTGTCTTCAACGAACCCACCCAATTCATATGCGAAACAACACCAAACTATCAATTGAAGCAAACTACCAAGTTGAACACACAAACAACCAGCGAACTGGGTGTTGAAACAACAACCATTCAACTCTATATGCAACCGACTATCGAACTATCAGATGCGACACCCGGCGAAATATCAGTTGTAATACTCAGCAAAGTATCAGTTGCAACAACCAGCGAATTATCAGTACCAGTTACCCAGTGAACTATCACCTGCAATACCCAGAGAACTATCAGTTGCAATCACCATCGAAGAACTGTCAGTTGTAATACCCAGCGAACTATCAGTAGCAATACCCAGCGAACTATCAGTTACAATACTCAGCGAACTAGTTGTTGCAAGAAACAGCGAACTATCAGTTGCAATCACCATCGAAGAACTGTCAGTTGTAATACCCAGCGAACTATCAGTAGCAATACCCAGCGAACTATCAGTTACAATACTCAGCGAACTATCAGTTACAATACTCAGCGAACTATCAGGAGCAATACTCAGCGAACTAGTTGTTGCAAGAAACAGCGAACTATCAGTTGCAATCACCATCGAAGAACTATCAGTGGCAACACCCAGCGAACTATCAGTTGCAATACCCAGCGAACTTTCAGTTGTAATACCCAGCGAACTATCTGTTACACCAGCAACCAACCAACTATCGAACTATCAGATGCAATACCCAGCGAACTATCAATTGCAACACCCAAGGACTATCAGTTACAATACCCAGCGAACTATCAGTTGCAATCACCATCGAAGTAGCAGATGCAATTCCCAGCGAATTAGTTGTTGCAACAAACAGCGAACCTATCAGTTGCAACCACCATCGAATTATCAGATGCAACCACCATCGAACTATCAGTTGCAACACCCAGCGAACTAGCTGTTACACCGACAACCATTTAACTTGATAAGCAACCGACTATCGAACTGTTCAACTACCTCTTCATGTAAGCATCCCAGAGATGGTCAGATGAAAATGATCACAAAAAAACTGTGGGACTTCATAGGTACCGAGTATTGCCCACGTTTTCATAAGGGTGAGTTTAATAAAGAGAAATCAAAATCACTATTAAAGAATCTTTACTAATTTTAGTCCAACGCTTCTGACGTAGGAGGTCAGGAAAGCGAGAGTGTGAACAGTTATTTCAGTCCTAGCAGTGCAAGGCCATGCTGAGAGTAACCACTTACAAGGTAGAAGTGCGCAGTGTGTTCTGCTATATTTGTATGGGATGTTGTGAGGGATGCGTGTCGAAGCCGAGAGTTGTGTTGGAAATCAGGTTGCCACATGTTGATCTACTGATACCGTGGCAATGTGAGTAGACAATGCACAGTATCAGCGAATTAGGCAGCCTTTTTCCAACAAAACTCAGGAAAATTAAAAAAAATTATTGTGAGTTTAAAGATTAGTAAGCTGGCAGGACAAAGAATTAACTTTGTTATACTGTATACAATCTAATAATAGTTTCCTTTCAGTTTATTTACTAAGTGAATTGTCGCTGATTTCAAACCCGTCCAACCCGGTATATTACAGTGCAGAAACTTTGCCTTAAAAACCTGGCTTTCTCAGCACGCATCTGTGCGAAGGTTTAAGTAGCTCGTGGGCACGGATACTCGGCCAAAATACACACTTAGGCCATGCGGAGCCCCATTGTGATAAACCTGAGCTGCGGGACCAGCGATGGAGCACAGTTGATTTGCCGATTAATGCAGAAATACTCTTCCTAGAAGCATGAAGTGTTTTTTGTCTCATTTGATTTGAATTTGTTTGTTGTGTGAAATCTAATTAAAAGTGCTGAAATGCCAGCCCTATATCGAACTGTATCTTAGGATTGAAGAGCCAACATAGAGGGCTCGCTCGTTGCTTCGCAGTTGGGTAGTTTGGATTTTATGTAGTGGCAACTTGTCGCCAGGACAGCTGCCACGCAGTTCATTTCCAGCAAAATGTGAACCGAGTTCCTATGGGCAAACCCAGTAGGTGCAATTCTAATAGGGTCCACGAAAATATGAACTAAAAATTGGGTTAAAGTGTAACGAAAATTTATCAATTACCGAATTTACCCAAAATTATGAATTGCCCAATGTTTTTACATATTGATATGGAATGGAAAGTCTTATGAGAATGAAGTCGAAACAATAGTAGACTCAGCTGAAAAATGTTTCCCATATGGGTCTAGAGTGTCAAAAATAGACTCTTCAATGGCTCAAGTGGCCGCTAATACTGAGTTCCCGTTCGAGGCAACAGTATTAAGGCTTATCATTGGCAAATTAATCTGCATTTACGAGTCAATATAGTTGGAGTAAGGATAAACTCATCTCTTCCTTATATAATTTCTACAAATTAAGTTCCTCCAAATGGATGTGTGACCAAGTTGTCGCTGGTGTTATTATTTAACGACAAGCAATCATTGATAATAAAATACCACCCTCTGTGGCGTAGTGGTAAGCATGCTAGACTCACACTCAGAGGGTCGCAGGTTCAAATCCTGTCCCGGGCTTGGTCTCATTATGCTTCTTTCTAAAAAAATATGTTCTCTTCGAGTCGTAGGCCTCAGTAGCTAGTACTCATTCCCCTAAACCCTTGCAGTCTTAATTAATTATGATGTAAAATATAATAATAGTAATAAAATATTGAATTATACTTGTTTCTGATATGCCAACATTGCTCATTGTCGACTAAAGACAATCCAGTGATGTGGAAAATACTATTTGGCATGATGTGAGGTGTTACAATGAATTGCCTCCAATGGGGGTGACATTTTAAAGTTACTCACACGTAGATGTGACAAGAAGTATTTTTCAAGCGGAGATTCACGCTATTGAAAGATGTGCCCAGATCAACATTGACAGGAAATATCGGGGGAAAAACATTGTGATACTATCCGATAGTCAAGCAGCACTCAAGAGTTTGAGCTCACCCTTGGTGAGGTCTAAACTTGTATGGGACTGTATTGGGAAACTGAACTCCCTAGGCAGTATGAACAAGTTATATCTAAAGTGGTTACCAGGCCACATAAGAGTAGAGGGAAATGAGAAGGCTGGTAGCTTAGCAGGAAAGGCTGTGACCCCTCATTTCAACGGCCCTGAACCCTTCTGTGGACTATCATCCAATACCATTGGAGGTCTGCTGATGAAGTGTACATATGCAAAAGGAAGTCAAACCTGGAAAACTCTTCCGGTGCGAAGGAGTTAATAAATATGCCTCGGAGTAAATTAAGAATCATCACAGGCATTTTAAGCGGACACTGTAGACTCAACTATCATATGAATAAGTTGAGTGTATCTTCAGATGCCATCTGTCGAGTCTGTGGATAAAGTGACGAAACCTCACTGCATCTGATCACAGACTGCGGACCATTGGCACACAAAAAACTCAGGTGTTTTGGAGAATATATCTTAGATATGAGCAAGATCCCTCAAATTGATTCCTCAAAAATACATGAATTCCTGTCGGAAATTAACCTGCCAGAAGATCTGTAGATGAGACTATCCTCATCTTTCAAATAAATAGGGGCATCACAATAGATCTTTCAGGTCGCTGTGTATAACACCCCTTAAATAAATCTATTCTAATCTAGATGTGTAATTTATCTACTGGGAAATTTTAGTGATTATCCGTGATTTTATTATATTTTCTTTTACCAATGATGAAAAGCATTGAACGGTTGTTCACGATTGTGATCAGAAGCTGTATGAGATTTATATTTTTGCATATGGAGGGCATTGTAAGTTTGATTTGGGCATAAGACGCCATAAAATTGGACATCGTTAATTACAGTGCTGTGGAATCTCTATCTATCTCTCTCTCTCTCTCTCTCTCTCTCTCTCTCTCTCTCTCTCTACCTGTCTGGCAGTGGCTCCATATTGATGTGGCAAATTACGCCCTAAAGAAAAAATTTAACACGTAACCACCCCCAAAGCCAATGCTGGATACATACTGCATTTGCAGCCCTCTTGCATGTGCATACAACTGCAGGGGTTGAAATCAAATGAGTACTGTTTATTGTTGGTTTTAAAATTAAAAACACACTCATCATACAGTAAACTATTAGCGGACGTGAAAATTAATAGAAAATTATTAGTAAATACTCACTGCACACTGAATGCAATGCAATGAATGCAAATTGAGTTGTAAGGAAAATCATATGAGATCTTATTTTTGCTCTTAATAAGTTATGGAAAAATTTTAATAATTTTTGCAAAATTTTTTTTGCAATTTAAAGTGTATTTAACATGCACTTGATTTTTGTATTCCCAGGAGTACCTTTTAACTTTTCTGCAATGCAACACTGATACAGTAATGGCCACACCTTTCGCGTCCTTTTTGAGCGCATTTTTCGCATCCTTTTTGAGCTCATATTTTGCGTCCTTTTGAGCGCAGACTCATAAGCAGAAAATCGATTAGTCAAGAGCAAGGTGAGTTTAATTTGAAGGTGGGTGGTTGCTAGCTGAATTTCTTGCCTGGTGAAGTGCAGAACATAAGCAAAATGTAATGGAAGCTCAATTCACTGGAATGAAGACATTTTTTATTTAAAAACTGATAAAAAAAATTGTCATTACACACAAATCTAAAATTCAAATAGTTTGCATATTTGTTTTGAACGTATTTTTCTACAAATCCAATTTAGGCAAATTCAAATGAGGTGGCATTTTATTGATATTCACATATAAAAATTATAAGCAGTTTCAAGCCTAAGGAAGTGTTGTATATTTTGTACATTTTTTATCAAACATTTTGTCTCAATTATAATTAGGATTACAATTAGATAATTAGGCAAATATATAAAGAAATTTATCTGAAAATTCTTCTTTTCAAAAAGAGTGAGAAATCAAATGAGTTACAATTATCTGGTGAACTGTATAAATTGAAGCAAATAACTAAAAATTCCCATTCTGAGATTCTGATTCTGAGACGAATGAGCATTTTTTTGCAATTTCTAATTATGAATTTCTGCATTTCTCTGAATTCGTTTATTTTTATCAATTGTCTTATTGCAGTTTGCCAAAATTTTCTCTGGTGAACTGTATAAATTGCAAAAAATATCTAAAAATTCCCTTTCTGAGATTTGTGTTTAATGACCATTTTTTTCAATTTCTAATTATGAATTTCTGCATTCCTTTGAATTCGTTTATTTTTATCAATTGTCTTATTGCAGTTTGCCAAAATTTTCTCTGGTGAACTGTATAAATTGCAACAAAATCAATCAATTTCCGTTTTGAAATGTGCGCGGTGAGCATTTTTTCTAGAAATTTCCATTGCAGTTTGCTTCCGCTTGACAAATTAGCCGGGGGGAAATTCACCTTGCATCCACCCTTAAAGTAAATCCACCTTGGATGGAATGCATATGCGATTGTTTATTTTTCTAATAAGTTTACATTATTTTATGAATTTATTGTAATTTTAACAGAGTTTGTTGTACCAAACACAAGTTTTTGTGTCGATTTGAGCGGCGTTTCCGCAGGCGTTCACCTGGTAATTAATTTGCAATCGGCAAAAGTGCCTTTTGGTGATTGTTTGGCCGAAACAGCTGATCGTCATAATTGTAAACAGAGAGACGAGAAGAGACGAGAAGGTTAGTTGAGTTTTAATTTTTACCACCAATTTAGTTAGTTGTCGAGTAAAGTTTTGTGAAAAGTTTGGAATTACTGAAATTATTGACTTAAATTAATTGTTTGTTCATGGGTGAAATAGGTGAATGTAATAATAATTTCAATTTGTTGTAAATACATACATATACACATATATTTTATTGCCAAACATTTTGTCTCAATTAGAATTACAAATTACGATTACAATTATGGAAAGAGGGTCTCACTTAAGTGTTCAGCAAAATATTTCTCATGGTATTTGTAGGTAAGAAATTGGTCGGAAAAGTTTGTATCCGGCTCCAGGCAATACACAATTATTACATTATCATCGTGTCTGATGAACTGGCGCGATTTGGCGTACATCAGTCCGAAGAGGATTTGCTTATACACCGTCTGCTTGTGCGAGTCGTCCACACAGGAGGTGAAACTGAGCATAATCACATTCTGGTACATTGAAATGAAATCTCCGAACGATTTAATGGCGGTGATGAAAATAATTGGCGCTTTGGGGCGGTAATGGGCAATTTTGATTGGCATATTTGGTTTGAGGGAAAACACCAAAATGGCTCTTGCATTGCATTCGTACGATGCGGCCACACACGAGCGTGCCAGACTATCGCTGCCATTTATTGATTGATCACAGGCCAGCAGCTTTGTCAAATCGTTCTTCGGTATGCGTTTGCACAGCGAACTCTTGAGCATGTGGAAGTAGTCGGACCACTGCCCGCTGTCGCATTGAAAGATATACTTGTCCGGGTAGTAGAATATGTGCTTTTCGAACCGGGGGTCCACGATCAGGCGTTTCTGAGCAATGCCACCTGGATACAGGAGTATGGGTTTTTTCTGGTAATAGGCACTTTGGAGCAAAAAATCGGCGGCTGGTGAGAAACGCACAATTTCCAGACACGACGGATGCTGTTTGTCTGAACTCATTTCGACCAGAAAGCCATCATAACCGTTGGCGGCCCAATGCATCTTCTCGTTGGTTTGCAACTCATCCAGTGCGAAGCGTGCGCAGATGCGCATTTTATCACACTCGAGGAGATTCAGAGAATTCATAAGATCATCGAAGTAGTCTTTTGTACCGATAATATTCGAGACGATTACGTTAATGCCGACCTCCTTGGCGAACGTGATATCCTCCAGCTCCTCCACGGATATGCGAAATCGTTGGCATTTCGGCGGAAACAGCACTGGCAGAAACGATGTCAAAATGCCGCCCTGTACCACAACGCAATTGATGTGGTTCTCCACCTTCTGCTGTACACGCACTTGTATATTCGGTCCGATGAGCAAATGATCGCAGGGTTTCAAGTCCACAAACAAGAAGCGTGCATTCACGTAGAGGCACCTCTGTGTGCTGCGCATCGAGAAATGGCGATCCGTCGTCATTCCGAGTAGGTCGCCTCTGCGCAAGCATATAAAATTAACCGGTGGCTCCAATATACCGCAATGTTGATGGCGTGGACTCAATTTCGCAATAATCGTCGTTGTAATGGGGAATCCGTACTCTTTCGAAACGCAAAGCTCACTTTCTCGCAAGCGCACAATTACCGATTGATTTTCCAGATCGGTGCCAGTAAATAGATCGACCAAAAAGCAACGTATGCCATCACCTGTTAGCATAGGGAGTAAAGAAAACAATGGAGCATTAATAAAGCTACAAGTATATAAAGAATATAAATTGTGAAGACCAACAATCGAGTATCAATTTGTTGTTTACCTCTCAAAAGCGGGATACAAGCGAAAGTGCTTGAGCGGCCAGTCAATGGGGTAAAAAAGACTTCCAGAATGTGAGCCTGCCACATAGGAAACAACCCATTGTGTGAGTATATTGCATACCTTACTTTCTACGCTAAGCGGGCGTCTAAACTACGAAGGCACTAGAACTCAATAATAGAAGGTTGCTTTCGCCCACAGTGCTGACAATTAGAGTGTGCTGACAATTAAAAAACGGAGGCGCTAATTTATATTAAGGAGGGCGAGACTTCATTCGACAGCAACAAGTTAGTAAAAGAATTACCTAACGCTGTCACCAGGATACACTAACCAGACAGTAGAAACTTCCCAGTGGTTGTTTCTATGCCTTCGCCATCAATGGTAAAACCAAACTGAAATGAGAGAACAGCCCACCCGAACAA
The DNA here is from genome assembly GCA_920105625.2 of Clusia tigrina. Lineage (NCBI taxonomy): Eukaryota > Metazoa > Arthropoda > Insecta > Diptera > Clusiidae > Clusia > Clusia tigrina. Next base: position 191,691,469 of record OV050032.1, read on the forward strand.
TGAAGTATGTCTACGGATTATATTAGGTCTTTAATATGGACTTCAACTTGCTTAAACCTGTGGTGGTTGTACCCGATGGTGAGAAAAGACACTGGAAGAACAGAAATAATTGCCCAATGACTCTATTCAGAGATTCAACTCGATTCAGATGAGGAAACCCTTTCCAATTTTGTTTACGTGGGCAATACAAAAGAGTGTTACCTCTATTTCCTCCTCAGTAGTTATGGCGACTAAGAGAAAAAGAGCGACGTATTGAAGGCTCTGTTAATTGCTTGGTGTAACCTGTCCTTCAATTATGATTGCTGACCCAGGAGCTGAAGTGTCTCGTAGATTTATGCGTGATGCACTGGAAACCAGGTTGATTAGTACCTTCCAAGTGCACACACTTACAGGGAGCTACTGAAAGTATTCATATTATTTGGAGGGAGTGTCCGTGGAACAATTCAAAACATTTTATTGATTTTTCTCAGTTTTTTAGATGAAAACCGGAGTATAAAAAAGAAGAATTTTTCTCATTGATACCTCAGCAACCACATTTCTTTCAGCCAGGATAGCGGCATTATTAACTATGTAAATAGAGAGAGTGAGCAGAAGGCCATTTAAATAATGAAGTTCCCTCGGCCACTCCTACCTACCTACCATCCCTGGGTCATGCGATGACTACCATGAAGGCGATGACACTCTTGTACCAGTAGCTCAATCCGCGGAATCAAATGTATGGAGAAAAAGCATATCACCAGACTCCATCACTCTGACGCACTTCGTTGTGTCCAGGCTACAAGTCAGAGTTTGGAAATCTTGGTTAATAGTGCATCAGCTACTAAGGAAATAAACAACAAGAGAGCAGCATTTGCCCTGAACAGAATTCGCAGCCACCTGCGACTGTGAAACTATTATGCATCAGACCATGGAGTCAGGCAACTACGTGCTTTTCCACAAGTAGCCCCAGTAACGAGCTTGGTGTTTAGACTGACATGTACTACCAAATTATTGGGCCTAAAAATGAACAGTCTTGGTCTTGATCAGCGAAATATGGAAACATTTATGGCCACAGTGAGGATTGTGCTCAGTTTGCCAACACATTTTTTGTATAGAACTCGTTTCGATCTGTGTAATTAAGTTCATAAAGAATGTTCTGGAAGACTTATGGGCAACAAAAGATATCCGTGTATTTGTCCGGTGAGCACAGACGAACGATTTATGGTTAAGTTACCGGAAAAAACCTTGTATTAAGAACTGTCATTAGTTGCTTCTATGGACCAATCCACTAAAGAATTAAATGGAAACTGAACGTCTGCAGCAATATTGCTTCTTTGTACGAACTTGAAACGAGTTGGAAAACCACGTCAGAGCTCGGTTTCATCTTGGAGACTATGTTTTAACTAGCAGTTCTATGATTTGGTGCACCTAAACTTCACATCTAGGCTTGGAGTATTCAATGTATTCTCAAAGAGGGACTCTTTGGTGGAGTGTGTTTTGAAGTGGTGGCTGTGGCTCTTCTATGAAAATTAAGCTGGACTTTCTGCGTGAATGGATTGTGTTACAGAAACATTTTAACTGCGTTTGTTTGTGCTCCATATTTGAGGATTTTGACGTAGATGGCTCAACGGTGTTACATCAGTCTTCAAGCATCTATAATGATGATGTGTATTTTCCATCGTACATTTTTAGGGAACTATTGAGGACTTTTGTAGCCCCAATGAACCTCAAACAATTGTAGTATTTAAGGAAAGCATTCTTCAGGTTATAACCAAAATACAGCCCCCAACAGAAATGGACTGCTGGCATGTCAGCCAAGGCACGCATTCGAATGAAATGATTGCCTATAAATAATCGGGAGTTGTACTCCTTTCAACAAAGGAATTATCCTTGGAAAAATACATTTCTAGCAAGTTTTTTGATCTGCTTACTATAATTGACCGATTGGAATTTACCGCCGACCATTTATTATTATGTATTTAAGGATTTTGTGTGTTTTGCCTGTTTGGGATATTCTGCTGAATTCGCGGGTCCTGCTATTGTCGACTATATTTCATGGTTAACTATTGTGAACCTTAGAGGAATTGGTATTCATTACGTTAAAATAATTATGGGGAGGGTATATATATACCTACTATATATGTGTGCATGTTCTAGAACTTTGCATGACTCACGTAAATAAGTTTCCAGTTTTTCGTCGCAATCAGTTTTCAGCAACTCCACGCACTGTTTAAGTGCACACTTGGTGTAATTGCCTCGTTCATCGATTATGTCAAATCCTTTGAAATAATCCTGATAGGTATCGAAGATGTACTTTTCACAGGGGCATTTACACAGCGATGTGGCCGCACTTGTGTCTGTGCTCAATTTGAAACTGATCTGCTCGTCCATGACCGCTTCTTCGCCGGCACCTTGGTCGAATAAACTATCCGAGTAGTCGACTTTCGATTCATCTGAAGAGGTTCGCTCTTCGCTAGACGAATCGCCATCCAGTATAGCAGCTGCTCCATTCGGCGGAACCGGTTGCTGCTGTTCGGACTTAAAGCTGCCGCTGAGGTCGTCTGTCGCCCTCAAACGACCTTTCCTGAATATGGTCTTGAAGGCGTCGCGGTGCTGCAGCTGGAATAGCATTTCACGAGCATACTTCATCCTCTCTATGTCGGCAGCCAGCACCGAGCAGCGCAGCTTCTCGCATAGTTTGCTATAAACATCCTCCATATACGAATCCATTTGTGTGTGTGTGCGAAGCCGCGATTGCACTTGAATTGAATTTTGAATTTGCGATTTTGGAATAATTTCGAAAAAAAACGCTGCTGCTGAAAATTTTTGAATGTGAAAAGAAATGAAAAGAAAACGTCATACAATTTTATATACGAGAGAAAATAATTTGAGAAATTTTTCGTCAAATATTTTGAGTCCAAAAAGAAAAAACGATTTGAAAGAGTTCTGCTCGAAACTTCAAACTAAAAAGAACAATTGAAATTCGGTGCGTAGGAAATTCTAAAATGGACGCGCAAAAGACGAAGCTGCACAAGGAGCACTTCGATGCCCTTTGGCCCAGCATGTTGGGCACTTGCGTCAGTCACTTCAAGAACAAGACCAGTTTGTTCGTGCCCGAGCGCAATTTCGATATGCTGTGGGCGCATGAGTTGTTGGCCGACAACGAATACGAATGCTATCAGCCGCCGCTCAAGCTGTTCGAGTCGAACGCCGTGGACCCCGAGGACGCCGAGGAGGACGTCGGTGACGACGTGTGCCCAGATGGTGATGCTGCAAGTGGCAGTGCTGCTGGTAGTAGCGGTGATCACGCTGGCTATGAATCGTCGTCCATGGGCAGCTCGTTCCCCAGGATGCCACCGGGCTGTACACCACTGCCTGAAAGGCCGAGCGCACTCGGGTCGGCATTTGCGAGTATGGAACAGCTGGAACGTCAGCGGAACCGGTTCAAAAAGATTTTCGAAAACATGGAATATCCCTGGTACATGGATGCGCCGCTAAGTGATAACTTCAAGCATGTGCAAAAGGTGCAAAAGCATTTCATCACATCGCTGGACATTGACATACTGAACAGCGTGCAGCGCCACAACAGCTCGTTCATAATTGTCGATTTGGGGGGTGCGGTCTGCCTGGACTATTTGGAGCATTGGCTGAAATTCCGGTGTTATGTGATTGTAATTTTTGTGGTCCGTTGCAAGGAGTTGGCACGTCAGGTGCTTCTGTTGGGCAAAACCTATCATTCGGTGTACATTGAGGAGGCGTCCACGTGGCACGACGAGTTGAATCAATCGCTGCACGTGGCCGTCAAATATGCGAGGCAACAGCACATTTACACTGACTGTGGACAGGCGTTTGTGTTCGTCTTCTCCCATGCGAGAGGCATGAGCAAGGTGGACACCTTCAAAATCTTACGTAGACATTAACAAATTTGGCAGATTAAATTATTTTCGAATCACTTAACAAATTTCCTAATTTTTGTTCCAAGATCATACGAAAAAAACAATAAAAAGCGGCATTAACATATTCACCAAAGATATATATATATATATATATATATATATATATATATATATATATATATATATATATATATATATATAAACTATAAACCAATACCGGAGGGGCTCTTAGAATGACCTCGGTCTCAATATGGAAAGATATATATATATATATATATATATATATATATATATATATATATATATATATATATATATATATATATGAATCTTAGAATGACCTCGGTCTCAATATGGAAAGATATATATATATATATATATATATATATATATATATATATATATATATATATATATATATATATATATATATATATATATATATATATATATATATATATATATATCTTTCCATATTGAGACCGAGGTCATTCTAAGAGCCCCTCCGGTATTGGTTTATAGTTTATATATATATATATATATATATATATATATATAAACTATAAACCAATACCGGAGGGGCTCTTAGAATGACCTCGGTCTCAATATGGAAAGAGTTTTATTACGAACATTCCTCGGAGCTCCTCATAATATCCTGCAATCATACTGAACATTCCTCGGAGCTCCTCTGAATATCCTGTAATTATACTACAATCTACACAATGGGCCTTGAACAGGCCTAAGTGAGTCTACGGACAGTCATATGACCTACTACAATCTTTGATGCCTACAATTTACGGACGAATGACATCGGTGTGCGGGGTTCTTCAAATGATCTGAAGCGGATATTGCCGAATTCTCCAGATCATAATACAAAACACCAGAAGATTATTAGAAATAACTGTGAATACCTCAGTTTCTAAAATGAAATCAGTTGCACCATTGACTCACGCCACATACGACTATTCTCAAAACCCACTGAAGTTCCCGAATATTCCTAATAATTTATTAAACCAGATGTTGCTGGAATATATTAGCGGCGAAATCGGTTCTTGCAATCAACTCGGTTTTACCATGGACCTTTTCTGAATCTTTTGATGGACGGACTTGAATCCTGGAAATCGAGGTTATTTCCGGAAATTTCCCTCTTATTGAGACCATGATAATTCCCTCGAATTGAGACCAAAAATTATAGAAACAAAGATTGCGCAAAGCGGTGTACAAAAATTTTTCGTTCTGCGCACTCCGTCACAGTAGCATGGTTGCAAAGAGAAATGTCAAAAAAATACCTATTCGCATTATGTATTTATTGCTACGGTGACGTCAAAGCATGTCAAACTCAGAAAGAAAATTATAACGGACATGCGCAATGCGTAATCTTCTCTATCATTCTTGATTGAGACCATCATAATTCCCTCTAATTGAGTTCATCAAAATTCCCTCTAATTGAGATAATTATTATTCGTTCTGATATCATTGTTATTACCTCTAAATAGGATGATTTTCTAGGGAACGTTTTTGAAGGAAATCACTCTGGCGAGTGTAGACCATAAAATAACTTCAGTCTCACCATGTACTCGAATCTCCTGGAGAACATTTCTGACTTCGAACGGAAGTTGGGACAACTTTTAGACTAAACTCCCAACCCCTTTCCCAACATAAAGTTTATATCGTCCAAGGACAATACAGGGAATCTGTATATTTCAAACTTGAAAGGGCTCCAGCTCGTGAATGAAGTATCGATGATTTCTCAGCTTCTGGACCTCAGTTTGTCTCTTCGATTGTCACATGCCTGTAGAGCATTTCAATGCGAAGAGCTGCAATTCCAGCTTGAAATAAGCTGAATTCTCATATAGAGCTCAGTTTTTCCACTGTGCTGGCAATTCATGTTCCCAGGTCAAATACTTTGTATGGGCAGTGGAGGTGTTTGCTAAAAACCAGAGAAATTGCATTCTTTATACTGGCTATTAGTGGCATAACAATAGGGTAACGGTACTGGCAAAATTCCAGGAGCCCGAGTGCTTTCTACCGTGTTAGGTAGTTGGGAGCAACTGGAATTCTTAATGCTTTGAGGGGTCCAGTCTAAAAATGTTTCCAGGGCTTCACATTGTGTGGTTAACGCCACTGCTGGCCATCAATACGAATCAGTGGTATATATCATCAATATCGGGGGAATCTACTAAACCGATTTATAGACTCTAAACCGATTTATGGACTAAACCGATTTATAGACTCTAAACTGATTTATAGACTCTAACCCGATTTATAGACTCTAAACCGATTTATAGACTCTAAACCGATTTATAGACTCTAAACCGATTTATAGACTCTAAACCGATTTATAGACTCTAAACTGATTTATAGACTCTAACCCGATTTATAGACTCTAAACCGATTTATAGACTCTAAACCGATTTATAGACTCTAAACCGATTTATAGACTCTAAACCGATTTATAGACTCTAAACCTATTTATAGACTCTAAACCGATTTATAGACTAAACCGATTTATAGACTCTAAACCGATTTATAGACTCTAAACCGATTTATAGACTCTAAACCGATTTATAGACTCTAAACCGATTTATAGACTCTAAACCGATTTATAGACTCTAAACTGATTTATAGACTCTAACCCGATTTGTAGACTCTAAACCGATTTATAGACTCTAACCCGATTTATAGACTCTAAACCGATTTATAGACTCTAAACCTATTTATAGACTCTAAACCGATTTATAGACTCTAAACTGATTTATAGACTCTAACCCGATTTATAGACTCTAAACCTATTTATAGACTCTAAACCGATTTATAGACTCTAAACCGATTTATAGACTCTAAACCGATTTATAGACTCTAAACCGATTTATAGACTCTAAACCGATTTATAGACTCTAAACCGATTTATAGACTCTAAACCTATTTATAGACTCTAAACCGATTTATAGACTCTAAACTGATTTATAGACTCTAACCCGATTTATAGACTCTAAACCTATTTATAGACTCTAAACCGATTTATAGACTCTAAACTGATTTATAGACTCTAACCCGATTTATAGACTCTAAACCTATTTATAGACTCTAAACCGATTTATAGACTCTAAACCGATTTATAGACTCTAAACCGATTTATAGACTAAACCGATTTATAGACTCTAAACCGATTTATAGACTCTAAGAGACTGGGCTCTCACAACTTGGGGACAAAAACTACCCGACCGTTGTTTATTTATATAGTAATTTCTGCTTTCCAACACATATCGAGTATCACAATATATGGACACTTGGCGCTGGCTTATCATGCCACCTATCGGGGATTTATTCAACTAAATGAAAGTGTGAAAAAATAAATCAACACAGCAGGCTGAGTAGTATCCTTCATTTAAATTATTTCAACTGAACTATTTCGTGTTTTTTCAATGAATAAGATGTCCGCTATTAGTAAGAGAGGCCAGTTTAAGTCGTCCAAGATTACAGCACGTGGTAGCGGCAAGAAAAAAGGTAACAAAAATTAATTTCAAGAATATCGATGAGAAGGATTTGAACAAGAAAATCTCAAGGTCCCTTTTAATTGAGAGGATTGATTGTGGCTTTAAAACTAAAATCTAAATTGGGTCCTGGGCTATCCATGGGGCGGTACTGCTGCCTTTCGTTATATCTTTCAGCATACTCGATGGGGAGTACAATTTTTCAGGGAGCAATTTGTGTTGGGTGTTTCCGGTTTTGGGACAGATCTTGATGGGTATTGGGGGCATACAAGAAACTATGTCTTATTAATTGTTCGCCCCCTTTGTGGCTTCAATTTTATTATTAGTTAATTGTTCATCTTCATTAAGCAATATCAGGATAAACGGAATTTTCTGAAGCATGTCCTTCAGTTCGCTTCTATTAATTGTTCGTCCTTTGTGGCTTCAACTTTATTATTAGTTAATTGTTCATCTTCATTAAGCAATATCAGGATAAACGGAATTTTCTTAGGCACGTCCTTCAGTTCGCTCTTATTATTCCCTTCAGTGTGTCGAGAGGCATCACAAGTGGGAGTTTCGTTGCCCACATTAGCTTCACTTTCATTACTACCATTCGGAGATATCTTCCGGATGTACACCAAACCAATCTGAACGGCTGCTCCACATTCCGCTGGACATGTCGCATATGCGTTCTGTTTTATAGTGTAATTACTTGATATGGTGATGAACTTGCACGGAGGAAAAAATACGATTCAACGTCAGGAGGAATATCGGCGTATACAAATTAGTGCCGTCAGGTGGTGAAGTACAATCACCATGGAAAGTAATTGTTCAATCGGGCGAACAATTGAAATTAATTTGAACCAGTAAATAGTTCAGGCGATGCCGAACACCACCCGGTAATGACACATATCGTGACCGACCAATTATCTTCCTTTCTCGGGGTTGATAGACTTCCTTATTTCGAAATTTGCCAATCTTCTTTTTTTCACTTTTACTTTTCTAAATCAATTTGAAAAATAAGCACCTTCTCATTTTTTTTGACCTGACAGATAAACCTACAGAAATGGAAGAAACTGCTGCCGAAAATTTGGAACCGGCAAGTGATGGAGAGCTGGAAAGCGGTATGGATCAGCTAACTATCAAAGTGAAGAGATTCGAAGACATTATCACACACCGCTTGAAGTGTCACTTGGCTCCCAGGGAGTTTCGTCTGATTATAAAGCATTTCCATGAACATATTAAACAGATAAAAGCGACTACTGACGATCGCGACGAGGCTTACCGTAGCAAACTATTTATTGCAAAAATCGTAACTGGACAAGAAGCGATCGATGTGGCCACTTTCGAGTTTGTGCGCGCCGAAATAGTTGCATTGCTTCTGAAAGGGCAAGCCGAGAACCGTGAGACGCCCATATTCCACAGCATGCACAACAGCAACTCTTATATCACTGTCGTCTGCGAGGATCTTTATGGGTTCAATTTCTTGCAGGAGTCTGTCGAACATATTTGTGCAGCTCGCCCCAAAGTCGGTCCCATATCTCTCAAGCCGTTGCAGCTCAATTCGGAGGAGATCTACTGCTTTGGCGCCATTTTCTACGATATCATTGAACCGAAATCATTTCTGGACCAAGTCAAAGTCCATAGTCCCAAACTGAATTGTGAACGTTGGGTTCTAGTGTGCCACAAGGTCTTCCGGGAGAAGTCCGAAACACGTTTTATGTTCTTGATGGATGAACCCTCAGCTCTGGCGTTGACCTATTTCTACTGTAAGAAACTATTTTTATCTCTAATTACCGTCATATTCTTCAACAAGGGAAGAATGCCGTTGGACAATGAAAACAACTAAAGCAGTGTGTTTAGTACGCTGATTAATTTTATACTAAATAATATGTAAAAATTTTGGCAATTTTTCATGTTCCTCACTAATATATATTTAAACTCATAATATTCAATAAAAACTAGCAATACTCGATCTTTCGTACATCGCCGAGTTTCATTTTAACACAGTTTCATCTTGCATTATTTTTGTGGATACCATATTTAATACGCTGATCTTAATTAATATAGGACGGACATTCACAGCTGATTCAGTTGATGGATGGAGGAGCAGGAACAGTTGAAGGTGAGACTTACAAAGTTGCCAAATTGCAACCACAAATTAAACTTATCAAGGCCACAAAGCAGACTTTTAGGCAGAATTACTGAAAATTATAGAGTATTATTTTAGTGTCTTCTCCTTTTACGTGGGAACCGGAACGGCTTCATCGAAATCAAGACGAAAGTTTTCACTATTTCTGCTTTTTATATGCCATTATAATATTGCAAATTACTTTTATTAAATTTTCATTATTTGCTGCACTTATTTTTCATTTGAATTTTATTAACTGAGTTGTGGGAAATTGTGCTTTTCCACAAACTAACACCTCCCGAATTGATTATTTACGTTCTGTAACGAATTCTTCGCTCATGTTCATATCGAATTCATACGCCAGTGACGTAACGTAATCGCAGCATGACGTCACGCAATGTGATGCAGTTAAAAGTAGTAATGAAAATAAAAGCAGTAATGAAGTTAAAAGCAGTAATTAAGTTGAAAGTAGTAATGAAATTAAAAGCAGTAATCAAGTTAAAAACAGTAATGAAATTAAAAGCAGTAATGAAGTTGAAAGCAGTAATGAGCTTAAAAGCAGTAATGAAGTTAAAAGTAGTAATGAGCTTAAAAGCAGTAATGAAGTTAAAAGTAGTAATGAAATTAAAAGCAGTAATCAAGTTAAAAACAGTAATGAAATTAAAAGCAGTAATGAAGTTGAAAGCAGTAATGAGCTTAAAAGCAGTAATGAAGTTAAAAGTAGTAATGAGCTTAAAAGCAGTAATGAAGTTAAAAGTAGTAATGAAATTAAAAGCAGTAATGAAGTTAAAAGCAGTAATGAAGTTAAAAGCAGTAATGAGGTTAAGTAAAAATCAGTAACGAGCTAAAAGCATTGTTGTTGCTTTCCACTTCGTGTTGTTGTTGCTTTCCATTTCGCGTTGTTATTGCTTTCCACTTCTCGTTGTTGTTGCTGCTCATTTCGCGTTGTTGTTGCTCTCCAATTCGCGTTGTTGTTGCTCTCCTCTTTTCATTGCTGTTGTCCTCACTTCGCGTTGAAGGCTTTGATTCACTGATGCACGAGAGAGCAATAAAAAAGTACTCTCAAATTTAAAAAATGTTTAAAAAACACCAACTACAATTATTATTTTCACAACATTTTTTGCTGTAATGTAACTGTTGGACATTCTGGTACTACAAATAAAAAAAAAGTTTATAATACTTCGAAAACAATGAAAAAGTACTAGTACCAAGACACCTGTTCTTTTTATGCGCCATACAAAAAGGTACCCTAAATGGTACGAAAGTACGTAGTTGTGCAACAGTGCTTTGATTTCGCGTTGAGAATTCTTTGCGCGCTGTCGCAACGTATTCTGACTTAAATTTTGTTACAATTCCATAAGGTACGTATGTTAATAGTGCGGCCTTCAGAAGATTTGTTCAAATAAATTGCAAATAATTCATTCACCTTTCGAAATAAACGTACGTAGCTTGTTACAATTCATATTATTTAATTACGAAAGCCAGTGCCGCCGCTAAGAGAGTTGAGAACTTTTCTATCAAATATTGGAATGACTTCATTTTGATATCGTAAACGGTCTTAGCGAACTACTGGCAGAAGCGACTGGGCTGCTAAGAAGTGGTTGCGAAATTTTGTACAAAAACTTTGAATTCCTTACGAAATCGAGAACAATCTTAAGGCAATATTGACAGGCAGGGGGATAAATTGCCCCTAGCAAAGTGTTCATGAATATGCTCTACATATAAAGGTGTATACTATACTCTATGTATGTACATATAAAGATGTACACTATACTCACATATGCATAACTGCCGGCACTAAAAGTATTTGTGGAGATCCAGTATGTACGCGACGATGGAATTCTAATTTCAAAAGAAACGCCGCTATTAGTCTATTCCACTGACACAAACAACTCGAATAAGCTAGTGCCTCGTTTGACCCCAGTTCTTTCACTTACATGGCAAACAAAAATCCTACAAGTTAAGTTTAATTTTTATAATCAGGAAGTAACCATGCAGTTGGTACATTCGCCAGAGTCCCAATAACACTTGGAACTGGGAGTGCAGCTATTCAACCACCTTTCCTAATTTAAAGGCAATGTAGCCAACTGTGCTCAATTGTTGGGACAAACAAATATGCTCCAAGCAGTACTCAAAATGTGCGACAAAACCCCTCAAGCGTTTTTTGCCTGCTTGGTTCATACATTTTTGAATATTATTTGTTATTACTTCAACTTTCAATATATTTTACGGAGTTTGCTCATTTTATATCTTTTTTAAATTGTTTTAATATTATATTTAAAGAAAATTATTTAGAGACGAGTTTATATTCTTGTTTTGAGTCACTGATTGTGTTGTGGCAGTTTGAAGACAAATTTGAAGGCATGTCGGTCGCATACACAACTAAACTAAACTACTAGGCTCTATATATATTATGTATGTATATATATATATATATATATATATATATATATGTATATATATATATATATATAATATATATATAATATATATATATATATAATATATATATAATATATATATATATATATATATATATATATATATATATATATATATATATATATATATATATATATATATATATAAATCAATTTTATAAAACTTTAATCATATCATTTTACAAAATACTATTTCTATTTGTTTCCCTCATTATTCAATGGTTTGTATAAATATGATGTGGAGCACCCTCATTTGTGGTATGCAAACTCACGTAAGGGCGAAGATAATTATGCTGGATTTTATATGGTGCCTTCTGAACTGAACAAACATTGAACCTCGTACACATCTCAACACAAACTGGAAAGAGTTAAGCCGCATACACAGATGTGAACTAGGGGTGTAAGTCATCTAAACCGAGTCTGTCATCAAATGGAATGCGAAGCCTCGTTGCTGCTGCACATATGTGCACGACAGCTGCGTACACATCTTTAAAACTGTGTTCATCAGATTTACAATCTATTTTATATTATTATTGACATACTCGTATATCTCATACAGCTGTGTAGTCCACATGCACAATAACTTTAAAAATGTGCTACAAAATGTTGTTTCAATACAAACACAATTTTTGCCACATTTATTGATATCATCACAACAACAGGAATATAAATAGTGTTTTTGCATATGAAGATTACATTTTATAATTCAAAATATAATTACATCATTTGGCCTTTGTTTTCCATTCTCGTAAAATATGATGAATTCAGTTTCATACAAAAGAAAATCATTTTGAAACAGAATTATCAAACTGTACGAGAAACTTTGCTTAAACATACCTACAATATACAATGTACAATCAGTTTTTGTTTAAATAACAATGATTATATTTATAGACAACATTCAGTACACTTTAAATTAAGTAAACATTTTTTTCTAGTCTCAAACCTGGACACTAATAAATACGAATTTAGACATTCACTATTTTACTTACAAGAATATGTTAAATTTAAATATGTACATTGGAGGGTGTATATATATATATATATATATATATATATATATATATATATATATATATATATATATATATATAATATATATATATATATAATATATATATATATATATATATATATATATATATATATATATATATATATATATAAAATATATATAAAATATATAAAGTATATATTAAATTGTTTGTGCGTTTAGTTTAGGACAGCAATATATTCATAATTCGTTTCTTTATTATTCGCTTCCTTTCTTCGTTCATTGGTATCAGCATTGATGTGATTAGTTCTCCAAAGACGACATCCTCGTGTCGTCCCTCTATGGGTGCTTTTACATTTTTAATCCCTTCATTAGCAGCTTCACAAATGATATTCAATATTTCTGTTGTCGATTCCGCTTCGGAAGAATTGTTTTCAACCAGTTCAACTTCGGCTAAGATTTCTTCTTCCATGCTGGCCTCCATCATTGGATTTTCGGTATGTAGTTCATCATTATCCTCTTCTTGGATCACCACAGTAGTCGACAATTCTCCTGTATTCTTTCGTTCCATATATGTATATTCTTCTACACCCACTTGTTGCAATTCGATTTCATCATCACTTTCTATTTCTGCCACTAGTGTCTCTTCAGTGGTCTCAATCTCAACATCATTGTCCACCACTGGCTCTACTTCAAAGAAAATATATTCATCTTTGGTAGGACACTGAATATCACTTTCGTTTATTATAAACTCAAGTCCACTTGAAGACTTTTCTTCCAATTTTTTCTTATTAATGTATGGCGACAAGAACTCCATTTCATCTTTATACCGAAAATAATTGCCATTCTTTCGACAATGCTTGCGATAGCTCTCATATAGCATGTGCCAACGGCTAATAAGAAATCCTTCTGTTTAAATCAAATGTAAAAGTTGGTGTTTATTGAAATTTGTGTCCAAAAACTATAACCACACTTACTGTTGATACTCGTTTCCTTAGAGAGCTGCTCCCAGGTGACCCGCCGATCCGAAAGCTGGGCGTTGTATTTGTAAAGCAGTGGATAGCGTTTTACAGCTTTGATTATTATATCATTTATATCCATTTTAATTGAATTTTATAGTTAGATATAGACACAAAAACGTTGAACACAGTACATACAATCAAAACAATAACTATATATTTGAAGACAGCGTCTTCCTTAGAATTAACTACAAACAGAATATGAAATGGGAGAAAAACACGCAAGCGATGGTAAAACAAAAATAGCGAAACCGCTTCATTTCAATGGTGTTGGTTGAAAAGAGAACGGGATATGACATAAAATCATCATAGAGAGCCATGAATGAATAAAACAGGGTGGTTGATGTTAACTTCTGAAATTCCTTCCTATGCAAAGGGTAAAGGTTCAGCCATAAGAGCTATAATGATAGTTTCTTGTGATTACCCAAAATAAATATGATGAAAGCATCGTAACTATTTTAATTTGATATTTCTTTACAGTCCCGAAACTGAAGGTCCCACTATAAGTCTCAAATTAATGGTTCATTATAATTAGTACTGCTAAAAAAAAAAATCACGTCACATGATCACAAAATTCTGTGTTTGATATTTCTTAAAAACTCCACTCCTAAGGTATTTATTGGCATCTTTTTCAATGATATCTGAAATTTTATTTTTAGTTTAAAATGTGCGAATTTAAGTGTAACAACATGCTGAAATTATGCTGTATATGTTTTATTCATGGTCATAAAACCATATTAATATGGTGGAACACTGTTTATAAGTTATCTTGTATTGATGTGCTACAATTTATTTTAGATTTTAGGGGTTACGGTAATGAAATATCCAGAATGCTGCTGCCAAAACGAGTTGCTGGTATATTTTTTTAAAAATAAAAGGAAGAAGAGTTTGACTGTTGGTGCTGTAATAAAAATCAAAAAAAAGAAAGATTAATCTTTTTATGAACAACTGATATAATTTGATATTTTCTATATGAATGGAAACCATAATAATATGTAGCACAATTAATTAACCACGTACACCTGCTAAATGGATCAGGCACACCAAATTGCCATTTCTGCAATAAACAATCAGTCTCAATAATCCACTTATTGGACGACTGCCAGCACTTCCATATTGCGAGGAATAATCTTCTTTCGGACAAAATCCCCAGCGAGCTGCTAAATAACCCTTCAACCGATAATATAAAAAAATTAAATAGTTTCATAAAAAGCTCTAATTTAATTAATTTCATTTAAAAATACTAACAAACTATAGCACAACATGTATTAAATGTAAAAATACTAGTATACCATATTTAGTACATGAAAGCTGAAAACCGCAGTTGCTAGATCTCCACTTCCAAATTGTACACTAAATCATTTTTGTACAAATTATAATAATTATAATAATTAAAATCAATAAATTTCAGCTTTTCCTTGCAAACATCTACGACTACGGGACAAATTTTGAAATCAAGTAGCGAAAGTAAGTAAGCATGTTGTATTTGTATATACTAATGTAATTTATAAATAATTGAATAAATTAATAATATAGTCCAAATATTATGAAAACTGTAAAGAATATCGTTAATATTGCCGAAATATATAAAGGCTAGAAGAAAAAATTGCTGTTCAAAAGGAAGAATGCAATTTTTATAGTTGTTACATGCAATGCATTCACGCCTCATCTTATTCTGCGTTTACCCTTTTATACCATGTTTCACTTTAATTTCATAGCTTTGGTACAGATGTCGCTGCTGATGGTCAATCTGTCGAGGCATTATTTAAAAATATTGAAATGCTATAACAAAATTATATTTTATTACATTAGTAAGAAACATAGTAATGTGTAACTTTAATACAGAATCTGTAAAATAAGGAATATGCTGCCGACTAGTAAAGAAAGTAAATGTAGGCGGGCATTTAACATATAAAATATGCATTTCCGGTTTAATATTTTTTGTTTTTCACGGGGCAACTCCACGTATTACTCTATTTAATTTTAAACAAACTCTATGCTTTTTATTGCTAGGATGCTAAAAAAAATGCAGTGACTTGGAATTCTATGTTTTAAGATAGATATTTTTGTCCACTAATTGTTTTTTAATGTAATTTTTTGTAATTAAAAGAAATTAATTTAATTTTAAAAGTATGGTAATTCTACAAATGGTGGTTGGCAACACTGGCATTTGCGATCATTTGATCATACCGAACGGTAAACGGTCTTTTTGAAAGAAATTGGATTAATGATCCAAATAAAATGCAAGTAAACTTGTATTGTAATTGTACAGATAATTATGTGAAAAACTTACCTCAAAGTATGAACTGCAATTCCTCGGACACGTAAGTATTAACATTTTCGATCAAAGAAACATCGAAATTAAATAAATATGCGAAGAACATTCTCGTCTACATTTCTTTTCGTGTCTATGATGGGAAATTAGTATTCGATTTGATATGGAATTGCCATCTACACTACAATTAAACAATAATGGGTTGATTCAAGGCGTATACAAATTAGTGCCGTCAGGTGGTGAAGTACAATCACCATGGAAAGTAATTGTTCAATCGGGCGAACAATTGAAATTAATTTGAACCAGTAAATAGTTCAGGCGATGCCGAACACCACCCGGTAATGACACATATCGTGACCGACCAATTATCTTCCTTTCTCGGGGTTGATAGACTTCCTTATTTCGAAATTTGCCAATCTTCTTTTTTTCACTTTTACTTTTCTAAATCAATTTGAAAAATAAGCACCTTCTCATTTTTTTTGACCTGACAGATAAACCTACAGAAATGGAAGAAACTGCTGCCGAAAATTTGGAACCGGCAAGTGATGGAGAGCTGGAAAGCGGTATGGATCAGCTAACTATCAAAGTGAAGAGATTCGAAGACATTATCACACACCGCTTGAAGTGTCACTTGGCTCCCAGGGAGTTTCGTCTGATTATAAAGCATTTCCATGAACATATTAAACAGATAAAAGCGACTACTGACGATCGCGACGAGGCTTACCGTAGCAAACTATTTATTGCAAAAATCGTAACTGGACAAGAAGCGATCGATGTGGCCACTTTCGAGTTTGTGCGCGCCGAAATAGTTGCATTGCTTCTGAAAGGGCAAGCCGAGAACCGTGAGACGCCCATATTCCACAGCATGCACAACAGCAACTCTTATATCACTGTCGTCTGCGAGGATCTTTATGGGTTCAATTTCTTGCAGGAGTCTGTCGAACATATTTGTGCAGCTCGCCCCAAAGTCGGTCCCATATCTCTCAAGCCGTTGCAGCTCAATTCGGAGGAGATCTACTGCTTTGGCGCCATTTTCTACGATATCATTGAACCGAAATCATTTCTGGACCAAGTCAAAGTCCATAGTCCCAAACTGAATTGTGAACGTTGGGTTCTAGTGTGCCACAAGGTCTTCCGGGAGAAGTCCGAAACACGTTTTATGTTCTTGATGGATGAACCCTCAGCTCTGGCGTTGACCTATTTCTACTGTAAGAAACTATTTTTATCTCTAATTACCGTCATATTCTTCAACAAGGGAAGAATGCCGTTGGACAATGAAAACAACTAAAGCAGTGTGTTTAGTACGCTGATTAATTTTATACTAAATAATATGTAAAAATTTTGGCAATTTTTCATGTTCCTCACTAATATATATTTAAACTCATAATATTCAATAAAAACTAGCAATACTCGATCTTTCGTACATCGCCGAGTTTCATTTTAACACAGTTTCATCTTGCATTATTTTTGTGGATACCATATTTAATACGCTGATCTTAATTAATATAGGACGGACATTCACAGCTGATTCAGTTGATGGATGGAGGAGCAGGAACAGTTGAAGGTGAGACTTACAAAGTTGCCAAATTGCAACCACAAATTAAACTTATCAAGGCCACAAAGCAGACTTTTAGGCAGAATTACTGAAAATTATAGAGTATTATTTTAGTGTCTTCTCCTTTTACGTGGGAACCGGAACGGCTTCATCGAAATCAAGACGAAAGTTTTCACTATTTCTGCTTTTTATATGCCATTATAATATTGCAAATTACTTTTATTAAATTTTCATTATTTGCTGCACTTATTTTTCATTTGAATTTTATTAACTGAGTTGTGGGAAATTGTGCTTTTCCACAAACTAACACCTCCCGAATTGATTATTTACGTTCTGTAACGAATTCTTCGCTCATGTTCATATCGAATTCATACGCCAGTGACGTAACGTAATCGCAGCATGACGTCACGCAATGTGATGCAGTTAAAAGTAGTAATGAAAATAAAAGCAGTAATGAAGTTAAAAGCAGTAATTAAGTTGAAAGTAGTAATGAAATTAAAAGCAGTAATCAAGTTAAAAACAGTAATGAAATTAAAAGCAGTAATGAAGTTGAAAGCAGTAATGAGCTTAAAAGCAGTAATGAAGTTAAAAGTAGTAATGAGCTTAAAAGCAGTAATGAAGTTAAAAGTAGTAATGAAATTAAAAGCAGTAATCAAGTTAAAAACAGTAATGAAATTAAAAGCAGTAATGAAGTTGAAAGCAGTAATGAGCTTAAAAGCAGTAATGAAGTTAAAAGTAGTAATGAGCTTAAAAGCAGTAATGAAGTTAAAAGTAGTAATGAAATTAAAAGCAGTAATGAAGTTAAAAGCAGTAATGAAGTTAAAAGCAGTAATGAGGTTAAGTAAAAATCAGTAACGAGCTAAAAGCATTGTTGTTGCTTTCCACTTCGTGTTGTTGTTGCTTTCCATTTCGCGTTGTTATTGCTTTCCACTTCTCGTTGTTGTTGCTGCTCATTTCGCGTTGTTGTTGCTCTCCAATTCGCGTTGTTGTTGCTCTCCTCTTTTCATTGCTGTTGTCCTCACTTCGCGTTGAAGGCTTTGATTCACTGATGCACGAGAGAGCAATAAAAAAGTACTCTCAAATTTAAAAAATGTTTAAAAAACACCAACTACAATTATTATTTTCACAACATTTTTTGCTGTAATGTAACTGTTGGACATTCTGGTACTACAAATAAAAAAAAAGTTTATAATACTTCGAAAACAATGAAAAAGTACTAGTACCAAGACACCTGTTCTTTTTATGCGCCATACAAAAAGGTACCCTAAATGGTACGAAAGTACGTAGTTGTGCAACAGTGCTTTGATTTCGCGTTGAGAATTCTTTGCGCGCTGTCGCAACGTATTCTGACTTAAATTTTGTTACAATTCCATAAGGTACGTATGTTAATAGTGCGGCCTTCAGAAGATTTGTTCAAATAAATTGCAAATAATTCATTCACCTTTCGAAATAAACGTACGTAGCTTGTTACAATTCATATTATTTAATTACGAAAGCCAGTGCCGCCGCTAAGAGAGTTGAGAACTTTTCTATCAAATATTGGAATGACTTCATTTTGATATCGTAAACGGTCTTAGCGAACTACTGGCAGAAGCGACTGGGCTGCTAAGAAGTGGTTGCGAAATTTTGTACAAAAACTTTGAATTCCTTACGAAATCGAGAACAATCTTAAGGCAATATTGACAGGCAGGGGGATAAATTGCCCCTAGCAAAGTGTTCATGAATATGCTCTACATATAAAGGTGTATACTATACTCTATGTATGTACATATAAAGATGTACACTATACTCACATATGCATAACTGCCGGCACTAAAAGTATTTGTGGAGATCCAGTATGTACGCGACGATGGAATTCTAATTTCAAAAGAAACGCCGCTATTAGTCTATTCCACTGACACAAACAACTCGAATAAGCTAGTGCCTCGTTTGACCCCAGTTCTTTCACTTACATGGCAAACAAAAATCCTACAAGTTAAGTTTAATTTTTATAATCAGGAAGTAACCATGCAGTTGGTACATTCGCCAGAGTCCCAATAACACTTGGAACTGGGAGTGCAGCTATTCAACCACCTTTCCTAATTTAAAGGCAATGTAGCCAACTGTGCTCAATTGTTGGGACAAACAAATATGCTCCAAGCAGTACTCAAAATGTGCGACAAAACCCCTCAAGCGTTTTTTGCCTGCTTGGTTCATACATTTTTGAATATTATTTGTTATTACTTCAACTTTCAATATATTTTACGGAGTTTGCTCATTTTATATCTTTTTTAAATTGTTTTAATATTATATTTAAAGAAAATTATTTAGAGACGAGTTTATATTCTTGTTTTGAGTCACTGATTGTGTTGTGGCAGTTTGAAGACAAATTTGAAGGCATGTCGGTCGCATACACAACTAAACTAAACTACTAGGCTCTATATATATTATGTATGTATATATATATATATATATATATATATATATATATGTATATATATATATATATATAATATATATATAATATATATATATATATAATATATATATAATATATATATATATATATATATATATATATATATATATATATATATATATATATATATAAATCAATTTTATAAAACTTTAATCATATCATTTTACAAAATACTATTTCTATTTGTTTCCCTCATTATTCAATGGTTTGTATAAATATGATGTGGAGCACCCTCATTTGTGGTATGCAAACTCACGTAAGGGCGAAGATAATTATGCTGGATTTTATATGGTGCCTTCTGAACTGAACAAACATTGAACCTCGTACACATCTCAACACAAACTGGAAAGAGTTAAGCCGCATACACAGATGTGAACTAGGGGTGTAAGTCATCTAAACCGAGTCTGTCATCAAATGGAATGCGAAGCCTCGTTGCTGCTGCACATATGTGCACGACAGCTGCGTACACATCTTTAAAACTGTGTTCATCAGATTTACAATCTATTTTATATTATTATTGACATACTCGTATATCTCATACAGCTGTGTAGTCCACATGCACAATAACTTTAAAAATGTGCTACAAAATGTTGTTTCAATACAAACACAATTTTTGCCACATTTATTGATATCATCACAACAACAGGAATATAAATAGTGTTTTTGCATATGAAGATTACATTTTATAATTCAAAATATAATTACATCATTTGGCCTTTGTTTTCCATTCTCGTAAAATATGATGAATTCAGTTTCATACAAAAGAAAATCATTTTGAAACAGAATTATCAAACTGTACGAGAAACTTTGCTTAAACATACCTACAATATACAATGTACAATCAGTTTTTGTTTAAATAACAATGATTATATTTATAGACAACATTCAGTACACTTTAAATTAAGTAAACATTTTTTTCTAGTCTCAAACCTGGACACTAATAAATACGAATTTAGACATTCACTATTTTACTTACAAGAATATGTTAAATTTAAATATGTACATTGGAGGGTGTATATATATATATATATATATATATATATATATATATATATATATATATATATATATATATATAATATATATATATATATAATATATATATATATATATATATATATATATATATATATATATATATATATATATATAAAATATATATAAAATATATAAAGTATATATTAAATTGTTTGTGCGTTTAGTTTAGGACAGCAATATATTCATAATTCGTTTCTTTATTATTCGCTTCCTTTCTTCGTTCATTGGTATCAGCATTGATGTGATTAGTTCTCCAAAGACGACATCCTCGTGTCGTCCCTCTATGGGTGCTTTTACATTTTTAATCCCTTCATTAGCAGCTTCACAAATGATATTCAATATTTCTGTTGTCGATTCCGCTTCGGAAGAATTGTTTTCAACCAGTTCAACTTCGGCTAAGATTTCTTCTTCCATGCTGGCCTCCATCATTGGATTTTCGGTATGTAGTTCATCATTATCCTCTTCTTGGATCACCACAGTAGTCGACAATTCTCCTGTATTCTTTCGTTCCATATATGTATATTCTTCTACACCCACTTGTTGCAATTCGATTTCATCATCACTTTCTATTTCTGCCACTAGTGTCTCTTCAGTGGTCTCAATCTCAACATCATTGTCCACCACTGGCTCTACTTCAAAGAAAATATATTCATCTTTGGTAGGACACTGAATATCACTTTCGTTTATTATAAACTCAAGTCCACTTGAAGACTTTTCTTCCAATTTTTTCTTATTAATGTATGGCGACAAGAACTCCATTTCATCTTTATACCGAAAATAATTGCCATTCTTTCGACAATGCTTGCGATAGCTCTCATATAGCATGTGCCAACGGCTAATAAGAAATCCTTCTGTTTAAATCAAATGTAAAAGTTGGTGTTTATTGAAATTTGTGTCCAAAAACTATAACCACACTTACTGTTGATACTCGTTTCCTTAGAGAGCTGCTCCCAGGTGACCCGCCGATCCGAAAGCTGGGCGTTGTATTTGTAAAGCAGTGGATAGCGTTTTACAGCTTTGATTATTATATCATTTATATCCATTTTAATTGAATTTTATAGTTAGATATAGACACAAAAACGTTGAACACAGTACATACAATCAAAACAATAACTATATATTTGAAGACAGCGTCTTCCTTAGAATTAACTACAAACAGAATATGAAATGGGAGAAAAACACGCAAGCGATGGTAAAACAAAAATAGCGAAACCGCTTCATTTCAATGGTGTTGGTTGAAAAGAGAACGGGATATGACATAAAATCATCATAGAGAGCCATGAATGAATAAAACAGGGTGGTTGATGTTAACTTCTGAAATTCCTTCCTATGCAAAGGGTAAAGGTTCAGCCATAAGAGCTATAATGATAGTTTCTTGTGATTACCCAAAATAAATATGATGAAAGCATCGTAACTATTTTAATTTGATATTTCTTTACAGTCCCGAAACTGAAGGTCCCACTATAAGTCTCAAATTAATGGTTCATTATAATTAGTACTGCTAAAAAAAAAAATCACGTCACATGATCACAAAATTCTGTGTTTGATATTTCTTAAAAACTCCACTCCTAAGGTATTTATTGGCATCTTTTTCAATGATATCTGAAATTTTATTTTTAGTTTAAAATGTGCGAATTTAAGTGTAACAACATGCTGAAATTATGCTGTATATGTTTTATTCATGGTCATAAAACCATATTAATATGGTGGAACACTGTTTATAAGTTATCTTGTATTGATGTGCTACAATTTATTTTAGATTTTAGGGGTTACGGTAATGAAATATCCAGAATGCTGCTGCCAAAACGAGTTGCTGGTATATTTTTTTAAAAATAAAAGGAAGAAGAGTTTGACTGTTGGTGCTGTAATAAAAATCAAAAAAAAGAAAGATTAATCTTTTTATGAACAACTGATATAATTTGATATTTTCTATATGAATGGAAACCATAATAATATGTAGCACAATTAATTAACCACGTACACCTGCTAAATGGATCAGGCACACCAAATTGCCATTTCTGCAATAAACAATCAGTCTCAATAATCCACTTATTGGACGACTGCCAGCACTTCCATATTGCGAGGAATAATCTTCTTTCGGACAAAATCCCCAGCGAGCTGCTAAATAACCCTTCAACCGATAATATAAAAAAATTAAATAGTTTCATAAAAAGCTCTAATTTAATTAATTTCATTTAAAAATACTAACAAACTATAGCACAACATGTATTAAATGTAAAAATACTAGTATACCATATTTAGTACATGAAAGCTGAAAACCGCAGTTGCTAGATCTCCACTTCCAAATTGTACACTAAATCATTTTTGTACAAATTATAATAATTATAATAATTAAAATCAATAAATTTCAGCTTTTCCTTGCAAACATCTACGACTACGGGACAAATTTTGAAATCAAGTAGCGAAAGTAAGTAAGCATGTTGTATTTGTATATACTAATGTAATTTATAAATAATTGAATAAATTAATAATATAGTCCAAATATTATGAAAACTGTAAAGAATATCGTTAATATTGCCGAAATATATAAAGGCTAGAAGAAAAAATTGCTGTTCAAAAGGAAGAATGCAATTTTTATAGTTGTTACATGCAATGCATTCACGCCTCATCTTATTCTGCGTTTACCCTTTTATACCATGTTTCACTTTAATTTCATAGCTTTGGTACAGATGTCGCTGCTGATGGTCAATCTGTCGAGGCATTATTTAAAAATATTGAAATGCTATAACAAAATTATATTTTATTACATTAGTAAGAAACATAGTAATGTGTAACTTTAATACAGAATCTGTAAAATAAGGAATATGCTGCCGACTAGTAAAGAAAGTAAATGTAGGCGGGCATTTAACATATAAAATATGCATTTCCGGTTTAATATTTTTTGTTTTTCACGGGGCAACTCCACGTATTACTCTATTTAATTTTAAACAAACTCTATGCTTTTTATTGCTAGGATGCTAAAAAAAATGCAGTGACTTGGAATTCTATGTTTTAAGATAGATATTTTTGTCCACTAATTGTTTTTTAATGTAATTTTTTGTAATTAAAAGAAATTAATTTAATTTTAAAAGTATGGTAATTCTACAAATGGTGGTTGGCAACACTGGCATTTGCGATCATTTGATCATACCGAACGGTAAACGGTCTTTTTGAAAGAAATTGGATTAATGATCCAAATAAAATGCAAGTAAACTTGTATTGTAATTGTACAGATAATTATGTGAAAAACTTACCTCAAAGTATGAACTGCAATTCCTCGGACACGTAAGTATTAACATTTTCGATCAAAGAAACATCGAAATTAAATAAATATGCGAAGAACATTCTCGTCTACATTTCTTTTCGTGTCTATGATGGGAAATTAGTATTCGATTTGATATGGAATTGCCATCTACACTACAATTAAACAATAATGGGTTGATTCAAGGTGAATTTACTTGAATTAACTGAGTTCACCTTGGGTTGATTGCATATTTTTCTGGCAAATTTTCAACCTCCAAGGAATAATTTGAAAGTGTAGTAGATAATTTAATTAAGTCCGAGAGTATTGAAGCTTGGAGGAAAACTGCTCTTAAGGATTGCTTCTCACATAACAACTGTGGTAATAGCGTAATTTTATTGGTGATGTAAGTTCAGATCGAATATGTCTATACAAATATATATGGCGGACGATAATTGGTACTTATGGCTCGATATGCAGGTAGTGAAGCACAAATACCGCGCTTAATCAAATATTTTATAATCGCCTGGGGAAAAAGTTCAAGAACACCAGTTGAGGTTGCCTATGTAACAACAGTATAACATCCACGTAATATTCAAGCAGAAACATAAATGATCATTTATGTTTCTGATTCAAGTAATTAAGCAATTTGTTAACATTAAAGGTGGCATGCACACGCTATTGTGCCCGCAACATGCCAAAGCTCCTTTCATATGGGAAATAACCACAACTACGCTCCGAAAGAAGAGTTTGTTTCTGTTGCTTTCGTGTGCGTGCAAAGAGAGCTTTGACAAGTTGTACGCAGAGTAACGCGCGCAAACCCCCTGCTATAGCTTTTATTCAACGATGTTTATATTTACATCCATATGGGTTTCTTTTTTATTAAAAAATTTTGTAATGTAAAATTTATTATAACAAAAACTTAACAATTTTGTGCTTTCCCTTATCTAGTTACCAACTTTGCAAACGTTCAGAGTAGGCAATGATACGATTACCGGCAAAGACCGGCTTCCTTATATGCGGGGGCAATTGTGCAAATCCTTGCTGAGGTCGTGTGCCCACACTCACAACTAATTTGGCTGGTCGTGGTGGTGTGGGGCGTTTCAATTTGGCAGGCTTGGGCTGAGGCTGGGGTCTACGCAGCGCAATGGGACGTCTCGGACGGAAAAGTCTCAAGCGCTCAGCGTGCGGCAGGGTCAGATGGGTTTGTGGGAAAAATGCACGGGGATCGATAATAGACGCTGTTTGTGGCAGAGCGTTGTTGTCTTCTGGTGGTCCATAAGCTTGAGCTGGTGGTCCATAAGCTTGAGCTGGTGGTCCATAAGTTTGATCGGGTGGTCCATAAGTTTGATCGGGTGGGCTATAAGTTTGTTCAGGTGGTCCGTAGGTCTCATCGGGTGGCCCGTAAGTCTCATCGGGTGGTCCGTACGTCTCATTGGGTGGTCCGTAGGTCTGATCGGGTGAATAATTTGCTGCATCCTCGTTCGGTAAATCGAATGGTGGTTCAGGTTTTGCCCCAGCCGGGGGATATGGTGCTGCTTCTTGACGCGCCAGAATAGGTAATGGCTTATTGTTCGCTGGTCCTGGAAAGCGGAGTCGTTGCCTGGGTGGTTCCGCATGGCAAACAGCTGTCACCAGGCACAGCGCCAGTACATGGATGCAAAAAGTTGTTGACATTTTGTTGGATAAAAACTGAAGTTGGCGGTCGCGCTGTTGTGCCGGACACCGTTAGAAATTAACTGCTGCTGAATTACGGTTTTACAATCGATTAAATACTTTTCGGTTCGTTAATTGGTAAATTAAAAGTATTCACTTAAAGCGGAGTTATTACAAAAAATTAACCTTCACACGCACCCAGACGCAGAGGCCTTACGTTTGAGTCGTTGGACTTATTTGGTCTTTGGCATTAATACGAAAATTTCCAATGAGTCGTCAGCACGTATGACACACACACACACACACACACATATATATATATACACATACTCAGACACACACACTCATACATTTGGGTGGCCTGCGCTGGAACGTGCTTGCGGTTTATAAATGTGATTATGCTGGGAACGATGTGCCTTCTTAGCAGAGGGGAACAATGCTGACAAAGTTTAGCTTGGCAATTAGGGATGAATAAGCAGACAAATTTAGTGTAACTCTGCTCCTGGCCGATTGGCTTTGCTACAGACGGAACATTACAAAGTGCAAGATATGTGGAGCAGCAGTAGAGGGTGGCAAGAACAAGGACTACAGGACAGTGGTAGGTACGTTGTGCCATATTTATAAACAAAAGGCTTGGCTGCAGCCTCTTTGTCGGCATGAGTGTGCCGCAAAAGTGGCGCTCTAGGCATATCCCAAACAAAAGTTCCGAATTAATATGCATGCAAACGAGTCTGTGTCTTTGGACTTCAAAGGCAACGAAAGGACGCACTCGTGTATGCGGCGTTGAAAGGTTGCTTGATATATTATGACGTTAACAGAAAAGTAAACTGAGCTTAGCAAAAGGATTACATTAGAGATGATTACTTGAGCTGCACGAAGAGAGACAACATGGGACTGGAAAAGTCGTAAATTCCGTTATACTATTTAAAGAAAATTAGTTGTGCTAATAGTGCGGATCACTGGACTGCAACAAATAATACAAACATTTTTATGAGACAATTTAGCTTTAATAGAATGAGACTCATTTAACAACAATTTACTTAAGCAATATATAACAATATTTAAGTCAATACAAGCCATTGGTGGGGGTAATCACGGGGCATGGGTAATCAAGGGGCATACTACGCAATAGAAGTGCTCTGCACAAAAGGGTGCCCGCAGGGAGGAGTGCTTTCCCCACTCATGTGGAGCTCAGTGATAGATGAACTACTTGATTTGCTGCAGAACAACGGCATCACCTATCAAGGATATGCCGACGACATTGTAATAATAGCTGGAGGTAAATTTGAATGCACTCTTTGTGACATATCACAGAGAGGTATCTTTATTACTCAAGAATGGTGCACTTCAGTGGGACTGAAGATAAACCCCACAAAGACAACCACTGTCGGAAAGGGAAATTGCCGCATATGCTTGCAATCAAACTACGAAATGTGGATATTAGTTGGTCAAGGGAGGTTGACTATCTAGGAATAATATTAGATTCCAAACTTCTCTGGAAAGCACATGCGGATATTGTAACAAGTAAAGCAATCAGAGCATTAATGGTGTGTAGAAGATTAGCTGGGAAGACATGGGGTGCCAAACCTTACATTCTGAATCTGAAATGGATGTACACCATGATAGTTAGGTTGGTTCTAACATATGGAGCAGTGGCATGGGCTCAAAGATTATTTGTTTTGAATTATGAAATATGAAATAAAAGTGGGCGGGTTAACACCAGTGCCAAAATGTATAACTTTGAGAAACGCTTAGGCCAGTTCCAGCATATGGAGCAGTGGCATGGGCTCAAACAACCAAATTGCTCATCATGAAGAAGACTTTGAACAATGTAGAACGACTGGCATGCATATGTATTACCGGAGCTATGAAAACGTGTCCCACAGCAGCAATGGAAGCACTTTTAGATCTTACTCCGCTACATATTAAAGTAGAAAAGGCTGCAAAAAGAACCCTACTAAGACTCGTCAAGGAAGGTGCAGGCCGCCAGAGAATTAGTAGTAAGACAGCATCGTTGAAACTATAACCCTCGCGGACCTACCTAGAGACGATATGAACAAAATGTGTAACTTTGAGAAACGCTTCACAGTTCGGCTTGGGAACAAGAGGGAATGGAAATCTGAATCACTCAAGATAACCTAAAATATCATACCAAGTGCTTCACAGATGGTTCAAAAACAGAAGAGGGATAGGAGCCGGCATATTTGGGCCGAGGGTCAACCACTCCCAACCAATAGGGAAATCACCCAGCATACGCCAGGCAGAGATACATGCAACTCACCTCTGTGATATCTTTAACCTCCGACGTAACCTTCTGGACAAGACACTGCCATCATGTCTGACAGCCAAGCAGCTATAAAAGCACTCAATTCCTAGGAGATTCATTCTAAACTCATATGGGAATGCGTGGAGCTTTTAGATAAGTTTGGGAGCCCCAATAAACTTTCCATAATATGGGTCCCAGGACACACTGGGATCCCTGGTAATGAAAAAGCGGATAGTCTTGCCAGGAATTGGGCAGCCACACCTTTTATTGGACCTGAACTATTCTTTGGCATTGGGGCAAATAGCATAACAGATAAATTAAGACAGGAGGAAACATCCAGAAGATCACGCTACTGGGCCTCCCTACCAAAACTTAGACAATCCACGCTCATAAATGGGGACTACAACTCAAAACGTGCAGCTCTATGTCTGCAGATAAGCAAAAACAATTTGAAAACTCTGACAGGTTACCTCACAGGCCACTGTCGTTTAAGAAGCCACCTCATGAAGCTGGGACTCTCACCAGTAAACACGTGTAGGTTCTGCACGGAGGCAGAAGAAACACCAGAGCACCTTCTAATCAACTGCGAAGCCTCAGCTCGAAGTGGGAAGAAATATCTGTGGCATTACTGGCCCGAGGGCAGAGACATTCGAGCAATGAACCCTAACTCAGTGCTAAGTTTCCTTAGAATTGTTGGACTAATAGAAGACCTTTAATAGGTACTTGCAGCAGGAGGAGTACAATAGATCAACTTGGTCGAGGTACATTTTCCCTCTTTATTTTATTCATTCATTCATTCATACTACATGGGACCATAATAAGCATCATCGAGAATCCGAACTGTGTCTCCTGCCTGAAGGAAGAACAGGATGGTACAGAGAATTTTCTCTGTGCTTGTCCTGTCTTTGCCAGAATGAGGAGGCGCATATTAGGGTCAGATATTTTGGGAATGGATAGGTTAGGTTAGGTTGCGAAGGCGTGTGTGGATACGAAGTATCCACACTTCCACTCGGAGACATCTACGAGTATGTCCATTGCCTGCCATTGACTGCCTTCAAAATGCCAAGAGGAGGCATACTCGTCCTTACCCTCGATTTCCGTATACATTGGAAGAACAACGTGGGAATGGATAATGTTCATTCCTTATATCCCTGGACAGACTTCTGAGGTTCATAAAACAGTCAAAGAAGTTTGAAAAGTTGTAACCTCCTTTCCAAAATCCTCTATATCCCCCCCCTTCCCTAAATATTTTTTCAGGCTCAGTACAATGGGCAACTCAATGCCTGAGTGCGTGGTGACCTCCTCCTCCGGCGACTCTCCACCCTACCCCACTTCTATCTATCTATAGTCTAGTGTGACCCAGACGGAGCCTGTTGCAGGCTTAGTACAATGGGCATCAATGCCTGAGTTCTAAGAGGTCTCCGTCTTCGGCGGCTCTCCGGCCTACCTCACTTCTATCATTCGATCTATCTAAGGCGATATAAGAGCTTCATAAGATTAAGATTTCCTTCATACACAACACCTGAACGAAACCGTCAAGTTCCATGGTATTTTTCTTTCTTTCTGTCTTCGACATCATTCTAATGCAGACGCGAAGGCTGACAATTGTTGCAAAGGCGGCAATGACATCATTGATGACTCATCGCTTGTGCTTCCTACTATAAAGAGAAGGAAACAACATCACTAATATCGCTTAATGTCTTATAGTATTAGCGGAAACGAGATAGCAACATAAGGGTATGTTCCAGCTGAAATTTCATTATAAATGTTTTATTCATGTTTACTCATGTACATATATAGAAAAAATCAACTTCTTCGACTTGATCGCATAACTCCGTCGACAACTGTGTCGATTTTGACCGACCACTCCATACTGGGAAAGCACGCAGAAAAACTGGGACTACCCTCAAACGATTTTTGCCAAGGCTGTGGCTCCAAGGAGGAGGACGAGACGGTTCTCCACCTCTTATGTCACTGCCCATCCCTGAGCAGAAGAAGAAATCGCACCTTTAGTGCCCCATTTCTTACAAGTCTGACAGAGGTGTCATCCGTTAATATTAGGCATATAGCAAGGTTCCTCAAACTATCAGAATGGTGTCCTGCAACATAATGGGGGAGTCGTGCCTGTCCGGCGCTGTCCTTGCGCTGATTTTCACCATCTTTAATTAAGAGAACGTTTTTAGTCAGTGCGTGAACGGCGCAACACCGTGGGCCTTGAGGTGTGCTCAAGTGTGCTTTTGGCAAACTAGGCTGCCACTCCTACCTAGTTACCTTACTCATGTATATAGAAAGTACTCAATCGTCACAGTCCACCAGATACCAAGGAACAGTAGAAATAGTGGGCAGTGGAATTGTGACCAATCCAAAGCCAAAAGAGGCCTAGACGACCAGGAATAACATGGCAACAGTGGTTAAAGGGATGCACATCAATCTCGTTGTAGAGGGCAAAACGATTACCATCGAATATTATTCCAAAGGTGTTTGGCTCCGTTTCAACAACATTTTTGAGGGAAAACTTCAGCATTTGGGGTACAAAAAATGGCCAGCTGTTGAGCAACCGGAGACGGTCTCTTCCATTAAGGCATGATTACGCACCCATGTGATTTCCATGGAAAGATGCCATTAATTAGGACGCATCCACCATATTCTCCAGTTGTGAACCTTTGAGACTATTATTTTTATTCAATCTTCTTTTACAGAACTGGAATAAATGCCTTGGCGGAATTAGAATGGCTGCAATGATGAGGCTATCGCTGATGAGCCATGAATTGCCTATTTTGAAGAGTTGCAGAAAAGTTCCATTATTCAGCAGAGATATTGTTGTACTAAGTATATTGAGCTAAAAGAAGACTATGTCAGGAATTGTAAAAGCCCTTGTTTCATTTGGTTCAGACTTATCCTACCGCCCTCGTATGTATCCAGTTCAAACTCTGCGAGTGTAAGTATGTGGAGAAGCCATTTTGACACGTTTTTAGGTAAAGAGCCAACGGCAGTTTAACCATTTTTACCATTCCTCCTCGCATGTACTAGTATCAAAGCAATATGCTGGAAACTAGCTAACGTCACTATGCCAGGTGTTTTAATTAAAATCATCAAAGTGAATCTTCTCCCCAACCTTTATAGTGTATGGGGGGTAGTTCCAAACGTGCCCGAGTGCAATTGTTGCCGCAAGACAAAAATGGCACATCACTTCTCATATCCCTGCAGTGAAACTGACTAGTATACTGTACTTGGGTGTTGCCACCCTAGTTACTCGCTGCAATTGGGTTGCAGAGCCCTCTCTCGATCGACGAAGCCAACACAGAGAACACAGAGAAGCGACACTTGAACGTCTCTCGTCTGTTATAAAAAGATATACCTACAATCAATGGCTATAACAATTGACGATTATAAAGGCTCCATAACAATTGCACCGGTATATTGCCCTCCCAACCATCCAGTTAACTGCGAACAGTTCCACGAATTTTATAACTCCCTAGGATCAAGATTCATCGCTGGGGGAGATTATAATGCTAAGCATCCGCAATGGGGGTCTAGAATAACAACTCCTAGAGGCCGTATCCTATATTAGGCTATGCAACAAAACAGCCTGTCCCACCTATCAAGGGGTGAGCCAACCTACTGGCCAACGGATAGTAACAAGCTTCCAGACATTAACGACTTTTTTGTGTCCAAAGGTGTACCAAAAACAAACACTTCCCCCTACACCTCATATAGACCAATAAGCTTGCTTCCAATACTATCTAAAGTGCTTGAGAAACTGCTTTTGAAGGGACTCCTCCCAATCATCGAGTCAAAACAGCTTATACCTTCCCATCAATTTGGATGCCGAAAGCATCACGCGACGATAGAGCAAATAAACCGAGCATATGCATTTGCACGGAATGCAGTAGAAAACTGAGAATACTGTTCAGCCGCATTCCTGGATATCACCCAAGCATTCCACAAGGTGTGGCGCTACGGCTTGCTGTGCAAATTGAAAATGCATTTACCCTATCACTGCTTTGGCATATTAAAGACCTACTTAGAAAGCAAATTCTTCGTGGTCCAAGTTAACAGCGACGGAACTTTCCTTTATCCAATCGAAGCTGGTGTTCCGCAAGGGATCGTTTTGGGACGGCTGACCTGCCTCTGACTGATACCACATATACCGCAGATTTTGCAGATGATACTGTTGTAATGGCCAGCAACAAAAACCCTGCAGGAGAACCTGAATCAAATCGACTCATGGCTAAGACAAGTGGCGCACAATGCAATAAGATCAGTGCAAACGACTCTTACCCTATATGCAGGTTCTTGCCCTCCAGTGACACTGCCAATTGCCACAAGCAGACCCTGCAAAATACGGCGCTGTCACATCTTCTCCAAACGGAAACAACTTGGACTAACGTTTAGGTCATTGTTCTGGCTACTTGGACGAAGGTCGGCCCTAACACTTGAAAATAAAGTCCTGATATATAAGGTAATACCCATATGGACTTATGGTATTCAAATTTGGGGCTCAGTATCCAAGTCAAACCTGGACATCCTACAACGATTCCAATCAAAAGTTATACGACTGTGTACGAATGCACCTTGGTATGTCAACAATAGCATCATTCGTCGCGATCTAGGTAGGTAGGCAGGGCAGCCGCATCACCAATAAACCAGTGATGCCAGTTGGGTCCGTTGTGAGCCGCGGATGCGAGGCATGGCTACGCTTCCCCCTCGCGATCTAACATCCCAAAAGTAAATGATAAAATCATGAAATGTAGCCACTCACATCGCAAACGTCTTAGAGTCCATCCTAACAACTTGGCGGTAGAATTGATAAATAGAACCGTGTCGACATTGACGTAGTTCAGCGTTTAAACATTCAGCGACTATGCTGGCTGGGTCATGTCCATCGTATGGATGAAGGAGCTCCGGCGAAAAACGTATATGAGGCGAGAGCCGAAAGTCGACGACGAAGAGGGAGACCCTGCCTCCGGTGGATAGACTAAGTTGAGAAAGCATTAAGCACACTTGGTGTTACTAATTGGAGAAGACGCGCGCGAAGCAGAGGCGTCTGACGAGAGCTGCTCAAATCGGCCGTAACCCCACCATGGGCTGTAATG
Source organism: Clusia tigrina (assembly GCA_920105625.2). Classification (NCBI taxonomy): domain Eukaryota; kingdom Metazoa; phylum Arthropoda; class Insecta; order Diptera; family Clusiidae; genus Clusia; species Clusia tigrina. Next base: position 191,724,987 of record OV050032.1, read on the forward strand.
GCCACCTAAGAAGAAGAATCCACCTGCTGCCAACAAAATAATAACGAAGTCTTTAAGTCCGTAATTGTGGGAATGTTGGCAGCACTGCCAAGAACTGTTCGGTCAAAATTTCTATTTTTGTATTAAAAATCTTTTATTCTATGTACAAACTCCTAAGATTCGGTCCTGCTAATACAGTTCCAAGTCGCTAAGTTCCGTAAGTGGTTCTATATTAAAAATATCGTTAAAATTAGCGACTTCGTTAAGTTGATTGTAAATTCACAAAATAAGCGAGTTGAGTGTCGGGAATTGAACTCGTCTACTATTCAATATAAATGTAATGCAAGGAACTGGCGATGATGGTATCCCATTCCAATGAACCAGTTTTTAACTGACTACTCAACTAATTAGAAACCAATCCATCGTAGACTTGTTGATTAAATAGTGCTGTAAGCACAGGTGTGCAGTTAATTGCAAGATATTCGAATATATAATTTACAATCAGTTGTTGAACTATTACAGAATCCTTGTAGTGACTCTTTTCGTCAAGGTTGCCTCTGTCACTTGGTAGGAGAGACTGCAGGCTTCTGGTAGGACTGATGACAGGTCATTTTGCATGGGCTAAGCATATGCAAAAGACAGGCATTGCAGACAGTGTACTTTGCCAGGCCTTCGCTAGAATCAGGTTCGAGGTATTTGGCACTGACATCCTAAGTAGTGCAAACTTTGGCTGGTTAGTTGTTCCGGCAAACTCTTTAAGAGTAGTTCAGTATCAGCTCAGTTTATTATATATTATGTTTGTGTATATCACTGACATCACGAAAAGGACGAAATGCTATGGTATTACGGAAGAAATGCCGGTACTATAGGGCATAGTCGATAGGATAGTTGTGATCACATGGATCATTTAAAAAAACAATTTTTTTTTCAACTCCATTTTTATTTGCATTCTACCTCTTGGGGCAATAAACAAATTAAACTACATAAATATATACACAAAGTTATTTTTTAAATAGTTATTTAAAACAACACGGGGAAGAGGAGCCAGTGATAATCTCCCATAGGGTTAGTTCAGACCTATTGCATTAGAAAATTATTATCTTAAATTGAGTGGTGTTGCTCGCTTCAGTCGCCGTGTTGTGCCTGTCCTCTCCGGAAGATTTGAAGCTAGTAATAGGTTTTCCAATAAGAGGTGTTATTTTGGTATTCAAAGAAAAATGCCATTTTTTGAGATAAATTATCGGATGTTTATTTCATAATAAAGAGGAAGGTATGCCGTTAATAATGAAAAACAACATCAGCCAAATGGCCACCACGACCACGCTTACAGGACCATATCCTTTTCATGAAATTTTCCATAACCAAATCGCAAAGTGGCTGCCCTATGTCCTCGATAGCCTCACGAATTCTATCTTTGAGATCTTGAATCGACGCTGGGCTGTTGGCGTAGACCTTATCTTTCACGTCGCCGCAAAGGAAGAAGGCGCAAGGTGTTAAATCACAAGATCTCGGTGGCCAGTTGTGATCACCTCTTCGAGAGATAACACGGTCCGGAAACTTTTCCCGTAAAAGAGCAATGGTTTCGTTGCTTGTGTGGCACGTAGCGCCGTCTTGTTGAAAGTAAACGTTGTCCAGATCAATACCATCCAACTCCGACCATAAAAAATCATTAATCATTTCTCGATAGCGCAATCCATTCACCGTAACTGTTGATCCAACCTCATTTTCGAAAAAGTAAGGTCCAATGACCCCGCCGGACCATAAACCGCACCAAACAGTCCCACGTTGAGGATGGAGAGGCTTCTCAACAATAACTCTTGGGTTTTCCGAGCCCCAGATGCGACAATTTTGCTAGTTGACGTAGCCACCGAGGTGGAAATGGGCCTCATCAGTCCAGATGATTTTTCGATGGAATTCCGGATCATTTTCAAGGACCCAATCAGCAAAGACACGACTTTGTTGATGATCGGCCGGCTTGAGTTCTTGTGTTAACTGAACTTTATAAGCCTTAAGACCCAAGTCTCTATGCAAAATACGGTGTAATGACGTTTGCGGAATGCCCAATTCCAAAGAACGAGAATGGACAAACCTGGGTTTTCTTCAACACTTTGGGCTACAGCAGCAATATTCTCAGTTGTCCTTGAGCGACGTGCACGGGTTTTATTCTTCACATCACTAACTTGTCCAACCAGCTCCAATTTTTCCACCAATTTCTGTATTGCGGTCCGACAAGGTGCTTCACGACGACCCAAAAATGCTTTAGTTTTGCGAACTGTGACTGCAGGATTTTCACCATTTTTGTATTGAATTTTAATAATTTCAGTGCGTTGTTGAAGCGTGCATCGTTCCATTTTTAGTTATGGCGTAGTTTCTACTTGTCAAATGTCAAAGAATAAAAGCTTCAAAAGTGACAGCTACCGAAATACCGGATGATTGAAAATAACACCTCTTGTTGGAAAACCCTTTATATTAGGATGCTTACTTAGTCGTTCCAGGTATTTAATGCTGTGTCTTGATATTTCTTCATCGACAGTAGGGATGTTTAGGTCGAGACGTATTAATTCATTTCAGACGAACCATGGAGCCTTTACTATCATGCGTAATACTTTTCATTGGAATCTGTCAATGATTTTGATATTGGTTTTTGCCGCTGAACCCCATAGCTGTATACCATATGTCCATATGGGTTTTAGGATTGTGTTATAAACGAGCAATTTATTCTCAAGAGATAACTGGGATTTATACGCAAGAGCCAATATAAGGAAGTAAGCTTGATTCCAAAGTTGTTTTCTCTTCGTAAGAATATGCTTCTGCCATGTCAGACGCCGATCAAGATGTAGCCCTAAATATTTGTCATATTCGGATTCGGGCAGTTGACAATCATTTAGTATCAGTGATGGATAAGTCTTCTGTTTTAAGCTGAAGGTTACTTGTACAGACTTAGTTGCATTCACCTTAATTCTCCATTTATTTAGCCAAATTTGGAGCTTATCCAAGCTTTCTTGGAGATAATTTGAAGGGATTATATTGTTGCTGCTTGTAGCCATTATGACAGTATCATCCGCGTAGGTTGCGATTTTTGTATTCTCCGTCAGTAGAGGTCCGTCAGTAGAGGTCCGTCAGTAGAGGTCCGTCAGTAGAGGTCCGTCAGTAGAGGTCCGTCAGTAGAGGTCCGTCAGTAGAGGTCCGTCAGTAGAGATCCGTCAGTAGAGGTCCGTCAGTAGAGGTCCGCCAGTAGAGGTCCGTCAGTAGAGGTCCGTCAGTAGAGGTCCGTCAGTAGAGGTCCGTCAGTAGAGGTCCGTCAGTAGAGGTCCGTCAGTAGAGGTTCGTCAGTAGAGGTCCGTCAGTAGAGGTCCGTCAGTAGAGGTCCGTCAGTAGAGATCCGTCAGTAGAGGTCCGTCAGTAGAGGTCCGCCAGTAGAGGTCCGCCAGTAGAGGTCCGTCAGTAGAGGTCCGTCAGTAGAGGTCCGTCAGTAGAGGTCCGTCAGTAGAGGTTCGTCAGTAGAGGTCCGTCAGTAGAGGTCCGTCAGTAGAGGTCCGCCAGTAGAGGTCCGTCAGTAGAGGTCCGTCAGTAGAGGTCCGTCAGTAGAGATCCGTCAGTAGGTCAACCGTGTAGATAGAGTAGAGCACAGGACCTAGAACACTGCCTTGTGGTACACCCGCCTTTATAGAGAACAGTTCAGTGACTTCTTCATTGGCATTTACTCTGAAATGCCGTTCTTCAAGATATGATCTTAAGAAATCATAAAACGTCTGAGGTAGTAACTTTGTCAGTTTAAAGAGTAAGCCAGGGTGCCATACTTTATCGAACGCCCGTGTTATATCTAGGAAAGCAGTTGTACAATAACGGTTTTCCTCAAGAGCGTTTCTTATTATGTTGTACACTCGGTGCCCTTGTTCTGTTGTGGCGTGGTGTTTCCTAAATCCAAATTGATGATTGGGTATTATCTCCTTTTTGAACAGAATTGGTTTAAGTTTGTTTAACAGGAGCTTTTCAAACATTTTGGAAACAATTGGCAAAAGGCTAATTGGTCTATAAGAAGTGACTTCCTCCAAGGGCTTCCCGGGTTTTGGGATGACAATAATTTCGGCCACTTTCTATTGACGCGGAAAATATCCACATCTAATTATTGCATTGAAGAGATAGGCAAGGTATTTTATTCCTTTATTTGGTAGTTCCTTTAAGATTTTACCTGTTATCAGATCGTAGCCCGGTGCCTTTTTCACTTTCAGTGTTCTGTGCACAGCGTTATGTATTTACTTTTCTGTAAAGGGCGTGATAGGTACCTTTGATTGTCCTGGACTATTGAGAAGATCAAATACCTCCTTTTTCTCTTGCTGTGAAATGGTTGGAAACGGATTAAAGACCCCAGTAAGGTGTTTGGTAAATGTAATTGCTTTCTCCTTATCAGTTTTTGCCCAGGAGCCATTTGCGCTATTGATAGTAGGAGCACGGGCTGGTCGGTTGCTTCAGCTTTTTTGTCGTCTTCCAAAGTGAGTAATCTGTGGTCTCTTTTGCTGACAAAGTGGACAAGTAGTGCTGTATTCCTTCATTCTGCTTCTGCTCCACGTACCGCTTAAAGTTTTTTGTAGCTCTATTAAAATTATTTTTGTCTTTCGGATGCTTGGTACTTTGCCATACCCTTAAAAGTTTAGTTTAGTTTGCGTTTTTTATCAACCATCTCCCTAATAACGGAATGGGAAGGATGCTTGTTCAGTTGATCTTTAGGATCCGGAATAGAGTTCCATGCAGCATATTGGACAGTTATGTTAAAATTTTCAACGGCAAACTCAATATCCTCAGCACACTTCAGACAAATATTGAGGGGCAGAAAGTCATCTACAATTTCCTTGTGTATTCGTATGTAGTGTGGGTGGTTTTATTGTGCATTCTACCTTCGAGTTCAATGTTGCAATAATAGGAGAGTGGTCTGATGACAGAACCAGCGACGGGGATATCTCACCACAGCTTCTGAGAACACCTTTCATCACGCAGAAGTCAATGACATCTGGAATTTTGTTTCTATCAGATGGCCAGTATGTGGGTTGACCTGTTGATGCGTGTGTAAGGTTGTGTTCTTGCATTGTTTTTAGTAGCTCTCTTCCTATTGGATCATTAATGACAAATGTAGTATGACACAAAAGATCTTTTAGGTCGCAGTGGCGGTCATGGGGTAAACTACTAAAACTAAATTATTCGTCACTGAACTCAAGGCTAATGGCAGCGGTCAATTTCTTCAACGTTTTATCCAATGTCCTTGACTGAAATGAAGTTGTAGCCGAACCCATGAAGAATGCTTTCAGCATTATACAAGTTAAGATAATTATTCAATTAAACTAACATTTTACTTATATAGGTGTTTAAATTATGGGTTTCATTCTTATCGATTGCCATTGAGACACCCACACAAGAAGACACTTTCAATACTGTGCGATTCTATAGAAATTTTGAGAGAGTTCTCCCTTGCTCCTGACAGGTTTTTGCTATTCCCACTTTCTTATTAAATATGTTAATTTGATTGTACCAATAAATTATTTATCAACATCTCCAATTTCTCTACGTACGTTTCCGCTAAAGGCACGAAACTACTCGCTGTTAACTTCAAGGATCTAGTTTCAAATTTCCCTGCAGGGATGTGCCGCTTCAAATCCGTATGGGACGCTGGCTGTGCGTCACTTTTAATGGCGCAACTTGTTAATACTTTCGTGCAAATTGAATTTAACCTTGACCATTTCTTGGAGTTGCTGCCAGTTGACCAAACTTCTTCTAATTGTAAGTTGGTCACGTATTCAATGTGGTCGGTGTCGCCCAGAAACATTTACATGGGCATGTGAACAAATACACGGGCACCCACACTCAAACACACACACACACACACTCCCACTCAAGCTCGCTCACACACACACACACACACACACGCACTCAAACACACACACACTCAAACACGCGCCCACTCAAACACGCGCCACACACACACACATACTTATAGCCAGTCACTTACTTACCCACCCACGTACTCCTAGCGTGCCTTTGGCTGGACATGACCGATCAAAGTCCTTGTATTGGCAATTCTATCATGTTTTGGCGTGTCAATTTTCTCGTCTCCCCTGATTTAACACCCCCACCCATACAAACTTATGCACATAAACACGCAGCAGTACACAAACAGCTCCACACACACATACACACACACACAGCTACACACACACAGCTACACACTCACACTCATACACACTCTTTCTATTACATCCGCAGCCACAGGTTTTATTATCCTATTTTTCATATTTGGGCTCGCGTCGCAGCGAAAAAATTTGAAATCTCATCAAGTCCAAATAAATTGGGGCGCAGATGTTGCAAATTGTTTGCGAAATGTGTGCGGTGCATGCGAAATTGATGGCGCTGCTTTTTTGGAATTGTTTTATATTGTTTTTGTCAAATTTATTATGAATTAATTGCATAATATCGAGACGAACAATGAAAATTCCATGTTCGATTTTGAAAATTAGTTGTAAACATTCTTTCTTTTTGTTGTAGAGAAATGGTGTTTTTCTGCGAATCTTCTAAACTATATGCCCTGATATTGAACTGCCTCATCTCCCTCCTCCCCCACACATACAACAATAAAGTAAGGCAAGGAGTGCCAGGAGGAATTCAGTACAGATTCATTCATGGTCCTAAAAAATCCTTACGGTCCAGTAAACCACCCTTCAGCAAGAGTTCAGGTCTAAGTCCCAAAAGTTCTCTACACAGTTTACCTGACGGCGAGGAGGAACTAGAAACGATCAAGCATCTCTTCTGTACATGTCCAGCATCTCTTCTGTACATGTCCAGCATCTCTTCTGTACATGTCCAGCATCTCTTCTGTATATGTCCAGCATCTCTTCTGTACATGTCCAGCATCTCTTCTGTACATGTCCAGCATCTCTTCTGTACATGTCCAGCATCTCTTCTGTACATGTCCAGCATCTCTTCTGTACATGTCCAGCATCTCTTCTGTACATGTCCAGCATCTCTTCTGTACATGTCCAGCATCTCTTCTGTACATGTCCAGCATCTCTTCTGTACATGTCCAGCATCTCTTCTGTACATGTCCAGCATCTCTTCTGTACATGTCCAGCATCTCTTTTGTACATGTCCAGCATCTCTTCTGTACATGTCCAGCTTTTGCTAGAAATAGGGAGCGTTTACTAGGATCCCACTGCTTAACAAGTATATATAATCCATACCAGTCCGGTGTCAACAACCTTCTTCGCTTTATAACAGCCTCAGGTTGGTTCAATCTGGAGGGGGAAGCGTAGCCATGACTCGCAGCCGCGGCTCACAACGGACCCAACTGGTGGTCTAAGTGGTATCACTGGCTTATTGGTGATGCGGCTGCCTAACCTACCTACCTTACCTGGCGGCTCAGTCCTCCGATAGTAACTGAACAATCAAGAGATTGCAAAGTGAAAACCATCCCAATATCCAAGGATAATCGGCCATTTAACAACTGAGCGTTTCAATGTGGTTAATGGGTGCATTTTGTTGGGCTACGTACCCTGCAGATAAAGCACATGTGGGGTTATATCCCAGACGGAAAAGCGTGCTGAATATCCCAGTTGGAAATGTAGCCATTACTTTCTATAAAGTCACAGGAAATATGATTATGCTTGTAGACAAAACTCTAGACGGATTAAGCGAGCTTAGTTCCTGAGACGTTTGATACTGCTCTGGCATCAAATACCCCCGAAAATCTGTCATTCCTCAAGAAAAAGAACCAAAGAACAGAGTAAATCTAAATCTCTTCTGTGGTTTGTTGACTGCAGACTTCATTTGAGGGTAAATATACCATGGCACCTAACTGCAGACTGTATTTGGGACCACTGCAACTGGAGATGGGTATTATATTAATATATACTCACGATATTATTGCCTGGAATCTGAGCCATAAATTGTACAATTTGGTGTATAAACACAATAAACAACCAGAGTGTTTTCAACTCCATTACAAACATTTAAGAGTGAATATTCGATGGAACTGATGGGAAACTGATGAATTTTGGAAGATGTAAGTATTGTCATCCCCCACAAAATTAACCACTTCGTCAAAATTATCCATAACCCTTGACAAGGATACATTTCTCTGCACTCTGATGGCAAGGAACAAGTTTCAGAGACACACTCCAAAGCCCCCAAAAGCTAAATTCACCAATTTTCTTTTCTATGGATTAATATTGTAACGATGTAGTTTTTTCGTCATTCATAACTAAACATGGATAAACGTTAAACTACTAGTGAAAGGTCATTAGTCATAAATTCAAAGGTTGTTGGTGATAAGTCATTAATGAAAGTCATTAATAGTATTAATGAAAGTAATTAGTAATTAGAAAGTCATAAACAGCAAGTCATAAACAAAAAGTCATAAACCGCAAGTCACAAACACCAAGTCATTAACAACAAGTCAAAAACAATAAGTTATACACAGCAAGTAATAAACAATAAGTCACAAAAAACAAGTCACAAACAACAAGTCACAAACAACAAGTCATCAACAAGAAGTCACAAACAACAAAACACAAACAACAAGTTATAAACAACAAGTCACAAACAACAAGTAATAGACAACAAGTGATAACAACAAGTGATAACAACAAGTCGCAAATAACAAGTCATACACAACAAGTAATAGACAAATGATAATCAACAAGTCACAAACAACAAGTCACAAACAACAATTCAAAAACAACATGTCACAAACAACAACTAAAAAACAACAAGTCACAAACAAGTCACAAATAACAAGTCATAAACAACAAGTCACAAATAACAAGTCACAAACGACAAGTCATTAACAACAAGTCATACACAACAAGTAATAAACAACAAGCCATAAACAACAAGTCATAAACAACAAGTCATAAACAACAAGTCACAAATAACAAGTAACAAACATCATACACAACAAGTCACAAACAACAAGTCATAACAAGTGAGTCATATAAAGCGCCATTTATTTATCACTAATTATGAATTACTTTGAAAGGAAACTGAAATAAATAAAAAGAGGTATCGTGTACAGTTGTAACTTGGCAGCGGTATCGATACAGAGTGTTATTATGTAAACTGAAACTTGTTTAAATGGTTTTAAACTGTGCATTAACTTAGATTTTGTTAACTGTTGCTTAAGTTAAATGCTGTAAAATGAATTCTCTAATCCTTTAAAAGTTTAAAATGATCAAAGAAATGTGTTTGATTCACCTGCTCACAATCCAGTGATAGAACCATGTATGTTAACAAAACTAATTTTAAAAGTAAATATAGTTGATAACGATATTGCTGGGTTCGAATTAACACAATTTTACATCCACTTCATGATCTTCGGACCCTGGAAGACATCGATTATGAGGGCCATTCGCCTTGCTTTAAACACAAGTTCACCGCACACATCCTTGGCAGAGCAGGGCACCCCTCCATTCCCAAGACAACAGGAGGTTTTAACTAATGTCTCAAAACTGAAATGCAGAGTGCAGGGTGCATGTATACTGCTTTCAATGTGGGGATGAGTTTCTTTTTCCGCCTGCCGGACCATAGTAGTGTTTTTTAAGCAGAGGTCATGGTGATTATTATAGCGGTGGAAGGACTTTTGATATACAACGTCTCTAATAAATCCATTATACACATTTTCGCTTACAGTCAAGGGGCTAAAAATTCATTTTCTGGGGCCTACATCCCTTTTAAGCCTGTGGTAAGTTGTCGATATATTCTAAACCCCCTATCGGTGCGAACCGAGGTTCACTTCCAGTGGGTCCCTGGTCACAGGCGTGTCGTTGGCAAATGTGAGTGCAATGAATTAGCCACCACACAAAAAGAAATCTCCGGAAAGATGGGTGCACCACTCACGTTACTATCTATCAGGCAGGCATATAAGTGAGCAGCTAACAGGCTCTGGTCTGAGGAACAAATCTGCAGGATCACCAGAGAAACCTGGGCTTCGCTTCGCCGGAAAAGAACAATGCAATTTCCACAACTGGGATGTGCATCTCTCGCCACAACAGTTTCGGTCCAGACGGGATTGGCAGACATGTTCAGAGGCTTCACATACTTTTCAATGAGCTTTGGCGCAGCTGCGGCTCGTCGGACGAGGAGGAGGACGTCCCACACTTAATGTGCTATTGCCCTGTCTTTGCGAGGAGAAGATTTCGATTCCTGCTGGCACCTTTCTTGCTGAGCTACCTATGTAAGCAATATCGGTCGCTTCATCAGGAAATTGCACTGGTTCTGCTTTCAATTCTAGGGGTTGTTTCAGTTTAATGGACCCACTTTTTCTGTAGTATCACACCGGCCGCCGAACATTTATTCGGTTGATAGGAATTTTGTACTAATTAATGTTCGATAAATCAAGACCGGTTGAGGGATAACTAATAGAATCGTGGGTTCTTTAGAACTGATTTATTTATTAAACTCATAATCACAAAAATAAAAAAAGTAGGTTGAACAGTTGGCTCATTTTCTGAATTTTCTGCTGGCACTTTAAGTGGAGCAGGATTGTCTTTTCTCTCTGCAGTGTTTTCAGACACTGTCGGTGAAGATCGTCTCCCTCTTTTCAGTTCCTACAGTCACAACTACCGGTATAGCAGCTGGATCAGAAGCATGTCCCTGTATGTCAGTTTGTTCCGAGACTCTCAGACACTTCTTGAGTATCAGGAGACTTGTTCAGTACATTGTTCTGATACATATCCGGCAGGTTGAACAGGAATTTGTTCTTTCTTGTCATCATGAACTAAATACTCTTCATTCACCTTCTCAAATGATCAAGAATCACCGTTAGAATCTGAAGTAGTTTGGGTCACTATTTCTTTCAAGTTTAGAATAGTCACTATCCACAGAACTCTTTGGTCAAAGTAGTAGGGGAATCTCGTTGCTCTTGTTTACTTTTAGACTCTACTGATGATGCAGTAATGTTATTGAGCCTTACTGCAAGACAAAAATGCAGCCACGTTTCACCCTAAGGTCTATTAACCAATTAGTCTGACCTCTTTCCTTCTCAAGACGTTTCAGAAAATTCTTGAAGTTTTCATAATTCTCTGAGTCCAAACTTCTTATGGAAGGCACAGTATGCATATACTAAAGGCATGTCCACGGATACTGCTCTACACTCGCTAGTACTACATGTAGAAAAAGATCGACAATTCAAGGAATGTGCCTTTGATGCTATTCTAGAGAGCATCAGATATGTTGAGATTAATAGTTTGGCCTACTATGGATAAAGTATCCTTGAGGCTGCAATGAATAATTAAAGCAGAATGGAATGGCAATGAAACGGGCAGAGAACTCCACAGGGAGGTGTTTTGTCACCACTCCTGTGGCTGCTCGTGGTAAACAAAATATTGGAGCACTTCGACGGCAAAGCTCAGAAGATCGTGGCACCTGCGGATGACATTGCTATTGTAATAATGAGGAAATGCCCAACAATCAGTGATCTCATGAGCGCTGCTTTAAAAAATATTGTTACCTAATTGCCTTTCAGACAATTTTTACCAAGCTCAATACTTGGATTCGTGTCGCTGGATTGTGTAATAAGCAAACAATTCCCTCTTCAGTTAGAACAATTGGCTTACCTCTTGCACAACGAGAACCTCAACCAGCCTCTGAACGTAGGGGTTGAAATCGACGCTCACCCTAAAACCATCACACCTTCACGAGGAAGTATAAAGAGTCATCGTGGATGCCACCAAAGTTGAAGAATTAACCAGAAAAACATATACAAGATACCTAGGAAGAATTGTGGACTCCAAACTTTTATGGAAGCTCAATGTAGAGGAGAGGGTAAAGAAGGCGGCCAGCGCTATGTACGCATGCAAAAGATTCCTTGGAGCATGTGAGGTCTGTCTCCATCTCTGGTGCTATACAGCCATTGTGGAATACAGTAAAAAAGACAACGTATCTGCGGCCTATTGGCAAAGTCCAAAGGCTGGCCGCATTATGCCATACAGGGGTTCTAAGAACTACACCAACGGCCGAGCTGGATTCAATGCTGAATCTGCTTCCAATAGATCTTCTTGCAGGAAGCCTCGCGGCTACATCTGCATGTGGACTATTGGCTGCTGGGCAATTTACTCTCAGGTCCTATGGTCATAGCTCTATAGGAATGAGTCTCTTAAAAGACCCTTTGGGAAAGCTTTAAGGACCATTATTAAAGATGAAAGTTGGCGCACGGGCATGGCAGCCAGATGTAGAACCTTCAATATATTCACAGACGGTTCTAAAAAGGCTGGTGGTGTGAGTGCCGGGGTCGACTTTCCTGAACTAAATATCACACAGCCGAATACTGGAGTGTTCTTCAGGCTGAGGTATTCACTACCAGAAAAGAAGTAGCACAAGGTACTGGCAATTTCACAGTAAACTTTTATATAGACAGTCAGGCCGTAATTAAGGCAAAGGCTCATGTTGTTCGTCTTCCAAAAATGTTCTTCAGTGCAAGGGGGCCATGGATTAGTTGCCCGCAAACCGGTGGCTACATATCTAGTGGGTGCCAGGACACAAAGACATAGAGGGAAATGAGACAGCTGATGTCCTTGCAAGCAATTTACAGAGGTTAAGGGGACATCATGGTACGATAGGCGGTAATAAGGTGGAAAACGTAACCACCTGCAGAGTTGCAAGACGTATGACAAGCACGTTTATATTGGCACTTCCATGGAACGTTTGCAGATTGATTATAGGTACATATACTGATAGACTATTGCCTAACGGCAGTACACGCTCAAAGGCTGCGGCTCACAAGCAGTGATGGGTGTAGGAACTGCGGAGAAATCGACTCCAAGGAAACCTTGCAGCATCTATGCGTCTGCCAATTAATCGCTAGAGCACGTATACAATATTTGAGGGCTCCATGGTTTCAACCCTGGGAATTTCTCCGCTAATATGGCTAGCAACATACCCCTCCCTATTCAATGATATGTACTTTCGCGAATCTTAAACACATACCATTTCATTAAGGACCCAACAAGTCTGTGTGTGGCCTATTCGGCCAGGCAGTCTGACCTAACCAAAGTCATATGTGGAGAAGGTTCTGTTTTAGTATCCTAAACGGACACTCATCTGGTATCGCTAAGGACCCAACAGGTCTATGTGTGGCCTATTCGGCCAGGCAGTTTGACCTAACCAAAGTCATATGTGGAGAAGGTTCTGTTTTAGTATCCTAAACGGACACTCATCTGGTATCGCTAAGGACCCAACAAGCCTATGTGTGGCCTATTCGGTCAGGCAATTTGACCTAACCAAAGTCATATTTGGAGAACGTTCTGTTTTAGTATCCTAAACGGACACTCATCTGGTATCGCTAAGGACCCAACAAGTCTATGTGTGGCCTATTCGGCCAGGCAGTCTGACCTAACCAGAGTCATATTTGGAGAAGGTTCTTCTTTAGTATCCGTTCAAAGTGAAGCGTTCTCAGTCCTACTGCAGTTTCTGGCAGCCAAACGTCATCTGTTGAACGAGAACATAGAAATACTGCAACAAGAAAGTCCTTTCGTAAATGTGATTTAATTCCTCGTCCTCATAGTCATGTTCGGAGCATAACATCGCGCCCCATTCCCCTCCGTGACACAATCGGCATTGTGCTGCAGTGCGTGCTTCATGCACTTCTTTACGGATTTGTGGCTGCCTGTGCATTTGCGCAATTGTTTATCATTACTCTGTGATTGGCAATTGCAAACGTGAAATCATCACGAACCTCAATTGGAATGCACGCACACTTCTCGGCTTCGCCTGCTCTGCAATGTTTACGTTTATATTTCAATGTTTGTCTAATGCAACTTCATTTGACGACGACATTTTTAAAAATCATTTTAAAATCCATTATCAAGCAGAACATTTAAGATAACTGTCGTCTCCTTTTATTGTCTCCTTTAAGAAAACCGCTTCACGCGCTCTCCTCGCCGCTTCCCCCATTGGGGTAGCTTACCACAATGATTTCACATTACGCTTAAGTGTCTCCTTTGAATGCAGATTTGAATTTCAAACGCATGCAAATGTTGCAAGTTAAGTTTGCAGCATTAAGTTGCGATTTCTCTTATGAACTGCTTTTTTCTTCGAAAGCGATTTCCTTACCGCCCCCCCACATTCGCATTCGCATGTGCAGCTGGGAAAGTGCCACCGCACCACTATGTACGCGGCTCCGGTATCCGTGTTGAATTTGCATTTTACTCGTAATGGCCTTGCCACATGGCGTTCCACAAAAGTTTCGATTGCTGCACATAAGTTACGCTCATAAATTACGTTCGTTTTGACGCACGAGAAGGACACTTCCCAGTCTCGGTCGCTTCTAGTTAATATATTATAATTGTGCTATATCAATTATGAATGGGGATGAGCTTAGCAGCGATTTTTGGGTGAACGGTGACTGTGGTGACAATGTCGTTAAAGGTAACGATGATACGAACAACGACCACAGTCGGGGTTAGTCGAGATTCGTTGATCTAAATCGCTAGTTTAGTCAATACACAAACCTCTTATCAAGATCAGGTCAGACATAGTTCAATTGAATCGTTCGTGGTCATGAGTAGGCAATTACGGAAGCCTAAGGATAGGCTAAGGACAGGCTAAGAATAGGCTAAGAATAGGCTAAGGATAGGCTAAGGATAGGCTAAGGACAGGCTAAGAATAGGCTAAGAATAGGCTAAGGATAGGCTAAGGATGGGCTAAGGATAGGCTAAGGCTAGGCTAAGGATAGGCTAAGAATAGGCTAAGGATAGGCTAAGAATAGGCTAAGGATAGACTAAGGATAGGCTAAGGCTAGGCTAAGGATAGGCTAAGGCTAGGCTAAGGATAGGCTAAGGATAGGCTAAGGCTAGGCTAAGGATAGCATAAGGATAAGCTAAGGCTAGGCTAAGGATAGGCTAAGGCAAGGCTAAGGATAGGCTAAGGATAGGCTAAGGCTAGGCTAAGGATATGCTAAGGATAGGCTAAGGATAGGCTAAGGCTAGGCTAAGGATGGGCTAAGGATATGCTAAGGATAGGCTAAGAATAGGCTAAGAATAGGCTAAGGATGCTTTCTATTGTTCTATATTTTCAAGCAGAACCTTTGCCTCCAGTGAAAGCGTCAAGAGAAACAGCCATGAATTCGATGTAGGTAGGTAGGTAGGAGTGGCAGCATTCCAAGCAAAACCACACTTAAGCACATATAATGGCTCGTTGTGGTACCACAATAAGACGACGCGACTCCTCCGTCTAGAGTTATGGGAACCACAGTGATTCCGAAATGAACCTGGCTATGTCCTTAATGTTGATGGAAGATAGTTCCATTAAGATAGTGAAGAATGGTGAGCCTAAGAATTTCAATCTTCGCCTGGCCAGAGCTGGGCACTGACACATGAGATGAAGTACTGTCTCTTGCTCCTCCTCAGAGCCGCAGCTGCGACAGAAGTCGTTATGGGGCAGTGTTAGTCTTTCAGCATGATTTCGATGTACCTTTTGACAGCGCTCAATGGGATTAAGTGTGGAGACAACTCGTTAGGTCGCTTATTGCTAAGAGAAGTGTTGCAACATATCCAGTGCAGAAGGTCATTAAGTCTGATTACTGCACTGCTCAGCTCTTTAGCTAAATATTGGTTTTTCTGGACCTCTCAGGAGTAATTTTTGCATCGCTTTAGTACCATATTCGTATTTCTTTAGATCTATTTTCTGAATTCTCGTAATATTTTAGATGGGTTCTTAAACTAAAAAAATTTTGAAATGCATTAGAATTGCTTTGAACCTATTTTCGAAGTGATTCCAACACATTTTTGAACTGCTTGCGAACTGCTTGTTTACTATTGTCGCTGCTATCGTACTAAATACTTCTATATATATAGTTATATATATATATATATATATATATATATATATATATATATATATATATATATATATATATATATATATATATATATATATATATATATATATATATATATATATATATATATATATATATATATATATATATATATATATATATATATATATATATATATATATATATATATATATATATATATATATATATATATATATATATATATATATATATATATATATATATATATATATATATATATATATATATATATATATATATATATATATATATATATATATATATATATATATATATATATATATATATATATATATATATATATATATATATATATATATATATATATATATATATATATATATATATATATATATATATATATATATATATATATATATATATATATATATATATATATATATATATATATATATATATATATATATATATATATATATATATCTATAACTGAGGAGGTGGCTATAAAACGATTACCTTTGAGTTCGTAACATTCAGAAGCACTTTAACCAAATACTTCTCATCCTCTCTATTCCGAACTATTCCCAAATTTCTCTAGAACAATTGTTTGAATTGTTTCTGAAATATTCTCGAAGTTCTCTGGAGCTAATTGGATTGCTTCCATGAATTTTTGTACATATTCCACACTAGTTTCGAATTGTTTTGATGTGTTTTCGAACCAAGTACTTGCAAGATGCGTTCGAATTATTTTTGTATCATTTTGGAAGGAATCTTATCTCCAATATATCCATCCTATCTCCAATATATCATTGGAATCGTATCTCTAATATACCTATCTTATCTCCAATGTATATTGGAATCTTATCTCCAATATATCATAGGAATCTCATCTCCAATATATCATAGGAATCTCATCTCCTATATATCATAGGAATCTTATCTCCAATATATCATAGGAATCTTATCTCCAATATATCCATCTTATCTCCAATATATCATTGGAATCTTATCTCCAATATATCCATATTTATTCTCTTGGGAACAAAATTCGTGCATATAACCATTTGGAGCAACACCTACGGACCACCCGACAACACCTACGGACCACCCGATAACACCTACGGACCACCCGACAACACCTACGGACCACCCGATAACACCTACGGACCCCCCGCAGTAGAAGAACCAGAGGAAAATGAACCCGTATCGCCGTCTTGCCCTTTCTAATGGAAGGTATTCGGTCATTTGGCGTCTGGGCTTCGGCCCAGTTCTATATTCATATAGTGCCATTTTTTCCATCCTATGCCGAAGTATGGGAAGCACTGAACTTTTGAACATTTTGAGTATTATTTTCTATCTATTCCCGAACTAATCATTGGTGATTTACTTGATGACTGGTTTTCAGTTGCTGGTGATTTATTTCTGGTCTCTTGAAATCCGTTTGGCAATATTTTCGATTTGTTGTCGATCTCATTTCGAACTTATTTGGGACTATTTGCGAACTTCTTTTGAACTTTTGAATGGTTTTGATCTGGTCTCCCGAAATGTTTTCGACTTTTTTATTTCTTGTAATTTTATTACCATTTTCTTAATTATTGATTTGCTCTGAAGCTAATTTCGAATTGCTTGAAATGCCTTTGGAACTATGTTCGATTTACTTCCGATCTATTTTAATCATATGGAAGAATATTTAAATATGATGCGGAACTATGTGACAACTACCAAAGTATTTGAACTGAGTTCTTCCAAAATGCTTTGGAGCTATTTTCAATTTGTTCTGTGGCTATATTCGAACTGTTTTCAAATACATTTGCAACTATTTTCGAACTTTTTTTGATTCAATTTCGATCTTATCTCGAACTTCATGGACGCATTTTGAAACTGATTCGGAATTATTAGCGAACCACTTTTGAGCGATTTTGATCTGTTGTTGAATTAAACTCCCCGGACATACTTAGGACTTTTTCTATTTGCTCTGGAGCGTATTGAAGTATCCTCAAATTCTTTTGGAACTAGTTTGAAACTGTTTTCGATGTGCTTTCGTACTATTTTCGAAAAGATTGTGAACTATTGACGAATTTATAAACTATTATTGAAGACTTTTTGAACTATTATAGAAGGGTGTGTGAACTATTATTGGTCTACTCTTGCACCAAACTCTTTGGAATTGATGCTGAAACATTTCTTCGAACATTTTCGAACTATTTTCGAATTGTTTCGATATATTTTCGAACTATTTTCGAACTATATTCGAATTATTTGCAGTGTAAAAGCAGTATTTTTTCACATATCCTATTCTTCCATCGCCAATATAAATCTCCATCCATTTTTGTTGTTCGTTACCACTTTTCAAGAATAATTCCGCCTTATTCGAACTTCGAAAATGTCTGAAACAGTTAACAAAATTGTGGTTTCTTCTCTTTATTAGCTACAGTGTAATTTATTATTGACCGCTTCCCGTATTGCTGGACTCTTCCTTCTTCTCTTTCTTCATGAAGCACTCAGTCAGACTTACCGGTGCTTTAGCAGCAATACTCGCACCAGGTGGCAACGCTGTGGCGAGCGTGCTTTGTTCTGCAATAGCACCAAAAATGCGCTTGAACTTGCACGTAAGCGGAAACGGAAGTGGCTTTCTGAAAATGGTAACGAGTGTTATGAGAAATCTATGCAAATGGCGATGTGAGGCAAACAAAGCGTGACGGCCAAGGTTTATACAGTTGCACAATTTTATTGCTTCAATGGTTGGTGTATGTACAATTGTTCTGAGGCACTCCCTCTCTTTCTCTCTGTCTCTCCCACCCCCTCACTTAAACATAGTTTTAGAAAAATTTTAAACAAACCCCATAAAAACTTAATTCAAATGTTAGTAAAGCAAAACGGCAATCAGAGCGCCATTTCGCCAGATTTCTAGACTACGAAGGAGTTTCGGCAACGCTGTTGTTTACCAGGTTGGGAATCCCGGTTGGAGTGCGAGACGCTGCGGCCTCTGTACCAGCTGCAGCTGCATGAGTCTGCCACTGCGCACCTGAGTCAAACGAGCGGGCACCGATGCTGGTGCACGACGCGACTGCGCGAAGCGCTGATATACTAGGCGTGCATTCGCATTAGCTGCCTGCCCCCGATCCGTCGGGTCGTATGAAGTGGAGACGGATATCACGGAGCCATCTTCAGCCACTGCTACTAAGATCTGGTCTTCGTCCACTTCCTGCGGTTGCTGTCCTTTGATCTCCGGTTGGGGTTCGTTGTCGCGCTCCACGTCTTCTTCTGGCGGCGGTACGGGTTCATCCTCCTCTTGTTCTTCTACTGCGGGGGGTCCATAGGTGTTGTCGGGGGGTCCATAGGTGTTGTCGGGGGGTCCATAGGTGTTGTCGGGGGGTCCATAGGTGTTGTCGGGGGGTCCATAGGTGTTGTCGGGTGGCAAATAGGCCACATTTGGCGCAGCAGTGTTCGTGCCGGGTAAGTCGAAGGGTACCTCGGGGGTGACACCAGCCGCCGGATAACCGGTGGGATTGGGCGCTGCTGGTGCAGTCTGGCGTGACGAATAGCGGTCTCTACTCAACCGTGGGGCGGTGCGATAGCGTGGCAGTTCTGCTGCGGTGGCGGCGCAAATTGCGGCCAAAATTAGCACAGCTCCTGTTGTCACTTTGTACATGTTGTTGTTGTTGTTGTTGCTGTTGTTATTGTTACTTTTATTGTTGCTGTTGCTGTTGTTATGACGTTGCTGGCAGTGTCCTCAAGTGCTGCCGTGTGGCGTCTGTGGTTGACCCACGATATGCGTTGAGCTTTTATACCTTTGAGCGGCTTTCGGAACTGTTTGTTTATATTTCGAGCTCAGATCAATATCGAATTTTAATTTATGAGGGTCTTCGCCAATATAGGCCTAACAGATACCCACTCATTATTATGGTGGTGCTATGTGTGTGTTTGTGCGTTGCCGTTGTTGTTGTTGTTGTTGTTGTTATTGCCATCATTATTGCCTGTCTCTTTAATGCCTTTTACGAGCATTCGCGCGTGACCCTTTTCCTAATTAATTATGCTCCGGCTTTCATGTGGTTTTAATGCTGATTTTAATATGCCGTAAGTAGTTGTTGCATTGCTGCCCAAGTCGGTTATAGCATAATTAATTTTTTATTTCTTTATCACATTTAATGAAATGTTATGTAGAAGTAAAGCGCGAGAACCCACCACGAATAGCAAAACGGGCACTCCATAAGGACTGTGGAAATATGTTATAGTGTTGCCTTTATAAAGTCTAGAAGAACTATAGAAACAAGTTATAGTGTTGCATTATAAAATTAAAACTTATATAAAACCCTTATAAGGCTTTATGGAGACTAACAATGTCTTAGAAATATTTAACAGTGTTGCATTATAAACTTAAAACATATATAAAACCCTTATAAGGCCCTATAGAGACTAGCAGCGCCATAGAAACAAGTTATAGTGTTGCCTTATAAACTTAAAATATATATAAAACCCTTATAAGGCTTTATACAGACTAGCAGTGCAATATAAATATGTTATAGTGTTGCCTTATAAACTTAAAACATATATAAAACCCTTATAAGGCTTTATACAGACTAGCAGTGCAATATAAATATGTTATAGTGTTGCATTATAAACTTAAAACATATATAAAACCCTTATAAGGCTTTATACAGACTAGCAGTGCCATAGAAATATGTTATAGTGTTGCATTATAAACTCAAAACATATATAAAACCCTTATAAGGCTCTATAGAGACTAGCAGCGCCATAGAAACAAATTATAGTGTTGCCTTATAAACTTAAAATCAATATAAAACCCTTATAAGGCTCTATAGAGATATAGCAGTGCCATACAAATATGGTATAGTGTTACCTTATAAAATTAAAACATATATAAAACCCTTATAAGGCTTTATAGAGACTAACAGTCTGTTAAAAATATGTAACAGTGTTGCATTAGAAACTAAAAACATATATAAAACCCTTATAAGGCTCTATAGAGACTAGCAGCGCCATAGAAACAAGTTATAGTGTTGCCTTATAAACTTAAAATATATATAAAACCCTTATAAGGCTTTATACAGACTAGCAGTGCAATATAAATATGTTATAGTGTTGCCTTATAAACTTAAAACATATATAAAACCCTTATAAGGCTTTATACAGACTAGCAGTGCAATACAAATATGTTATAGTGTTGCCTTATAAACTCAAAACATATATAAAACCCTTATAAGGCTTTATACAGACTAGCAGTGCCATAGAAATATGTTATAGTGTTGCATTATACACCTAAAACATATATAAACCCCTTATAAGGCTTTATAGAGACTAACAGTCTCTTAGAAATATGTAACAGTGTTGCATTATAAACTTAAAACATATATAAAACCCTTATAAGGCTTTATACAGACTAGCAGTGCCATAGAAATATGTTATAGTGTTGCATTATACACCTAAAACATATATAAACCCCTTATAAGGTTTTATAGAGACTAACAGTCTCTTAGAAATATGTAACAGTGTTGCATTATAAACTTAAAACATATATAAAACCCTTATAAGGCTTTATACAGACTAGCAGTGCCATAGAAATATGTTATAGTGTTGCCTTATAAACTTAAAACATATATAAAACCCTTATAAGGCTTTATACAGACTAGCAGTGCAATATAAATATGTTATAGTGTTGCATTATAAACTTAAAACATATATAAAACCCTTATAAGGCTTTATACAGACTAGCAGTGCCATAGAAATATGTTATAGTGTTGCATTATAAACTCAAAACATATATAAAACCCTTATAAGGCTCTATAGAGACTAGCAGCGCCATAGAAACAAATTATAGTGTTGCCTTATAAACTTAAAACCTATATAAAACCCTTATAAGGCTCTATAGAGATATAGCAGTGCCATACAAATATGGTATAGTGTTACCTTATAAAATTAAAACATATATAAAACCCTTATAAGGCTTTATAGAGACTAACAGTCTGTTAAAAATATGTAACAGTGTTGCATTAGAAACTAAAAACATATATAAAACCCTTATAAGGCTCTATAGAGACTAGCAGCGCCATAGAAACAAGTTATAGTGTTGCCTTATAAACTTAAAATATATATAAAACCCTTATAAGGCTTTATACAGACTAGCAGTGCAATATAAATATGTTATAGTGTTGCCTTATAAACTTAAAACATATATAAAACCCTTATAAGGCTTTATACAGACTAGCAGTGCAATACAAATATGTTATAGTGTTGCCTTATAAACTCAAAACATATATAAAACCCTTATAAGGCTTTATACAGACTAGCAGTGCCATAGAAATATGTTATAGTGTTGCATTATACACCTAAAACATATATAAACCCCTTATAAGGCTTTATAGAGACTAACAGTCTCTTAGAAATATGTAACAGTGTTGCATTATAAACTTAAAACATATATAAAACCCTTATAAGGCTTTATACAGACTAGCAGTGCCATAGAAATATGTTATAGTGTTGCCTTATAAACTTAAAATATATATAAGACCCTTATAAGGCTTTATACAGACTAGCAGTGCAATATAAATATGCTATAGTGTTGCCTTATAAATTTAAAATATATATAAAACCCTTATAAGGCTCTATAGAGACTAGCAGCGCCATAGAAACAAGTTATAGTGTTGCCTTATAAACTTAAAATATATATAAAACCCTTATAAGGCTCTATTGAGACTAGCAGTGCCATAGAAATATGTTATAGTGTTGCATTATAAACTTAAAATATATATAAAACCCTTATAAGGCTTTATACAGACTAGCAGTGCCATAGAAATATGTTATAGTGTTGCATTATACACCTAAAACATATATAAACCCCTTATAAGGCTTTATAGAGACTAACAGTCTCTTAGAAATATGTAACAGTGTTGCATTATAGACTAAAAACATATATAAAACCCTTATAAGGCTCTATAGAGACTAGCAGCGCCATAGAAACAAGTTATAGTGTTGCCTTATAAACTTAAAATATATATAAAACCCTTATAAGGCTTTATACAGACTAGCAGTGCAATATAAATATGCTATAGTGTTGCCTTATAAATTTAAAATATATATAAAACCCTTATAAGGCTTTATACAGACTAGCAGTGCAATATAAATATGTTATAGTGTTGCCTTATAAACTTAAAACATATATAAAACCCTTATAAGGCTTTATACAGACTAGCAGTGCAATATAAATATGTTATAGTGTTGCCTTATAAACTTAAAACATATATAAAACCCTTATAAGGCTTTATACAGACTAGCAGTGCCATAGAAATATGTTATAGTGTTGCATTATACACCTAAAACATATATAAACCCCTTATAAGGCTTTATATAGACTAACAGTCTCTTAGAAATATGTAACAGTGTTGCATTATAAACTTAAAACATATATAAAACCCTTATAAGGCTTTATACAGACTAGCAGTGCCATAGAAATATGTTATAGTGTTGCATTATAAACTCAAAACATATATAAAACCGTTATAAGGCTCTATAGAGACTAGCAGCGCCATAGAAACAAATTATAGTGTTGCCTTATAAACTTAAAACCTATATAAAACCCTTATAAGGCTCTATAGAGATATAGCAGTGCCATACAAATATGGTATAGTGTTACCTTATAAAATTAAAACATATATAAAACCCTTATAAGGCTTTATAGAGACTAACAGTCTGTTAGAAATATGTAACAGTGTTGCATTATAGACTAAAAACATATATAAAACCCTTATAAGGCTCTATAGAGACTAGCAGCGCCATAGAAACAAGTTATAGTGTTGCCTTATAAACTTAAAATATATATAAAACCCTTATAAGGCTTTATACAGACTAGCAGTGCAATATAAATATGTTATAGTGTTGCCTTATAAACTTAAAACATATATAAAACCCTTATAAGGCTTTATACAGACTAGCAGTGCAATATAAATATGTTATAGTGTTGCCTTATAAACTTAAAACATATATAAAACCCTTATAAGGCTTTATACAGACTAGCAGTGCCATAGAAATATGTTATAGTGTTGCATTATACACCTAAAACATATATAAACCCCTTATAAGGCTTTATAGAGACTAACAGTCTCTTAGAAATATGTAACAGTGTTGCATTATAAACTTAAAACATATATAAAACCCTTATAAGGCTTTATACAGACTAGCAGTGCCATAGAAATATGTTATAGTGTTGCATTATAAACTCAAAACATATATAAAACCGTTATAAGGCTCTATAGAGACTAGCAGCGCCATAGAAACAAATTATAGTGTTGCCTTATAAACTTAAAACCTATATAAAACCCTTATAAGGCTCTATAGAGATATAGCAGTGCCATACAAATATGGTATAGTGTTACCTTATAAAATTAAAGCATATATAAAACCCTTATAAGGCTTTATAGAGTCTAACAGTGTCTCAGAAATATGTAACAGTGTTGCATTATAAACTTAAAACATATATAAAACCCTCATAAAGCTCTATAGAGACTAGCAGTGCCATAGAAACAAATTATAGTGTTGCCTTATAAACTTAAAACCTATATAAAACCCTTATAAGGCTCTATAGAGACTAGCAGCGCCATAGAAACAAATTATAGTGTTGCCTTATAAAATTAAAACATATATAAAACCCTTATAAGGCTCTATAGAGATATAGCAGTGCCATACAAATATGGTATAGTGTTACCTTATAAAATTAAAACATATATAAAACCCTTATAAGGCTTTATAGAGACTAACAGTCTGTTAGAAATATGTAACAGTGTTGCATTATAGACTAAAAACATATATAAAACCCTTATAAGGCTCTATAGAGACTAGCAGCGCCATAGAAACAAGTTATAGTGTTGCCTTATAAACTTAAAATATATATAAAACCCTTATAAGGCTTTATACAGACTAGCAGTGCAATATAAATATGTTATAGTGTTGCCTTATAAACTTAAAACATATATAAAACCCTTATAAGGCTTTATACAGACTAGCAGTGCAATATAAATATGTTATAGTGTTGCCTTATAAACTTAAAACATATATAAAACCCTTATAAGGCTTTATACAGACTAGCAGTGCCATAGAAATATGTTATAGTGTTGCATTATACACCTAAAACATATATAAACCCCTTATAAGGTTTTATAGAGACTAACAGTCTCTTAGAAATATGTAACAGTGTTGCATTATAAACTTAAAACATATATAAAACCCTTATAAGGCTCTATAGAGACTAGCAGCGCCATAGAAACAAGTTATAGTGTTGCCTTATAAACTTAAAATATATATAAGACCCTTATAAGGCTTTATACAGACTAGCAGTGCAATATAAATATGCTATAGTGTTGCCTTATAAATTTAAAATATATATAAAACCCTTATAAGGCTCTATAGAGACTAGCAGCGCCATAGAAACAAGTTATAGTGTTGCCTTATAAACTTAAAATATATATAAAACCCTTATAAGGCTCTATTGAGACTAGCAGTGCCATAGAAATATGTTATAGTGTTGCATTATAAACTTAAAATATATATAAAACCCTTATAAGGCTTTATACAGACTAGCAGTGCCATAGAAATATGTTATAGTGTTGCATTATACACCTAAAACATATATAAACCCCTTATAAGGCTTTATAGAGACTAACAGTCTCTTAGAAATATGTAACAGTGTTGCATTATAGACTAAAAACATATATAAAACCCTTATAAGGCTCTATAGAGACTAGCAGCGCCATAGAAACAAGTTATAGTGTTGCCTTATAAACTTAAAATATATATAAAACCCTTATAAGGCTTTATACAGACTAGCAGTGCAATATAAATATGCTATAGTGTTGCCTTATAAATTTAAAATATATATAAAACCCTTATAAGGCTTTATACAGACTAGCAGTGCAATATAAATATGTTATAGTGTTGCCTTATAAACTTAAAACATATATAAAACCCTTATAAGGCTTTATACAGACTAGCAGTGCAATATAAATATGTTATAGTGTTGCCTTATAAACTTAAAACATATATAAAACCCTTATAAGGCTTTATACAGACTAGCAGTGCCATAGAAATATGTTATAGTGTTGCATTATACACCTAAAACATATATAAACCCCTTATAAGGCTTTATATAGACTAACAGTCTCTTAGAAATATGTAACAGTGTTGCATTATAAACTTAAAACATATATAAAACCCTTATAAGGCTTTATACAGACTAGCAGTGCCATAGAAATATGTTATAGTGTTGCATTATAAACTCAAAACATATATAAAACCGTTATAAGGCTCTATAGAGACTAGCAGCGCCATAGAAACAAATTATAGTGTTGCCTTATAAACTTAAAACCTATATAAAACCCTTATAAGGCTCTATAGAGATATAGCAGTGCCATACAAATATGGTATAGTGTTACCTTATAAAATTAAAGCATATATAAAACCCTTATAAGGCTTTATAGAGTCTAACAGTGTCTCAGAAATATGTAACAGTGTTGCATTATAAACTTAAAACATATATAAAACCCTCATAAAGCTCTATAGAGACTAGCAGTGCCATAGAAACAAATTATAGTGTTGCCTTATAAACTTAAAACCTATATAAAACCCTTATAAGGCTCTATAGAGACTAGCAGCGCCATAGAAACAAGTTATAGTGTTGTCTTATAAACTTAAAATATATATAAAACCCTTATAAGGCTCTATAGAGACTAGCAGTGCCATAGAAATATGTTATAGTGTTGCATTATAAACTTAAAACATATATAAAACCCTTATAAGGCTCTATAGAGACTAGCAGCGCCATTGAAACAAGTTATAGTGTTGCCTTATAAACTTAAAATATATATAAAACCCTTATAAGGCTCTATAGAGACTAGCAGTGCCATTGAAACAAGTTATAGTGTTGCCTTATAAACTTAAAATATATATAAAACCCTTATAAGGCTCTATACAGACTAGCAGTGCAATATAAATATGTTATAGTGTTGCATTATAAACTTAAAACATATATAAAACCCTTATAAGGCATTATAGAGACTAACAGTGTCTTAGAAATATGTAACAGTGTTGCATTATAAACTTAAAACATATATAAAACCCTTATAAGGCTCTATAGAGACTAGCAGTGCCATAGAAATATGTTATAGTGTTGCATTATAAACTTAAAACATATATAAAACCCTTATAAGGCTCTATAGAGACTAGCAGCGCCATAGAAACAAGTTATAGTGTTGTCTTATAAACTTAAAATATATATAAAACCCTTATAAGGCTCTATAGAGACTAGCAGTGCCATTGAAACAAGTTATAGTGTTGCCTTATAAACTTAAAATATATATAAAACCCTTATAAGGCTCTATACAGACTAGCAGTGCAATATAAATATGTTATAGTGTTGCATTATAAACTTAAAACATATATAAAACCCTGATAAGGCATTATAGAGACTAACAGTGTCTTAGAAATATGTAACAGTGTTGCATTATAAACTTAAAACATATATAAAACCCTTATAAGGCTCTATAGAGACTAGCAGTGCCATAGAAATATGTTATAGTGTTGCATTATAAACTTAAAACATATATAAAACCCTTATAAGGCTCTATAGAGACTAGCAGCGCCATAGAAACAAGTTATAGTGTTGCCTTATAAACTTAAAATACATATAAAACCCTTATAAGGCTCTATAGAGACTAGCAGTGCCATAGAAATATGTTATAGTGTTGCATTATACACCTAAAACATATATAAACCCCTTATAAGGCTTTATAGAGACTAACAGTCTCATAGAAATATGTAACAGTGTTGCATTATAAACTTAAAACATATATAAAACCCTTATAAGGCTTTATACAGACTGGCAGTGCAATATAAATATGTTATAGAGTTGCCTTATAAACTTAAAACATATATAAAACCCTTATAAGGCTTTATACAGACTAGCAGTGCCATAGAAATATGTTATAGTGTTGCATTATACACCTAAAACATATATAAACCCCTTATAAGGCTTTATAGAGACTAACAGTCTCTTAGAAATATGTAACAGTGTTGCATTATAAACTTAAAACATATATAAAACCCTTATAAGGCTTTATACAGACTAGCAGTGCCATAGAAATATGTTATAGTGTTGCATTATAAACTCAAAACATATATAAAACCCTTATAAGGCTCTATAGAGACTAGCAGCGCCATAGAAACAAATTATAGTGTTGCCTTATAAACTTAAAACCTATATAAAACCCTTATAAGGCTCTATAGAGATATAGCAGTGCCATACAAATATGGTATAGTGTTACCTTATAAAATTAAAACATATATAAAACCCTTATAAGGCTTTATAGAGACTAACAGTCTGTTAAAAATATGTAACAGTGTTGCATTAGAAACTAAAAACATATATAAAACCCTTATAAGGCTCTATAGAGACTAGCAGCGCCATAGAAACAAGTTATAGTGTTGCCTTATAAACTTAAAATATATATAAAACCCTTATAAGGCTTTATACAGACTAGCAGTGCAATATAAATATGTTATAGTGTTGCCTTATAAACTTAAAACATATATAAAACCCTTATAAGGCTTTATACAGACTAGCAGTGCAATACAAATATGTTATAGTGTTGCATTATACACCTAAAACATATATAAACCCCTTATAAGGCTTTATAGAGACTAACAGTCTCTTAGAAATATGTAACAGTGTTGCATTATAAACTTAAAACATATATAAAACCCTTATAAGGCTTTATACAGACTAGCAGTGCCATAGAAATATGTTATAGTGTTGCATTATACACCTAAAACATATATAAACCCCTTATAAGGCTTTATAGAGACTAACAGTCTCTTAGAAATATGTGACAGTGTTGCATTATAAACTTAAAACATATATAAAACCCTTATAAGGCTTTATACAGACTAGCAGTGCCATAGAAATATGTTATAGTGTTGCATTATAAACTCAAAACATATATAAAACCCTTATAAGGCTCTATAGAGACTAGCAGCGCCATAGAAACAAATTATAGTGTTGCCTTATAAACTTAAAACCTATATAAAACCCTTATAAGGCTCTATAGAGATATAGCAGCGCCATACAAATATGGTATAGTGTTACCTTATAAAATTAAAACATATATAAAACCCTTATAAGGCTTTATACAGACTAGCAGTGCAATACAAATATGTTATAGTGTTGCCTTATAAACTCAAAACATATATAAAACCCTTATAAGGCTTTATACAGACTAGCAGTGCCATAGAAATATGTTATAGTGTTGCATTATACACCTAAAACATATATAAACCCCTTATAAGGCTTTATAGAGACTAACAGTCTCTTAGAAATATGTAACAGTGTTGCATTATAAACTTAAAACATATATAAAACCCTTATAAGGCTTTATACAGACTAGCAGTGCCATAGAAATATGTTATAGTGTTGCATTATAAACTCAAAACATATATAAAACCCTTATAAGGCTCTATAGAGACTAGCAGCGCCATAGAAACAAATTATAGTGTTGCCTTATAAACTTAAAACCTATATAAAACCCTTATAAGGCTCTATAGAGATATAGCAGCGCCATACAAATATGGTATAGTGTTACCTTATAAAATTAAAACATATATAAAACCCTTATAAGGCTTTATAGAGACTAACAGTCTGTTAGAAATATGTAACAGTGTTGCATTATAGACTAAAAACATATATAAAACCCTTATAAGGCTCTATAGAGACTAGCAGCGCCATAGAAACAAGTTATAGTGTTGCCTTATAAACTTAAAATATATATAAAACCCTTATAAGGCTTTATACAGACTAGCAGTGCAATATAAATATGTTATAGTGTTGCCTTATAAACTTAAAACATATATAAAACCCTTATAAGGCTTTATACAGACTAGCAGTGCAATATAAATATGTTATAGTGTTGCCTTATAAACTTAAAACATATATAAAACTCTTATAAGGCTTTATACAGACTAGCAGTGCCATAGAAATATGTTATAGTGTTGCATTATACACCTAAAACATATATAAACCCCTTATAAGGCTTTATAGAGACTAACAGTCTCTTAGAAATATGTAACAGTGTTGCATTATAAACTTAAAACATATATAAAACCCTTATAAGGCTTTATACAGACTAGCAGTGCCATAGAAATATGTTATAGTGTTGCATTATACACCTAAAACATATATAAACCCCTTATAAGGTTTTATAGAGACTAACAGTCTCTTAGAAATATGTAACAGTGTTGCATTATAAACTTAAAACATATATAAAACCCTTATAAGGCTTTATACAGACTAGCAGTGCCATAGAAATATGTTATAGTGTTGCCTTATAAACTTAAAACATATATAAAACCCTTATAAGGCTTTATACAGACTAGCAGTGCAATATAAATATGTTATAGTGTTGCATTATAAACTTAAAACATATATAAAACCCTTATAAGGCTTTATACAGACTAGCAGTGCCATAGAAATATGTTATAGTGTTGCCTTATAAACTTAAAACATATATAAAACCCTTATAAGGCTTTATACAGACTAGCAGTGCAATATAAATATGTTATAGTGTTGCATTATAAACTTAAAACATATATAAAACCCTTATAAGGCTTTATACAGACTAGCAGTGCCATAGAAATATGTTATAGTGTTGCATTATACACCTAAAACATATATAAACCCCTTATAAGGTTTTATAGAGACTAACAGTCTCTTAGAAATATGTAACAGTGTTGCATTATAAACTTAAAACATATATAAAACCCTTATAAGGCTTTATACAGACTAGCAGTGCCATAGAAATATGTTATAGTGTTGCCTTATAAACTTAAAACATATATAAAACCCTTATAAGGCTTTATACAGACTAGCAGTGCAATATAAATATGTTATAGTGTTGCATTATAAACTCAAAACATATATAAAACCGTTATAAGGCTCTATAGAGACTAGCAGCGCCATAGAAACAAATTATAGTGTTGCCTTATAAACTTAAAACCTATATAAAACCCTTATAAGGCTCTATAGAGATATAGCAGTGCCATACAAATATGGTATAGTGTTACCTTATAAAATTAAAACATATATAAAACCCTTATAAGGCTTTATAGAGACTAACAGTCTGTTAGAAATATGTAACAGTGTTGCATTATAGACTAAAAACATATATAAAACCCTTATAAGGCTCTATAGAGACTAGCAGCGCCATAGAAACAAGTTATAGTGTTGCCTTATAAACTTAAAATATATATAAAACCCTTATAAGGCTCTATAGAGACTAGCAGTGCCATAGAAATATGTTATAGTGTTGCATTATAAACTTAAAACATATATAAAACCCTTATAAGGCTCTATAGAGACTAGCAGCGCCATAGAAACAAGTTATAGTGTTGTCTTATAAACTTAAAATATATATAAAACCCTTATAAGGCTCTATAGAGACTAGCAGTGCCATTGAAACAAGTTATAGTGTTGCCTTATAAACTTAAAATATATATAAAACCCTTATAAGGCTCTATACAGACTAGCAGTGCAATATAAATATGTTATAGTGTTGCATTATAAACTTAAAACATATATAAAACCCTGATAAGGCATTATAGAGACTAACAGTGTCTTAGAAATATGTAACAGTGTTGCATTATAAACTTAAAACATATATAAAACCCTTATAAGGCTCTATAGAGACTAGCAGTGCCATAGAAATATGTTATAGTGTTGCATTATAAACTTAAAACATATATAAAACCCTTATAAGGCTCTATAGAGACTAGCAGCGCCATAGAAACAAGTTATAGTGTTGCCTTATAAACTTAAAATACATATAAAACCCTTATAAGGCTCTATTGAGACTAGCAGTGCCATAGAAATATGTTATAGTGTTGCATTATAAACTTAAAACATATATAAAACCCTTATAAGGCTTTATAGAGACTAGCAGCGCCATTGAAACAAGTTATAGTGTTGCCTTATAAACTTAAAATATATATAAAACCCTTATAAGGCTCTATAGAGACTAGCAGTGCCATAGAAATATGTTATAGTGTTGCATTATAAACTTAAAACATATATAAAACCCTTATAAGGCTCTATAGAGACTAGCAGCGCCATAGAAACAAGTTATAGTGTTGTCTTATAAACTTAAAATATATATAAAACCCTTATAAGGCTCTATAGAGACTAGCAGTGCCATTGAAACAAGTTATAGTGTTGCCTTATAAACTTAAAATATATATAAAACCCTTATAAGGCTCTATACAGACTAGCAGTGCAATATAAATATGTTATAGTGTTGCATTATAAACTTAAAATATATATAAAACCCTGATAAGGCATTATAGAGACTAACAGTGTCTTAGAAATATGTAACAGTGTTGCATTATAAACTTAAAACATATATAAAACCCTTATAAGGCTCTATAGAGACTAGCAGTGCCATAGAAATATGTTATAGTGTTGCATTATAAACTTAAAACATATATAAAACCCTTATAAGGCTCTATAGAGACTAGCAGCGCCATAGAAACAAGTTATAGTGTTGCCTTATAAACTTAAAATACATATAAAACCCTTATAAGGCTCTATAGAGACTAGCAGTGCCATAGAAATATGTTATAGTGTTGCATTATACACCTAAAACATATATAAACCCCTTATAAGGCTTTATAGAGACTAACAGTCTCTTAGAAATATGTAACAGTGTTGCATTATAAACTTAAGACATATATAAAACCCTTATAAGGCTTTATACAGACTAGCAGTGCAATATAAATATGTTATAGTGTTGCCTTATAAACTTAAAACATATATAAAACCCTTATAAGGCTTTATACAGACTAGCAGTGCCATAGAAATATGTTATAGTGTTGCATTATACACCTAAAACATATATAAACCCCTTATAAGGCTTTATAGAGACTAACAGTCTCTTAGAAATATGTAACAGTGTTGCATTATAAACTTAAAACATATATAAAACCCTTATAAGGCTTTATAGAGACTAACAGTTTGTTAGAAATATGGAACAGTGTTGCATTATAAACTAAAAACATATATAAAACCCTTATAAGGCTCTATAGAGACTAGCAGCGCCATAGAAACAAGTTATAGTGTTGCCTTATAAACTTAAAATATATATAAGACCCTTATAAGGCTTTATACAGACTAGCAGTGCAATATAAATATGCTATAGTGTTGCCTTATAAATTTAAAATATATATAAAACCCTTATAAGGCTCTATAGAGACTAGCAGTGCCATAGATATATATTATAGTGCTGCCTTATAAAATTAAAACATATATAAAACCCTTATAAGGCTCTATAGAGACTAGCAGTGCCATAGAAATATGGTATAGTGTTGCCTTATAAAATTAAAACATATATAAAACCCTTATAAGGCTTTATAGAGACTAACAGTCTGTTAGAAATATGTAACAGTGTTGCATTATAAACTAAAAACATATATAAAACCCTTATAAGGCTCTATAGAGACTAGCAGCGCCATAGAAACAAGTTATAGTGTTGCCTTATAAACTTAAAATATATATAAAACCCTTATAAGGCTCTATTGAGACTAGCAGTGCCATAGAAATATGTTATAGTGTTGCCTTATAAAATTAAAACATATATAAAACCCTTATATGGCTCTATAGAGACTAGCAGTGCCATTCAAATATGGTATAGTGTTGCCTTATAAAATTAAAACATATATAAAACCCTTATAAGGCTCTATAGAGACTAGCAGCGCCATAGAAACAAGTTATAGTGTTGCCTTATAAACTTAAAATATATATAAAACCCTTATAAGGCTCTATTGAGACTAGCAGTGCCGTAGAAATATGTTATAGTGTTGCATTATAAACTTAAAACATATATAAAACCCTTATAAGGCTTTATAGAGACTAACAGTGTCTCAGAAATATGTAACAGTGTTGCATTATAAACTTAAAACATATATAAAACCCTCATAAAGCTCTATAGAGACTAGCAGCGCCATAGAAACAAATTATAGTGTTGCCTTATAAACTTAAAACCTATATAAAACCCTTATAAGGCTCTATAGAGACTAGCAGCGCCATAGAAACAAGTTATAGTGTTGTCTTATAAACTTAAAATATATATAAAACCCTTATAAGGCTCTATAGAGACTAGCAGTGCCATAGAAATTTGTTATAGTGTTGCATTATAAACTTAAAACATATATAAAACCCTTATAAGGCTCTATAGAGACTAGCAGCGCCATTGAAACAAGTTATAGTGTTGCCTTATAAACTTAAAATATATATAAAACCCTTATAAGGCTCTATACAGATTAGCAGTGCCATAGAAATATGTTATAGTGTTGCATTATAAACTTAAAACATATATAAAACCCTTATAAGGCTCTATAGAGACTAGCAGCGCCATAGAAACAAGTTATAGTGTTGTCTTATAAACTTAAAATATATATTAAACCCTTATAAGGCTCTATAGAGACTAGCAGTGCCATAGAAATATGTTATAGTGTTGCATTATAAATTTAAAACATATATAAATCCCTTATAAGGCTCTATAGAGACTAGCAGCGCCATTGAAACAAGTTATAGTGTTGCCTTATAAACTTAAAACATATATAAAACCCTTATAAGGCTTTATACAGACTAGCAGTGCAATATAAATATGCTATAGTGCTGCCTTATAAAATTAAAACATATATAAAACCCTTATAAGGCTCTATAGAGACTAGCAGTGCCATAGAAATATGTTATAGTGTTGCATTATAAATTTAAAACATATATAAATCCCTTATAGAGACTAGCAGCGCCATTGAAACAAGTTATAGTGTTGCCTTATAAACTTAAAACATATATAAAACCCTTATATGGCTTTATACAGACTAGCAGTGCCATAGAAATATGTTATAGTGTTGCATTATAAACTCAAAACATATATAAAACCCTTATAAGGCTCTATAGAGACTAGCAGCGCCACAGAAACAAGTTATAGTGTTGCCTTATAAAATTAAAACATATATAAACCCCTTATAAGGTTTTATAAAGAGTAGCAGTGCCATAGAAATACGTTATAGTGTTGGTTTATAAACTTCAAAGGTTTTAATGAACATTATATACCTTTATGAAGTCTTTTTAGATGACGCGTGTTTGAATGTAGATTAGATTAGATTAGCTTTATTTAAGGGTGTTATACACTGCCACCTGAAAGATCTATTGTGAGGCCCCTATTTATTCAAAAGATGAGGATAGTCTCATCTACAGATCTGCTGTCAGGTTAATTTCAGACGGGAATTCATGTATTTTGCAGGAATCAAGTTGAAAGATCTTGCTCATATCTAAGATATACTCTCCAAAACACCTGAGCCTTTTGTGTGCCAATGGTCCGCAGTCTGCGATCAGGTGCAGTGAGGTTTCGTCATTTTCTCCACAGACTCGACAGATGGCATCTGAATATAGACCCATCATATTCATATGGTAGTGGAGCCTACAGTGTCCGCTTAAAATGCCTGTGATGATTCTTAATTTACTCCGAGGCATATTTATTAACTCCTTCGCACCGGAAGAGTTTTCCAGGTTTGACTTCTTTTTGCATATGTACACTTCATCAGCAGACCTCCAATGGTATTGGATGATAGTCCACAGAAGGGTTCAGGGCCGTTGAAATGAGGGGTCACAGCCTTTCCTGCTAAGCTACCAGCCTTCTCATTTCCCTCTATTCCTATATGACCTGGTACCCTTATTAGAGATAACTTGATCATACTGCCTAGGGAGTTCAGGTTCCCAATGCAGTCTCATACAAGTTTAGACCTCACCAAGGGTGAACTCTTAAGTGCTGCTTGACTCGGATAGTATCACGATGTTTTTCCCCCGATATTTCCTGTCAATTTGGATGTGGGCACATCTTTCAATAGCGTGAATCTCCGCTGGAAAAATGCTTGGGAAAGAACCCATTGCTTCCGAGTAGTTGGTTCTAGGCCCAAATTCTCCTGCCCCAGTTCCGTCCATTGTCTTAGAACCGTCTGTATACCGTAAGAGGGAGTTTTGTCTAAGTTTATATGTCTCAGTTAGACCTTTCCTTTCAGTTAGACCTTTCCATTATCTTTTGCAACTCATCTTTGGACTGTGTTTGTGTGCAAAGTTGAATTCTTGGCATAAAATCCCTGTGAGATTTTAGGATACCATGTTCTTGAGCTGAATTGTTACCCCATATATTTTGGGTGTAATTTGATTCTCTCGAGCTAATTTCTTGCATTCTGCTAAGAGACTTCCTAGCAGAGTCTTGCATTACTAGATGTAGGGTGTTAGATCTAGTATAACTTCCATTGCTTCCGTTGGACAGGGGCGCATGGCTCCAGTGATGACAGGCGAGGCGTTGTCCTTTACTTAACGCAGATTTTGCTGTCTTAAGTCTGACTCGATTTGACCAGGCTACAGAACCATAGGTGATGATTGGTCTCACCATCATGGTATACATCCAGCGAACGTATTTTTGGGTTACATCCCCAAGATTTACCAGCAAGCCGTCTACATATCATTAAGGAAATTGTAGGCCTCTTTGTGGTTGCTGTCAGGTGAGCCTTCTACAATAACTTTTTGTCGAAAATGACTCCGAGGTATTTGGTCTCAGAGCTAACATCGACCTGTGTACCATTTAGAAGAATAAGTTTCATATATGGTAAGGATCTTTTTCTAGTAAACTGCATAATGGAGGTCTTCGAGGCATTGATTTTCAATCCTGTTCCCCTGCACCATTCACTAGCTGCTAATAAGCCCCTCTGGATAATATCACAAAGGGTGGTTTCTAACGATTATCACAATACTGTTGACATGACATGCCTAGATTTGTGAGTTTTTCCAGAATATCATCAACTACTATGCTCCACAAAATGGGTGATAATACCCCACCCTGCGGACATCCTTTATTGATTTTGACTTCAACAGGTTTGCCACCTGCTTCAGCTACAGTCAGTCTACTATTCAGTTAAGCTCGTATCCCATTGGAAGTGGTATTATCTATTCCTCTATTGTTAAGAGCCCTAATCACATATTCGTGAGAAGTGTTGCCAAAAGCCCCCTCAATATCAAGAAAGGCACAAAGTGCTATTTATGTTTTATCCAGTGCTGCCTGAATAAAATCAGTCAGATTGCATAGTGCAGCTTCAGTCGATTTTCCCACAATATACGCAAGCTCCCTTTTCAATACGCTCTCAAGGAGATGTATATTAACTATTTTCTCCATTGCTTTTAGTACAAAGGATGTCAAACTGATAGGCCTGAAGGATTTGAGATGGGCCATATCCTTTTTGCCTACCTTGGGGATAAATACCATTTTAGCTGTGCGCCATGCTTCCGGTATGTAGCCAAAAGCAAGACTTGCCCTAGTGATATTTACCAGGTGCGCAATCAGTCCCTCAACGCTCCTCTCGAGAAGAATTGGGAACATACCATTCGTACCCAGTGATTTGTATGGCTGAAAAGAGCTGATGGTCAATCTCAATCTCTCAGTAGTTATCATTTCTTTGACCACCTTCCAGCCAATTTTGCTTGCTCTTCTAGGAGTTACCACCATCCATCTTCGCAGATGGATGGTGGTAACTCAATCGAGCTCCCAGGAAAGTGCACACGCAGCAAAAGGAGGGTGCAATCCTCTTCATTCGCCGTGAACGTCCCCTCCTCAGACCTCAATGCCAGCTTTAAGTCGTCTTTGTTTTCCGCAAGAGCTCTATGGAGTCGTGCTACATCAGGAGTCGATTCTACACTTTCACAAAAGGATCTAAAGCTAGTCCTTTTGGCTTGTTTGACCTCTTTGTTATAGATCGTCAACTCTTTTTTATATTCTTCCCAGTCCCCCGTATGCTTAGCTAGGTTGAATAGCTTACGCACCCTAGTACGTAAGTGGTTTTAGTAAGGTAGGGTTCCTGACCCCTAATGGGTTTTGCTCCTGTTTAAGAAGAAATTCGTTACGGTTTTGAATTACAATTGCTTTGCTACTCTTTTACATCACTCTCAGTTTAGACAGATCCTAATAAATTGCAACATTATGTCTGATTTCCTTCATGGTCGACAAATATGCTTCATGCGGCATCTAAAGTCTTTGGAGGAGTCATATCCAATTAAAGGGTTCTCATATGCTGCTCAGAAGCCTTTCAATTTCGGGACTGCTGCATTTGATGCTATCTGCTTTAATGGGAAAGCACTGATGATCTCCTTACGCTACCATATTCGTAGGTCTTCCTTTTGGTGTGGCATGCAACAAGAATGCTCAAAGTAACTTACTTGCTTTATAAGTGCATAGCCGCAGAAAGGTTCTGGACCACTGCCATTTGGACTTCGACTGCCATTGATTTGCGGACTATTTTGGCTGCATTATTATTTCGCTACAGTTAAAGAGTTTCACCAGGAATTGTACTAATATATCACTCATGTGTGGGTCGAGCGTTTGTCCACAAGCAGGACCAAATTATAATTCCTCCCAAAAATCCTCTGAAAATCTGCTGTCATTGAAATAAGGTTTGGTGGATTCAGCATTCACATTTCCTCAGTTTTTTCCAGAAGTTTCAGTAAGTGGCAAAAGGAAGGCGATAACTGGACTATCACAGGACATGCATCTTAATGGCTAGAAATGAAACAAAATGTGCACTGCGTTTGAGTAATTTTGAATGTGACTGTGTAGAAGGGCTTATAACCATGACTGTGATAGTCACATGGGTCTAGAAAGAACTTTAATATGCTTTCATACATGCTTCCGAACTACACTGGGCTTAGCCTTGTATTAAATACTTGAATAGTCTCATAGCCTTGAACCTTGGAACACTTGTCCGTCCGACCACTGTGAATTGTAGTGAGTAAAGCTAAGGTACTGCTTCATACGAATAGCAATAATGACCAGCAACAAAAAAAAGGCCAGAGTATATAAAATTTAAAATTTATACGCAAATCCACATGGACACACATACATGCATCTACACACATACACATGCACACACATGCGCATATACGTAGTGTATAAAGTGTTTGTTATCAGGCCCGCATTTAACATAGCAAAGGCACTAGGACAAGGTGAAGGTTGGAAGGCCCTCAACGAAGTACTGTGAAAAGAAGGAAATCTGTGGTGTAAATCTAACACCTTTATTGCCGATTGATAAATTGGTGTTAAGCAATATATATTGATTTTTTATATACTATATACATTCCCATTTTCCTGTCTGGCTGTTTCCAAACTGCTACAGATACTTCAATGATACTTCACATAAGCAATACTTGGATACCTAAACACCTTCAGAAGGGATCTAGAGGCGATAAGAACAAGTTCGCATGAAGTTACTCCCAGTTATGAAACCGTTTAATATTGAAACAATTCTCCCAATTCGAGATATTTCTATGATACTTCACTTCAGGAACACTTGAACACCTGAATTCCTGAACACCTTCAGAAGGAATCTAAGAACTATTTGAACAAGTTCGCATAAAGTTACTAAAGAGAGATAATCTCCTTACCAGATTAGTGCTCATCGTATATCATCTCATATTATTCAGGAGGCAGTTATTTTAGCTAATAACCGTCCTCTGGAATTCAGTTGTTTTCTTCCAGATCCGGCTCTCATTTTTGCCCAAAAGTAAATGAAAAATTCGGCCTGTCAATTTTCAAAAATAAACCCTTCAAATGGGTCTTGTGTGCGGACATTCTCGCAGCACACTTCTGCTCCATGCAATGAACGAAGCCTATTTTAACTTCCACGTTGTTGTTTTTGTTATTATTATTGTCGTTGTTGTTGTTGATATTCCTGTTGCAGTGATACCACACATAAATTAAATCTCAAAGGCAATAAGTGCAGACACATCGCCATGTGCACGCTTTTGTGCGAGTCTGCCTACAGTATACAGTGCCCTGTAGGAAAAGTGGCCTCTTCGGAAATTATGTTAAACTAGTTCAAAAGCAACCATATAAATTAATTGCTGTTTAAAGTAGTTATTAGTAAGTTCAACGTTGGTGACTTATATTGATCACCAACAATTGATCAACTATTGAACTAGTTTGAAGTACTATTAAACTAGTTTGAAGTACTACTTTGAAGTACCAGTATCATGTGGTTTAGTTGGTGTATTAGATACTGTATATACTGGCGTACAGTTATGTATGAGAAATTTGTTACTGGGCAACTATAAATACTATTGAAAATAATATATAAACTTCCCCTTGAACTAGTTCAGTACCGGTTGAACTGAATCTAATATCGTATTATAGACATATACTGGTGGAAAGTTATGTACCCCTAATTGATAAATAGTTCCTGGAATATATTGTAAATAAATATAATGGAAGAAAATATAATACATTCCCTT
This sequence comes from Clusia tigrina, assembly GCA_920105625.2. Taxonomy (NCBI): domain Eukaryota; kingdom Metazoa; phylum Arthropoda; class Insecta; order Diptera; family Clusiidae; genus Clusia; species Clusia tigrina. The sequence goes on from OV050032.1 coordinate 191,765,177, forward strand.
AAAACTAGTTTAGTATCGGTCCAAGTGAAACCAATATCTTATTAATGACTGGTGTAAAGTTAGAAAATGTTACAAGTACTGTGGAACAAATTATAATAAATTACCTTAAAACTGGTTCAATACCACTTCAATTGAATCTAATATCGCATTAAACACACACACACACACACACACACACACACACACACACACATATATATATATATATATATATATACATATATATATATATATATATATATATATATATATATATATATATATATATATATATATATATATATATATATATATATATATACTGGTGTAAAGTTATGGAACCATAGTTTGAAATTTGCTCCTAGACAATACTGTAAGTACTGTGGAACATAATGTAGTAACTTCCCTTAATACCAGTTCAGTATCGGTCTAATTGAACCTCATATCTTATATACTATATGTGTTGGTGAAAACTAATGTACCATTAATTGAAAATTACCACTGGACAACTAGTTCAATATCGGTTTAATTGAATCTATAAAACACTACAAACACTATAGAACATAATATAATCACTTCCCTTATAACTAGTTTAATACTGGTTCAATTGAATCTAATAACGTACAATTAGTTTTCTGATGAGACCTCGTTAAAGCGTGGCATAACAATATTGATTTGAGAGTTTCCACCATTCCTTTTTAAGTGATCTGGTTTACTTCGATACTACACTAAATACCTTATCTCACATACTAAATATACCTGCTTAAATCTAGAAATGTACAAAGTCGCTTCATACTAATCCAATAAAGTAAACAGGTTTAATCGAATTTAAAACTGCGTTCATTATCATTAAAGTTGAAGTTGACAATACATCTAGAGCATACTCCAATAAAGCCAGATACTCCAGTGGCTCCTTCCGCCCTTTGAGCCCTTTCCGCCGCATGCAGTACAACAAGACGTACAAATGAACTCATAGAAGTTTCAATTCAAAACAGACCACATTGGAACCCATATTCAGTTGTGTGTTCCCTTCAGCGTGAAGCTCGCACAAAATGATCCTCATAGTTAATGTATCACCAGGTCCCTATTTTCCTGGTGATACATTCTTCAAACTCCTACCATCGGCAAACAGATGATTTTTATCGTAAATACTGAATATTGGGATAGCATATAAACTGATCAGGTCTGGATGATGTTGGTGTTTAGGTAGAGTTGGGGTCGCTGTTGGAATATTTTTGAAGACTCAGAGTCAGTAATATTTTTATTACTTATCGATAAAAATAATATTTACGTACTCCTTTTATATTGTTCCGTAATTGCCTTTCAGACAATTCTTAACAAGCTCAATACTTGGATTCGTATCACTGGATTGTGTAATAAGCAAACAAATCGTTCTTTAGTTAGAACAATTGGCTTTACTAGTATTCGTCCAACTGTTGTTGCTGCTTCGCTAACGTTTGCTTCAGTTGGTCAGTTGTTGCGCCACAGTTTTCTATTTACATCGCTCTGCGACGATCACTTCTAAGTCTCCTGGCTCATACGACGCTCACGCAGGTTGCTGCCGCTCTCAGCATGCGGCTAGGATCACTTACACTGTCACTGGTTAATTGTTCTGCTACTATGATGTTCACTCTCGGCTACGCTCACTGTTTCACTGCTGCTGCTACCATTTATTCACTTCTTCACCTTTCACTCATTTACTGATCCTCGTGTGCAGTCGCTCTTGCACACGAGATCCTCAACCAGCCTCCGAACGCAGCTGCGCATGCCTTCATGAGTGTGCATTCTTAGGGGTTGAAATCGACGCTCATCCTAATACCATCAACCAATCAGATGGCGAGCTGATTTCGTAACAATATGTATATATGTGTGTATACTTACCTCTCCAGCTTGCTTAGGTAGGAGTGGCAACCTTGTAGGCCAAAGCACATTTAGCACACCTAATGGCCCGTATCAACCACAGTGTGGCGCTGTTCAGTCACTGACTAAAACTGCTCTTACTTAAAGATGGTGGAAATCTGTGCAAGGACAGCGCCGCGATAGGCACGACGCCGCCATTATGTCGCAGGAAACCATCCCGATTAATATGTGCCTAATATGAAAGCTCTAATTAATAATTCATTAATAACTTTATTACTTCTCATTCACAATTGCAAATGTTCCTGTTTCGATTAAAATGCCCGATGTGCACACTGTTACGGTTGCTTTTCAATTGTGTCTCGACGTTAATTATGTGGTGGCTTATATACCTTCCTTATGGTTGCAGAATAACATAACCTACACTTTGGAAGGAATTTTCGAGAACATTCTAGAACATTATATAAACCTCGAATAGATTGTGTCTTGACTTATATATACCTCTCTCGTTGTGAACTGCACTTAACAGAGGTATCCTAAAAGTATGCAATAATTTATGTTTCAATATTTACGAGATTATGTTCCGAGTGGGTGTTGAACATTTTACTGCAGTCATACATAGATACGGGTTTTTGCGTATATGTTGAAAGGCTCACACACTCATACACAGACAGAAATTTCCGCTCTCACACAGAAAACCGCACTCACACATTTACACAATTTCAAGGGAAAAAACTCAACATTCGTTGCAAAACTTTCCTAACGCAAGGATAAAAACGAAACCATAATTTGGCATGTTTACCATGATCACACACAAACATGCACACAAATACGCACACGTCCACTCAAATACCTCACACACACAATACACTCACATGCAATATTCCACGACGGCATCCGACATGCACTTTTATCCACACAAGCTTCGGCTTGCATAAATAACCGCATGGAAAATGCATACTTCGTGACTATCTGATCCGATAGATTACGGCTAATAATATCATCACAATTTCCGTTCATCAATGCCAAACACAATTCCTGCTGCGTACACTCAAGTGCAGCATGCATTTCTTTGGCATGGCATCGATACGGTTATTAATAGTAACAGCAATCAATGTGTGAAATCACAGCTTTCAGCCCGCATTCACTCCGCACATAATTGACCATTGTACTTGGAGTTCAATTCGATTGCAAGGAAACGAGTGGAAATTGCGTTTATTCCGTATGCAATTTGTGCAATTGATAACAAGCTGCAGTAGCAGCGGCAACAACAAATCACAGTAATAATAGCATTATTGAATTCAAAAATCAACATGTCTGGGTGTGTTTGTGCTATAAAGGCAGTTATTGATGATAATAATCCTGGGCGGATGCTCCTTCTTCTACCATTTTTAAGTGGCTGCGGCCAAATGTATTGCAAGGAAATACTAGTCAACATTCATTGGTAATAGGTCATACATGCTATAAGACAGTAGTGATAAGAGTCATTAAAGAAAGGTCATTGGTAATAGGTCATAAGTGAATAGATTAGCTTTATATAAGGGTGTTATACACTGTCACCTGAAAGATCTATTGTGATGCCTTTATTTATTCAAAGTATGAGGATAGTTTCATCTACAGTTCTTCTGGCAGGTTAATTTCCGACAGGAATTCATGTATTTTGGAGGAATCAAGTTGAGGGATCTTGCTCATATCTAAGATATACTCTCCAAAACACCTGAGCCTTTTGTGTGCCAATGGTCCGCAGTCTGCGATCAGGTGCAGTGAGGTTTCGTCATTTTCTCCACAGACTCGACAGATGGCATCTGAATATAGACCCATCATATTCATATGATAGTTGAGTCTACAGTGTCCGCTTAAAATGCCTGTGATGATTCTTAATTTACTCCTTGGCTCTTTTAGGATTAAAATCTCCCAGAAGAGCTTTGGACTGTCTTAATCCGGGAAGGGTTTTCCAGGTTTGACTTCTTTTTGCATCTGCACACTTCTTCAGCAAACCTTCAATGGTATTGGATGATAGTCCACAAAAGGGTTCAGGGATGTTGAATGGAGAGGCCGCAGCGTTTCTTGCTAAGCTATCAGCCTTCTCATTTCCCTCTATTCCTATGTGACCTGGTACCCTTATTAGAGATAACTTGATCATACTGCCTAGGGAGTTCAGGTTCCCAATGCAGTCTCATACAAGTTTAGACCTCACCAAGGGTGAGCTCAAACTCTTGAGTGCTGCTTGACTATCGGATAGTATCACGATGTTTTTCACCCGATATTTCCTGTCAATTTGGATGTGGGCACATCTTTCAATAGCGTGAATCTCCGCTGGAAAAATGCTTGGGAAAGAACCCATTGCTTCCCAGTAGTTGGTTCTAGGCCCAAATTCTCCTGCCCCAGTTCCGTCCATTGTCTTAGAACCGTCTGTATACCGTAAGAGGGAGTTTTCTCTAAGTTTATATGTCTCAGTTAGACCTTTCCTTTCAGTTAGACCTTTCCATTATCTTTTGCAACTCATCTTTGGACTGTGTTTGTGTGCAAAGTTGAATTCTTGGCATAAAATCCCTGTGAGATTTTAGGATACCATGTTCTTGAGCTGAATTGTTACCCCATATATTTTGGGTGTAATTTGATTCTCTCGAGCTAATTTCTTGCATTCTGCTAAGAGACTTCCTAGCAGAGTCTTGCATTACTAGATGTAGGGTGTTAGATCTGGTATAACTTCCATTGCTTCCGTTGGACAGGGGCGCATGGCTCCAGTGATGACAAAGCAGGCGAGGCGTTGTCCTTTACTTAACGCAGATTTTGCTGTCTTAAGTCTGACTCGATTTGACCAGGCTACAGAACCATAGGTGATGATTGGTCTCACCATCATGGTATACATCCAGCGAACGATTTTTGGGTTACATCCCCAAGATTTACCAGCAAGCCGTCTACATATCATTAAGGAAACTGTAGGCCTCTTTGTGGTTGCTGTCAGGTGAGCCTTCCACAATAACTTTTTGTCGAAAATGACTCCGAGGTATTTGGTCTCAGAGCTAACATCGACCTGTGTACCATTTAGAAGAATAAGTTTCATATATGGTAAGGATCTTTTTCTAGTAAACGGCACAGTGGTGGTCTTCGAGGCATTGATTTTCAATCCTGTTCCCCTGCACCATTCACTAGCTGCTAATAAGCCCCTCTGGATAATATCACAAAGGGTGGATTCAGATTTTCCTCTACATTCTTGGAGGTATTTCTCGACTTTCACAACATTGTTACGATATGGCTTTTCTGACAATTTATATCAAGCTCAATACTTGGATTCGTATCGCTGGATTGTGTAATAAGCAAACAATTCCCTCTTCAGTTGGAACAATTGGCTTTAATAGTATTCGTCCAACTTACTATTGGCTTTAAAAGTTTGCTCACTTCTCACATTTCGTCTGTGCTTATAGTTTGCCTCAGTCAATCAGTTGTTGCACTACACTTTTTATTTAATCACTTCCTGCTACTGTTGCTATCACGATGTACGCTCTGCGACGATCACTGCTCAACTGCCCGTTGCTAACACGATGTGCATTCTGCGACGATAACTGAACTTTTGCTGCTACTCGGAGGATTCGGCTCAGATCACTTTTCACTGCTTGCTGCCAACGATGTTCACTTTGCCACTGTCATTGGTTAACTAATCTGCTACTACGATGTTCACTTTCGGCTACGCTCACAGTTTCACTGCTGCTGTTAATACGATGTTCACTCTGCTACTGTCACTTATTAACTCATGTCGATGTCATTTGTGGGGCCGCTTATATACTTCTTGTATACCATACCTTCCACTAGCCTTCGAACGCAGTTTCGCATGCTTTCTCGCGTGTGTATTTTAGGGCTTGAAAACGACGAATACCAGGCCCTAAATATATGCAACCCTTAATGTTTCAAAATATCTGATGACGTGGTGATTTCGTAGCAGTATTTTCCAAGCTAACAATTTTGAGAGACTCGATAGGATTAGATCCACCGAATACATTTTTTCTGATAACGCGGAGTTGGATGCAATAGTTGAAGATAAGCTCAATAGTTGCTGGAAGAGTGCAAAACGGGCAAGTAGGAGCAAGGTCTCCAGACAGCAAATGTTGGTGGGTAAGCTTTGTGTGCCCCAATCGAAGACGAAGATGAGTTTATGGTAGATGAGTTTATGGTAGTTGGAGTTAAAGTTCTTATAACGGTGGCCATAGTAATACCACTCAACGGATCTTATTGACGTTAGACGATTGTGTATGAGCCTCAAAAGGTCTCCCTTCGGAGGTGTGAAACAAGAAGCAAGGTGAACGGATGGCTTCATTAGCTGCATCATCAGCAGGTATGCCCACATGACTAGGGATCCACATTAGTCTAATCTTATTTGGATGTTTGATTATCACATTAATCTGTTAGCAACTATCTTATCCAAAACATTTCCCACACAAGGCAGAAGGGATATAGGTAGGTAGCTATCCCCGATGGGTTTGTTGGCCTTGTGGATGGGCACAATAGCAACTGTTTTCCATGCTTGTGGATAGATGTCCTTGTGAAAAATGTGGTTTTATAAGTTAATCAGTCTTCCTTTTAATGAAAGTGAAAGGTTTCTAATGATGGAGTATGATATCCTGTCGACGCCAGGAGTCTTTACTTTGACAGGATAATACTCATTCAAGTTCAGATAGTGTTATGTTGGATTCAATTCGTTTTGCAGATGACAGGAGATTGGACATGCGATAGGAATTTGTAAATGAGTATTTATTACTCGCAAATTGAGTTGAGAAGTTATTGTCTGATGAGATATTGGATGATGATGATTAACGCATTCTTTGGAGACATCATTAGGAGAAAAAAGAGGACCATTGGAAGTATTTAGTATAGAGAAGTTAGAATGAGTTGGACAGCCGGCAAGCAATTTAACGTCGGACCAAATATTTAGGGTTTAGATGAAGGATTAATATTGCTGGTAAGATTTTCGAGACTGACTCTTTTAGATTGTATTGCGTTGTATTGCTATAAGCCATTAGCTTTCTTGTATATAAGTCATAAACGAAAAGTTATTAGTGAAAAGTCGTTAGTAAAAAGTCGTTAGTGAAAAGTAATTAGTGATAGGTTGGTGTTGATAGGTTAGGTTACCCTGGCTGGCCTAAAGCCAAACATAGACCGATTGGTCCTAGCGATACCAGATGGTGTCCGACCTTTATGCAGATTTCCAGTAGATTTTTGAGAATTTAACCAGTGCTGTCAGCTCCATCCCTGAGACGTCTTCCAATCTCACAAATTGTGGGGAGCATTTTAAGCGCGTTTTTGATAACGCAGGACATATACAAAGGTCTAAGTGGTCTAAGTGGCATCACTGGTTTATTGGTAATGCGGCTGCCCAACCTTCCTACCTATACAAAGAAGATGTTCTAGAGTTTCCCTTACTCCAACCTCCCTACATTTCCTACATTCGTCATTGTCCGTAACTCCTATCTTGTGTGCATGTCGCCAGTAAATTATGGCCTGCCATTGTACCTAAGATATTCTACAGTCTTTCGTGAGAGCGCGAGCATAAATCGCGTTTGTTTCCCATCGTTGACCTCACACATAACTTTTGGAATTTTGCATGTGCTTAAACTGTGCCGCCTTGCTTTTGCCTGCCATGTCATGTGTCCCTCCGTTTCATGGAATAGTTCTTTAAGAGGTTTCTGTATGTCGTTTTCTTGTTCAAGTGGTAAATAGACAGCGTTCTTTGCAATCTCATCTGCTATTTCATTCCCTTCTATGCCCTTATGACCAGGTACCCAATAGATATGCAGTCTTCTATTTGTGACTAGCCTATCTATGGCTTCCCTGCTCTGTAGGATATTTTTGGATTTTATACTATATGAGTTAATCGCCTTTATCGCTGCCTGGCTGTCCACGTATATGTTTATTTTTGAGTCATTTCCTGTCTTGGTGTAGGCTAGCTCTGCGGCTTTTCTAACATAGAAGACTTCCGCTTGAAAGATACTGCTCTGGTCAGGCAGCTTTATAGGCTGCCTAATTCCCAAATCTACGATACCCCAGTGATGGGCATTGGGAAAAACTTTTGATCTTTCTATCCATGGCAGATATTTATATATTATCATTACGAGTGATTTTTCCACGCAAACTCCATAAAATCCTTTAAAAGGATTTCCAAAGCTTCACATATCGTGCTTGGACCTACGCGTATACTGTAGCTCTAAGTTCATATGGGGTCACAGCTGGGTAGTCTTGCCATTCTTGCTGTAGGGCCTGGGAGCTCTCCTACCTTAAACGGCAGGCTTTGCTATGCAATCAAATCGCCATGTTAACCCGAGTCCTGAGTGGTAATGTGACTTAACACCAATTTGGGTGAACAACGAGTACGGTCATAATATGAATTTTAAAGTCTGCTCTGTTCACATTCCGCACATGCTTTGCGGGTGATTGGCGCCAGTTGCCAAGTGGCCGCATCGATGGAGCGGTCTTGCTTGCGTGCTTGCTTGGCATCCTCTGCGGTTCTTATTTTATGATTATTGCCTGCTGTTATTGTGGCAGGGGCTTTTGCTATTTTTTGGTGAGGTTGTTAGTTTTGTTGCGGTGTTGGTGTTCGTGTAGTTGCTTTTATTGTAGGTGTAGTCGTAGTTGTTATTGTAATTGTCGTAGTTGTTATTGTTGTTGTAGTTGTTATTATTGTTGTCGTTGTAGTTGTGTTTTATTTGCTAGTTTGGTTTTTGGCGTAGTTGCGGTTGTAGTTGTTAGTTTAGTTATTGGCGTAATTGTTTGTTTGTTGTTTTTGTGGTTGTGAGTTGTTCTAGTAGTTGTTCTTGTTGGTGTTGTTGTTGTTGCTGGTGTATTTGTTAATGTTCGTACAACATGTTTTTTAGTTTTAGTTGTTGGTATAGTTGATGTTGTAATTGTTGCTCGATTTGTTATAGTGGTTCTTTTGGTTGTTAGTTCAGGCATTGTTGTAGTTGTTAGTTTTGTTGTTACTGTATTTGCTGTTGTAATTGTGGTTTATATGTGGTAGTAGAAGTTATTGTAGGTATTGGTGTCGTTCTTGAAGGTGATGTTGTGTTTATTGTCGTAGTTGTTGTTCCAGTTATTGCTATGGTTGTTGTTATAGTTGTTAGTTTAGTTGTTGACTTAGTGGTTGTTGTTGTGGTTTATTTGTTATTGTAGTTGGTATTGTGGTTGTTGTTGGTGTTGTGGTTTATTTGTTATTATAATTGGTGTTGTGTTTCTTTTTGTTTCTATGCTTGTTAGTTTAAGTGTTGTTGTAGTTGTTGTTGTTTCTATGCTTGTTAGTTTAAGTGTTGTTGTATGTTCAAAAAGTACCCGGAATTTGTCAATAAAACGAACCGCGCTTAAGATATTGTGAAAATGTTTGTCTAGTTTATACGTCTGCCAGTTGTTCACAGACCAATTTTCAGATCAATCTGTCAGATAGTGTGTGCGTTATAGCTTTGTAAACAAGTCATTGTTTGGTGTATTCTGCATATTTCGCTATATAGAATTCAGTTGAGCAAAGAGGCTGTTTGAAATTTTGTGTTTCCTACAAAATATCATTTGAAGGAGCATTGAAAATGTTTACGGCATCCTACGGGGACTCGACAATGTCGAAAACATAAGGCTGCAAGTGGTACAAAGAGTTTAAAGCGGTCTGTACTGTGTTTGATGATTTGCCTCGTTCCGGTCTTCCATCCAATTCTGTGACTGACGAAAACATCCAAAAAGTTAAGCAAATTGTACTCGAAGATCATTGTGTAAGCATCAGGGAGATAGCGGCTGATATTGGTGTATTGCTCGGATCAGTGCAGAGCCTTATGTACGATGTTTCGGGGATGAGACGAGTTGATACGTGACTTGTCCCCTGAGTGTTGTGCTGAACTTTTTGCGAAAACAACATCGCATTGCTATCGCTAAAGAAATGCTTTCTTTGGGCCAAAATGATATCAAAGGCATCATTACCGGTGACGAGACATGGGTCTATTAATATGACATCGCAACGAAACCACAATCAGCGGAATGGCGTTTCTCAGGTCCACTCCGAGCTCTTCCGCCAGGTCAAATAGTAATAAGAAGTATTATGCGAGCATACTGAAATGTTTGAGGGAGAATGTTCGTGGGGAAGCAACTCGTGAGTTATTCACCTCGACAATGCACCGGCTCACACAACTCATCTTGTACGCGACTATTAACAACATTAATACCGTTGCTCAAGCTCCGTATTCACTTGACATGGCCCCGTCTGACTTTTTCTTATTCCCACGACTCAAGTTGCCACTTCCTTGGAAAGACGATTGCGTTTTGGGCCGATTGAGGCGATAAAGAATAATTCGCAGATGGAGCTGAAGGCAATTCCAAAATAGGCCTCTGAAAAGTGTTTTGAAGATTGGAAGAAGCGTTGAAATATGTGTATTGATTACCATGGAGATTACTTTGCAGGGAATAAAATAAATATTCCGGGCACTTTTAGAACATAAAGTATTGTTGTGGTTGTTGTTTTATTTGTTAATGTTCGTACAACATGTTTTACAGTTGTGGTTGTTGTACTTGTTGTGTTTATTGTTGTAGTTATTGTGTTTATTGTTGTAGTTGTTGTGTTTATTGTTGTAGCTGTGGTTGTAGTTCTTGCTGTGGTTGTTGCTTTTTAAGTTGTTGTTAGTTTAGTAGTTGGATTAGTGGTAGTAGTAGTTGTTGTTGTTGTGTCTGTTAATGTTCGTACAACATGTTTTACAGTTGTGGTTGTTGCTTATTTGTTGCTGAGTTGCTGTTGTAGTTGTTGTGTTAATTGTTGTAGTTGGGGTTGTAGTTCTTGATGTGGTTGTTGTTTGTTTGGTTGTTGGCTTAGTAGTTGTTGTTATTGTTGTGTTTTGACGTTGTTGTTGTTGTTGATGTGTTTGTTAATGTTCGTGCAACCTGTTTTACAGTTGTAGTTGTTGCATATTTGTTATTTAGTTGTTGTTGTAGTTGTTGTGTTTATTGTTGTAGTTGTTTCTAGTTTAGTTGTTGGCTTAGTAGTTGTGTTAGTTTAGTTGTTGTAGTTGTAGCTGTAGTTCCTGCTGTGGTTGTAGTTAGTTTAGTAGTGGTTGTTGTTGTAGTGTTTTGTTGTTGTTTTGGTTGTTGTTGTATTTGCCAAGGTTCATACAACATGTTTTACAGTTGTGGTTGTTGCTTATTTGGTGTGTAGTTGTTGTTGTAGTTGTTGTGTTTATTGTTGTAGCTGTGGTTGTAGTTCTTGCTGTGGTTGTTGCTTTTTAAGTTGTTGTTAGTTTAGTAGTTGGATTAGTGGTAGTAGTAGTAGTTGTTGTTGTTGTTGTGTCTGTTAATGTTCGTACAACATGTTTTACAGTTGTGGTTGTTGCTTATTTGTTGCTGAGTTGCTGTTGTAGTTGTTGTGTTAATTGTTGTAGTTAGGGTTGTAGTTCTTGATGTGGTTGTTGTTTGTTTGGTTGTTGGCTCAGTAGTTGTTGTTATTGTTGTGTTTTGACGTTGTTGTTGTTGATGTGTTTGTTAAGGTTCGTGCAACCTGTTTTACAGTTGTAGTTGTTGCATATTTGTTATTTAGTTGTTGTTGTAGTTGTTGTGTTTATTGTTGTAGTTGTAGTTATAGTTCTTGCTGAGGTTGTTGTTAGTTTAGTTGTTGTGTTCATTTTTGTAGTTGTAGCTGTAGTTCCTGCTGTGGTTGTATTTAGTTTAGTAGTGGTTGCTGTTGTAGTGTTTTGTTGTTGTGTTAGTTGTTGTTGTATTTGCCAAGGTTCGAACAACATGTTTTACAGTTGCAATTGTTGCTTATTTGTTGTTTAGTTGCTGTTGTAGTCGTTGTATTTATTGTTGTAGTTGTTGTGTTTATTGTTGTAGTTGTGGTTGTAGTTCTTGCTGAGGTTGTTGCTAGTTTAGTTGTTGGCTTAGTAGTTGTTGTCGTTGTTGTGTTTTGACGTTGTTGTTGCTGTTGTGTTTGTTAATGTTCGTACAACATGTCTTACAATTGCAGTTGTTGTTTATTTGTTCTTTCGTTGCCGTTGTAGCTGTTGAAGGTATTGCTGCAGTTGTTGGTGTGTTCATTGTGGTTCGTACAACGTGTTTTTTGTTGTCCTGGCATTGTAATTTACTTTGTCTGTTTTGAATAAGCCAAGCATGTAATTAAGTTTGCTGCTTTTCATATTTCCTGGATTTTCCCACATATTTTTTGTGTGGGTTTTTTCTTGCATTTTCATGGCTTTTTTCCATATTCATTTACATTGTTTTTATTTTGTTTTTGCTGCCTTTTAGTTTGTGTTTTACAAATATTTTGTGTCTTCCCGACTGGCGGCGATGTGAGCGAAGTGTTTAAACTGGAGTCTCGCAAGTTTTCACAAGTGCATATGTGTAATTACACGTTCCATGCGGAGTTATCGTGCAGCCAGACACACATCCTCGCATCGTGGCCTCTGACGATGGTTATGAGTGGCTGAGTGAGTGTGTGTGTGTGTGTGCTTAAGTGTGTTTGGGCTTGAGTGTGTGTGTGTGGGTATGTATGTTAATAGGATTATGCTTGCTGCCTGCAGCATCATTAATTATTTTCCAGCTTTTTGCTCGTAGACGCTGCCAGCAGCCGTAATTTCCTCCTCAATTGTGCGTGCGTAATTTCAGTGAAATTGAATTAGCCGCTTATGCAGGCTGCTAATGTTGTGTATGTGCAACGATTGCCGGGTTGCTTGCACATTCCAATACACACCCATACTCAGATACTATATATGTGAGTGTTCAGAGTTTCTGCTTGATTTGGGATATTTCTAATTGCAGATATTTATTATGTATATTCGTATTCTAATTCGTAATTACCGTACAAAATTGTTGCTCATACGCCACGTGTGACCGAAGCAATTATTAACTTAGATTTTAAATATTGATTTGCATATGCCTGTGACTGTGTATGTGTCTCGGTGTGTGTGTGTGTGTGTGTGTGTTACAATTAGCCTATTATACACTGGAGTGAATTTCTACTAAAATAATTTGGTTTTTGTTTGGTGAAATTTCTGTCAAATATGCCAGTGATATGTGGGCGACTCACTGCTCCATAAACATATCCTTGTTCGTCTTCTTTGGACATCATGAGGTTTGCTTGTGCAAAGGCATATTCCTTCATTCAATAAGCTCCTTTTGCTCATCATGTGCATGTGCGTTCATGCGTTTATTAGTTTCCTTAAAGCCGCTCTTTGTATTTAAGTCTCTGTTGCAGTTTCCAGCACTACCAATTCCATTTGCTCTGTCGGCGGTTCAGTCGGAATCATTTACCGTAATGTGTGGTACTATATACGCGATGTTTAGACAAGGTTTTGAATAAGTTAACAAATGCAGGGCAACAGCAACATTAGGGCTCGATTTCGCTTACGAGTTTTCCAACAACAATGATTGAAGTACAGATGTAAAATTCTCCAGCAAAAAAGGACTTAAGCCTTAATTCTCATGGAGGACAGAAGAAATGGGAATTGGATAAATAAAAAAAATTATATATATTTTTACTTTAGTAATTATAATAATAAACTATTATAATTATATTATAAATAAATAATAAATTATTATTTTTAATATAATAATGGAGCACATGCTGACAGGACTTACGGCTCGTTTAATGATAAATTTAGAGTGAAGGATTAGACTACTCGCCACTTGAATAGCACACCTAAACAATTGTTTTTCAAGCTAAATATCTTCTGAATCAGAGACTAGAGTTACGGACTTCAATATTCACACGATTTAGCTATATAATTCAGTGGCAGGCTACTTTGATGGCGTCGATAACTTTTGGCGCGGATAACTTCAGTTACAGTTGGATACTATTGTCCAGGCCCATCGGCTTTTCGGACTAGCCCCCACGAAACATTGTAGTTGTTTTTTAGGTCCGATGAGGAAAGGGACCAGTTTAACACTCCGACGTTTTGGCTCTCTATGTATGATTTTAAGATTTGGGCAGTTTGGATGGGCGCATTGTCATATTGATAGGCTCACGGCAGGAAGGCTGTTTGTAGTACCCCGTTGCACGCCGTTGCATTAATCAATGGCTTCAAAAATAGCAGATAGCAAGTGCAACGAGATCGCTCTCCACCTCATTAAATCCCCTAACCGACTATATAGGCTCCTTTCGTGAATCACGCCCTAGTGGAGCCCTCCAAATTGAACCTTTTCTCGTCTGAAAAGACAACACGATGACATTCGGCCCACTTCAGGTCATATTAGCGCGGGAAAAACTCAGGAGTTCAGCCTTACAGGCAGGATTGAGTGATCGTTTTTTCCTCTTCATATGAGCAGCTTTCGAACTAACACGCTGGATAGTGGCTACCCTCGCATTAACACCAACTGTTTGTCTTATCTTGGCTATTAAGTTGTGCGAATTGGAAGCTTCTCACAAAATATGTGGTACACCATATGAGAGCACACTATTCCCATACTAAGACTCATTATACAAAAATCTGGACAACCTTTCGGCTTCTTTCGATATTTTTTGTGCTCTGCATCCTGCCAGGCTTCGATTTTGGACTTTTCAGCCTCTGTTAATGTTTTCTTGACCCATTTCAATGTTACTTTTATTTAAAACAATACGATTTCATTAATAAATATAAATAAACTGCTAAGTGATAGATAGATAGATAGATAGAAGTGGGGTAGGCCGGAGAGCCGCCGAAGAAGCAGCTCTCTAAGCACTCAGCCATTGATGCCCATTGTACTGTAAGCATGGAAACACATTTGGGGGAAGGGGGAGATACAGGATTTTCGAAAGGAAGTTACATTTTTTCAAACATCTTTGACTCTTTTATAAATCTCAGAAGTTTTGAAGTGGTTAACTCGTTTTCCGGGGGAGTTCAGTGCAGCCTGACTGTCACTACAGACTCTAATCTGTTTACCGCGCCTTTTCTTCTCAATTACCCCTTTCGCTACCTACAGTTAAGCAAACATTCCCGACTGGAATACCGTTGCCATACTTCCCATAGCCGAGAAACATCTGACATTTTTATACAGATGCCAGCCACCCCGAGTTCGCTTTTCAGCTTTGGAGCCATCGGTGAAGAAAATTTTCGACAGGTTGCCTACAAGTAGTTCTGGATCTCTCCATTGCTTCCTTGTCGGGAAGGTGACATTGTACTTTCTTCCAAAAGAAACTCTAGGTATGAGTTAGACTTAATAGACTAGAGATAGACGCAGATTTAGCCTCGGCCATGTTTGCCTGGCGTTTTGGCAGATAGTGGCTCAGATGCTAACCAGGGAGGACCTCCGAATCCTCACTGAATACCTATCGGAGCACTGCATACTCAGGTATCATCGCAAAAAGCTTCGAATTTCCTTCACGGATATCTGCAGATTATGCAAACAGGAACGGGACACCTCTGTGCATGTTCTCCAGAGTCCTAATTTATAGTCTATTGAGTGTAATGATATTCTTGGATAGACGCAGACTTAGCCTCGACCATGTTTGCCTGGCGATTTCGTAGGTAGTGGCTCAGATCCACCTTTGATTGGTAGAGCTAATTGGTATCTCCCTTATGAGAAGCTTACAAATCACGAGAGGTAATGACATTTGGCATGCAAGTGCCGTGTCGCGCAAGTTGATCAGCCTTGCAGTTCGTTGGTATATCCCTATGGCCTGGTACCCAGCACAGATGGATATGGAATTGTTTAGAAATCTTATTAAGAGATCGGCGATAGTCTAAGACACTCCTTGATATTATTTGGAATGCATCCAAAGCCCTTAGTGCAGCTGGGCTGTCTGAGAAAATGCAGATATCCTTACCAGTTACCTCGTTTATCCTCAACCATTCAAGGCTTCGTGAAAAGCAGTTATTTCCTCTTGAAAAACACATAACACAGTTATTTCCTCTTGAAAAACAGTGATCCATTAGTTTGATGATTTCGCTGATTGAGGGCGTTTCGCAATAAAACCCTGATCCTACACCGGTATTCATCTTTGATCCATCAGTGTATATGTTGATGAGAGTGTCTGGTGATGGATCCCACTCGAGCCATTCCTTTCTGGAAGGAATCTTTAATCAAAAATTTCTTTCGAAGCAAGGAGCAGAAGGAAGGTAATCAACATCACTGGGTATGTCCGTGTAGGGTACTAATATGGTTGCATGTCAATACAGAATATCTTTCCATTGTGAGCTCGCCTTGAGCCGAATGGGTGAAATTTTGTGACAATAAAGTACTCGAGCCTATTGTCAATTTAAGCTATCGCTCATAGCTATGCTACCCTTGAGTCCCAAATCAAACACTGCTAAAACTTCAAATGGCCCTAACTTCTGTACGGTGCGTCCTATACCTATCATCATGAAGGGTGGCAGATGTAGTATGATATCCAATGCCAAGGTTGGCGTGGTTTTCATGGTGCCACTTATTGCTAATTCTGCTGATCTCTGTGCCTTACTAAGTATTTCGTATTAGGTCCTTTTCTGCATTGCAGTCCACCAGACAACATTTCCATATAGGAGTATAGGCCTGATAACTGCAGTATAAAGCCAGTGAGCTCCCCTAGGCTTAATTCCCCAGGTTTTACATATAGCTCTCTAGCTGCAGGCATAAAGAACCACCCCAGCCTTCCTAGCTCTTTCTAGGGTGTTTGGCTTCCAATTAAGCTTTCTATCAATTATTAGACCCAAGTATTTCGTTTCTTCTGAAATCCATAGAGCTTTTCCCTTAAGCGTAATTGGATCTAATTGAGGGATTTTATGTTTCCTAGTAAACAGAATGACCTCAGTCTTATCCGGATTTACTCCAAGACCACAGTCCTCCGCCCACTTTGAAAGAATATCTAGAGCATTTTGCAACAAATCTCTCAGAGTTGATGTGAATTTTCCAGAGACAGCAATAACAACATTATCAGCATAAGTTATCAGCTGACATCCCACCGCTTCCAATTTTAACAGGAGTTTGTTAACAACTGTGTTCCATAGAAACGAAAGGAGGTTTCTAGGGCACCTCCTTGCGGTGTACTCTCACCGTTTCTGCAACTGTGTTCCATAGAATCGGTGAGAGTACACCGCAAGGAGGTGTCCTAGAAACCTCCTTGCGTTTCTATGGAACACAGTTCACAATTCACAGCTCACCAACTTACGTAGGACCGATTCTCCTAGATTCGCCTCAATTATTCTGCTTTTCAGCATTTTACCAATGAGGCCTACCAGGCTCCCAGCCTTGCCAGCTCTTTCTAGGGTGCTGTTAATAGAACTATTTTCAAATTATATGATCAAACATCTGATCTGATTTGTTTGGCCAAATCCAGTCATCGAACTATTGGCAATAAACTAATTTACGTAACAAAGTTGCACTCGCTCACACACACACACACACACACACACACACACACAACCGATTCACAGGTGCTGTGATAAATTCCAATAAATGTAACAATTAACGCAGTTGATTGATCTCATTTGCTGGATATTTAATTTTGCGAATAAAGAGTGTAATTATATTCAATTAAGTTCAATTAAAGAAGCTTAATAAAATAACGGGGCAGTTGGAAGGGCGATAATTGTTCTGCCAGTAAAATTTATGCGTAAATATTTTTATTTATTACAGCGGAAAATACGAAGTTGGTATGAAAAGTGGTTTTCATCGTATTCGTCGGCGAATTTCTAAATGTAGGCTTTCCAGGCGAATCCTGGGACATGTGTGAAGTGAGTATAAGAGTTTGGTGGTAATAATTATTAATTATAAATCATTAAATATTAATTGTTAATTGTTAATTAGCACATCTGAGAGCACTTTAGGACATACTACTTTACCCTCTGCGAAGAGTTTCCAATCAATTAATTTGAAGAAATACCCTCTAAAAGAGTTCCAGACATAAAGTGCTCTCAAGCGACCAAATTTCCTATACGGAAATTAAGGAAATATCCAGAAATATACCATTATTATATATACAATCTTATACTAACAGTTCCTGGCCTTATAAACAAGTTTCATATACCACAAAAAAGGACTCCATTTAGTGGCTTTATACGTACTTCTTTTCAACAGTGTTGCTGAAACGATCTTGTAACATATATTTCAGTTGAGTGTTTCTATGAAGTGCTTATAAAGTTCTTATAATACTATAAAGAATATCAATTTCAATATTCAGGACACTTGAATAAGCATTGTACTCAAATTGCAATATCCTTTGCTAATGCTATTAGTATTGGTATTATTGTGTAGGCGATTTAAAGCACCGCGACCTTTCGATCTATTGTGCCCCCATCAGAGGTTCAAGGTACATCTTTGAGTTCTATCCTCTGGATAAACATGCTGACAAGTTTTGGCTCCAGAGGTTTCGCATCACTGGCAGAGCCCTGGAAGAATCCCATCCCATTTCCTGTGGGTGTGCATGAGAGCCGCTGTCAGTACATGCAAGGACGTCTCCTCTTTCGCCACACAGAATCCGCAGACTGCCTTCCGAGTTGTCCTATCATAGTCATTTTTATTAATTGCTTCAAAGCCAACTTCAAATCTGATTCTGATTTGAATACAACTGCAGCTCCGTCTCCATTATAAATTGTTGCAGGGCATTAAATATTCCCTACAACAACTCGCTGCGATCTCCTTCAGAAAGTATTTCGTACAATCCATCCTCACCATAAGTGAGTTCAATTTACAGTGTCCTGTGAGTAGGGCTGTCATCATTCTAAGAACATTCTGATCTATATTGATGAGTGATTCGAATCTTTTTAGGTGGTATGTCCCTGGCAGACTCTCTGGTACCCTTAGGCCAATTATGTTAAACCAGTGTTTGTGCCCACAGTGTGCCTCATCGATCCTAAGCTGATTGAACAGCTTGCCCTTGCCGACACCACAGAAGGGTTCTGGGTCAGCCCCCTACATTCTGGGTGTTGCAGCCGTCTCCATTGCAAGTTCGTCGGCAATCTTGTTCCCTTTTCCAGTATGTCCTGGAACCCATAGAATGGCAACTTTGTTGCGTGAGCCAAGAGTATTAAGTTTTTTGATGTACTCCCAGTTTCGAATTTATCTGATTAGAGGTAAGTGTCCTAATGGCACATACTCTGGTGTATATTTAACACCTCTTGTAAATGTAACTAGATCTTTTTTTATGAATGTCTTTCTAATGATTCTCAGTCTTTTTAACCGCAAAAGTCACGTCATAAAATATCGTTTCTTGGGATTCTTTCAGTATTCCTGCCGCTTGGCTATCAGATAGGATGGCAATTTTCTTCCGCTCGTAACCTTTTTCAATGTTGAAATGTGCACATCTCTCAATAGCGTGATTTTCCGCCTGGAAGATGCTATTATATTGGCCCAGTGATTCATAGTATTTGTATCTTGGACCAAATATCCCCGCGCCACGACCCTCTTCTGTGAGAGACCCGTCCGTATGCTAATGCTATAGTCGCATATGAATATCTTTCTATCTTTTTCTCATGCGGCTTTGATGGTAGTGGAAGTGGAAGAGACGCTTCCACTATATGGGAAAGTACTCTTCAGCCACCTTTCGGAGCTGGAGGAGGCTTCAATACAAAGTATACGAGTACTTCTATATACCAGAACGAGTAAACGGTTCGATGACGTGGGTAGTTGAAAAGGGGCAGAACTCCTTGTGGTAGCACAATGACCCTAATTCCTAAGTGATGTGTCCTATGGACAGCCACACTAACTAATAAACTAATTAACTAACTATCCTTCCTCTACTAAATAAAGTTCGGGTACTGAATTAAGGGAACATGCATAACATTAAGGATTTTGTGGACCTCATCGAATCGTATAACACTTATAATTCTTAGAGGCAATTTAGAAACAACTGCGCAGCTGCATCTTTTCTTATTGGTGCAACATGATTCCTAATATTATTCTCCAACTTTATAAAAATTTATGTTTTCTTCTCTTTACACGGCTACAAAGATTCAAACAATGTAGGAGTTCATCATGGTGGGTGGCAAAAAGTTGGCGTGAGCAACTTGTGGGACATGGTGTTTGTCGCGAAAGAATCAATCAATTGTCAACTTGGAGAGTAGTAAATAGAGTTGTGGCGTGATTCGTATCTATTGGACATGAGTTTGTGTCCTTGTGTGGACAGGGATCCTGTGCCTTGGCTAATAAATGCCCATAAAGCGGCACAAAATATGGATCAGTTTCAAAAGATATCGAGTGTAATATGCGGCTGTATTGAACATTTCCGAATCATTTTTTTGACTAAGTGACTCTGCGTATCTATTGTTTGCTTGCTTATATATCCATTTGGAGATAATAGATCTTTGGCCCTGAACCATTATGTTGACTACCTTACGACCACATCCAAGAATTGTTGAGGAAATGAGTAGATCGAAAATTTGGAGGCAAATGAACTAAAAATGTAGGATAACATCAGACCAAATGATTTTTGGTCCCAGACAGAGAATTAATTAGAAAGCTCCCAATGGCAACCAGGGAGGACCTCTGAACCCTCAGCGAATACCTAACGAACTACTGCATACTCTATATATATATATTATACATGCTTGTTAAGAGGTGGTATTCTAGTAAACGTACCCTATTTCAAGCAAAATCTGTACAAGTACAGAAGAGATGCTGGACGGTTTCCAGTTCCTCCTCGTTTCTGCAGCTGCGGCAGCAATTATGCGTATAAACTGTCATTCTTCTTGCATGATTTTCTATTAAAAAATGTCCTACTATGGGCTACTATTAAAGTCCTAATTTGTTGTCTATTTAGTCTAATGATATTTCTAGATAGACGTAGATTTAGCGTCCGCCATGTTTGCCTGGCGTTTTTGCAGGTAGTGGTTCAGATGCTAACCAAGGAGGATCTCCGAATCCTCACTGAATACCTAGCGGACCACTGCATACTCAGGTATAATCGCAGAAAGCTTCGAATTTCCTGCACGGATATCTGCAGTTTATGCAAACAGGAACGAGACACCTCTGTGCATGTTCTCTAGAGTCCTAATTTATAGTCTATTGATTGTAATGATATTCTTGGATAGACGCAGACTTAGCCTCGACCATGTTTGCCTGGCGATTTCGTAGGTAGTGGCATAGATCCACCTTTGATTGGTAGAGCTAATTGGTATCTCCCTTATGAGAAGCTTACAAATCACGAGAGGTAATGACATTTGGCATGCAAGTGCCGTGTCGCGCAAGTTGATCAGCCTTGCAGTTCGTTGGTATATCCCTATGGCCTGGTACCCAGCACAGATGGATATGGAATTGTTTAGAAATCTTATTAAGAGATCGGCGGCAGTCTAAGACACTCCTTGATGTTATTTGGAATGCATCCAAAGCCCTTAGTGCAGCTGGGCTGTCTGAGAAAATGCAGATATCCTTACCAGTTACCTCGTTTATCCTCAACCATTCAAGGCTTCGTGAAAAGCAGTTATTTCCTCTTGAAAAACACTGCAGTGATCCGTTAGTTTGATGATTTCGCTGATTGAGGGCGTTTCGCAATAAAACCCTGATCCTACACCGGTATTCATCTTTGATCCATCAGTGTATATGTTGATGAGAGTGTCTGGTGATGGATCCCACTCGAGCCATTCCTTTCTGGAAGGAATCTTTAATCAAAAATTTCTTTCGAAGCAAGGAGCAGAAGGAAGGTAATCAACATCACTGGGTATGTCCGTGTAGGGTACTAATATGGTTGCATGTCAATACAGAATATCTTTCCATTGTGAGCTCGCCTTGAGCCGAATGGGTGAAATTTTGTGACAATAAAGTACTCGAGCCTATTGTCAATTTAAGCTATCGCTCATAGCTATGCTACCCTTGAGTCCCAAATCAAACACTGCTAAAACTTCAAATGGCCCTAACTTCTGTACGGTGCGTCCTATACCTATCATCATGAAGGGTGGCAGATGTAGTATGATGTCTAATGCCAAGGTTGGCGTGGTTTTCATGGTGCCACTTATTGCTAATTCTGTTGATCTCTGTGCCTTACTAAGTATTTCGTAGTAGGTCCCTCTCTGCACTGCAGTCCACCAGACAACATTTCCATAGAGGAGAATGGGCCTGACAACTGCAGCATAAAATCAGTGAGCTACCCTAGGCCTAATTCCCCAAGCTTAATTGCAAGCATAAAAACCCACCTCAGCCTTCCTAGCTTTTTCTAGGGTTCTGTTAATACAACTATTAGCATGCCATTTGCATTAGATTGGATTGGATCCCTTGACATTTGAATGGCTGATTTCATAATTATAGCGCCACTTTCGTGCTAATTACTTTATTTCTAACACTTTCTAGAGAAAGTTCCATATTAACATTCAAATGGTAACGAAATACGACACAGTTCAAAGTTGTTAGTTAAGCCGTATCAGCGACGCAAGCTCAAATCGTTAAAAATAGCGACTTCATTAAGTTTTGTTACTGCCTCATATAAATTTCATACTAAGCGACTGTTATCGAATTTACTCATTTTGCCTTCATTTAATGAAAAATTTTAATAAAATAAAAGAAATAAATAATTAAACAAGGCTTTGTGTAATACTGGACTTAATCCAGTGATTCGAACTCTTGCCATAAGCTGCACGTAATTTTCCAAGCAGCATGAAGCCACACCACGGGCAAACTTCGCTCGCCTCACACTCGTCGGTCAGAGTCCGTTCTTAAATCAACCTTCAATAATAAATTACAAATATGTTTCAATTGAGCTGAACTCAAATTATTACACTGCATTAAAACGGGAAAATCGCAAATAAAGACAAAAGAGCAAAAAAAAGAAAAACGAAATCAAAATGAAACTGAAAAGGACAAAAAAATCCTGTCCAGCCATCAGAACAGACCAGAGCAGAGCCCACATAATCTCTTAATAAAATTCAATTTACAATCACTGCCTGTGGTTGACAACAATTTCCGCTGGCGTTATTAATTAAAAAATAAACCTATGTGCAACAATTGTGCCTTGCAACACAATTGAATTGCATGCAAATACCACGCAGCAAACGCAACAAAAAGGGGGCGAAAAAATTAAATTATCAGTGAAAGCAAAGTATGCGCAAGGGTTAAATTAAATACGCATCAATCAACAAAAGCAAGAAGCGATAAAGCAGCAACAATAAAAACAGCAACAACAACAACAACAACAATAGCAACAACAACAACAACGACAAAAACAACAACAACCAATGCAATTAATGAGCTCATAATTATTCACACCTTCTGACATGGCCGTGACGAGGCGAGGCGAGGCGCTGGTGCGAATGACAACTGGCAACCGCATGCAGCGAAATGAAATACTCGGCGGCAAACACACATACAGACGGCCCTACCAACTGACCATCAGACGGCCCTACCAACTGACCAACCGCCGGCCCAACAAACTGACCACCAGACGGCCCTACCACCGGGCCATCTCCCCACCCACCAGCCGTCCATTTGCTCATTACTGCTCGAATAGACGAGGGCATGCACGTCAAGGCACGGCGTACCATATTGCAAAAGATATTGGCTCACGCTTAACTGGGCAACCGACTACTGTGACCTTCGGCTCCATGTTAAACGGTTGTCGTCAATTGCTTTGCCCCTTAATTTAACATAAAACCTGGAACACTTTTCCGGGATCAAGACAGTCCAAAGCTCTTCTGGGAGATTTTAATCCTAAAAGAGCTAAGGGGTTAATAAATATGCGTCGGAGTAAATTAAGAATCATCACAGTCATTTTAAGCGGACACTCTCGACTCAACTATCATATGAATAAGTTGGGTCTATCTTCAGATGCCATCTGTCGATTCTGTGGAGTAAGTGACGAAACCTCACTGCACCTGATCACAGACTGCGGACCATTGGCACACAATAGACTCAGGTGTTTTGGAGAGTATATCTTAGATATGAGCAAGATCCCTCAAATTGATTCTTCCAAAATACATGAATTCCTGTCGGAAATTAACCTGACAGAAGAACTGTAGATGAAACTATCCTCATACTTTGAATAAATAAGGGCATCACAATAGATCTTTCAGGTGGCAGTTTATAACGCCCTTAAATATATCTATCTATCTAATCTAACACACATTTTAGGCGTCGTTCAGCAATATTCGCTCATTTCACACATTTACTTTCAATTGATATTTTAGATACATTTTTGGTTGAGGATTTTCTAGGACTGTAGAGTAAAGGGGTCTTCAAAACAAAATCGACATTTGTTAGAGCTCTCATTTAGTGCAAGGAGGGTGGAGGCAAGAGCCTTCTCTCTCACTGACACTCTTATTGAATAGGATAGGTACAAATTATGCACACATGGCCAAATGGAGCTGGTCTTGAAGTGACTCAGCTATTTGAAGCCAAAGAACGGCTTTTCTGTGCATTTCTGGTGCTTTAAGGACCACTCCAACTAAAGCATTCGAAGTGATACTCAACTTACCTACATTAGAGCTGGTAGGGAAACAAGTGGTTGCCGCATGAGCGTAAGGCTGAAATGCAGGGCATTATGGAATGCTCAGCAGACTGGCCACTCGACTATCGTGCATACCTGGCGTAGTTTAATCCAACACATTGACCACTCTATTTCTAATCTCAACTTTGATGAGCACTTCCAGACACATATTCCGTTTAGAAGAGAGTGGCAAACAGTCAAGCCATGGAGAAGGGGGGAACTGAATTTCTACACCGACGGATCCAAACTTGACGATAGAGTCAGCTTTGTAGTTTTCTCAAAAGAACTGGGACTGGAACGTTCGTTCCGTCTTCGTGACCACTGCAGTGTTTATCAAGCAGAGGTCCTAGCCATAAAGGAGGTAGCCGTCTACTTAAGTAGACTCGCCGTAATAAAGAACATTGTAAAAATCTACTCGGGTTGCCATGGAGGAGGTAAGAATCCTACACAACTGGTGCCGCAATGCGACCAAAGTCTTTTTGAAGATTTCCACCTACGTTCCAATATTGGAAAACCAAAGAAATAAATATATCTACTCGGATAGCCAGGCGGCCATCAACTCAATGAACTCGGCGGCACTGAAATCAAAGGTTGCTCAGGACTGCCGGGCAGCCCTAAATGGTATCAGCACCGTTTTCAGCGTACGCTTTATATGGGATCCGGGGCATAGAGCTATTGAGGGGAACTGTAGGGCTGATGAGCGGGATATTGAGGCGAACTGTAAGGCTGATGAGCTAGCCAGATGGGGCACCAACCTTCCTTTATGCACGGATAGATGCGAGGTTGGAATACCAATTGCCACCTGTAAACTGATGTTGAAGGATAGGGTCGCGCGTGAGGCCAATAAGTTTTGGGCACACTAAGACACTTGCTTAACGACCAGGCTAATGTGGCCGGAGCTTGATAGGAGAAAATCTAGAGACTTGCTCGCCTTGTCGAGAGAAGATATCTCTAAGGTTCTGGCTTGTATAACTGGTAATTGGGTATTCGGCAGGCATGGTCTCAGGGTGCGAGTATTCTCTCATAAATACTGCAGAAGTTGTGGGGATGAGGAGGAGGAGGAGGAGACTGTGTAGGTGCCCCGCTCTGGTTAGAAGCAGAGCGGGCTCATTAGGCAAATACGCTTTTAGTTCTCTTACAGAAGTATCCGGCACGAAGGTCAATCAACTGCAGCGCTTTTTTAAGGCTTCGAAAGGGCTTGAAGAGTAAATCAGAAGTTGCGTTAATGTCCGCATTATGATTGAAACTAAATTACCACGCTTTAAATGTATTGCTACAGTCCAGTGATCGAACGTGATTTACTGATCAGGATGTAGGCATCTCTTTTTGACATCTGAAGTATGTAATTTTGGTTTAATCATCAGACCCATCTGTTTGCATGAATGTTCCTCTCATGTATAATAACTCATAGATAATGACTCATAGATAATGACTCATAGAATACGACTCGTTTATTATGACTCATAGATAATGACTCATAGAAAATGACTCATAGATAATGACCCTGAGATAATGACTCATAGATAAAGACCCTTAGATAATGACTCATAGATAATGACTCTGAGATAATGACTCATAGATAATGACTCATAGATAATGACTCATAGAATATGACTCGTTTATTATGACTCATAGATAATGACTCATAGATAATGACTCTGAGATAATGACTCATAGATAATGACTCATAGATAATGACTCATAGAATATGACTCGTTTATTATGACTCATAGATAATGACTCATAGATAATGACTCTGAGATAATGACTCAAAGATAATGACTCATAGATAATGAATCATAGAATACGACTCGTTTATTATGACACATAGATAATGACTCATCTATAATGACTCATAGATAATGACTCATAGAAAATGACTCATAGATAATGACCCTGAGATAATGACTCACAGATAAAGACCCTTAGATAATGACTCATAGATAATGACTCATAGAATATGACTCGTTTATTATGACTCATAGATAATGACTCATATATAATGACTCATAGATAATGACTCAAAGATAATGCCTCATAGATAATGACCTTTTCTACTATCATATGAGAGTTATGTTTTAGGAGGAACTATCGTATATGCTTGAGTGATATGCACGTGTCATACCTTTGTTATGCTCGCCTTATAATGTCCTTTGTATAGGTTCCTTGAAGCACAGGTGAAGACATATTCTTTGTTGATGTTTTTCTCTCATAATAGTTGATTAGTCTATTTTATTTGGGTCCTATATTCAGTTGTACTAATGAGCAGGTTGTAGGGTATTATTATAATATTATTTGCACCCACACTTCTTTCGTTTATTTTTTTGGTTTTTTTCATTAAAATTCATTCACATCCAAGCAAATTATTTTGATTATCGAATGCATATTTTTGATTTTTTATAAATAAATAAAAATTACCTGCACTTAAATACGAGTATGGTGCGAAAAGTCCTCGTCCTTTCACGTTAATCACCAGTTTTTTGTGCCCGATATTAGAGAAGGAGTGTAGGTAGGTAGGTAGGAGTGGCAGCCTAGTTTGCCAAAAGCACATTTGAGCACTCATAATGGCCCATTGTGATACCACGGTGTGGTGCCGTTCAAGCACTGACTAAAAAGTTCCCTTACTTGGGTTGGTGATAGTCAGCGCAAGGACAGCTGTCCTCTAGAAGGAGGGACAGAGACAACAATAGTATTAGAGTAAAGGTTCACAAAACGAAAGCCAATGCCGTACTTGTATACGGTGAATGGCAAACTGAGCCTCAGATTGTCATATTATCTTCCACAGCATTATGCAATTGGGAAAGCGACCAGGCTGATACAAAGTAACACAATTCTACCCTCGAATATCACTATCTGTGTGGATAGTCAGGCAGTGCTTAAGACAATAGAATCCAAGACAGTTAAATCGAAGTTGGTAATGAAATGTCGTACCTCACTACTGAACATTAGACCCCACAAGGTCTCACTTTGCTGCGTTCGCGGACATAGCAATATAGAAGGGAATGAATTAACGGACGAGATGGCCAGAGAAGGCTCTGAATTTGACATTAACGAAGCACATGCCTCAATACAAATGCCGATATGTGAACTGTTTAGGAGATTACATGAACTCACTATTGCGGTGACAAACAACTTATGGACTAATCGTGACGACTGTGAAGTTTCAAGCGCCTAATGGCCTACGATAGACATGAGGAGAACGAAGTTTCTCTCAGGGCTCAACAAACCTGCAATAAGGGTGCTTACGGGGGTCATTACCGGGCATTGTGCTATCGCACCACTGCTTCAACGTTGGCATATCCTGTCGAGCGGGCTTTGCAGGAGTTGCCATGATGAAGAAGAGATAGAATCGATTCATCACTTTTTATGTCAATGTCCACGACTACAGTTGAAACGACTTCAATGTTTGGGGTCGCGCTTCCTCACAAGCTTGACAGAGTTAGCGAAGGTGAACTTAGCGGATCTCTTCACTTTCATCTGGAAAACCAAATGGTTTAATAGGGACTTCCAGTGTATACGGAAATCCAGGGTAAGGACGAGTATGAGTATCTTCTTGGCATTTTTAAAGGCAGCCATAATGGACATAGATGTATCAGAGTGGAAGTGCGGATACCGTATCTGCCCAAGCCTCCTAATCATACATTCTACATCATTCTATGTCTTGTTTCACTACCTCAACTTTAAGTTTCGACCTCTCAGGATCATTTTCAACGAGTACATTATGTTTCAGTCGTAGGGCGAAGATTTTGGGTTCGCTTGTATGTGTTAAGTTATTAAACTTATGTTATATACACCGACTTATGTTGCGTGGACAGCATCTGTGTAGGTGTCTATGCCTTCTATATAGAGAATTTTTATAGTCGGTCGCACTGACAATAATAAATATTCTCACATCAATATTATTTTAGTTATTGTTATATCTTCACATTATTGAGATCACATTGGAATTTATGTATAAGATACATTTATGGATACTAAACTTATCCAGAACAATGTAGAAGGAGGTTAAAAACTAGCTAGAATTGATCTTTAAGGAGTAGTAAATAGGTTGGAGTGGCAGCCTTCGACGCAAAAGCATACTTTAGCACATACAATGGCTCGTTGTGGTATATTAGTAAATAGGTAAGTAAACGTAATCCTAGTTCCCTTGGTATTCTCCACATAATTAGACTATTGAAAGTGGGAGTGTTGTTGCCACAATTTTCATGAAATCTTCCATAGATCATACGGGAGTTACAAACTAGACTGCCTATGAAATGTGTTCTCAATAACTTCTTCAGTTCTTAAGATATGTTTTTTTTTCAGAAAAGTGGGAGTATAAAAGGTGGGAGTGTTAGTGGTCTGATTTTCACCAACTATGACTCTTCTTATAATGATGTTCACGCCCGACTTTATATAAAATTGTCGCAAAATATTCATTCAATGGCGTTAATATAAACCTATGAGAAGTGCGCGATCTGGCCAAACAATTATACAGCTTAGCATTGTGTTGAACCTAACGCTATGCAAAATTTCAGCTCAATATCTCCTTTTTTTTAGGCTATTCTCTCCATAAAAAGTGTGGATAGAGAAATGGTTAAGGACAAATCGTCTTCGGAAGTATCACTGATCGACAATATAAATGTGTGTGCATACCTGCCACACCTCCTCCTGAATTTTGCATACTTGTGTCCCAAGTGTACTACATCCTAAAAAGTGAGTGTAGGGCGTATGAATATTACACTCGGTCATTGTCAGAAGGGCATATTTTTATTTTTATCTCTGTTGTTGTTTCGCTTGTTGTTATTATTTCAATTATAAACCCGACACAAGGTGCTGTCAATTTACTTTAAATAGAATACATTGTTAACAATGAATGCGTCAATTGTGTTACACATTAATTTTCCAATTAATTTATATTTAATATCCTTGTTATGTTTATTATACTTTTTATTGACAATTTTTAGTGTCCGCAAATATGCGTTTACTTGTCTTTGAGTGTGTGTGTGTGTGTGTGGGGGGGTTTATGTGTGTGTGTTTGGTTGTTTGTGTGAATGTGTGCATCGCCAATTATGCAAATAATTTAATCTATTTATTAATTAAAATAATTAAATGTGAAATTTGTTTGCAATTTGCCACTTAAAGAGCTTTTCGCTCAGTGCAGTTGTTTGATAATTAAGGTAAATTATAATGGAGGATCCTTAAATCAGATGCAATGAAATGGGGAATTGAAACTATGGAAAATTTCAAGTACCTTTCAGTGATGCAGTTCTGAATTTTTTATTTATTTCAAGTAGTTTCCTGTGAATTTCTCTGAGATTGCCTTGAAGGACCCTGATTTCCAAAGGCTATTGAAGCACAGCAGCAATACCTATAAAGTGATCAAGGAAGAAGACTTAGGTAGGTAGGTAGGTAGGAGTGGCCGCCCAGTTTGCCAAAAGCACACTTGAGCACATATAATGGCCCATTGTCATACTACGGTGTGGCGCCGTTCAAGCACTGACTAAAAAGTTCCCTTACTTGGGATGGTGATAGCGAAGAAGACTTACTCAGCGAGGATTGTTCTGGAATATAAAAAATAATTGCTCTCACAATTTTTGTGTGCTTATTTTGCCATATTCTGTGCACGAATTCAACGATTTTACAGTTTGCTCAGTCACAACAAGAATGCACCTGCGCTGTTATTCATATTGAATAGTGGCATCTATTATTAAGTTCCTGAACTGCCAGACTCCCTCAATTTACTCCTGTCCTAGACGGTTCTATGGAGACTATAGCAAGACTGATTTGATAGTCTTCATACCTCTTTTTGTACCTATAATGAAGTATAATATGACAGGCAAAGTTGGAATGGTAGGCGATGAGGCCACCGATGATCAGGCTAGGAGCATTTGATCAACCATGGATACTGACTCTGAGGCCTATTGCATACTCGGATGTGCACCCCTTAACGAAAGGAATCATTGACAATAAAATGGTGTCGTAGTGGTAAATTTTCCCAATACAAAATACTTCTTTGTCACACCTCTGGTTCATAGTCACCGCGCCGATCTAATAAAGAGGACCCTTAGAAAAGGAAGAAAATAGTATTCTAAGTTTGTGCGGTTGAGCTTTTTTCGATTACCAGAAGGAGGCGTGGTAGGTGAGGATATATACGTACAATTGATCAGAATCACTATCTGAGTCATTTTAATTCTGTCCGTCATTTTAAATCTGAGTCATTTTAATTCTGTCCCTCAGTCTGTCCGTCTGTCCGTTTGTCCATATGTGGGTCTGTGGTCAGTTTTTTCCACATGATCTTAATGAAACTTAGTAAAAGTACATTCTGACAGATCCAGATAGCTATAAGAGCCTATTTGGACAAAGAACTCGTCTACCTTCCATATATGCAACTGTAGACACCTGATATAAAATGATTATAACTTGGGTGCAATGCATGGTCTAATGAGGCAATTTGGCAGTTACTTCAGCGAGGATCCTACGAAACTTATTAGAATGTGGGCGATTTATATTTATGGCAACGCCCACTATTAACACATGTTATATTAGATTAAGATCTATTCAAAATTTCAGAACGTAAATGCATGTCATCATAAAGCAATATGCCCGTCATCTGTGGTCTAGTGGTAAGCATGCTAGACTCACACTCAGAGGGTCGCAGGTTCAAATCCTGCCACGGGCTTGGTCTCCAAAATGCTTCTTTTTATAAGAATCCTTTTCTCTTCAAGTAGAAGGCCTCTGTAGCTAGTACTCATTTCCCCAACACTTTGCAGTCAAAGTTAATTATGGTGTCAGATATAATAATAATAATACGAGGGCGGATTGATATTGAAGCTACCTAGCGCTAGATGGCAGCACAGACACAAAAACTTTTTTTTTTTTAGAAATTGCGATCTGTCAAACGTCAGCTGTTAAAATTTCACCCAAATTCATCGATTAGTTTATTTGTTGTAGTCGTTTGAAGTAAGCAACTTTTGTGTTTCTTGAAAAATGGAAAAAAGCGAATTTCGTGCAGTGATTAAACACTATTATTTGAAAGGGAAAACGGCGAAAGAGACAAAAGAAAAGCTCGATAAACATTACGGTGAGTCTGCTGCGTCAGATTACATGGTAAAATATTGGATTGCTGAATTTAAACGCGGCCGAACAAGGACTGCAACAATACCATCAACAGGAAGGCCAAAAGAGGTGGCTACTGAAGAAAATATCAAGAAAATCCTCGATATCGTTATGAATGAACGCTGAGTCGATTGTTGAAATGGTAAACATATCATTTGAACGTGTGTTCAACATTTTGCATGAACATTTGCATATGAAAAAGCTATCGGCAAGATGGGTGCCGCGTTTGCTCAGTGTCGAACAAAAACGATTCGACAGACCACTTCACAGCGGTGTTTGGACATGATAAAGCATAATCCTGTTGATTTTTTGCGTCGATTAATAACTGTTGATGAAGCGTGGGTCCACCACTACACACCTGAAACCAAAAATCAATCGAAACAATGGGTGGAAGCTGGTGGAAGTGCTCCGAAGAAGGCGAAGGCAGTGTGATCGGCTGGCAAGGTTATGGCCAATGTATTTTGGGATGCATACGGAATATTGCTCATCGATTATCTTGAAAAAGGATCCACAATCACAGGCAAGTATTATCGTGCATTATTGGATCAATTGATTGATGCAATCAAGGAAAAACGACCACATTTAAAGAAGAAAAAAATGCTCTTTCTTCAAGACAACGCACCGGTTCACATAGCATTAGATACGATGCTAAAATTACGTGAAATACACTTCGAATTGGTTAATCATCCACCTTATAGTCCAGATTTAGCTCCTAGTGGCTTTTTCCTGTTTCCAAACTTGAAAAAATGGCTCGCAGGAAAAAGATTCATCTCAAACGAAGAAGTGATTACCAAAAACTAACGCGTATTTTGAGGGGTTCCCGAAATCGTATTATTCAGATGGTATAAAAAAGTTGGAATATCGTCTTACTAAGTGTGTCGAAGCAAAAGGAGACTATGTTGAGAAATAAATGGTTTTTGAAAAAAAAAATGTTTTTTTCCTACTTAGGTAGCTTCAATATCAATCCGCCCTCGTATGTCCGGTTGCAGGCACTTTCATAGACACCTGTTGAAACTCTTGTTGATGCTCAGGTTCCGCTGTCCGTTGCTTCGACTACCGCTTCCTGTTGCTAAGGCCAAGGCATTGTTGTTGTCATTCCTCTTGACCTTAGGCGACCCTCAGCGTTTTCCGGGAAAACTCCGGCTGTCGTCAAGCGCGTAGTAGTTGCAGCTCACGCTGTTGTTGTTGTACGCCCTGTTGTTGTTGCAACCCAGTGGAATCCCCGGATATGAAAATGCGGATAGTCTTGCCAGGTAAGGGGCAGCCACACCATTTATTGCGCCTCAACCATTCTTTGGCATAGGGGCAAATAGCATAACAGATAAATTAAGACAGAAGGAAAAATCCAAAAGATCACGCTACTGGCCCTCACAACCAAAACTTAGACAAACCAAGCTCATGATTGGGGACTACAACTCAAAACGGGCAGCTCTATGTCTGCAGTTAAGCAAAAACCATTTGAAAACTCTGACAGGTCACGTCACAGGCCACTGTCGTTTAAGAAGCCATCTCATGAAACTGGGACTCTCACCAGTAAGCACGTGTAGGTTCTGCACGGCAGCAGAAGAAACACCAGAGCACCTTCTAATCAACTGCGAAGCCTTAGGTCGCAGTAGGAAGAAATATCTGTGGCATTACTTGCCCGAGGGCAGAGACATTAGAGCAATGAACCCCAATTCATAGAATAATAGAATACCTTTAATAAGGGGTTTTTGAATAAGAGCGCTACAAAAGTTTTTTTAAATGGAACAAAACCGGTTTTAGATATCAATGAAATTCTTTATTCCTGTGAAAGTACGTTCGATGCCATTATGTATGGAACTCGATTTCTTTTGCATGGCCACCACGGGCACGCTTGTAGAAGTCCAGACGCTGAACCCAATTTTCAACGGTTTTCAAGCATAAATCGGCCGATACTGCTGCAATTTCACGTTCGATATTCGTACGAAGTTCATCAATCGTCGCTGGCTTGTTGGCATAGACCATAGACTTGACGTAGCCCCACAGGAAATAATCTAACGGCGTCAAATCGCACGACCGAGGCGGCCAATCGACTGGGCCATTTCGTGAGATAACACGTTCATCAAACTTGGTTTGCAGTAAATTGATTGTGGCATTCGCTGTGTGGCTTGTGGCACCGTCCTGTTGGAACCACATGTCCTCCAAGTCCATATTATCCAATTGGGGCCAAAAATATTCGGTTATCATTGAACGGTAGCGATTCGCATTCACAGTAATGTGCCGGTCTTGATCATCACGGAAGAAGTACGGCTCAATGACGCCGCCGGCCCATAAACCGCACCAAACCGTAATCTTTTCGGGATGCAATGATGACTCATGGAGTACGTGTGGATTGCTGTCTAACCAATAACGCATATTTTGCTTATTGACGAAGCCATTCCGCCAGAAATGAGCCTCATCATAAATTGGACGTAGCGCTCTTAAAGTTGATGCGACTGACTCCGAATTTCGGTAGTAAATTTTAATAATTTCGACTCGTTGTTGGCTCGTATATCTTTGCATGATGAAATGGCAAACCTTACTGAAGAGAAATGTCAAAAGAGCGGGAAAAAATATGGCGTCGTTTGCTGTCACTATCGATTTACTTGTGTAGCGTGTCTTTTGAAAAACCCTTTATAATACCTTTAATAGGTACATGCAGGGGGAGTACAATAGATCAAATTGGTTGAGATACATTTTTCCTCTTTATTTTCATTCATTCATTCATTCAACCATGCTTCCTTTCCGTTGGTGGTTAATAATATTTAAATTGCCGACCTGCCTTTGAACATTATTTTCGTGCTTCTCGTTTGTGTTATATCCCGGCCACTGGTATGCACAGCGATCGTTGTGTCGTCGTCTCTTTTGCTTTTGCATTCTTTTCCTCGTGTTGTTATTGTACTATTTACGGAGCTAACTCACTCGGTAAATGCTGCCGAGTCTTGTTGTTGTTGTTCTTTGCAGTCGGCTGCCTTAGCTTCGGTAATGTTCTTGTTGTAATTGGGCCACGCTTAGTTTTAGTCTGCCTGTAGTGTTGTTGTTGTTGGTCAGTGCAAACGGCTGGCTTGGGTTCGTTAAGTCTGTAGTTGCATACTTGTTGGTGTAATCCACATGCAGTTTACTGTCTTTGTCTTGCGCAAGCGGCTGGCTTGGCTTTGCTAATGCTGTTGTTGACATTCCGCTTGCATAGTTGTTGGTGTAATCTGCATGTGGTTTTGTTGACAAGCGTTTAACACTGCGTACCTTTCAAGCGCTGCCGCCTTCGCCGTGGGTTGTGATGGTATTCTTTTAGTTTTAATATTCAATGTTGATTCTTCTTTTATTTTTATTATTCAATGATAATTGGCTGCGGCAATTTAAATTCTTTGTTCGCCAGTGATGCTGACGCGCCATTATCGAGGTGACTATTGTTTTGGGTAATTTTACTGTGTGAGCAAAATTTGTCAATAATTTTGCTCGTCATAGAATGTGAAAGCAGATTGAAGATTCCATCAACACGTACTTTGAATGGGCGTGGTTTCCTTCAGTCCACAGCCAGACTTAATACACATGCGATTAACAGATATGATTAGCACGAGTATAAGTTTGAGCTCTATATCAGCACATCACAAGCAGTTGTAAAGCACTTTGTAACCAATTAAACTTTGTTTAAGCGAGAAGGCTTTTCTTAAAGAGTTTAAGCAATTATGTATGCAGCTTACAGAGCTTCATAAACAGACATGGTTTTTGTGTATAAAAACTCAACAAATAATAAAGGCTTCCTGTTTATTATAAAGGTGTGAGATGTTTCATCACTCGGAGCTTCATAGACAGACATGGTTTTTGTGTATAAAAACTCAACAAATTATAAAGGCTTCCTGTTTATTATAAAGGTGTGACATGTTTCATCACTCAGAGCTTCATAGACAGACATGGTTTTTGTGTATAAAAACTCAACAAATCATAAAGGCTTTCTGTTTATTATAAAGGTGTGACATGTTTAATCACTCACTGTTCTTATAGAGCTTGTTTTGACTCTAAAGACCAATGTTAT
Source organism: Clusia tigrina (assembly GCA_920105625.2). Lineage (NCBI taxonomy): Eukaryota > Metazoa > Arthropoda > Insecta > Diptera > Clusiidae > Clusia > Clusia tigrina. The sequence goes on from OV050032.1 coordinate 191,800,453, forward strand.
ATAAATGTAATCAACTATGAGAAAATGAAAATGAAAGTATTTTTTAAAGGCCAATGCTATAAGCTTTTAGTAAACCTTGTATAACGCTTTATACTGTTAACCCGTCTCAGTGTTTATGTATACTTTGCGTAAACTTTGTATAAAGTTTTATACTGTTAACCCCTCTCAGCGTTTATTCAGGTAATTTCGCCACCAAACGTGGCAAATTTTCGTACCAAAAAGTGAGCGCGCATATTTGACGCCCCTGGGGTTGGCGCAGCAAAAGGGGTCGCTGCTGTTTCCTCTGCCGCCAGCTTCAAATTAAATGTTGCTTAGCTAGACTACACATTCTAAACGCAAAATGCATTAAAACCTCAAAGCTAATTTTCAATTGAAAATAAAATGAAATAGAAAAAAGCGTGTAAAAATAAATGTTCGAAAATGTGGTTTCCCAGCCGCAAGTCCATTTTCAGCTGGAAAATTGCTGCCGTCAATTCGTCGGGAAAAAAAGGAGGAAAATAAATAAACATGTAAATGGAAAAATGAGAGAAAATTGCACAATTTTCGTTTAATTGTTGTAAATCAATGCATTTATTGCTTTGAATAGATACTTCGCCTCCTACTGCTGTGGTTGAACGCAGCGTTCACACCAGCAACACCCACGCCCGCAAGCCCGCACGCCCGCACGCCCGCACCATCCGCCGCCACCGCCACCGCCACCGACATCGTGTCCGCGCAGCAAATACAGCAGCACAGTGTAATTGAAAATTGGTTGGACATGGCAAATATTTGCACTACGGCAACAGTTGAACTCATTTATTTGAAATCGCAAACAAATTTCCACTCAAAAACTCGAACACTTGAACACACAAAACTGAACATAAACGAAATTGAAAATAGAAATAAATGTAAAAATGAAACCGAAACTGAAACTGAAACTGACGCAACAACAGCAGCAGCAACAAAATACCAAAAAGGATACCAAATTGGCAGCAAATGCCGTCATATGTGCGCCGCGCACCGAGGAATCGGCAGGGGCAACGTCCGTTGACTGGCCCACTCAGCGAATACCCACTCAACCGCGAAATTTTGTAGTTTTATTTAATTTAGAGCTTTTGTTACATTCGGTCAGAGATTTAATCGAATGGAATGTACATTTTCAATTTATTTGCATTTTCACTAAAAATGAGCAACCCCACTTCCCTCCACACACACACTCAACTCCCACACACAAGAGTAAAGCAGATGTTACTCATACGCCGTGCTGGGCATACGAGCAGGATTACTTCCAGCAGACTGCTCAGAAATAAGGATTAACTTGACAGGCAGTCATTTGTAGTCCCTTTTTTTTGGCATATTTGCCTCCTCCACTCCACAACTTAAATTCCAGGACATTATAAGCCATCAAATGAGGTCCGTAAGCGGACCAATTGAGTAAAGGGATGAATAAGTAGCATGAAGCAAAAATACAACCATAGAAAGGAAGTCGCTAATAACGAAATTGTATATAATAGAGGAGAGTACAGTTCACACATTCTTTTTAAGGTGGGTAGACTTTAGCAACCGGTGAGTGGCACTCGTACTTTGAAACCTTTTCATTATATACAATACAAGACCACAAAAAAAACTTCAAAAAGTGTGTAACACGCATCAGTTTTCGCAACTGGATAGTTTCAGTAAAGTGGCACTCGTACTTTGAGATATTTCCACTACTGACTACTGAATAGACTGACAGAATTTATAATACTTTACATTCAGTTTCCATCGCCGTTCTCCTATTTTGTGTTTCCATCAACCAGAAACTCCTGGAAAATCGTCAGGGAAATACGAATATATGTGCCCTTGCATGTGTGCCACTCATACCAAACTGTTTACATATTTTTATAAATTATTTGATGGGAAAGTGTTAAATCATGGTTTCTCCGTAAGATACTGTAAGACTCTGGTGTCATAGCACGCTGGATGCTTACCGTCCGAAACCACCTTCTAGGCATTACACTACTCTGCGCGGGACCATCGCAAGGTGTTACTTCGTGGGCAGAGGGTATGGCCAAAGGACCTTCTATTCGCTTGATCTTACTATTTGGCGGAAATCTTTCATGACTGCAGCCGCATGATATGTGTGTGAGCATGTGTATCGATTAGCCAGCGTGTGTGTTTTCATGTGAGTGTGTGTGTGACATTTATGGACTTACCCAGCAACAGCTCAGCTTTTAACCACTTACTGGGAAATCTCAGACTATTAAAAGAGAGCAAAAGGTCGAACTGATTGTCTTGTTCATTTGCATTGTGTTCACTTTTCGACACAGTTCGGACCAAACCCGCTCTTACATGTCCTTTAAACGGCACAGAATTTTGTGCTCAAACACTTCAAATGGATTCTACTCTTCCACCTGGTCGAGAGTGACTTAGAAGCCCTTTGAACGCCACATAATTTTGTGTTAAAACACTTCAAATGGATTCTACTCTTCCACCTGGTGGAGAGTGACTTAGAAGCCCTTTAAACGCCCCAGAATTTTGTGTTCAAACACTTCAAATGGATTCTACTCTTCCACCTGGTGGAGAGTGACTTAGATGCCCTTTAAAACGCCCCAGAATTTTGTGCTCAAACACTTCAAATGGATTCTACTCTTCCACCTGGTGGAGAGTGACTTAGAAGCCCTTTGAACGCCCCAGAATTTTGTGTTAAAACACTTCAAATGGATTCTACTCTTCCACCTGGTGGAGAGTGACTTAGAAGCCCTTTGAACGCCACAGAATTTTGTGTTAAAACACTTCAAATGGATTCTACTCTTCCACCTGGTGGAGAGTGACTTAGAAGCCCTTTGAACGCCACAGAATTTTGTGCTCAAACACTTCAAATGGATTCTACTCTTCCACCTGGTGGAGAGTGACTTAGATGCCCTTTAAAACGCCCCAGAATTTTGTGCTCAAACACTTCAAATGGATTCTACTCTTCCACCTGGTGGAGAGTGACTTAGAAGCCCTTTGAACGCCCCAGAATTTTGTGTTAAAACACTTCAAATGGATTCTACTCTTCCACCTGGTGGAGAGTGACTTAGAAGCCCTTTGAACGCCACAGAATTTTGTGCTCAAACACTTCAAATGGATTCTACTCTTCCACCTGGTGGAGAGTGACTTAGAAGCCCTTTGAACGCCACAGAATTTTGTGTTAAAACACTTCAAATGGATTCTACTCTTCCACCTGGTGGAGAGTGACTTAGAAGCCCTTTGAACGCCACAGAATTTTGTGCTCAAACACTTCAAATGGATTCTACTCTTCCACCTGGTGGAGAGTGACTTAGAAGCCCTTTGAACGCCACAGAATTTTGTGTTAAAACACTTCAAATGGATTCTACTCTTCCACCTGGTGGAGAGTGACTTAGAAGCCCTTTGAACGCCACAGAATTTTGTGCTCAAACACTTCAAATGGATTCTACTCTTCCACCTGGTGGAGAGTGACTTAGAAGCCCTTTAAACGCCCCAGAATTTTGTGTTCAAACACTTCAAATGGATTCTACTCTTCCACCTGGTGGAGAGTGACTTAGATGCCCTTTAAAACGCCCCAGAATTTTGTGCTCAAACACTTCAAATGGATTCTACTCTTCCACCTGGTGGAGAGTGACTTAGAAGCCCTTTGAACGCCACAGAGTTTTGTGTTCAAGCACTTTAAATGGATTCTACTCTTCCACCTGGTGGAGAGTGACTTAGAAGCCCTTTGAACGCCACAGAGTTTTGTGTTCAAGCACTTTAAATGGATTCTACTCTTCCACCTGGTGGAGAGTGACTTAGAAGCCCTTTGAACGCCACAGAGTTTTGTGTTCAAGCACTTTAAATGGATTCTACTCTTCCACCTGGTGGAGAGTGACTTAGAAGCCCTTTGAACGCCACAGAGTTTTGTGTTCAAACACTTCAAATGGATTCTACTCTTCCACCTGGTGGAGAGTGACTTTGAAGCCCTTTAAAACGCCCCAGAATTTTGTGCTCAAACACTTCAAATGGATTCTACTCTTCCACCTGGTGGAGAGTGACTTAGATGCCCTTTAAAACGCCCCAGAATTTTGTGCTCAAACACTTCAAATGGATTCTACTCTTCCACCTGGTGGAGAGTGACTTAGAAGCCCTTTGAACGCCACAGAGTTTTGTGTTCAAGCACTTTAAATGGATTCTACTCTTCCACCTGGTGGAGAGTGACTTAGAAGCCCTTTGAACGCCACAGAGTTTTGTGTTCAAGCACTTTAAATGGATTCTACTCTTCCACCTGGTGGAGAGTGACTTAGAAGCCCTTTGAACGCCACAGAATTTTGTGTTCAAACACTTCAAATAGATTCTACTCTTCCACCTGGTTGGGAGTGACTTAGAAGCCCTTTAAGCGCCACAGCATTTTGTGCTCAAACACTTCAAATGGATTCTACTCTTCCACCTGGTTGGGAGTGACTTAGAAGCCCTTTAAGCGCCACAGAATTTTGTGTTCAAACACTTCAAATGGATTCTACTCTTCCACCTGGTAGAGAGTGACTTAGAAGCCCTTTAAGCGCCACAGAATTTTGTGTTCAAACACTTCAAATGGATTCTACTCTTCCACCTGGTGGAGAGTGACTTAGAAGCTCTTTAAAACGCCCCAGAATTTTGTGCTCAAACACTTCAAATGGATTCTACTCTTCCACCTGGTGGAGAGTGACTTAGAAGCCCTTTGAACGCCACAGAATTTTGTGTTAAAACACTTCAAATGGATTCTACTCTTCCACCTGGTGGAGAGTGACTTTGAAGCCCTTTAAAACGCCCCAGAATTTTGTGCTCAAACACTTCAAATGGATTCTACTCTTCCACCTGGTGGAGAGTGACTTAGAAGCCCTTTGAACGCCACAGAGTTTTGTGTTCAAGCACTTTAAATGGATTCTACTCTTCCACCTGGTGGAGAGTGACTTAGAAGCCCTTTGAACGCCACAGAATTTTGTGTTCAAACACTTCAAATAGATTCTACTCTTCCACCTGGTTGGGAGTGACTTAGAAGCCCTTTAAGCGCCACAGTATTTTGTGCTCAAACACTTCAAATGGATTCTACTCTTCCACCTGGTTGGGAGTGACTTAGAAGCCCTTTAAGCGCCACAGAATTTTGTGTTCAAACACTTCAAATGGATTCTACTCTTCCACCTGGTAGAGAGTGACTTAGAAGCCCTTTAAGCGCCACAGAATTTTGTGTTCAAACACTTCAAATGGATTCTACTCTTCCACCTGGTGGAGAGTGACTTAGAAGCTCTTTAAAACGCCCCAGAATTTTGTGCTCAAACACTTCAAATGGATTCTACTCTTCCACCTGGTGGAGAGTGACTTAGAAGCCCTTTGAACGCCACAGAATTTTGTGTTAAAACACTTCAAATGGATTCTACTCTTCCACCTGGTGGAGAGTGACTTTGAAGCCCTTTAAAACGCCCCAGAATTTTGTGCTCAAACACTTCAAATGGATTCTACTCTTCCACCTGGTGGAGAGTGACTTAGAAGCCCTTTGAACGCCACAGAATTTTGTGTTCAAACACTTCAAATGGATTCTACTCTTCCACCTGGTTGGGAGTGACTTAGAAGCCCTTTAAAACGCCCCAGAATTTTGTGCTCAAACACTTCAAATGGATTCTACTCTTCCACCTGGTGAAGAGTGACTTAGAAGCCCTTTGAACGCCACAGAATTTTGTGTTAAAACACTTCAAATGGATTCTACTCTTCCACCTGGTTGGGAGTGACTTAGAAGCCCTTTAAAACGCCCCAGAATTTTGTGCTCAAACACTTCAAATGGATTCTACTCTTCCACCTGGTGGAGAGTGACTTAGAAGCCCTTTGAACGCCACAGAATTTTGTGTTAAAACACTTCAAATGGATTCTACTCTTCCACCTGGTGGAGAGTAACTTAGAAGCCCTTTGAACGCCACAGAATTTTGTGCTCAAACACTTCAAATGGATTCTACTCTTCCACCTGGTGGAGAGTGACTTAGAAGCCCTTTAAACGCCCCAGAATTTTGTGTTCAAACACTTCAAATGGATTCTACTCTTCCACCTGGTGGAGAGTGACTTAGAAGCCCTTTGAACGCCACAGAATTTTGTGTTAAAACACTTCAAATGGATTCTACTCTTCCACCTGGTGGAGAGTGACTTTGAAGCCCTTTAAAACGCCCCAGAATTTTGTGCTCAAACACTTCAAATGGATTCTACTCTTCCACCTGGTGGAGAGTGACTTAGATGCCCTTTAAAACGCCCCAGAATTTTGTGCTCAAACACTTCAAATGGATTCTACTCTTCCACCTGGTGGAGAGTGACTTAGAAGCCCTTTGAACGCCACAGAGTTTTGTGTTCAAGCACTTTAAATGGATTCTACTCTTCCACCTGGTGGAGAGTGACTTAGAAGCCCTTTGAACGCCACAGAATTTTGTGTTCAAACACTTCAAATGGATTCTACTCTTCCACCTGGTGGAGAGTGACTTAGAAGCCCTTTAAGCGGCACAGAATTTTGTGTTCAAACACTTCAAATGGATTCTACTCTTCCACCTGGTGGAGAGTGACTTAGAAGCCCTTTAAAACGCCCCAGAATTTTGTGCTCAAACACTTCAAATGGATTCTACTCTTCCACCTGGTTGGGAGTGACTTAGAAGCCCTTTAAGCGCCACAGAATTTTGTGTTCAAACACTTCAAATGGATTCTACTCTTCCACCTGGTGGAGAGTGACTTAGAAGCCCTTTAAGCGCCACAGAATTTTGTGTTAAAACACTTCAAATGGATTCTACTCTTCCACCTGGTGGAGAGTGACTTTGAAGCCCTTTAAAACGCCCCAGAATTTTGTGCTCAAACACTTCAAATGGATTCTACTCTTCCACCTGGTGGAGAGTGACTTAGAAGCCCTTTGAACGCCACAGAGTTTTGTGTTCAAGCACTTTAAATGGATTCTACTCTTCCACCTGGTGGAGAGTGACTTAGAAGCCCTTTGAACGCCACAGAGTTTTGTGTTCAAGCACTTTAAATGGATTCTACTCTTCCACCTGGTGGAGAGTGACTTAGAAGCCCTTTGAACGCCACAGAATTTTGTGTTCAAACACTTCAAATGGATTCTACTCTTCCACCTGGTGGAGAGTGACTTTGAAGCCCTTTAAAACGCCCCAGAATTTTGTGCTCAAACACTTCAAATGGATTCTACTCTTCCACCTGGTGGAGAGTGACTTAGATGCCCTTTAAAACGCCCCAGAATTTTGTGCTCAAACACTTCAAATGGATTCTACTCTTCCACCTGGTGGAGAGTGACTTAGAAGCCCTTTGAACGCCACAGAGTTTTGTGTTCAAGCACTTTAAATGGATTCTACTCTTCCACCTGGTGGAGAGTGACTTAGAAGCCCTTTGAACGCCACAGAGTTTTGTGTTCAAGCACTTTAAATGGATTCTACTCTTCCACCTGGTGGAGAGTGACTTAGAAGCCCTTTGAACGCCACAGAATTTTGTGTTCAAACACTTCAAATAGATTCTACTCTTCCACCTGGTTGGGAGTGACTTAGAAGCCCTTTAAGCGCCACAGAATTTTGTGTTCAAACACTTCAAATGGATTCTACTCTTCCACCTGGTAGAGAGTGACTTAGAAGCCCTTTAAGCGCCACAGAATTTTGTGTTCAAACACTTCAAATGGATTCTACTCTTCCACCTGGTGGAGAGTGACTTAGAAGCTCTTTAAAACGCCCCAGAATTTTGTGCTCAAACACTTCAAATGGATTCTACTCTTCCACCTGGTGGAGAGTGACTTAGAAGCCCTTTGAACGCCACAGAATTTTGTGTTAAAACACTTCAAATGGATTCTACTCTTCCACCTGGTGGAGAGTGACTTTGAAGCCCTTTAAAACGCCCCAGAATTTTGTGCTCAAACACTTCAAATGGATTCTACTCTTCCACCTGGTGGAGAGTGACTTAGAAGCCCTTTGAACGCCACAGAGTTTTGTGTTCAAGCACTTTAAATGGATTCTACTCTTCCACCTGGTGGAGAGTGACTTAGAAGCCCTTTGAACGCCACAGAATTTTGTGTTCAAACACTTCAAATAGATTCTACTCTTCCACCTGGTTGGGAGTGACTTAGAAGCCCTTTAAGCGCCACAGCATTTTGTGCTCAAACACTTCAAATGGATTCTACTCTTCCACCTGGTTGGGAGTGACTTAGAAGCCCTTTAAGCGCCACAGAATTTTGTGTTCAAACACTTCAAATGGATTCTACTCTTCCACCTGGTAGAGAGTGACTTAGAAGCCCTTTAAGCGCCACAGAATTTTGTGTTCAAACACTTCAAATGGATTCTACTCTTCCACCTGGTGGAGAGTGACTTAGAAGCTCTTTAAAACGCCCCAGAATTTTGTGCTCAAACACTTCAAATGGATTCTACTCTTCCACCTGGTGGAGAGTGACTTAGAAGCCCTTTGAACGCCACAGAATTTTGTGTTAAAACACTTCAAATGGATTCTACTCTTCCACCTGGTGGAGAGTGACTTTGAAGCCCTTTAAAACGCCCCAGAATTTTGTGCTCAAACACTTCAAATGGATTCTACTCTTCCACCTGGTGGAGAGTGACTTAGAAGCCCTTTGAACGCCACAGAATTTTGTGTTCAAACACTTCAAATGGATTCTACTCTTCCACCTGGTTGGGAGTGACTTAGAAGCCCTTTAAAACGCCCCAGAATTTTGTGCTCAAACACTTCAAATGGATTCTACTCTTCCACCTGGTGGAGAGTGACTTAGAAGCCCTTTGAACGCCACAGAATTTTGTGTTAAAACACTTCAAATGGATTCTACTCTTCCACCTGGTTGGGAGTGACTTAGAAGCCCTTTAAAACGCCCCAGAATTTTGTGCTCAAACACTTCAAATGGATTCTACTCTTCCACCTGGTGGAGAGTGACTTAGAAGCCCTTTGAACGCCACAGAATTTTGTGTTAAAACACTTCAAATGGATTCTACTCTTCCACCTGGTGGAGAGTAACTTAGAAGCCCTTTGAACGCCACAGAATTTTGTGCTCAAACACTTCAAATGGATTCTACTCTTCCACCTGGTGGAGAGTGACTTAGAAGCCCTTTTAAACGCCCCAGAATTTTGTGTTCAAACACTTCAAATGGATTCTACTCTTCCACCTGGTGGAGAGTGACTTAGAAGCCCTTTGAACGCCACAGAATTTTGTGTTAAAACACTTCAAATGGATTCTACTCTTCCACCTGGTGGAGAGTGACTTTGAAGCCCTTTAAAACGCCCCAGAATTTTGTGCTCAAACACTTCAAATGGATTCTACTCTTCCACCTGGTGGAGAGTGACTTAGATGCCCTTTAAAACGCCCCAGAATTTTGTGCTCAAACACTTCAAATGGATTCTACTCTTCCACCTGGTGGAGAGTGACTTAGAAGCCCTTTGAACGCCACAGAGTTTTGTGTTCAAGCACTTTAAATGGATTCTACTCTTCCACCTGGTGGAGAGTGACTTAGAAGCCCTTTAAGCGCCACAGAATTTTGTGTTCAAACACTTCAAATGGATTCTACTCTTCCACCTGGTGGAGAGTGACTTAGAAGCCCTTTAAGCGCCACAGAATTTTGTGTTAAAACACTTCAAATGGATTCTACTCTTCCACCTGGTGGAGAGTGACTTTGAAGCCCTTTAAAACGCCCCAGAATTTTGTGTTCAAACACTTCAAATGGATTCTACTCTTCCACCTGGTGGAGAGTGACTTAGAAGCCCTTTAAAACGCCCCAGAATTTTGTGCTCAAACACTTCAAATGGATTCTACTCTTCCACCTGGTGGAGAGTGACTTAGAAGCCCTTTGAACGCCACAGAATTTTGTGTTCAAACACTTCAAATGGATTCTACTCTTCCACCTGGTTGGGAGTGACTTAGAAGCCCTTTAAAACGCCCCAGAATTTTGTGCTCAAACACTTCAAATGGATTCTACTCTTCCACCTGGTGGAGAGTGACTTTGAAGCCCTTTGAACGCCACAGAATTTTGTGTTCAAACACTTCAAATGGATTCTACTCTTCCACCTGGTTGGGAGTGACTTAGAAGCCCTTTAAACGCCACAGAGTTTTGTGTTCAAGCACTTCAAATGGATTCTATTCTTCCACCTGGTTGGGAGTGACCATGCTTCCGTACTTTTTCGATGAAATAAACGTCTGCTTATGGGTCAGTGGAGACACACACACACGGGATAATAGTTAATTATTATTATTATTGCTTGGTCAGCGTGTCCAGGAGATATCATGGTCTTTAAAACACCGTCAAATAGATATTCTACTTATCTCTGAAACACATTTCTCGAATACCCCTTTGCCAAACAATACATCCCGATGGTCCCGCTCATGGTGGAACAGCGATAAAACATTCAGAATCTACACATTTCCCAACAGATGCAAGACACAAATATGATTACTCACTATCAAGCCAATGATATCACAATGAGCCAATGACTCTACAATATCAGCCTTTTATAGTCCACCCAAAACATAATATAAAACAGATTGACTATACTTCCTTCTTTAAAACGCTAGGCAATCAGTTTATGGTGGGAGGTGATTTCAATGCTAAGCATCCATCGTGGGGTTCAAGGCTTACAACAAACAAAGGGTGCAAGCTACTAACTACTTGGACTCTCAATTATATCGACCGGTAAGGCTACATATTGGACCTCTCTTTGTCTCCTGATGTTATTGATTTTTGTATATCCCAAGGCACAACGATCTGACAAACACACTGCAGTACAGACTGCGATCTATCAGCCGACCACTCGGCGGTAGTTGTGACTACAGCCAACAATTTTGACAATACACCGGAAAAGTGTCTTCTTCACACAAAAGCTACACACTGGGACTACTTTCGATACTTTCTTATGAAACCTATAGAACTCCATATACCCTTCAAAACAGATGAAGATATTGATGATGCAGTCGAGGATCTTACGTGCTTTATACAGGAATCTCTTTGGCGTGCTACTCCACGCAAGAAAAATACTTTGAATTCGTCCGCTCTGAGCATACTCCCTTGCAGTGATTTACAAAATTGCGGAGAAATGTCGAGCGCGCAAACAGCGGAAAATTTCAAGACATCCGGATACCAAGGCCGAATTAACTTGGATTATCAGAGAACTCAAGCTTCTGATGAAGTGGTAGAACGATTCCAGAATTGCTAACACACTCAGGAACATAGACGCAACAATCCAAACGGACCATTCGTTTGCAGAAGGATATGTTATAAAAAATACATCATCAACCCCCTTTACTAAGAGTTGATATGGGATGATTGGGCGGAATCAGACACCGAAAAAGCGTATATATTCGCAGTCGACTTAGTTTCTGTGTTCAAACCAAATAAGATTGAATGTTCCCACGGACAGATTGACTTAATAGTGAACAAGTTAAACGATCGTCGTCAATTGGAATGGCTTAAGAAAAAAATCGCAAGAACTGAGATAATAAGTGTTCTAGCAAACTTGAATGAAAGAAAGGCTCCAGGATATGACTTAATCACAAACAAAGTACTCAAAGAGTTACCTCTTTCGTGCATAAAACTTTCAAGAAACACACTCAATGCTGCACTGCTAAGAAGTTATTTCCCAGCACAATGGAAAGTGGCAGAAATAAAGATGATCCTAAAGCCTGGAAAAAGTGATGTGGACCTGACATCTTATCGTCCCATAAGCCTTCTGCCAATTATCTCAAAAGTGACAGGACAGTTACCCTGCATTTAAGATTGCACAATTTCCCAAGCGACTCAGGCCAAGTATAAAAGTATATGTCTAGACCGACGGCTAACATGGAAGTATCACATACTTGCGAAAAGGAAAACTATTTGATTGAAATTTCTTTCTTTATACTGGTGGCTCCAGCGTAGGTAGGTAGGTTAGATGGCTGTCCTAAGACTCAGTTAGGCCTGTTCAAGGCCCATTGTGGCATAAGATCTTTTTCCCCCACCAGAGCTTTTTCTACCTTCGAATGCTCCTTAAACCATCCTGTGGATTTGATAGAAGCAGCCACTTTCGTTTGCTACATCCGGGAAACCTCCTCAATGCTGCCAAGAAATTGCGAATCCAAGAATGGAGAAATTTTTTATGTATAGAGCCTTGCACCTACACAGGAGGTGTTCCATTGTTTCCTCTTCCTCGACATCTCGACAGCTCGTACAAAAGTCATAATGGGGTGTACTTACAAGTCTACCAATCAAATAGTGAGTGATAGTCAGTACCCCTGTCGCATTTCTAATATCTTGCCTATACAACAGCAGTTTTGTACGGCCGCGACTCCATTCCGGCCAGGTTTGTCTACTTGTTAGGCAGGATATTAACTGTCCCCGTCTAACATTTGCCACTTCGACAGTGTATCTATTTAGTAGCAATTTGCATGCTGCTAAAGGCATTGTTAATGGAAGTTTATCCGGAAGTATAGTTAATGTTGTCCCCTCCCTAGGCAGCTCATCAGCCCTGCAATTGCCCTCAATATCCCTATGGCTCGGCACCCAGACCAGGTTTATGTATTCAGACAATTCCCTTAATACGAGTACTTTATGGCCTTGTTCTACGATTTTCGACGATTGTCTTACTGCTTCCAGCGATTTTAAGGTCGTGTGGCTATCCCAGCATATATATGTATATATCTCTCGTGGATAGAGGACTATTCTTTATGTGCGGCATACCCTCTCTTATTAGTATTACTTCTCCTTAGATCACACTAGAATGATTCGGTAAGCGAAAGGATAAACTGACGCCCAGCGTTTCAGAATATACGAGTACACCTTCACCCTCCCGATCATTAAGTTTTGAACCGTCAGGGTAAATGCTAATTTCGTTCTTATTGATCATGATTCCATTATACCAATCCTCGTTTGAGGGGAATATGGTGGTAAAGGATTTGCTTAAATTCCGCTCTAATGGATTACAGATATCTATAGTATCTAGAATAATAATAATGCTCCAGGGTAAATCAGTCCAATCCATTGAAAATAAGTTGCTGATATATAAAAGTATCTTGAATCCGATTTGGACTTACGGGATTCAATTGTGGGACACTGCTTCAAGTTTCAACATTGAAATACAACAACGTTTCCAATCGAAAACTCTTCGACCTATTGTTGATGCACCGTGGTTCGTTACCAATGCCCAGCTTCGCAGAGAATTAAGAGTGCCATTTATAAAAGACAAAGTTAACCTTCAAAGTGGAAGGTATAAAAATCGCCTCCAATCGCATCCGAGTGAACTGCTTCCAGTCATAAGGCGAACTACATCATTCACAAGATTGAAGCGCAAAGCACCACGAGGTTTTGTAGCGATTTAGTATAGAAAGTAAAACTCAAAAAACTTGCTTGTGATTATAAGGCGTAAGGACACCAGAGGGTCGAAAGAAATTACTCCAATCCTTTCAAAATTGTCTTTTGGAGAATTTTGACGTGTCACTCGTCCAGCAAGTCAAAAAGACTCATTTTGGATTCGCGTCCTTCTGAGTAAGCTTATAAAAATGAAGCAGTTGTGTTGTTCATTGAGGTAGTTTCCCATTCATCAGCTTGATGAGATCGATCTACTGACTAAATATAACAATGTCTAATATACCCACATCATAACATTATCTTGGCTATAACTCACTCACATCCTAAATGTTTCTAGTGGTTGTATGAGTATATTAACCAGAAGGATGGTGAGGGTAGGCAGGTTAGTTTAGAGTACCAGTTTTCATCACGAAAGCTTACTTAAGCACACTTAAAGGATCATTGTGATACCAGTAAAACCGACATGACTCCCATCATCTACCGCTTGGAGAACCATTGTGATTCTGAATGTATCCGGCAATGTTTGTGATACTTACCGGTGAAAATTGTATCAAACCATTAAGGAAAGGCGAGCACATGAATCTATCTTAGCTAGGGACTGACACAGAAGATGAACAGCGGACCTATTTTCCTCTTCAGAGCTGCAGATGGGACAGAAGTTATTGAATGGTAATGCTTGTCTTTCAGCAGGTCTACTAAGAAAGCAGTTTCCCCTGAGCACAGATTTTGTTGTCCTGATGGAGTTTCTGCTGAGGTTGAGTAGCTGACCAGTTCGCCCCTTGGCCATGTTAGTCGAATTCTGTCTGATAATACCACAGGAGTGTTATTCGACTCAGTCTTCTTTTGCTTCCTCGGAACGGACGGAAAGGACGGAAGGATGGTCTCAGTCCCAGTTTGATAGAGAAAATACCGTAACTGACTCTTGTCTCCAGCTTGAAGCCATCTGTATATATGCGAATTGCTTGCTTAGTTGCCACCTTGTCTTTGAACTATTCCTCTCTGCGAGGGATACGGATGGTAAGCCAATGGGTGAAGTGGGGAGTCGGGCAAGTATAGTCGCTGCATATTGGCAAAGATGTGACCTGAATTAAAATGCTAGTATGGCCCAGGTGTGACCTGGTTCAACGGAATATAGCTCTGAGTCTGGTTGCTGAGGTTGTTGCAAACATAGCTTTTGTGGAGGTAGTAGGAAGAGCTCCAGTTATCCTTATAACCGCCGTATTTCGGAACTTATCAAGAGATCTCTAATTAACCACATACGCGGTAGCTGGCCACCAGAAGAAAGCGGCAGAAGGATGGTGGACTTGATAATCTCGCAACCATCGGTCTATTCCGTCCTTGTTATAGTTTACGCTACCAATAAATTTGCCTGCTAGGATAATGATGAGTTCACAATTTAGATGACTGCTTGGTCGTGCGGTGGTCTGCAAATGATTGCTCAAGTAGTACAGTCAGAGGAGCATGGACGCAATTGCCGCTGGCAGGAGTTGCCGCTGGCAGGAGTTGTCGCTGGCTGCAGTCACCTGGGGTGCAAATAGACTCTTCTGAATATTGCCTTATTGGTAAGTGTGCTTCGGTGGCAGTTCCAGAGTCCATCTGGGCTTTAACTTGACCCTTCTAAATATTCCTGGACTGAGAGGTGTGCTCAGTTAGAAGTTCCAGAGTCTATATAGATCAGCTAGTAGTAGTTCAAAGTCTATATAGTTCGGTTAGAAGTTCCAGAGTCTATCTAGGTTGAAACGGGATTGGATATTGACCGACTGGGAAACGTGCATCGGTGGAGCCTTCCAAGCTCCCATTGAAAGTGAACTGGCCCCTTCTGAATATTGATTGACTGGAAATTCTTAATTCGATGGCAGAAGTTGAATACTGTCTACAAATTTATCAGTCAGTTGGTTCAGGGATCAATCAGTTCCTGCCCGTCTCAAAGTTTGTTCTGTCGTTCATGTGATCGACACGCTAGGTTAGCTTCGGTTATCGTGGCAACCGGTCTACTGACCTACTCACTCAGACCACCATGTGCATTGTGATACCACCGCGTAATAACGTACCTCTGATTGACTTGTCAAGCCCTGTCGAAGCCTTAATAAAGCGCAGGGTTTGTTTGACCTTCACGCCGGACACTTCTGTAAGAGAATTAAAAGCGTATTTGCCTAAAGAGCCCGCTCTGCTTCTAGCCAGAGCCGGGTACCTACAGAAGAGATGATCGACACGCTAACTAAATATTACATAGAACCTGTCTCCAGTATGTAGTCTTGAAATCCCTTATGATTCCTTATGATTCCTTCTCAATTTATTCGTATAATCCGAAAAGAAGTGTTCAGTCCAATATTCTCGATTCTTCTAGCAGGTGAGTCACTAGGTTGACTGTCATATGAATAGCATAATGTCGACCTCTCAACTGAGTTTGGTCACGTTTGACTACCACCACCGGAGGCATTCGATAATAGCACGTTTTGTCCCGAGAGCCACGTCGCTCACGATCATTTGGAGCGGCATTCATACGAGACTCGCATGGCATTCGTATGACATATGAAGACAACGAAACAGCGGGCTATTAAATATGAAACGTGTGAGTGGCCCAATGTTGCCGGCAATTTGACCATGGTCGTAAAAAAAACAACAACAACAATACCACCAAAGCATACAACAACAACACACAAATACATTTGCTGAGACATGTAAAAAAAGAATTGGAAAATTAGTATGCAAAACTATCAAATGCAGGCAGCCAAAAGTGCGTTATGAATGTTTAAGCGGGATATTACCTTAATGCGAGTATTACCAGAAATGCTCCGAAGAGCAATTGAGTTGAGCATTGTTCCGGCCGAGCTTTAAATTGTTGGGTGCACTCTGCCCATGCCCAATTATAAATAAGCCGGCAACCAGGCAGCAGCAAGCAACCTACAAAAATATGGAATTCTATTGCAAACTCTTGTTTGTAGTCGCAGTGATGGCGCATTGTAGTGCAGCGAATCTGCCATTGCGCAGGAATTCGAAATTCCAGCAGAGATTTGCCCAGCAAGTGGCAGCACCGTATCCGCCTGCGGGTCTCCAACCGGCAACACCATTCCTGCTGCCCACAGAAGTGCAAGGAACAGCGGCGGAAAACCACGAACAAACTCCAAAGGAAGTACAACGACCGCAAGTGATCTATGGTACACCCGCGCGGGGAACGCCACGTGCAGGTGGCGATGGCGGTGTTGGTGTTGTTGATGTTTCTGACACTAATGATGGTGTTGTGTACTCAACGCTGAAGCCGAAAGTGCTGGTGAACGTACCCAATAGCGTTGATATTGATGATGACTATGATGAGGAGAACCAGGACATTATACCCGTGTTCACTCCACGAGCGGAACGTCTCAGTTTTGGCACACGTTTGCACCTGGGCAAAGCAGAAAAATAGTGCTGACCAATGTTGTTAAGTTTGTTGTCTGTTCGTTCCTTGTTACACTATTACAATTTGATTGGCTTTAAATGAGTATCTTTATGATCAATAATATTAGTACCCTCAAACAGACATTCTCTCTCCTACAGTTTGTAGTTTCAGAGGTCAAAGAGAGGTCATAAACAGACTTATTTAACGATAGTCCAAATGTTGATGTTTTAAATATACGAGTAATTTAGTTAATTTTGTTATAATAAATGAGAAGATGATCCTTTGTGTTATTTGGGTCTATCTGTGATTGTCGTACTGAAGTACTCATTCTTTTAATTGGTGGTCATAGAAGATCCAACTATAAACCGTGTGATCATCGTAGCTGATCTCCACACTTGACCACTGTACGTAACGCTATACCTGATCGCCGTACTTGAGGTACTTTTCTAGCCGTACTTGAGTCACTTTTCTAGCCTCAGTCTGTTTAATCCTAAATAAGTCTGAAAGTCTGCGAGGAGTTAACAACATTTTTGGCATGTCAGTCCCTAAATCTTGCAGGACTTTTCTAGCGAGACCCTCACAGTGCCTCTGAATATGGTGTTCTGGTGCAGTGTACTCCTCAACCACTTCAGATAAATATCATCGTGGACCTCTTTCTTTGGATGTTCGATGGTATTTAAGGCCACTGCTCAGAAACATAGACTTGGTTGCTGTTTAATTGTAAGTGTCAAGGTCTCTTCTTGTGAAGTTTATCTCTCTCTATCTCTATCTCTATCTCTATCTCTATCTCTATCTCTATCTCTATCTCTATCTCTATCTCTATCTCTATCTCTATCTCTATCTCTATCTCTATCTCTATCTCTATCTCTATCTCTATCTCTATCTCTATCTCAATCTCTATCTCTATCTCTATCTCTATCTCTATCTCTATCTCTATCTCTATCTCTATCTCTATCTCTATCTCTATCTCTATCTCTATCTCTATCTCTATCTCTATCTCTATCTCTATCTCTATCTCTATCTCTATCTCTATCTCTATCTCTATCTCTATCTCTATCTCTATCTCTATCTCTATCTCTATCTCTATCTCTATCTCTATCTCTATCTCTATCTCTATCTCTATCTCTATCTCTATCTCTATCTCTATCTCTATCTCTATCTCTATCTCTATCTCTATCTCTATGTCTATCTCTATCTCTATCTCTATCTCTATCTCTATCTCTATCTCTATCTCTATCTCTATCTCTATCTCTATCTCTATCTCTATCTCTATCTCTATCTCTATCTCTATCTCTATCTCTATCTCTATCTCTATCTCTATCTCTATCTCTATCTCTATCTCTATCTCTATCTCTATCTCTATCTCTATCTCTATCTCTATCTCTATCTCTATCTCTATCTCTATCTCTATCTCTATCTCTATCTCTATCTCTATCTCTATCTCTATCTCTATCTCCATCTCTATCTCTATCTCTATCTCTATCTGTATCGCTCTCTCTCTCTCACTCTCTCTCTCTCTGTGCCTCTGCTTGCATGCCTTTGGTGATTCTTCTTTCTTTCTATGTTTTTGGTGCACTCTCTTTGTATACTTTTACAGCTCTTCCTTTAAATGTCTTTGGTGTTCTCTCCCTCTCTCTCACTCATTATATGTATTTGGTGTTCTCTCTCTCTCTCGCCCTTTGTATGTCTTTGGTATTGGAACGCCTATTCCTTCGTCGCCCTTCTACTGAGGGGGATTCTATCTTAAGTCGGTCTTCAATGGGCTTTCGGTTAGATTAACCAGAGACCACAGAGAAGCGACACTTCAACGTCTCTCGTTTTGCGCACACTTACACTTGCGTAAAACTGTAGTAGTGTGGCTGATTTTCTTCAGAACCAATGATTGCCAGCTAATTATAAACAAAAACAGTTTTTTTTGAAACGTCAGAAAATTTGACGCTTAAGTGTCGCTTCTCTGTGTTCTCTGGATGAACTGAACACGAATTTGGCTTCTGTTTAATTGAAAGTGTTATGCTCTCCCTCCATGCTGTCCCTCTCTGTCTTTCTCTTTAACTCCTTGTATGTCGCTAGTATCCTTTCTTTGCTATTACCTTACTCGTCCTTCCACCGAGGGAGAGCTTTGTTTTCTAATCATGTTGTAGGTCGGTCCTTAATGGATATTCACGGACTTGGCGAAGATAATCTCAGTAGTATTATATTTTCTGTGATATTGTTGCTCCCTTTTCGTTGCCATCACGATCACTATATCCCGACAATCAATTGAGTTATACGCTATATCAGATGGACAGAGACAGCAGTGGCTGAAGGAAATACCAAAAATGATCAACCATTACCATGACAGGACCGCTAAGCTTGGGAGCTTCACAGTATAATATGAATAGGAAGATATTGCCAGCAACTTCCGGAACCGATTATTGCTTCATTCGATATCCTGGAGTGAACTTACACATATTGTTTAATACTAACTACTGCAGTTGTGGAAAACTAGGGAATTCACATTTCTGCTGTGGCTGTACATCATTGTCCACAACTAGACAGGAGAAGCTCTCCATCACCCGGCTGTGGGATATACTAGACAACTCCAGTAGGCTGTTAAGTAATGGTTAAGCTAAGGTCTTTAATCCCAACAGTATTAAGTGCCTGTTTACTTGTCTTCGATGTGCTCATATCTGGATATGGAGAATCTGAACAAAGTCCATTTCCAACTCCTCACAGGAATAGAGGGAGTTCCTATTTTCGCTACGAAAAGCAAATTGACTCTAGAGCACAACTTCCTCACAGGAATAGAGGGAGTTCCTATTTTCGGCTACGAAAAGCTACTGAGCTCGAGAGCACAACTTTCTCATATGAATAGAGGGAGTTCCTATTTTCCGCTACGAAAAGCAACTGAACTCTAGTCCAAAACTTCCTCACATGAATAGAGGGATTTTCTATTTTCGCTACGAAAAGCAACTGAGCTCGAGAGCACGTTCAAAAATGGTCCACCCACATAAATAATCGAGAACCAAGATGTATCCAGAGAGAAAAATTAATCCTCTCACTATTCACACCAACCTTTCAATCAATAACTTCAACTCTTCAGTTCATGAAATGTAACTAAATATCTTTATTATACTATCTGTTACTGGAAGTTCAGGGCTTCCATTGCCACTTCAATTTCCAATCACAAAGGAATCGCCCTTTGACCTCGTTTAGTAGTGACGCGATAATGCATCCCGGTACATATAAACCTTCTCGAAATCTTCGGTAAACTTCCGCAGGCAGCTTTCCAGCTCAAACACCATTCGACAGTTGGCTTTGCCGTCATACAGGATATTCGCATTGTGGGTGCAGTTATTGACAGCCTGTCTATTTCTGGTCGTCAAGTGATGCGCTTCATCAAAACTGCGTAAAATCTCCACGACCTGGAAATGAATAGAAAGTAAACAAATAATCCCGGTAGTGTCTTGCAAGACCAGCGTCTAGCGTCTCTCACATCGAATCGTCCCTCAGCATCGAAATAGTGGAAATTCCGGAAAATGCAACTCAGTCTGCAGTTAAAGGGATCTCCAATGCTTCCCGGTTCTCGCGAGGCGCTTGGCTCCGATTCTAGCACCATCTTTGGCACTGATGCGCAGTACTCTTTGGCCGATATGCCCCTCGGTTTCGATTGTAATATCTATGGAGAATGGCAATTTAGCAGTTCCCTCTCTAAGTACGAAGGAGACTCCTAATACGCCTCGGTGTTCGTCTACTTACAACCCTATATTTGGCTGGTCGCTTGACATCGCTTTCGAAGAAAACGTATTTCATGAGATCGCCGCATTTCTCACGCAGTTCTATCCACTGGCGATAGTAGGAGACGCATTTACCATCCAAATCTGCATCCAGTCGAAAATTTGGCACACACATATTCGATATATCCAAGTCCATGTTAGCCCAGATGACGAATAACTTCTTGAACTGTTGAAGAAACACACACAAACAACAACAAACACAGCAATTTATGCCTTGTTTACAGAGATTACATGCGTGCTTACAGATAAGCCCATAGTCCGTAAGTCAATGAGACCCAATTTGCTGAGGAAACACTTGACATAGCAGTGCGTTTGTGGGACATCGGGGAACTCCTGTTGCTTCCAGATATTTATTAGCGTCTGATTCCTGTTGCCGTAGTCACTTTGGCAGCGCGACAAAGCAACGCGAACATCATTCTCGGTGACCGGAAAATTCATCTGCCGAAAAGTAACAAAACTGTTCAATACAATCTCTCACCATTAAGCGCCCGCCCCTTCGCCTACCAGTCTGGCATGGATGCGTATCGCACACATCACAGTCAAGAAGAAAATGCTCTGAAACAGTCTTCGTTCCATTTTGTAAGCAAATCACAGGAGCACTCCTTAGAAAGTCTGCGAGTACACAGGTCTGACAAGGTTTAAAGGACGACGTCTGTAGAAGTTCCTTGCTAACGTGTTCACGGCGACACTTTCACGACACACAAGCAAAAGCCCTCTGGGAGTTAGTGCACCCAACCGTATCGGCTAAGCTAGAGAAACTGAACAATTGGCACGACTCTGCAAGACTGGCTCACTTACTACAATTATAGACGAAGCGAGCTGAAGCACTTATTCATATATATATACGACTGGAAGAGGGAACAACTCTGCGCGGAGGAGTGCGTGTTGTGGGTTGTGAGGAAACACGATACCACCAGAAGCCGATAAGTTTATGTGATAAACGTGTAACAGCTCAATTTCAAGCAAACGTTTACTCAGTGATGACAGAGGAATGTACGAGTAATATCAAAAATAGAAGCATGGAAGCCATGAGGAATGTTTATCGACAACTGGTGGCTGAGCAGGATACCAAAGGTCTCTCAAAAGGATTTTATGTGGGGACCCTGCAAACTCGTACCTGATGGGACCTTTTGATCTAAAAATACTCTTCAAGGTTTATAAATTTAATAAGAAAGTCACCCTAATCCACAGTATCTCAAAATTATTCAATATTCTTACGAAAGTTCGTGCTCTATAAACCTCCTCGCCACAATCGTTAAAATTAACGATCATTTCATTGCATTCAAGAAAAGTTTCAGTATCGCATGAGCTCCCTGCCTTTTCAAACTATGGCATCAGAAGAGAACTTTTAGGTCGCAGTGTATAACTCTCTTTATATAATCTAATCACAGGAGGTCAAGCCAGGTGACAATTGGTTGGGCCACATTCTTCATGACTGGGTCTGAAGGTTATTTAATGTAAAAAACTGGATTTATGTATTCGGGACAGGACTATTTTGCAATTAAGCAAACAGTCAAGTTTTCCCTCACAGCTGAAAACGATTGCTTTATAAGAGTTCAGTGCGTCTTCGTTACTCTAGAAGGCGCCCAAGCAATCAATGGATCAGCAATGCTAATATACTCACGGGAATAATTGTTGATGGCGATCTTCGGATCTTTCTTATGTTATGATCTTTGACCAATTATCGTTTATATCCGACCACGATCTAATTTTTAAAATCTAGGCCCAGTCTCGCTGAAAAGTCTTTTTCTTTTCGAGACTATAACTCAATTAATCTTGACTCTTTGTTTAATGAACTGTCTCTTGGTAATTGGTCTGAATGTTTAGCTCTGTGAATGAAAAGCTGGATTTTTTAATGTACAGAATTGGTGCATTGTTTGACTTCCCTTCAATGCACCTTCAAATATGCGCCTCTAAATATACGCCTACAAATCTGTGCTTCCAAATATGCACCTCCAAATCTCTGTCTCCAAATTTGAGCCTCTAAATCTGTCTCCAAATATATGCCTACAAATTTATGCCTCAAAATTTCAGCCTCTAAATCTGTGCCTCCAATTATACGCCTTCAAATCTTTGCCTTCAAATTTGCACCTCCAAATCTTTGCCTTCAAATATGACCCTCCAAATCTATGCCTCCAAATTTGAGCCTTTAAATCTATGCCTCCAAATTTGAGCCTCTAAATCTATGCCTCCAAATTTGAGCTTCGAAATCTGTGCCTCCAATTATACGCCTTCAAATCTTTGCCTTCAAATTTGCACCTCCAAATCTTTGCCTTCAAATATGCCCCTCCAAATCTATGCCTCCAAATTTGAGCCTCTAAGTCTGTGCTTTCAAATATGCACCTACAAATCTATGCCTCCAAATTGGAGCCTTTAAATCTATGCCTCGAAATTTGAGCCTCTAAATCTGTGCCTTCAAATTTGAGCCTCGAAATCTGTGCTTCCCAATATACACCTTCAAATCTGTGCCTTCAAATTTGCACCTCCAAATCTGTGACTCCAAATTTGAGCCTCTAAATCTGTGCCTTCAAATATGCCCCTCCAAATCTTTGCCTCCAAATTTGAGCCTTTAAATCTATGCCTCGATATTTGAGCCTCTAAATCTATGCCCCCAAATTTGAGCCTCGAAATCTGTGCTTCCAAATATACACCTTCAAATCTGTGCTTCCAAATATACACCTCCAAATCTCTGTCTCCAAATTTGAGCCTCTAAATCTGTGTCTCCAAATTTGAGCCTCCAAATCTATGCCTCCAAATTTGAGCCTTGAAATCTATGCCTCGAAATTTGAGCCTCTAAATCTATGCCTCCAAATTTGAGCTTCGAAATCTGTGTCTCCAATTATACGCCTTCAAATCTTTGCCTTCAAATTTGCACCTCCAAATCTTTGCCTTCAAATATGACCCTCCAAATCTATGCCTCCAAATTTGAGCCTTTAAATCTATGCCTCCAAATTTGAGCCTCTAAATCTAAGCCTCCAAATTTGAGCCTCTAAATCTGTGCCTTCAAATATGCACCTCCAAATCTATGCCTCCAAATTTGAGCCTTGAAATCTATGCCTCGAAATTTGAGCCTCTAAATCTATGCCTCCAAATTTGAGCTTCGAAATCTGTGTCTCCAATTATACGCCTTCAAATCTTTGCCTTCAAATTTGCACCTCCAAATCTTTGCCTTCAAATATGACCCTCCAAATCTATGCCTCCAAATTTGAGCCTTTAAATCTATGCCTCCAAATTTGAGCCTCTAAATCTAAGCCTCCAAATTTGAGCTTCGAAATCTGTGTCTCCAATTATACGCCTTCAAATCTGTGCCATTAAATTTGCACCTCCAAATTGTGCCTCCAAATGTGCGCCTCCAAATATGCGCCTCCAAGCCAGTTTTAAATCGTCCTGCTCCGCCGCATGTTCCACTTGTTACTCGCTCTGTCACTAACAGCACTTGTCCCTGGTTTACGACTAATACCAAATAAGCTCTTAGAAAGCGGCTTAGAACATACTCGTACAATCAATGGAAAAGATATCCAACTGCACCGAGATGGGAAGAGCTCAAAGAGCTAGAGATGTTGCAAACTCTGCTATTAAATTGTCTAAACGCAGATATTTCATGGCCCAACTATGTTTAGCACGATCTTCGAAGCAGGTTTGGAATAATTTTAGACAAGCTGGGGTATGCATTGGGAAATCTGATGATTGATCCGGGTAACTTACTTGCTCGTTGGGTAGTAAGATTCCGCTTTCTGCAATGGCATTCGCACTCTCATTTCCTTCCATGTTCTTATGCCCTGGCACCCAGTAGATAGGTAGCTTCCGATTGGTGGCCAGTCTATCCATTGCTGCCTTGTATTGCAGAACATTTCTGGAGGATGCACAGCATGAAGTTATAGCTTTGATCGCAGCTTGGCTGTGATCTATGTAGAAGTTTATTGTGAATTCATAGTTTCTGCTATGCAGGCGAGCTCTGCGGCTTCCCACGCTGCAGAAACTTCCGCTGCAATAGTTTGGTAGTCTGAAAGGCTGTTTGATATCTACTTCGGGGCAGTAGTACAACCCCGTCCTCCATCGTCGAGCCGTCCGTGAATAACGTCCAATGCTAATGCACCGTCTGATTTGCGTCCTGTTAGTTTGTTGTTGGCTTTATCAAAGGAATCTTTCGTGGCTGAGCATATCTCAGAGCATGTCAGAAAATTTGACCTTATTTCCCCACTCCAATCTGGTTTTAGGCCTGGACACAGCTACTCCACTGCTGTTGTTAAAATATTGGATGACATTGGAGAGTCATTTGATATGGGACACTCGAACCTGTTAGATATTTCTAAAGGATTCGATTCTGTGGATCACTCCTTACGATGTGCAAAGCTACAGTTGAATTTGGGATTTTTCAGCTCGGCGGTCCGCATGTTAAATAGTTACTTGGTTGGAAGGTCTTAAAGCCTCAGTGCTTAGTCCACTTTTATTTACATTGTTCGTAGATGACATTTTCGGTAAGTCTCGCCAAGTTATCATGTATGCATATGCTGATGACCTTCAATTGTATTTGTCCAGACCTATTGGACTCATTGATGATTTATGTGCTGGGGTAAACGAAGCCTTGATCAGAATAGCAGAATGGGCAAAAGATAATAGGGGTAGCTCAACTCCCAACAATCATATGTCCTCTCGATTTCCAAGTCTGGTTACCCTCCTTTTTATATACCAACAATTTCACCAAATGATACTGAACTTAAATTGGTGAAAAAGTAAAAAAACCTTGGATACCCCATGAACTCCGCACTATCCCGTGAGGATCACATAAATCCTGTGGTGACTAAGGTATACTATACCTACGGAATCTGAGGAGGACTGCATCATTTGTGCCTATTGAGACCAGAAGGAGGTTGGTGCTTTAGCTTATAGTGCCGATCATGTCTTACTCAGATGTTGTTTATGGTAGACTTGACCCTGACCCTGTGTTATATGTGAACGATATTAAATTTATTATATCTGAAATTTGATGATGTCGGTTAACAATATGATGGACAAATCAGCCAAATTGCATTTCATTGGTCTGAATTTTCCTGTGGAGTGAACCGGTCACACTTAATTACGCCAGTTGTTTGGGAACCATCTCCATTAATGCTTTATAGTCTATAATTTTACCACCCCGTTTTTTATTTTCTTACTGAATTTATACCATACTATGATGAGACTATACCGGACAATGGCTCCCTAATCAGCAGTCCTACAAGATACTTCTTTGCTGATAATCTTGAATACAGATTCTAGTATGAAGAAGATGGAACTTAAATTCAATTGTTAGGAAAGGGCTCGCCTCTCACCTAAGCGAAGTTGAAGATCGTTAGCGTAAGAACAATTGGTGTTGAAAGCTTTTCCTACATTTGCCCAGAAGGCAATCTTCAATTCCTGAACTATACTCGTAGTAAATAGCTTTTAACACATTCGCATATTGCCCGAGCTCCTTTGCTGGGCTGAGTTAATGTAGGTCCGCCTTCTAATGAGTACACTAAACCTTACTGACATAATACTCAAAGGTCCTGGGCTGCTTGTGCAGTTAACCTGGTCATAAAAGGAACCCTTTGTGTGCATAGATCGGTGAGGTTAGTTTCGGTTGGAGTGGCAGCAAGAAGCACACTAAGGCACAAATAATGGCCTATTGTGATACCACGGATGGGGCGCTGCACACTTACTGACCACCCAAGTCGAGTATAGTTACCGCTAAGACGGTGAGGGCCTGTGCAGCAGCATAG
The DNA here is from genome assembly GCA_920105625.2 of Clusia tigrina. NCBI lineage: Eukaryota > Metazoa > Arthropoda > Insecta > Diptera > Clusiidae > Clusia > Clusia tigrina. The sequence goes on from OV050032.1 coordinate 191,826,632, forward strand.
ATCGGTTGTATAAAATTTTGCTCTACTATTAAAGACCCCTAGAAACTTGAGTAAGCTTTCAGCCTAAGTTCGTAATTTGATTGTTAGTGCTGGTACTATTCCATGATAAGTAATTCTGGTGATGTTTTCGACATCATGTTAGATGACGATGTCCAGATCTTCAGTCATAAACCATTTGAAGACACTTTGCTCTCTGTGCTGAATACAGAACAAAAGTCTGTGTGGGTTATTTAATACGAGTACTGATGGCTTTTTATCAGCTGACAATGTGCAGAACGCGATTGCTCATTATCATGTGCACTCGTATTTCTACAGCTATGAAGCAACTGGAACTCGTAATCATCTGGTTTGTAGTGTCCACATTTGAAATACTCGATAAAAACAATTCCTACCACATTGTTTGCCATTTAATATTTGCAGTCATATTCGCGTACATTAATTCCATGTGTAGTAGAAACAGGGGCGCACTTCATCGTGTCATTGAAGGGGTAGTTCAGGGACACGGAATAGGGTATTCGGTTAATTGCAACTACATTGGGAAATTGGCAAATTAGTCTGGTGAAACGGCGGTGGTTTTACGTTTCTTATAATTTTCTGGCTATATATAAATCCATGTCGTCCAACTGACCTTTTATGTTGTCTATTAGAGAAGGCTTCTTAAATATTGTGACCTGTAGTTAGATCCCATTGTGCTGACATATAGTTCCCCAAACGTTGGTGGGGTCTTCATGAATTTTGGCTCCTGTTGATTTCCATGTGTCATATTTAATATAGATTCTAGTACATTTACAGAGGCGTACATCGTAGGGAGTCTTGTGGGGGGCGGTCTGGTAATCTGGCAAATGTGACTGCATTGTCTTGTTTGCAGCTAGCAATGTGGGGAATACTCGTAGATACAAAAAAAGTTCACAAATTAAGGGTTTTTAATTACTAGGTAAAAGCCAAATGGAGAACATTTCGATGGGGTTGGTTTCTTTAACCAATAAAAACAATCTGATCTTAGTTTCCCAATCAAAAAAGTGAATCATCCGAAAGTGCCAAAGACCTGAGGCCCATTTTTTGCTGTATTTCTGGTACTCGTAATAATGCGATCATCATATTATTGCAATAGTAGCATCTTTATCTCAATTATTGCTTAATATCATGATGTGAACCGCTTCTTCACATGGTTCTTATTGTGAGACCACATTACGGGTGCTTCCAGAAACACCCCCGTATTATCAGTGATCAGAGGAAATTGAGGCTTCTGTTCTAGAACCAATTGGATCTGGTAAGCAAGGAGCTCCATTGATTTATTTCTCCCCAGGTTGGACAAACAAAATTCAAAGGGCCGTGAACGACATCCTGGAATGGAGCGACCAAACCAATTTGTGTCTTCAGCTACAGTTTCCTTAAAAATAACAACGTGCATCGTCTTCAGTGCTTCCAGAAGCGAAGAATTTCAACGGAATCTATTGAAGAGTCTAGGAACGGAATCTATTGAAGATTCTCTGAACGGAATCTATTGAAGAGTCTACGAACGGAATCTATTGAATAGTCTACGAACGGAATCTATTGAAGAGTCTACTAAAGGAATCCTTTGAAGCTTCTACGAACGGAATCTATTGAAGAGTCTACTAACGGAATCTATTGAAGAGTCTAGGAACGGAATCTATTGAAGATTCTCTGAACGGAATCCGTTGAAGATTCTCTGAACGGAATCTATTGAAGAGTCTACGTTCGGAATGTATTGAAGGGTCTACGAACGGAATCTATTGAAGATTCGCTGAACGGAATCTACTGAAGATTCTACGAACGGAATCTATTGAAGATTCTCTGAACGGAATCTATTGAAGAGTCTACGAACGGAATCTATTGAAAATTATCTGAACGGAATCTATTGAAGAGTCTACGAACGGAATCTATTGAAGAGTCTACTAACGGAATCTATTGAAGAGTCTACGAACGGAATCTATTGAAAATTATCTGAACGGAATCTATTGCAGAGTCTACGAACGGAATCTATTGAAGAGTCTACTAACGGAATCTATTGAAGAGTCTAAGAACGGAATCTATAGAAGATTCTCTGAACGGAATCCGTTGAAGATTCTCTGAACGGAATCTATTGAAGAGTCTACTAAAGGAATCCTTTGAAGCTTCTACAAACGGAATCTATTGAAGAGTCTACGAACGGAATCTATTGAAGATTCGCTGAACGGAATCTACTGAAGATTCTACGAACGGAAGAAGATTCTCTGAACGGAATCTATTGAAGAGTCTACAAACGGAATCTATTGAAGATTCTCTGAACGGAATCTATTGAAGAGTCTACTAACGGAATCTATTGAAGAGTCTAGGAACGGAATCTATAGAAGATTCTCTGAACGGAATCCGTTGAAGATTCTCTGAACGGAATCTATTGAAGAGTCTACTAAAGGAATCCTTTGAAGCTTCTACAAACGGAATCTATTGAAGAGTCTACGAACGGAATCTATTGAAGATTCGCTGAACGGAATCTACTGAAGATTCTACGAACGGAAGAAGATTCTCTGAACGGAATCTATTGAAGAGTCTAGGAACGGAATCTATTGAAGATTCTCTGAACGGAATCCGTTGAAGATTATCTGAACGGAATATATTGAAGAGTCTACGAACGGAATCTATTGAAAATTATCTGAACGGAATCTATTGAAGAGTCTACGAACGGAATCTATTGAAGAGTCTACTAACGGAATCTATTGAAGAGTCTACGAACGGAATCTATTGAAAATTATCTGAACGGAATCTATTGCAGAGTCTACGAACGGAATCTATTGAAGAGTCTACTAACGGAATCTATTGAAGAGTCTAAGAACGGAATCTATAGAAGATTCTCTGAACGGAATCCGTTGAAGATTCTCTGAACGGAATCTATTGAAGAGTCTACTAAAGGAATCCTTTGAAGCTTCTACAAACGGAATCTATTGAAGAGTCTACGAACGGAATCTATTGAAGATTCGCTGAACGGAATCTACTGAAGATTCTACGAACGGAATCTATTGAAGATTCTCTGAACGGAATCTATTGAAGAGTCTACGAACGGAATCTATTGAAAATTATCTGAACGGAATCTATTGAAGAGTCTACGAACGGAATCTATTGAAGAGTCTACTAACGGAATCTATTGAAGAGTCTACGAACGGAATCTATTGAAAATTATCTGAACGGAATCTATTGCAGAGTCTACGAACGGAATCTATTGAAGAGTCTACTAACGGAATCTATTGAAGAGTCTAAGAACGGAATCTATAGAAGATTCTCTGAACGGAATCCGTTGAAGATTCTCTGAACGGAATCTATTGAAGAGTCTACTAAAGGAATCCTTTGAAGCTTCTACAAACGGAATCTATTGAAGAGTCTACGAACGGAATCTATTGAAGATTCGCTGAACGGAATCTACTGAAGATTCTACGAACGGAAGAAGATTCTCTGAACGGAATCTATTGAAGAGTCTACAAACGGAATCTATTGAAGATTCTCTGAACGGAATCTATTGAAGAGTCTACTAACGGAATCTATTGAAGAGTCTAGGAACGGAATCTATAGAAGATTCTCTGAACGGAATCCGTTGAAGATTCTCTGAACGGAATCTATTGAAGAGTCTACTAAAGGAATCCTTTGAAGCTTCTACAAACGGAATCTATTGAAGAGTCTACGAACGGAATCTATTGAAGATTCGCTGAACGGAATCTACTGAAGATTCTACGAACGGAAGAAGATTCTCTGAACGGAATCTATTGAAGAGTCTAGGAACGGAATCTATTGAAGATTCTCTGAACGGAATCCGTTGAAGATTATCTGAACGGAATATATTGAAGAGTCTACGAACAGAATCTATTGAAGCGTCTACGATGATTCCATCAAACGCTTGATGGTACAGTTCAGAACATGTCAGTCACACGCCATCAATACTAACTATCTTCATAGATGCCTCCTTGATGACTCAGTGACGCATTATTTCCATCTGATTAAAGTCATGAAGAGAACATTAAGCAATCTGTTCGTGGCTTTAGTCTTTTGTTTTTACAAAAAGATCAACAGGGAAAACATTTCCTTTTGACAGAACTTTATTTACGAATATTTACTTTATTGCCATGCGAGTATTTTCCTTTGTTGCTTTGATGGTCTTTTCTCTGTTCTTTTTCAATCAGGCATTCTACTTTCTTGTTAAAACTTTGATTGCTTTGCATTTTGTGTAGTATCAGCATGAGCGCAAATACACACACACGCATACACAGAGGCTCTTTTGCACACACTCATTTATATATATATATATTTAAATATACACTTGTATGCCCGTAAAGAGACAAAAAGTTTTACTATCCTTTTGAACACAATTTCACCAAGAAAAAGCAAATTTCTGCCATTCTATTTGGGCACTCTCTAATTTGCGGCTGCAATTACTCACACAAACACACCCAGCAACAAGCCTCATCCACACATACACATTCATGTTCAACTACGAACACCATCGTCGTTCGCATCCAGCCCAATTGGAAATGGAGTCGATGAGACATTAATGACTGCTCATATAAGTGAGTGATATAATACAGCTCAATGGGCATCACTTGCTTGAGTGGTTGGGGAGATTTTTCTACGGGGGTCCCCAGGCTTAACCCACTTTTAGCACGACTATAAGAGAGTGGGTCAATAAGTCCCTGAGAATTGAAATAAGGAACACTCTATTCGGCAAAAAAAGGTTTTATTATATATAGTATATATACTCATATATACGAGTATATATAATTATATGTAAATATATATATATATATATATATATATATATATATATATATATTTATATATATATATATATATATATATATATATATATTTATATATATATATATATATATATATATATATATATATATTTATATATATATTTATATTTATATATATATATATATATATATATATATATATATATATATATTTATATATATATTTATATTTATATATATATATATATATATATATATATATATATATATATATATATATATATATATATATACATTCAATCAACGTTTCTCCAATTTTTTTATGACCTCCAAATAATACGATTTGATGCTGAGGTCCTCAAAAGGGGCTCGGAACTTCTCTTGGTGGCTGACAAGTGCCACGATTTTATCTTCAGTTTCTTGTCTGTAACAGTCAAACTGCTCGAAATTTTGCTTTGTAGTCTTCAGCAGAATTGTAGTTCCCTATGAAACATCCCGAATATGGCTGTAGTGCAAAAACTGTGTCTATCTCTCTCTAACTCACAGTGTGTACCCTCTCTCACTGACAGTGTATACCCTACTTTAGCACCTTATCTTACCTTAAATTGGTAAATTAGTCTAGTGAAACAATTTTCTGTGTTTCTTACAATTTTCTAGCTATATATAAAGCTCTGTTATCCAGTTTTCTTACTTCTAAAGTGAACTGAACTTTTATGTTGTCTATTACAGAAGTCTTCATAAATATCGTGGCCTTAAATCCCATTGTGTTGACCAAAACATCCCGAAAGGAAGGAAGAGTCTTCATGAACTTTGTTACTCTCTTGTATTTCATGTTTCATATTCAATGTGAATCGCAGGACATACTCATTAAGTATTCCCTGAAGTGTTATTATCGGTGCAAAGTACAGTCAGATAACATCAATTTTAGTATATGAGTCCATACAGTTCTGTAAGCTATTGCACGACTATAAGAAGAAGGTAATTAGGTAGGTAGGCAGTAGCTAGGTTACATGGCTGTTCTAAGACTCACTTAGGCCTGTTCAAGGCTCATTGTGGCCACTAGAGCTTTTTCCCCTATACCACCGGATCCTCCGTAAACCGATAAGAAACTCCTCAGTCGGTTTTAGGAGCTATTGTCATGTAGTTCTCACTGGGAAGAGGAATTTCGAACCGAGTCTCATGTTTACTTTTTTTCCAGTGGGAAGTGCATTTTAATCCTTTTCATTTCTTTAGCGATTCATGTATATTCCATTTATAGAGCCCCAAGAAGATGTTAGGAGCCTGATGATCCCCTGTTTACTAATGATTCAGTTGTCTTTGCAGTGTTGGGGTCCTTCCTAGTAGCAGTGTGCGTCTTCCTGGTAGTCAAAAATTATTTCGATCACAAACGAAGTTGTCGATCTTATAAAAACCGTGGTGTTCCCCTAAAGTCTCTGCCAGAATTTGCTTAGGGGTATGTTTAAATGTGGTTTTCAGCAATTTGTTTAGGGTCTCCCACCGAATAAACTTGCTTCACTGAGGAACTCAATGCTGGTACTGTTAAGAGTGGCGGTACCTAAAGTGATTTTCCTGCTCTGTGCCTGGCGTTTTAAAATAGTTTTGTTGGATTAACTGTAAGTCCCTGGGCTATACAGACATTGCCTTCAGTTAAGCTCCTCTATATTTGTGGTTTTTGCATATGTTCTAAACTTCTCCTAGTTTACTAATCCACACCCACCAGGACATCTGCACTTTCTTTAATAATAACGTCCAAAAGCCTCTCAGCAACTTCCTCTGTGACCAGAGTTCACGTAAGTGCCCTTATTAGCCTCAACGGTTCATCGTCGTGTTTGGCTGCAATGAGGCCATTTCCAACTGGGTCACTACTAAATCGCAACCCCACGCATATGTTTATGCATGTGCATACATCCATTCCGCTTGCATTCACACATTTATTGATACAGAAAATTTCAACCCACTTTAACTCAGTTGCCCGCCGTCGCTGCATCTCTTTGTCCCCCCCCCCCCCCCCCCCCCCCCGCCCGGCGCACCACAAACTTTTCTATTCAATTGCCAGGAAGCTTCCTTTTTGGCAATTTTTGACTATCCAACAAAATAGAAAATAAAAGAAAAAACAACCAATTAAACAAAATAAAACAAAAATAAAGAGAAAGAAAAAAGTTTTTCTTTTGCTGCCGCTACGAGAATGTCCTGTATTCCTGCTCCTGTTGATGATCATTTCGTAAACGCCACTTTTACAGAACAGTTGCAAGACTTTTGCCATTGTTTGATATTTTCGGCATTTTGTGCTTTTGGAAATTCTGCTTAATTTCCTACGGTTGAGTGGGCATGTATCCTTGTACATTGCCACACATTCATATCGTGTGTGGGTGTGTGTGAGTGCATGCGAGTGCGGAATCGTAGTTGCGCTTCACTGACACTGTGACTTTTTACTTCACGTCTGTGTGAGATGTGCAAAGAGTGACTCGTATGCAGCCATACAGAAAAGTTGTTCATTCACTTTAAAGTTAAATGGTATTGTCCACCAACACACACTCACACACACACACATGCCACCAAGCACTCACACACACATAGTACGTACTCACATACACACTTGGAAATGCTTTCAAGAAATCATCAAAGAAGCGTACCAGAAATTTGCAGACACGTATGCAGCACAAATGATGATGATATTGCCCAACTTTGAGCTGTGTCTGCTGACATTTCCATGGAATCGTTCAACGACACGTTAACAACACTGTCCCACATGTTGTCCTTGACGAACATGTAAAAGACTGCAATGCTGAACAACATTTTTGAATTCTGCTTCAACACAATTTCTAAGCAATTATATTGCATAGTTCTCAAGCACTGCTTTTAATGCCGCCTTTATGCAAGACATAGTCCTGCATTACGTTGTGGTTGAGGCAACATCAGCACTGCTTTTAATGCCGCCTTTATGCAAGACATTGTCCTGCATTACGTTGTGTTTGAGGTGACATCAGCACTGCTTTTAATGCCGCCTTTATGCAAGACATTGTCCTGCATTACGTTGTGTTTGAGGCGACATCAGCACTGCTTTTAATGCCGCCTTTATGCAAGACATTGTCCTGCATTACGTTGTGGTTGAGGCAACATCAGAACTGCTTTTAATGCCGCCTTTATGCAAGACATTGTCCTGCATTACGTTGTGCTTGAGGCAACATCAGCACTGCTTTTAATGCCGCCTTTATGCAAGACATTGTCCTGCATTACGTTGTGTTTGAGGCAACAACAGGAGCTATATTGCTGTTCCAAGTGGGTGTGTACTTTAACGATAGAGTTCAGTCTTTTTATAGATCTTTAGCTATATTCATTTAGCCATTACCATGGGAATGCCGGAATGCCTTACCACCACGACCCTGTTCAACGATTCCTATTATAGATCTTAAATGGATATCCATCTGGTACCGCAAAGGACTTTGTAGGTGTATGTGTGGCCTTAACGGACGGCCGGCCTAACCTAACCTAACCTAACCTAACCTAACCTAACCTAACCTAAGACACTAGAGCCACTGCATCAATCGAAATATATTCAAAGAAACCAGGCAACCGAACCGAACCTTACCACCGCAACAGAATGGGCGGAATCGTGGGCTAAAAGTTAAATGAGGGAAAGTTCCATAGAAATGCCACTATCAATAACGAGAGATGAGATCTGATTAGAACATAATTGAGGAGGATTCATTGGTATTATTCAACATTCTTCTGGAACAGAATCCAATTTAGGTTTAAAAGAGGCAACAATCAATGAAATTTCTACCGAGGTCTGTTCTCAAATAGAGTTTAGTACAGTTTCAACCTATGTCTCAACTCTCAAATCTTTTTAAATCCTGCCCCGATTCTTATTTCCTGCGATCAGAGAAATGGGGATTCCAGAAGAACCAACAACAATAGTTCCATAATATTGGCATCTAACTACTAATCACACTTAAGTGTACTAAACGATCTACTCCACACCCACCGTAAGGAATCTGGACCTGCTAAAGGAAAGCTAAGAAAAACTTCGTGAATGACGTGACTTACGAATGAATTCATCGAAGCCAATTTGGAAACCCCTCAGACCATGCTTCCAAGGTCATAAAACTATACTAACAACAGTTGAATTTCTGGAACAACCTTTTCATCTCTGTTATAGAATAATGAAGAAAAGTTCTAACTCTGAAACTTTTAGCACAGAGGCATTAAACAACTGTACCAATAACAATGACCTGACAAGTAACATGAACCTCACCAGTAACAAGGAAGGACAGACTAAGTACTAAGACTAAGCACTGGTGCGTTGGTATTCATAGAGAGAGACTGCATATCCCCTTCAACAACCACTGCAGACGCCGTGGGGACTTAACCCAGAAAGAAACACTCTGCCATTACCTCGATTGCAAGGACAAGGTATAGGTTTGTGGGAGCGTTCTTTCTTGATAACCAATCGAACTGCTCTCGGAGGTCAGTCCGAAGAAATTACTTTGTCTTCTAAACTCTACGGGGTGGGTTTTACATCTACCATAATTCCATTACTCGGTGAGGAAGTGGTATCAAAACGGTGCCACAGCGCTAATTGTGAGACGTATCGAGCAGATGGGTATCAACCACTATAAGCAATAACAAGGACCTCACCAGTAACAAGGAAAGACAGACTAAGTAGCAAGTGGACACTAGTACGTGGGCATACATGCAGAGAGACAGCATATCCCCTTCAACAACCACTGCAGAAGCTGTGGGGACTTAACCCAGAAACTAATTGTGAGACGTATCGGGCAGATGGGTATCAACCACTATAAGCAACCAACCTACTAAGGACAAAGATCCTAGAGGAACATCTCCAATTACTTTAAAAGACAACAATTGAAACAAATGTTGCAAACCTCAAGAAAATGAAGGTCATTGTCATATAATAAATAAACAAATCTATATCCAACTTGATCTGAAAGAACACTTACTGCAGAATCACAAAATGAGTGATTACTGAAGTAGGGTCCACCAAATGAATCTCCAATGCAAAAACCAACGAGTGAAGAAATCCACAATCACTTTTCAACACCAAAGAACAAACCTCTGTCGAGAATGGAAGACACTTTGTAGAAATGGTTGGCGTTTTGTTATCTTCCACACTTGCACAAGAGAAGGTTCCCTCACCAGTTGGCATTCCTCCATCACATGAGTGGAGTAGAGAATTTTCCAACCACACTATGAACTCGAAAGCTGTTCAGGCAGTTGGCACAGCATTTGTTTATGAGGGGACTTTGTCCCCTGCCTCAGCATGACATGGAATTGTGTTGCACTGATAAATCAAAAGTGTGTTGCATTGATAAGTCAAAGTATAAAAACCAAGCGCGACTTGCAATGCTGGACAGTATTCCACTAAGACTAGCGAAGTTTCAACGAAAGCAAGATGAAGAATTTTGCCGTATTCCTAACAGTGAACATATTCATCCCCAATCTAACGTTCTTGGCCGTTGCTACTGAGGTACCACGTTATCGCACGGCAAGTCGCAGTGATGTATTCGACCACGCTGAACAAGTTACGGTAGAACTGGATGCAGCCATACTCGACGATAAGACGCCTGGGAAGGATCTTACATTAAAGTACGCGGCAAGTCAACCACTCAGACTGACCCTGTTCACGCATCCCGCCACGAACGTTGGCCGAAGCGGAGAATCGTATTATCCGCATAAACAGAGGGGTGCCAGAAATTCACCTTTATCAGTGACGCCGCCGGAAACTTCAGAGAAATCAACAAAATATGTTCCACCTTTATCAGTGACGCCCCCGGAAACTTCAGAGAAATTACCAACATATGTTCCAGCTACTACAACAGCATCTACGGCCACACCTGCCCCCGCAGCCACACTAGCAGTGGCACGAACGCCTGAAGCATCAACACTATCAAAATCTCGGCCGTTGTATCCAATAAAAGCGGCGACGCCAACTGCTAGCATAGTACTCACAGCGGCATCTACACGCGCTGCAACAACAGTCACGCAAGAAACCGAGAGCTCCCCCATCGCGACAAACACACCGCTGGATATGTATGAGAATGAAGGCGATTATGCCACAAACACCCATGAAGCTGATGTAGACTTTCATAATAATAAAGAAGATATCAGCTTGAATATTCGAGCGATTTATACGTATCCTGCATATCCTTAAGATATGCATTTGACTTGGTGCTGACCAAAAGGATTCTAATAAACTTTGTTACATGAGAGTTAGTTCCAGATAATTTTAATTTTCATTTATAAGTTTTGAAGCATTTTCAAAGGCAATCGAATTGCTCGAACTATACCTAAGTTCGAAGAAATCGATTACTGCAAGACCAGAAATCCACCTATGCTTTGGAGATAACAATATTTTTGCTATAAGCCTGAATTACAGGATTGTTTTCGCTACATTATTATTTCATTGGTAAATTTGAGTTGCATTAATTCCCGTTTGGGAGACATCTCAGATGAAAAGATTAGCTCCATCAACTGCTTCATTAAAAGCTCCAAATGGCTGGACCTTTGTAAGGGATGGGACCTGATGTCTCATGCGGTATCACATGGGGTCAATGATGGCCTAAGTGCGGCCGCCTTACCTATCTACCTACCTAATTCCCGTATCAGAAAGATTTTCCTGGAGCTTTCCTCATTTTAACAACTATTTAGACTCTAAATATTAGAGAGTATTCATTCCAAAGAGTAATCACGCTTCTTCAGTACTCATTCCTCATGATTAGAACCAGTGATTTGTGGTTTCATGCCAAGCATATGTTTCCAGTTTACGCGTACGTGAACCGCAAGTGTGCGAACAATTGTATTGTTCTCATTTATTGTTCTCATTTATTGTTCTCAATTGACTGTTCCCATTCACTGTTCTCATTTGCTGTTCACAGTTGGGGCTCAACTTTACTTTTAATTATTTACTGCTCCAATTTTTTCTTCTCATTTATTGTTTTCATCAACTGTTCCCATTTATTGGTTCATTTACTGGTCCCATTTACGGTTCTGATTTAGTGTTCTGATGTACTGTTCTTGTTTCAGGTTTTCATTTACTTTTATCATCCACTGTTCTCATTTAAAGTTCTCAACAACTGTTCGGATCCACTGTTCTCATCAACTGTTCTCATCAACTGTTCTCATAGACTGTCTGACTTAGTGTTCTGATGTACTGTTCTTGTTTCAGGTTTTCATTTACTGGTCTCATCCACTGTTCTCTTTTAGTGTTCTCATTTGCTGTACTCATTTACTGTTCTGCTTTGCTGACTTGCTGATCTACTTTACTGTTTTGATTAAATTTATTGATTTACTGTTCTCTGTTCTCGTACACTGTTCTCATTCACTGTTCTCATTCACTGCTCTCAATTCACTGTTTATATTTGCTGTTCTGAATTACTATTCTAATTTACTGTCCTTATTCATACATCATTACCATTCTCTGTTCGCATTCTCTGTTTCCATTTACTATCCTCAGTTGCTGGTCTCATCGACTGTTCTTATTGACTGTTCTCATCAACTGTTCGGATCCAATGTTCTCATTGACTGTTATCATTGAGTGTCCGGATCCACTGTTTTCATCCACTGTACGTATCAACTGTTTTCATTCATGGATACCATTTCCTGTTCTCATTAACTGTTCTGATTTACAGTACTCATTTACAATTATCTATTACTGTTCCCACTTACTTTTCACTTCCACTGTTCTCATAAATTGTTCTCATTTACTGTTCCCATCCATTGTTCTCAGTAACTGTTTCTATTTACTGTTCTGAATTACTATTCTAATTTACTGTCCTTATTCATACATCATTACCATTCTCTGTTCGCATTCTCTGTTTCCATTTACTATCCTCAGTTGCTGGTCTCATCGACTGTTCTTATTGTCTGTTCTCATCAACTGTTCGGATCCAATGTTCTCATCAACTGTTCTCATTGACTGTTATCATTGACTGTTCGGATCCACTGTTTTCATCCACTGTTCTTATCAACTGTTTTCATTCATCGTTACCATTTACTGTTCTCATTAACTGTTCTGATTTACAGTACTCATTTACAATTATCTATTACTGTTCCCATTTACTGTTCACTTCCACTGTTCTCATCAATTGTTCTCATTTACTGTTCCCATCCATTGTGCTCAGTCACTGTTTATATTTACTGTTCTGAATTAATATGCTAATTTACTGTCCTTATTTACTGTATCAATTTACTGTTATCATCCAGTATTCAACATTCTACATACACCATTTCCATTCTCAGTTCGCAGTCACTGTTTCCATTTATTATCCTCATTTGCTGGTCTCATCGACTGTTCTCATTGACTGTCCTCATCAACTGTTCGGATCCATTGTTCTCATCGACTGTTCGGATCCACTGTTCTCATCAACTGTTCTTATTGACTTTTCGCTTCCACTTTTCTCATCCACTCTCATTTAGTATTCTCATGATTTACAGTACTCATTTACTGTTCTCTATTACTATTTTCTATTACTGTTCCCATATACTGTTAGCGTCCACTGTGTTCATCCACTGATTTCATCCACTGTTCTTATCAACTTTCATTCACGGTTCCCATTTACTGTTTCCATTTATTGTTCTCACCCACTGGCCTCATCCACTGTTCTCACCCACTCTTCTTATAAACTGTTCCCATACACGGTTACCATTTACTGTTCTCCTTTACTGTTCATATTTATTGTTCTTATTTACTGTCCCCATTTACCGGTCTTATTTACTGTTCTTATTTACTGTTCCCCTTTAATGTGCCCATTTACTTACTGTTCGCGTCTACGTTGTTCATCCATTGTTCTCATACATTATTCTTATCCACTGTTCCTCATTCACTGTTCTTATCAACTGTTTTCATTAATGGTTACCATATACTGTTCTCATTAATTGTTCTGATTTGCAGTACTCATTTACTATTATCTATTACTGTTCTCACCCATTATCCTCAGTGACTGTTCCCATTCACTGTTCCCATTTACTGTTCCCATTTACGGTTCCCATTTACTGTTTCTATTTTCTGTTCCCATATACTATTCTCACTTACTGTTCTTATTTACTGTTCCCATCTACTGTTCTCATCCACTGCTTTTTTTCCATATTCTCTTCAACTCAAACACTGGTTCCCGAAAATATTATTGCATCAATCTTCGGAGAATATATTCGTAAAACAGTCATGAACGAACTTCTAAGAAGCTACTGAACTGGGATTACCATGAACGGTTGGGTACTCAGTCAGCCGAGACACGGCACCCTTGATCTAGAGTAAATTTTTTCAAGCCAGAAGAAATTATTATAAAATCAGGATTAGTATTCGGTTGACTATTTGACAACCCAAGTGGTTTCCTCCTGGTGAAAAAGACAGTTGAGTTATTTTCAGTCACATGCAAAGGAAGATGACTTCGTTCTCAGGCACTGAGCACACAGTAGAATGGCGTTGAATGGCTGTTCCCAGGCATTGGTGACTTGGTGTACCTGTTGTCAGACGACAGTTATCTCTTGGGCAGTTACTTACTAATTACTTACTACTTACTTATTATTTCTACGAGCACTCTAAGGATATTCCCACCCATGCTCACAACACAATTGGACTTCCTTAAAGGATTAGTTGGTGGGGCAACTCCCCCGTCACGCAAAAAGTCTTTAAAATTTACAACAACAAAAAGCGATTGTGCTTTATTAAGACCTTCACACCAAAAATTACATGAAAACCCACTAAAACTACTCGTATGCAGAATAACATAAATTACAGCTTCACTAGACTCCTCGCGGTAACTGTCACTTTGGCTCACTGCAAAGTGTAAACGAGCACCGGCTCGGAGCGTATGATTTCCACAATATTGGCGGAGCGTGGAGCCGCACGCAGGCGCACCGGAGCTGCGCGTATGCGGCTGGAAGTGCGGACGCGCTTATTGCGTGGCTGTATCAGGTTCTGTGACACCAAATCGGTCTCCGCCGGTTCGCCAGCTGCCAGAGTGTCCTCAGGGGGACCGTACGTGTTGTCGGGAACGGCTGGTTCGCCATCCTCCTCGGCTCCTGCTTGGGCGGGGGGTCCGTAGGCGGAGTCTGGTGGCCCGTAGGTCTCATCCGGTGTCGCTGCGGGCGTTTCAGTTTCAGTTGGCAAATCGAAGGGTACTTCGGGTGTGACGCCCGCTGCAGGATACGGAGCTGCAGCCGGTGCGCTGTCCTCGACTGGCAGCTCTTCTTGCCGAGCAGAAAAGCGTAGAGCGCCATTGCGTCTGGCCGAGCGGAAACGCGACGGCTCAGCAGAGACTAAAGCCAAAGTCAAAGCGAGCACGACCACCGTCAGGGATGTGTACAAATTGGCCATTTCTGTGCGGTGTGGAGTTAGTCCTTTTGCTGGTTTGGTTGCTGAGGAGTCGTTTGATTGCTGAGGCGTCGTTTGATTGCTGAGGCGTCGTTTGATTGCTGCTGCTGTTCTGTAGCGTACTCAAAGAATGTTGTCTGGTGTAGCGTGGCTGCTGGTTTTTATACCCGTACTTTTGATTTATGTCTCCGAAGACATTCAAATGGCCACGTTATGCGAAATGACCATGTCGCTCAATCATATTAAGTGCCTATCTATCCGCCGTATTTGGTGCAGTGGATTCGGCTTTATTTGCTTTCGTTGTTTTCGGCCGCCACTCGGTGCGATTCTTTATTAGGGCTACGTGACGATATGCAGTTGCTAAGCCAGCACGCCGAGGTGGGCACACTGAAGTTGTTTGATTTCGGCTTCAATCGTCAGTATTCAGAGCTCTTCAAGGTGTCCGCTAACGGCCTGCAAAGCCGTTGTCGCCCATTTGAGCGTACACAGTACTCGGCAATGCTTCGTTAAGCTTTTAGGCTAATAGAGACTCGAAACTCGAGACTCGATGCTTCTGGAAGTTTCTATCTAGGCGTTGATTTGTGTTTGTCTGTATTTAAAGCTAATCTCAGGTTTGAACTGTTCATAAAGTTTTTTGCACAGAACTCTGCTTTACTTCATCTACAATTCAGACAAATAAAGTTTAAATTCTTCTGGAAATTTACGAGAATATGCGCAACCCTCAGCATTGCTTCTGGATGATTCTTCATACTAGGATCATACACAACATTGCTGGGCAATTTTTAGGACTGAGAAAGCGTTCTTTTGTTTCTCTTTGGGGATAAGAAGGTATCTCGAAGTTTCTATATCACACTCAGGATTGAACAAATGAAGTTTCATACAAATGAAGTTTCAGATAAATGAAGTTTCAGATAAATGAAATGTTCGGTTTCCTGAGGAGATTTCCAATTGCCCTCTACATCGCTTTGTACAGCTTTCAACTATTAGAGGGTTCCTTTTCTCACAGAAGTTCTCACGTACTCAGCAGAAAGAGTTGGAAACTTTTCGGGTGTATAACTTATCTATTTTCTAGGTAGTCTTTACACAAACACTCAGATCACCTTCGTTAAACTAAATGACTACTTTAGCCTGGTTTTAGCTTGAAGCTTTTTTTAACTGGAAATTTCTGCAATGCCCCGTGCAGTAAAATAAAGTTTCGATTCTCCTGACAATTTATATCTTACTCCAGCGAACAGTCCAGCGAACAGTCCAGAGAATAGTCCAGAGAATACTCCAGAGAATACTCCAGAGAATACTCCAGATAATATTCAAGAGAATACTCCAGAGAATACTCCAGAGAATACTCCAGATAGCACTCAATAGAATACTCCAGAGAATACTCCAGAGAATACTCCAGATAATACTCAAGAGAATACTCCAGAGAATAATCCAGAGAATACTCCAGAGAACACTCCAAAGAATACTCCAGAGAATACTCCAGAAATACTCCAGATAATACTCAAGAGTATAGTCCACATTCCAGAGAATTATCCAGATTGCTTTGTAATCAAACCTCAATTGTACGGGAGGATTCTTCAACACTCGACATTCCTTTTAATTGGTCAGCCATGAACTGACAGAATGAGAATGTGGTTCCTTTTACCACATTTCTTTTATATAGCATCACAAAATCTGGTAAAAGGACTATTTGCAGGCAGAACTCAACTGCATCGCTGATTAAAAAGTTCTATATTAACATTCCTTCTCCAGCCTACCCCATTTATATCTATCTATCTATCTATCTAACATATTTCTGGTGTTGGAAATACATTTTCATTATTTTAAATCTGTTGCCAATCTTTCAAGATTATTATCCAGAGTATACTGGGAAATAATGTTATATGAAAAATCATTTTTATATGAGATTGCTATTCAAGATTACTATCCAGAGTATTCTGGGAGAAAAGTCTGAAAATCAGTTATATATGACATTCTTACCATATCACAAAATCTAGAATAGACTATAGAAAAAACCATTTACTTTTCCTTAACATTGCTCCGTAATTATTTCAATACAAGAAGGTTTCCAATAGTTCTGGAAGTTCTTTTTAAGAACATTGCTTTCATTTGCCGGTGTTTTACATTAATAAATCTCTGATGTTCTCAGAAGATTCCTACTCGCAGCATTTTTTGTTTAACTTTTGATTTCTTAGATCCTTTCAGAAGATTTTACCACCATCCGCATTGCTTCGTCAATATTTCAGACTAATAAAAACTCGGTTCTTTTTGACATTGATTGACTTTCAAGAGCATTATCGTATGATCTTTTATGGAACTCCTCTCCAATAACAATCCCTGGCGTTGTGTAACATTTGCGATTGCTTCGAATTCTACTGAGCACTATTTAGGAATAAGAATTGGATTTAGTGCAAAATGTGTTTTCGAACCGAAGACCCCAGAACATGTGGCATATATTGCTTATGCATTACCAGACCTCCCCCTAATAATTATATTTGTTCTGTACTATCAAAGGTGTACAGTTATTTTATTTGTTCGGTGGAATATTATGGAACAAATGAAATTATTTTATTACTATTGTGGATATCAGTGAAGTGGAAAAACTGGGGTTTACTTCAGAACCCGAAAGACCCATTAATATATTCCCTTATAAAGAAGAATTGTTAGAAAGAGTAGCGAAGTACCCCCCTTAGAAATTTCTGGAAGCATGGTGTACTTGTGGAACAATCAGGATGTGGAAAAAGCCATTTCTATCGAACAGTATTCATTTAAAAACGAACAGAGAGTCAACAATCGCACCATGTATTTGGTCTGAGTACAGTATTCCAAGCGCTATATCCAAGAGAAGTTTTTTATACATTGTGAACATTTTTACGAGAGGAGTTGGACTTGTATGGTTCCAAAGTTTCACAGCAATTAACATTTATAAACTAGAAACTCTTCTAGGAAATGATTGATAAAGTTACCAAAGATCAGCCCTAAACTAATATATATAACATATAGGAAGCGAAAGCGATTTGATTTCATTTTGACACATTTTCAACATCTTTTGAGTGGGCCAAGAATTTCCGCTTATGAACTTCATCTTCAACTTATGAATTTCATCAAAAGTCCAGAACCAATATTATCCCAATACGTGATTACAATCATCTGAGGAAAGAAACTAACGTTAAGACAAGCATTCTTCGAGTTTACTTTTAATGATGATTATGATGACATCCATGATTATGATGACGTCCATGATGATATCTAAGATTATAATGATTTGGTTCAAGAAGTTGCCGACGTTGATTGTGATATTAATGAGGAGATTTCCTATAATGTCTATGATGATCTTAGCATTATTGCTGATGATGACGATGATTGTGACGAAGGTGATGATTATAACGAATGCGATGACTTTGACGATGACTTTGTTGATGAAGACTTCGTATATTGAGAACTATTAAACAATTGGAGCCTTGGTGATGGTTTCTTTGAAGAGGATACTATGTCAACAGCACTGGAGACGCCGAAGAACACCAGATATAAACCATCTGAAAATGATGATCCTGGAGATCCATGTCCCATAGCGGCGTTGACATTAACGATAATGCTGCCGTCGAAAATGATGATGAAATCGAGGATGTTGATGAAATCACAGATGATGGTGACGATAAGATGGTTAAGCTAATGGCGATGTTGACAACGAAGAATGTGATGCCGATAGTGATTACGTCGTTGATGATGACAATAATGATGATTACGCCAATGGTGATGGTGACAACGAAGAAGGTGATGCCGATGGGGATTACGTCGTTTATAATGACGATAATGATGATTAGGCCAATGGTGATGGTGACAACGAAGAAGGTGATGCCGATGGGGATTACGTCGTTTATAATGACGATAATGATGATTACGCCAATGGTGATGTTGACAACGAAGAATGTGATGCCGATGGTGATTACGTCGTTAATGATAATTATGATAACATTTATGATGATGCAAATGATGACAATTATATCCAACATGATGGCGATATAATGGCCACGGTGCCTGTTTAAACTGACAAATTGATATCCAATTCATCCACAATTAAAAAGTAATCTCAGACAATGTTCAGGACAATTTGAAAGCATCAGTTGACTAAAAGGATAAAGATCAAGCTAATATCCGCAAGTGATACTTTCTGGACTAATTAATGTCAGTTTATATAGACCGAAAAAACAAAACTATCAATTCTGATCTAGTACGGATCCTTGATTCATCACGAATCTTGTCTGCAGAAGTCCTGACAGAGAAGACCGATACCAAACACATTCATGTAAACGTGGAAAAAGTTCAAAGATATCCAGATTCGACCACACACATTGATCGCCATAACAATCGCCAGCAGTGTTAGCATGTGATATAGTCATAGTTTCTGCCTCTACTAGCCGGCATCTGGGGCTGTGATATAGCATTGATCTGAATAGCAGGCTTAGCTTATCATCCATTATTGTACGAATTGTATATGTTAAATCAAGCGTCTCTTCTATTACAAACAAATATTCTCCAGCGGTGTTTAGATCACCATTGGTAATAATATTGAGAATACATTTTTGATTCGGAAGATATCGCCACACTCTTCTGAATGGATTCCGAAATCGTTTTGAGTCTGTTTTGTTCTCATTACTCAACATTTCACTCGTTTATGGAGAATAGGATTTTCAAGATTCGTTGAATTTTGCTGGCTAAACAGTGGAAGGGGAATGTGTATCGTCATATGTGAATAGTCACAAAACACTCCAGCAGATGTTATGCTAAAAGGCCGATCTCCAGAAAACTATATTTGTATAATCCATCTTTCCTTTCCTGGTTTTCTGATATTTGGTTTTAAAACATCATCGCAGAGACTACACAGAGGAGGGAATTTGTAATAACTGAATATGAGTTCAACGTTATTCAACGGATCTCTTTCTAATTGAGTCCATGTTGGAGAGGAAGTTACTCCGAAATATAAACGGATCCTTCAGGTGGGAAATAAGATATATACCGCATAAGATTCATGTACGAATTTGAGAGACAAACCGTGATTCGCTACATGGGTATAAGAGTAAAGATTAAGTTTGAGAGACAAACCCTGATTCGCTACATGGGTATAAGAGTAAAGATTAAGTTTGAGAGACAAACCGTGATTCGCTACATGGGTATAAGAGTAAAGATTAAGTTTGAGAGACAAACCCTGATTCGCTATATGTGCATAAGAGTAAAGATTAAGTTTGAGAGACAAACCCTGATTCGCTACATGGGTATAAGATTAAGTGTAGAAAGAATTATATGGATTTGACAAGTGGAAAGGATGCCAGGAAACCATTACAAAAACACACCTATTGCAACTACGGAAGAGATGGTGCGCAACGGTGACCAATTCTCCAAGCAATGGGGACATATAGCTTTGGGTTTAAGTGCTTATCTGGGGAATAGACAATCTACCGGAAGACACACTGAGGTCAAGTAAACACCATTTATGGTACCTTAGAACAGAAGTGGAGGATTTCTGTACTTCCTGTGAGGAGCAGAGAGACGCTCTGGGAATCTATGAGGATCAGAGAGAAGGCTACAATTGCTGCACTATATCTGCAGATTATATTTCCCCATTTGATCTAGACGATCTTTAGTCTGTCAAGCTAAAGTAGGTGGCATCTTATCAGATCTTTCACATTGAGGGATTCAAGATTGTCCACATCAAATGGGGAAACATAATCAGTAGAAATATTGTGGTGGAACTGAACAACATGGCATCTGTTTTTGGACGGATGTGCTTTTGGAAGCAATGCTCCAGCGTTGCCTGTTATCCTAAGGAGGAAGAAAAAACTCCACGTAGAGAAAGTTCCCAAGCCAAAGTTATTGGTTTGTTTTCATGGAAACGTGGGAGAACTCAAATCGTCTGCCATCATTAAGAACCACCTCAGTGACTCAATCTTGTCCCACTTCATTTGCCTGTAGATCAGTTCTGAACTTCACCCATGATTCTGGTTTATATTCCATCCGTCACTTCACTTATCAGACACTTCATTGGGTGTGACTATATTAGGTGTGGACAATGCTCAGAGAGGGCTCTGCTGGCGTTTAATGACTCTGCATGAATTTTACAATATTTACAAAGGTCTCCTCCGATTCGCTTTCTGTTGTGATTTGTGGACATTTCCACGAATTTTATTGACCCTAGCGTGCGGTTGCTTGCCGCCGACACAGCTGGTAGTGCGCCTGCGCATATCAATGGCGTAGACATTGATTGTCCCAAAAAAGCCTACTAAGCGCCTACGCTGACTGACCGGGAGACGCGCCGCTCATTGATATGCACGCATCGCAAACTAAACCAAAGCGTGGATGAGCAATTAAACACACTAAAAGAAGAGAGAAAAAACGAAACAGCTTTATAAAAATTTCTTTTTAAATTCATCATGCATAGAGTGCGAGCAGTTGAAGGCATGGTTGCTTGGCGGAGACCGTTAGCGCCCGGAAAGTGTATAAAAGTGCAGCGCATTATCGTTGAGGTTATCAGACAGCCAACAGCAACACCAAAAGCCACAACACCCAACGAGACTGAGATTTAGGAAACAATTTTATACACAAAAGAAAAAAAACATGGCAAAATTCTTTGAGCTCTCCTCCCTGCTGGTGTTGGTGCTGGCATTAGCCGTTTGCAGCGCTGAGCCGCCACGGCCACGTTTTCGCAAAATCCAAACGTCGCGCCGCTTCCTTGCCAGACAGCAAGCAGCCCCCGCACCCGCACCCACTCCATACCCATTGGCCGAGGACTTAGTACCGGGAGTGCCGTTTGTGGAGGAAGTGGCAGCCCAACCGGATCAAGTGTACGGTCTGCCCGATCAGACCTACGGCCCACCCGATACGGAGCCCAATGCTGACGAATTGCCCACCGCCGATGCGCCTCAGGAATTCGCACCCAATCCAGATGCAGAGGAATTTGCACCCGCCGCCCAGGAGCCGGCGTCGCGTCTCACCAGTCAGCGTCAGCGCCTGCGACAGAGCCGTGTCAACAAGCAACGTCTGTCACGCCTACAATTGGCCCCAGCGCCCTTATCCGGGCAGGCGTTGCGGTCGCAGCGTTTGTTGGCTGCCAACACCATTAGCGACGTACCGCTGGCAGTGGCCCCCGCGCCAGTTGCACTGCCACTGGCCGCTCCAGTGCAGCAATACTACCTCCTGAACCAGCCCTTCGCCTACACAGCTCAGTATCAGGCCTGGTAGAGCCGCACATAATCGAATTGTTTTGTTTTGTTTTATTTTCATGTTATTTTTTATATCTAATTTCGCTTTTGTTGTGTGATATTGCAACGTGAACAAGCAACGAACCTACTAACAAATAAAAAGGACTTTTTCTAGTATCTCATTATCCTGGTTTTTTCTTATAGTAGCTTAGTCTGTCATTTTTTTTTGATAGCTATATTTCATTCACCTGCTATACTCCTTGTTAACCTTTGTCCAATTATTCAACGCTCTTATCAAACAAAATCCGTGCGCTGCTCGCCGCGCCACCCCCTCAGCTGCCGCACACAATGCCAGTCAGTCAGTCACTGGCTTAAAACGCCATTAAGCACGCTCTGCAACTCGGCTGCTCATCAATTTGTTTGCGCTCCTTCGCACAGCTTGGCGTATATTTTTCATTCGAATTTCTTTTATTGTGTCCAAGACCGTAGGACACTTCCTTTGAAATGGCAGTAATCATTCTTGCAGATGAATATCCTTTTATAAGCGGCAACAACAACAACAGCAGGAACAACAACAACACCAGGAACAACAACAACAACAATAAGAATAAAAGGAAGTCAACAATAGCAGTACTACGAGCATTCTCCCTGGCACCTTTGCCGTCAGATTTTCATACCCTACACCCGAATGGTTGTTCTATTGTGCCCGTATTGCTATTCTGCGACCGTTCAAATGGGAGAATGCCAACGAGGTTGTGGTTATGGAAGCCGTAAAACACTACTGATAAAGTGGATTTTGTGTCACTTCTCCGAGGGTCATGGCCATATAAGAAGCTCCCATTTCATGAGGGTGGATGAGTAGGATCATATTTACCCTCACCCTCAAAATTCCCGCCCTTAGGTGCGAGTATGAAAAAGACTCCTTCCACTTGTTCACTTGTCATCGCCTCGTTTAAGAATAATAAAATTTTATGGTTATAATTAGTAGGCAGGAGGATGCATTTGTCCCCCCCCCCCCCCCCATCGTCGCAGCTCTGTGTGGGACTGTAACTATGTTTCCAGAGAGAGGGAGAGACAGAGAGAGAGAGGGAGAGAGAGGGAGAGAGAGGGAGAGAGAGAGGGTGAGAGAGAGGGTGAGAGAGAGACAGAGAGAGATAGATAGAGAGAGGGAGAGGGAGAAATCGAGAGAGAGGGAGAATGCGAGAAAGAGAGAGAGGGAGAGAGAGACAGGAGAGATAGAGAGAGAGAGCGAGGGAGAGGGACAGATGGAGAGAGAGAGAGACGGACAGATGGAGAGAAGGACAGATGGAGAGAGGAACAGATGGAGAGAGGAACAGATGGAGAGAGAGAGGGAGAGAATGAGAGAGACAGAGAGACAGAGGGACAGAGAGAAAGAGAGAGATAGAGAGATAGAGAGAGAGGGACAGGGAGAATGAGAGAAAGAGAGGGAGATAATGAGAGAGAGGGAGAGGGAGATCGGGAGATAAAGAGAGCGGGAGAGGGAGAAAGAGATGGAGAGAGGCCGAATGAGAGGGAGAGAGGGAGATAGAGAGAGAGGGAGAGAGGGAGAGACAGAGAGAGATAAAGAGAAAGGGAGAGCGAGAAAGAGAGGGAGAGAGAGAAAGAGAGAGAGAAAGAGCGAAAGAGCGAGAGAGCGGGAGAGAGGGAGAAAGAGAGAGAGGGAGAGAGACAGAAGGACAGAGAGATAAAGAGATAGGGAGAGGGAGAAAGAGAGAAAGAGTTAGAGAGCGAGAGAGAGAAAGAGGTAGGGATGGAGGGAGGTAGAGAGGGAGATAGAGAGAGAGGGAGACATAGAGGGAGAGAGGGAGAAAGAGAAAAAGAGAAAGAGAGAGAGGGAGAGAGACAGAGGGACAGAGAGAAAGAGAGGTAGATAGAGAGATAGGGAGAGGGAGAAAGAGAGAAAGAGTTAGAGAGCTAGAGAGAGAAAGAGGTAGGGATGGAGGGAGGGAGAGAGGGAGATAGAGAGAGAGGGAGACATAAAGGGAGAGAGGGAGAAAGAGAAAAAGAGAAAGAGAGAGAGGGAGAGAGACAGAGGGACAGAGAGAAAGAGAGGTAGATAGAGAGATAGGGAGAGGGAGAAAGAGAGAAAGAGTTAGAGAGCTAGAGAGAGAAAGAGGTAGGGATGGAGGGAGGGAGAGAGGGAGATAGAGAGAGAGGGAGACATAGAGGGAGAGATAGAGAAAGAGAGAAAGAGAGGGAGGGAGAGAGACAGAGACAGAGGGACAGAGAGAAAGAGAGCGAGATAGAGAGATAGGGAGAGGGAGAAAGAGAGAAAGAGTTAGAGAGCTAGAGAGAGAAAGAGGTAGGGATGGAGGGAGGGAGAGAGGGAGATAGAGAGAGAGGGAGACATAGAGGGAGAGATAGAGAAAGAGAGAAAGAGAGGGAGGGAGAGAGACAGAGACAGAGGGACAGAGAGAAAGAGAGCGAGATAGAGAGATAGGGAGAGGGAGAAAGAGAGAAAGAGTTAGAGAGCTAGAGAGAGAAAGAGGTAGGGATGGAGGGAGGGAGAGAGGGAGATATAGAGAGAGGGAGACATAGAGGGAGAGATAGAGAAAGAGAGAAAGAGAGGGAGGGAGAAAGAGAGTGGTTGAGAAAAATATTTAGAAAGCAATTCTGAAAAAGGTAGAGGGATATGTGTATAATTACATGGAGATAGGAACATGGGCATAGAGGATTAGAACCAGAGTGAGAGAGACAGAGAGGGAGAGAGAGAGAGAAAGAGAGAGAGAAAGAGATAGAGAGGGAGCGATGGAGAGAGGGAGTGATGGAGAGAGGGAGAGATGGAGAGAGGGAGAAAGAGAGAAAGACAATGAGAGAGAGTTGTTCCGCAAAACTCTTCTTATTGATTCAGTAGAGCCCTCCTTACGGCGGCTCCATTTGACACGGTAATGAAATGAGTTTCCGTTTTTGTGAGTATTTCATCATGCTCCAAGAGTGATTTTATCATGTTCCAAGACTGGGATTATCACATTAAGTACACTTTGTAAAGAAAACCTTCTTTGGTTGCTATAACCCAAGTAGGACCTGGTCTTACCGTTGCATTGGATAAAGGTTTCTTCATAAAGTGTGTATTCACTTTTGTATGTTATCACCCTTTGAATACGTTTAAAGAAGGAGGATACGGAGGAGAAGGGCCTTGATTGTAATTTCCATGAAATTTCTGCATTGATAGGAATACTAGCAGCTCTAAAAAATTCTAAAGTAGGACCTGGTCTTACTGTTGCATTGGTTAAGGTTTTGTTCATGGTAAGGTAAGGTATAATTTATGATCTGAGGTCGATGGCCTCATGTTCCCTAAGAAATTGTGTCTCACCTTTGAAAACACTTAGTGTAGTCGTAGTGAAAACTATCCCAGATGACATACTCGTATGCTCCAAAGGCAGTAAACAATTTTTGCAGCCCTCAAGAATCTACCCTATGAATTGATATCAAACTATGTCAGGGTCTCCATATACACTTTAAGTAGTGTATTAAGCTATCATAATGTGGATTCTAGAGTACAGGATCTGTTTCATGACCATGATGGATACTTAAAATGATTGGAAACGAATTGGAAACGGAATTTTTCCTTATTCTCTCAGTTTCTGAATGAATGAATAATCTGAACTGACAACGGAGAAGGTATATACGAGTATAATGATTAGATTATATTAGATTAGATTTATTTAAGGGTGTTATGCACCGCGACCTTGAAAGATCTATTGTGATGGCCGTACTTATTTGACAGATGAGGATAGTCTCATCTACAGATCTTTGTTCAGGTTAATTTCCGACAGGAACTCATGTATTTTGGAGGAATTAAGTTGAGGGACCTTGCTCATATCTAAGGTATATTCTCCAATTCTTTTGTCTGCCTATGGTCTGCAGTCTGTGATCAGGTGCAGTGATAAACAGATGGTAGGTAGGTAGGTAGGAGTGGCCGCCCAGTTTGCCAAAACCATACTTGAGCACACATAATGGCCCATTGTGACACCACGGCGTGGCGCCGTTCAAACCGATAATATATAAATATCAAGGCGTGAGTGCTGAATGAAGATCAGACCAACGTATTGCATTGTGGGGTAAAGTATATTGGCCCAATTTAGGGGAATTGTATGGGCCCCATTTAAGATATAGTATAAAATATTTACACATTCTTCGACACTTCTGATTCTTTCGATCTTTGTCAGCTGTCAAATTTCATTCCTTGATGTCTTAAAATTGACTCTTCTCTTCTGCAGTTGAGGTTGTATTTCGTATAGTTTCCGAGTTATTAAACATGCTCCAAAAGCATTAAGGAAGTGCAGCTTCTTGCAGCGGAAACAAGACTGAGAGTAGGTGAAAGGACCATTGCTTACATGATACTATAAATATGACTAGAAAAGCACCAAGAATGATACAACTCGAGATTTCTGCAAGGTCGTTGCCTATGCTGTCATAACTTGGAAGGTCTTTTATACTTCCAGCGTAAAAATAAAGCTTGTGTGCCTGTTTTGCTGTTGCGGTTTGTGGTTTGTGAATTCACATCTCGGAGGTGGAGTGGGCTCCGGTAATGACCGTTCCACCACCATAAACATTGATTCTATTCTGCTATCAATATTTTGTTTTTGTTCGTGCCTTCCCTCCTCACTTCATACGTGACTCACTTTAGATTTTATACAATTACGCATTACGCCCACTTGTGTAGGGCACACTCAAAGTGCGGCATGACCAACGCATCTTGTGCCTTTTAGCACGGTGGACATTCTGCTGTCCGTATTGTGACTGATTGTTTACCATTTTTTGCCACTGGTTACTAAATTGCTAATAGCAGGGAGGTAGTGAGCGATGGATTGGGTGGGGATTGGGGTTGGAGTTGGGATTGGGGTTGGGGTGCGGTCCACTCGCGTTGGTACGTTCTGGATGTCAATAAGGCTTTACCAACCTGACTCACTGACTAACGGACTCACCCACTGACTAACTGAGGCAATGCTGACAAAAGTTCCCCCTCCCCGACAGCATGAAATGCAATTGAATTTATAATACGCTGACACTAGTTGTGGCAGCTCAGGCAGCCTTCGCAGAAATGAGGCTGATTATGCGCCAGTCGGAGAAATATGTGTGAAATGAGAATATGGCTGAAATATATTATAAGATTTTAAAATATTCCCGCATATTTGTAAGGATATGCAAATGAAATCGCACAAAAAAATAGAAATGAAGACGAAGGAGGAACGCCACAAGGCACATTCACGTGAGCGAAATGAGAAAAAATGCTGACTCAATTGTGGGATTTCATTCAAGGCAGCTTCACAATATGTGTGCGGATGAATACAAATAATTTGAAAGATATAAAGGCAAATTCTGAGGATGGTAAACGCAAATTCTGGCAACAGAAGATACTATAAAAAGAGAAGTCACCCCCGTAATCCTCAGAAGCAAAAATAAAAAGAAAATTTGAAGCAGATGAAGGAAAAAAAAAGTGAAATTCTCTGTATTAAAATGCACTTCAGGAAAACTTCTTCCAATTTCTTGACTAAACAAACAAACAATTTCTTGACAAATCACTCCCAGTAAAGTTACCAGGACTCATTTGTGATGCAGTGGACTTTTCCCTCTGGGACTTCTCTTATTATATTCCTTAAACTAAGAGTGTGCAATGATGCCCTTTCTCTATATCACATAACTGAATAGTATAGCGATCTCTTTCACACTAATGAACTGAATTCCAGATCACTATGGAACGTTCTGGAAAGGTCTTGAAATGTATGTTCTGAAAGCTAATACCAAACATCCGCTTGCTTGAGTTCTGTTGTGAATAGTCAGCTGTAAGTGTGAGTAAAAAAAAAAAAAATTTTTTGTTAAGGAATATCTGTATAAAATATCTTCCGAAAGAACAAGAAGAATGATGCTTAAATAAGGATACACTTAAGTGAATTTCCTTGACAGAGTAAAGAACATTTCCTCGTGTAAATAAGATATCAACAATTGTGTGTTGTCGCTACCCAGACAGACGTACAACGAGTATTGCTTTCACTTACCGTGAAGAAGAAATGGCAGAGGATTAAGCACAGGAAACTCATGAAAGGATAATGGAGCAACTGGTGATATGAATATTAGTCATCATCTGGTGAAATTAATGGTTCTACTGGAAACTAAAAAGCAACGACTTCAAAGTGGTGACAATAAAGTACTTTTGTCAATTTGAGATATCGGTCATAGATATGCACGATTGACTCCAAAATGAAACACTGATGAAACTTCAAATGGCTATAACTTCTATACAGTGGGTCTTACACCGTGGCAACAAAACGAAGAAAAGTAGAGTAGAATAGAGACGCAGGTGAGTAAGACACCTACAATGAACTTCGCACCCAATTCCTTTGAAGAAGACAATATATCGAGCAAGGAAGAATCAAGCCAGTTTTTTCAGGTGCTAAAATGGAGTTTCCTTTGTACTTCAAACTAGGCAAACATCGAAGGAGTGCATCATAAATAAAGCATCCACAAGCCTACGACACTGGACACTGAACAACAAGAGACGATGATAGAAGAAAATGGCAGCATGTGTACCGTTGTGATAAATGGGGAACACTGTACAGATTGACTGGATGCCAAGTATATCCGATCATTAATTCTTATTATAACTTAACCCTCAAAAAATGTGAAGCTAAAATACTCATAACTATTGATACGTTGGAGGGGTACTGCGTAGAAAGAGATAAAGAGATAGAAAGGTCCAGATAAAACTTCGCAGGTTTGGTGTAAGAAGCATTTGGAGAGCTGATGTAAACCATTTTGTGGAAGCTAACGAATTTGTTGCAGCTTGTTTGGAGATTTCACACGGGAATAATTTCTCTGAGATACAGGTATTTAATGACATCTTCAGTCAGTCCCCAGGAATAGAAAAAATATGACCAGAAAGTTTAAGAGAACTTTCAAATTCACTACGAGAAAAATATGTAGAAAGCAATTCTGAAAAAGGTGGAGAGATATGAGTGGAATTACATGGAGATGGGAACATGGGCATAAAGGATTAGAACGCGAGAGAGAGATAGATAGATAGCATAGAAATGTGGAGAGATATACATATATTAAATTCCTTATAAGAAGATAATACTTCGAGCAATATGTACTGCAGGAGGTGTGTGGATGAGGAGGAGGAGGAGACTGTGGAACATCTCTTCTGTAGTTGCCCCGCTCTGGCTAGAAGCAGAGCGGGCTCTTTAGGCAAATACGATTTTAACTCTCTTACAGAAGTGTCCAGAGCGAAGGTCAAACAAATCCTGCGCTTTATTAGGGCTTCGAAATGGTTTGACGAGTAAATCAGAGGTTCATTGTTACGCGGTGATATCACAATGGACCCATGGTGATCTGAGGGAGTTGGTCTGTAGACCAGCTGTCACGATGAACTAAACTAGCCTATATTACTATAACCTCAGGACACAATTCGTGTGCTTTCCAACAAGCCCCTCGGATATGTATTGAAGGCATCCTCAAGTAACCACCGGCATACACTCTCACAACAAGCCAAACATTTTAATCACCACAGAACTTTGGAGGGGTGAGAAAGTAATTTCTCGAAAATGCTCAGTGACAAAGTAGCGAGTTAAGTAGTAAAAAATCCCTAAATCAGTAACAGTGTAGATTCAGAGTACCGCACAGGACAAGAGTAAATCCGCAATTAAAACAAAAACAACAAAAATGCTCCCCTTTCCACAACTGCGAGTTAACTGGTGGGGCTCCCCTCAGCGGCTCCTCGGCTCGGCTCATCTGAGCACCGAACTGAACAAAGGCGGACAGGAATTTATTAAATATAAACTAAGAGCTTCCATAATGACACGCCTGCATTAACTAAGACCGCTCGGAACATGACATAAATTTGCTTTTGTGCGGGGCAAATGGTGTCCCATAAGTAGGTAGCTTAATATTCATCCAAAATAATACTAATAATCATAAAAATGTACTCGTAAGCTTTTAAAAAACTTGAAGGACATAAAATGCAGATGACCGTAAAAAATTGCGACAATGCTGCAGAAATTAAAAATGTGAATGTTGCTGTGGGTGCGGTGCGGTGGGCTGCGGTGGGGTGAGTTGTGGTTGTAGCTATTATTGTGGTTGCTCTTGCTTTTGTTGTTCTTGGTGTTGTGTGGCATCGAATGTTCGACAAATTTGCAAGAAGTGGTGCCCAGCAGAGAAAAGAGGAAGTTCGTTAAGGATGAAATTCGGTAGAAAGATTAAAGGAGTCAGATTAGGAGTCAGGGTTTTTGGGTACTACACATGAGAGCCTTCACAAAAAATGCCCATCGAAATAGACATGGCAAACTATGCAGAGGAAGAGTGTGCCTCGTCTATCTGATGATTGACAAGAGTTGGGACGAATGTGCTGTCGGTCGCACTGTGGATAAAGTGTGTATTCAGTTTCGAATATTGTGACCCTCGAAATACGTTTAAAGAAGGAGGATATGGAGGAGAAGGACCGTGACTGTAATTTCCATAAAGTTTTTCCATTGATAGGAATGCTTGGAGCTCTCATAATATCTGAAGTTGGAGTCTGAAGAATCGCTTACTTAGCTATAAAGTGGCTCAACGCCTCGTTCTCTGCTTTCCAGACATAAGTAAGATCAGAAATTTTTTCCCAGGTACTAAAGAAGGAGGATATGGAGGAGAAGGAACTTGACTGTATTTTCCCTAAAATTTTTCCATTGATAGGAATACTCGGAACTCTCAGAATATCTGAAGTTGGAGTCTGAAGAACCGCTTATTTTGCTATAAAGTGGCCCAACGCCTCGTGCTCTGCTTCTCAGACAAAAGAAATATCAGAAATTATTCCCCTGGTACTCAATTGGGGGTACTACTGATGATCTAGTAATACTAATATCAATAAAGGCGTGTTGAAGGAAGTCAGGCATTATTCTTAGGCGGGTACATAAAAGAAGTAATACGTTTAACTTCGTGGGATAACTTAGTGTTCAATTGTGTCTTTCCAGTGGGTTACTTCTGCCTCTTCCACCATTGTCCCAACATGGATTTCTGAAGTGTGGTTCCACAACTACTGCGAGTATTCTATCACTACTTTGAGTATGATACCAATACTTTTAGTAGACTCATCAGATCGGAGTATTCATAAAATTAGCAAATATGGAAGGTATTTGGTAAAATGATCCTTAAGGCATTTGATAAAATGATCCTTATGTTAGGTTGGGATAGACTGGCCAGCCCGGAGGGCCACACATACACCTGCAAGGTCCTTTACGGTGCCAGATGGATATCCATTTAAGATCTCTGGTATGAATCGTTAAACAGAGAGACGATTTTAGGCAATCTTAAGAGCGAAACCATCCCTAGTTGTGCGAGCTCTTCTAGTCCTTCAAACCAAGGGGCTCCCAGATGTGCGACCTCTTCTAGTCTTTCAAACCAGGGGGCTCCCAGATCTGATAAGCGCGTTTTCGATATTGCGGGGCATAGGCATAGTAGATGCTCCAGAGTTTCTCTTGTGCCTTGCTCCCCACACTTCCTGCATTCACTATTGTTTGTGAGTCCCATGCTTTTAGCGTGTACCGCCGTTAGACAGTGACCTGTGAGTATTCTTACTACCGTTCTGCAATTCTTTCTCGGAAGTGCCAGTAACGATTTGGTCTGAGTGCCGTACGGTTTGCACATGAGCTTTGCGATCTTACATGTGGCAGTACTCCACCTTTCTTCTACCTTTCTCATCATGTCATCTTCAATACGGCTGCTGATCATTCTTAGAGGCGTCAGTACGTTACTAACTTGCTCGTTGGGTAGTAAGATACCACTTTTAGGAATGGCATCCGCACTCTTATATCCTTGTATGTTCTTATGTCCTGCCACCCAGTAGATATGCAGGTTCCGATTGGTGGCCAGTGGTTGGCCAAGGCAACCCATAGTTATGTAACTCTCTTCTAGTACCCATAGTGCAAGCTTTGGAGTATTCCAAGCACGATTTTACTACCGACTTCATCTTCGGCTTCGAGTTCACCTCCGACTCTAACTTCAAGTTCGACTTCACCTCCGAAATCTCCTCCAACTACAACTCTGACTTCAACTTCAAATTTTAATCCAACTCCGACTTCAACTCCGACTTCCACGCCAACTCCGACTCAAACTGCGACTTCCACGCCAACTCCGACTCAAACTCCGACTTCACCTCCGACTTCCACGCTAACTCCGACTCAAACTGCGCCAACTCCGACTCAAACTCTGACTTCAACTCCAAGTTCAACTCCAACTTAGACTTCACCTCCGAATTCCACGCCAACTCCAACTCAAACTGCGACTTCCTCGCCAACTCCGACTCAAACTGCGACTTCAACTTCGACTTCCACGCCAACTCCAACACAAACTCCGACTTCAACTCCGACTTCCACGCCAACTCCGACTCAAACTGCGACTTCCACGCCAACTCCGACTCAAACTCTGACTTCCACTCCGACTTCCACGCCAACTCCGACTCAAACTGCGACTTCCACGCCAACTCCGACTAAAACTGCGACTTCCACGCCAGCTCCGACTCAAACTGCGACTTCCACGCCAACTCCGACTTCCACGCCAGCTCCGACTCAAACTGCTACTTCCACGCCAACTCCGACTCAAACTGCGACTTCTACTTCGACTTCCACGCCAACTTCAACTCCAACTTCGACTTCAATTCCAACTTCAGCTCCAACTTCGACTTCAGTTCCTAATTCACCTCCAATTAAAACTTTGACTCCAAATTTAGCCTGACTCACTCACTCTCACTCCAACTCTAATTCTACCTTCGACTTCACTTCAACTCCAACCCCAACAGTGACTGCAACTCCGATGTCAACTCAGCTGCACATATCTGTTTTATATACTTTACATTTTCTACATTTTCTACCTGCCTTCGTAAGTTTTCTACATAGAAGCTTAGAACATTCAAAAATGCATGTTTTTGCTTAACTCGCACCTCCGGGCAGGTGACCAATTTTTCTGCTGGGTACTCTCAGGTATGTGTTTACGTGCCCACAAGCAAGTGTGTGTGTGTGTGTGTGTGTGTGTGTGTGTGTGTGTGTGTGTGTGTGTGTGAATTTGTGTCTGCCCTCAAATATCCTGCAAGCAATCCGAACAACTGTAAACTGAAAAGAAGTTTCACAGCTTAAGCGCCAGATTACACGCACGATGGGGTCTTCCACCAGCACCGAACAGAGCAGAATAGAGCAGAGCACAGAACGGAGCAGTACAGCATGGTGGGGTACGGCAAGGAGCGGTGCGGCACGCCACGCAGGAGAACGAAATTCAATCCCGGCCGAGCCGTAGTTCAGCAAGCAAGCGCATAAGACGCTAACGGAGTGTTGGTGACAAACCCACAGAGAGGGGAAAATTAGGGAGCTGGGTGGGCAAGGGTGTATGCGTGTGTCCGTCTGTCCATCCATCCCAGGGGTAGGGTAGAGAAGTTCCTTGGAACATTGACGTTGATGTTTATGATGATGTTGTCGCTTGTGTGCTGCTGTTACTGCTGCCACTGCTGCTCATTGTTTGTGGCTGCAACATAAAAATCAAATTTATGTTGCAGAAAACATTTTTAATACACGACAGCATAATGGCAAAGGCAACGGCAATGGCAACGGCAACGTCAATGGCAAAGGCAACGGCAATGGCAATGGCAACGGCAGCGGCAGCGGCAACGCAACGTCGACAGTTGTGTGTGGACATAAGGATTGATGATGAGCCAAGGAAGCGTTTTATGACACACACAGCGAGGGGCACATTAGATTTTCTGCTGAAAGGACAAAATATGATGTTGTCAAAGTTGAGTGCCAACAAGAGCCAAGATTTTTTTTTGTCTTTTTTTTGTGGTGTTCCTCCTTTCCCTTTGCCACTTACGTGCTGAATTTTCCAAAAAAGCGCCAACAACAACAACAAATATCTAGTAAATAATACTTCAACTGTAGCGCACTCCATGCTAAATCCATTAACTGTATCATTTATGCAGGTAGAGGCGGGAGAGGAGCGCTCTGCGAAACACTCTGAACGCCCTGATACACCATTCCCCACACCCCGCCACCCTCTCAGCAACACTCGTAATATTTCAATTGCTCTCTCTGCTCACACTAAACGCACGAAGCAAACTTTGCCATTCAGAATTCGTCAAAGCTGAGTTAATTTGGACCGGTCGACCACTTAGTTTTGGTCGCAACCGCAATTGCGATGGCGTAGGATGCAGTCCAGCTACAGAAGCTAGTGGCAGCTTAGAGGAGAGTATAATTCCATAATACTAACTAAGTCTCACATAACATGAGTACTCGGAAGTTGTGGTGTGTGTCATCTGTAGTACACGGCAGCGAAAAGGACGTCGTTCAGTGGCACTCAAAAGCTTGCTGAACTTAGAAGAAACTGATGAGCAGTGTTTGTTTTGGACTTGTCTAGAGACGTTTCTATCTCTTTTGGGAACATGGTTTATTGATTCTGAGGTCTATAAATCTGGTTCCAATGCCCTTTGGGAGTTGGGCGTCTATATTACTCAACATCTTTCGGAGCAGAGTCTTAGGTTCAGTTAGGTTGTCGTGACAGCCTGTCTACTGACTAACTCACTCAGATCACTATGGATCCATTGCGATACCGCGCATCACCGCACCCCTACATTACTCGTCAATCCATTTTGAAGCCGTAAAAAAGCGCAG
The DNA here is from genome assembly GCA_920105625.2 of Clusia tigrina. Classification (NCBI taxonomy): domain Eukaryota; kingdom Metazoa; phylum Arthropoda; class Insecta; order Diptera; family Clusiidae; genus Clusia; species Clusia tigrina. The sequence continues at coordinate 191,861,547 of OV050032.1, forward strand.
GATTTGTTTGACATTCGCGCCAAACACTTCCGTAAGAGAGTTGAAAGCGTATTTGCCTGAAGAGCCGCCCACTCTGCTTCTAGCTAGAGCCGGGTACTTACAGAAGAGATGTTCCACAGTCTCCTCCTCCTCCTCATCCCCACAGCTTCTGCAGTATTCATGAGAGAATACTCGCAGCCTGAGACCATTCCTGCCCAATACCAGTTATACAAGCCAATTACCAGTTATACAAGCCAGAACTTTAGAGATATCTTCCCTCGACAGGGCAAGCAAGTCTCTAGATTTCCTGCTATTAAGCCCCGGCCGCATTAGCCTGGTCGTTAAGCAAGTGCCTTAGTGTGCCCAAGACTTATTGGCCTCACGCGCGACCCTATCCTTCAACATCAGTTTACAGATGGCAATTGATATTCCAACCTCGCATATGTCCGTGCATAAAGGAAGGTTGGTACCCCGTCTGGGAGCTCATCAGCCCCACAGTTCCCCTCAATATCTCTATGTCCCGGAACCCATATAAAGCGTACCCTGAAAACGGTGCTGATACCATTCAGGGCTGCCCGGCAATCCTGAGCAACCTTTTCTTTCAGTGCCGCCGAGTTCATTGAGTTGATGGCCGCCTGGCTATCCGAGTAGATATATTTATTTCTTCGGTTTTCCAATATTGGAACGTAGATGGAAATCTTCAAAAAGACTTTGGTCGCATTGCGGCACCAGAAGTGTAGGATTCTTACCCACTAACCATCATCTTCATCGCAATCCGAGTAGATATTTATTATGATCTTTGATACGGCGTGTCTACTTAAGTAGACGGCTACCTCCTTTATGGCTAGGACCTCTGCTTGATAAACACTGCAGTGGTCGGGAAGACGGAACGAAAGCTTCAGTTCCAGAGAAAACTCCAAGGCCGACTCTATCGTCAAGCTTGGATCCGTCGGTGTAGAAATTCAGTTCCCCCCTCTTCCATGGCATGGGTGTTTGCCACTCCCTTCTAGACGGAATATGTGTCTGGAAGTGCCTATCAAAGTTGAGATTAGATATAGAGTGGTCAATATGTTTGATCCAACTACTCCAGGTGTGCACGATAGTCGAGTGGTCAGTCTGCCGATCTTTCCATAACGCTCTGTATTTCAGCCTTAGCGCTGATACGTCGGCCACTTCTTTCCCTATCAGATCTCCATGGTATGGGTGTTTGCCACTCCCTTCTAGACGAAATATGTGTGGAGATATGCAGAGTCTTATACTGCTTATTTGAGTCCCTCCCAGTCGGAAGATTGCAGTTGTTAGAGCCCTCGAAATTCCTATATTTCGACAGTGGCAACTGAAAAGTTTTCCAAGACTTACAAACTTTCTTACTATCATGTTAGATCTGTCTTCAGATGTCATCTTTAGATTCTGTGGAGAAAGTGACGAAATCTCACTGCACCTGATCACAGACTGCGGACCTTTGGCACACAAAAGACTCAGTTGTTTTGGAGAACATATCTTAGATATGACCAAGAACCCTCAACTTGATTCCTCCAATAGACATAAATTCCTGTCGGAAATAAACCTGAAAGAAGATCTGTAGATGAGACTACCCTCATCTTTTGAGTAAATAGGGGCGTCACAATAGATCTTTTCGGTCGCCTCCAATAAATGTGTTTACTATCATGTAATGGAAATGGAAGATCGAATTTTCACTTGAGAATAAAGAGTATGCAGTAGGCTGCTTCCTTGATAGCTTTCGATAACACTGATTTCCCCCACATCAACAGATCAATCCAAAACAGAGGTGTCGACCAGACAACATGTAGATGGATAAACGATATCCTACATGGGAGAAAGATCTAGCCTTCTATGGGTTTAACTAACTTGCAGGTTCAGGCAGCAAAAGGGTGTCCTCAGGAGGGGTGTTGTCTCGACTTTATTGGTCGATTGTTGTTGGCGAACTACTGCAATTACTAACGAATAACGGGTGTGACGTACAGGGATATGCGGACGCCCTAGTCGTACTTATCAGAGGAAAATTTGAAGACACAATTTCAGATCTACTCCAGAGTACACTGACCCTGATATCAAATTGGTGCAGGGGGTGGGACTTAATTATTGTCATTTATTGTCATTTTCACTAGGAAAAGGCTTGGGGAGAACTTCAGAGATTCTTCTATTTGGGTGAAAATATTGCTTTCTCGAGAGAATTTAAATTCTTACACTTGATGCTAAGCTGCTTTGGAATAGTCACCCAAATAGAACCATAAAAGAGGCAAGGCCACAATATGGACCAGCAAAAGATTAGTGGGTACAAATTGGGGACTAAATCCAAAGATGTCGCTGCGGCTGTACACAGTGTTTACAAGACCCGCCTTTATTTTTAATGGAATGGTTTCAAATCCTTATAAGTCATGCTTCGTAAAGTTCTGCTGGAAGGATTTTATAACGCTGATCAAAGTTAACCCTACAAGACCTGTAATTGCCTATGCGGCACCAGTATGGTGCAAGAAGCTAGACAAAGTTACACCTAGGGCCAAGATCAATAGAGTACCAAGACTTGCCTGTGTCTATGTAACAGGGGCTATTAAGTCTACTTTGACTGCCGCCGTTGAGGTTTTGTTCAATCTTCCCCCGATTGATTTATTTATTAAGAAAGACGCTTTACAATTTGCGGCAAAGCTCATCTTAGATAATGAATCATCCTTTAAGGTTTCTATTGAGATAAGGAATAGGAATGAGCAACAAATCTTTAACCCTAAGCGACTTCTGCAAAATCAGTTACAACTTCCAACATAACTTCAAGGTCACATTCCCCGATAGGGTTAATTGGGAACAGAATAGACCTAAACCTTCACATATGTCTCATGTATGACATACAGACGACTTCAAAATGGATGAAGGTATACGAAGGAGTAGAAGTATTTGGTGGAAGATCCAGAAGGTGCCTTGTTAGCACCATAGGACATGAGAACTCAGTGCTTCAAGCCGAAATTTATGGAACAGAACTTTGCTTAAGACAAGAACTAGAAAGTGACACCATTAATTGTCACATCCTTATTCACTCAGACAGCATGGCTACGTTTCTAGAACGTAGCGCGTTTGGAATCAAATCCACACTAGTTTGGGAATGCCTTCTTCTACCGGAAAGGTCAGCATCAAGAAACAGAATTCACCTGAAGAATGCTTCAATAACCTACAATCGTAAGTGCCACAAATAAGGTTGCAATTTACTGGGTCCCCGGGGTCATTCAGAGATCGAAGGCTGATGAAATTGCTGACGAACTGGCTAGGGCCGGTACAGCACGAACCCTCATAGTTTCAGAGCCATACTGTGGTATCAACTGGGAAAGTCTGCTTTGGGTTGAACTAACATATGGCACATGGAGAACGAAGAGGCAGACGAGCTCCTAGCCATTCCTTCATCTCGTATTTTCTGGAGCTCCCAGGATAGGCCACAGAATGATTCAGATATTGTAAAGGTAGATGAGCTCGCTAGATAACTAACCCATTTCTAGCAATTCCTAAATCTCGTATTTTGTGGAGCTCCCAGGTAAGCCCCGAAATGGTTCAGGTCCTGTAAAGACAGATGAGCTCGCTAGATAACTACCCCATTTCTAGCCATTCCTTAATCTCGTATTTTGTGGAGCTCCCAGGATAGGCCACAGAATGATTCAGATATTGTAAAGGTAGATGAGCTCGCTAGATAACTAACCCATTTCTAGCAATTCCTTAATCTCGTATTTTGTGGAGCTCCCAGGATAGGCCACAGAATGATTCAGATATTGTAAAGGTAGATGAGCTCGCTAGATAACTACCCCTTTTCTAGCCATTCCTTAATCTGGTATTTTGTGGAGCTCCCAGGATAGGCCACAGAATGATTCAGATATTGTAAAGGTAGATGAGTTCGCTAGATAACTACCCCTTTTCTAGCCATTCCTTCATCTCGTATTTTCTGGAGCTCCCAGGTAAGCCACGGAATGGTTCAGGTCCTGTAAAGACAGATGAGCTCGCTAGATAACTACCCCTTTTCTAGCCATTCCTTCATCTCGTATTTTCTGGAGCTCCCAGGTAAGCCACGGAATGGTTCAGGTTCAGATGAAATCGCATGAAAGTTTCAGCTACCCTAATATCTTTTGTTTCCATCCAACATTGGTGTGACTTTTTTCCTAGACAATCCTTAATCTCGTATTTTGTGGAGCTCCCAGGTAAGCCACGGAATGGTTCAGGTCCTGTAAAGACAGATGAGCTCGCTAGATAACTACCCCTTTTCTAGCCATTCCTTCATCTCGTATTTTCTGGAGCTCCCAGGTAAGCCACGGAATGGTTCAGGTTCAGATGAAATCGCATGAAAGTTTCAGCTACCCTAATATCTTTTGTTTCCATCCAACATTGGTGTGACTTTTTTCCTAGACATTCCTTAATCTCGTATTTTGTGGAGCTCCCAGGTAAGCCACAGAATGGTGCAGGTCCTATATAGGCAGATGAGCTCGCTGAAAAAGGGGTAGTCATCTAGCGAGCTTATCTACCTTTACAATACCTGAACCATTCCGTGGCTTACCTGGGAGCTCCACAAAATATGAGATTAAGGAATGGCTAAGAAAAAAATCACACCAATATTGGATGGAACTGAAAGATATTAGGGTAGCTAAAACTTTCATGCCATTCCATCCTCTCAAGAGAACTAAAGAGATACTGAGCTTGACTCGGTCAGGTATTCGCACTGCCACGGGACTTTTGACTGGGCACTCTTGAGTAATGAAACCCCTTTACAACATGAGAATCACCCAAAATGACCTCTGCAGGTTGTGTAATGAAGAGGGGGAAACAGCTGAACATCTGCTTTGTCACTGTAATGGTCTCATATGGACCCGGCTTCGTTACTTAAGGAACCATTTCCTAGAACCGGTAGATATAACACACAAATCCTCTAAGGAAATCTCTGATTCCGTTATGAATACTAGACTTGGGGAGTATTTGTAAGGAATAGAGCATGTCACAACAGGTCTATTTGGCCACAATGACTTGGTGACTAGTTCCCCTTCTCAGTACAATCTCTCTATCTGGACATATATACAGATGTTCGATGATACTAATCTGCTTATATAGAACATCTGTTTTATAGATTTCTGTGGAATTTCCATTTATTTTTCGGTGCTCCAAGTTGTGAAACAAATACTCGCTCACTCATTGCTGAAGGTCGTGAGCGGTGGTGAGCAACTCAGACCTCCCTACTCTGGTGCTGAACAATCGACAAACTGAATCAACAATCTACAAACTGGTCCAGCTCAGAAGTTGGGCACTTAACGCTTGTTTATCATTTGCGGTCAATCGATAAGCAAATATTTTGTTTTCTTTTTTTGTAAACAAACGATCATAAATAATTTTATTATTTGTTTTTTTTTTGTTTCGTAATTTTTTAATTGTTTTTATTTTGATCGCAATTCTTTTTTGTTCATGTTTAAATTGCGTTTGCGTAGTCTTACTAATATAAACAAGTGCGAGCTTGTTAGTGTAAAATAAGGTAACAGTAAATATTACTGTACTAACTCAGAGGAATACTATCGCTAAAGGGCGGCACGGGCGGGCGTCGCCGTCCCACACACACACACACACACACACACTCAGCCAAAGAATGAGCCCCGGGAGGCGACGGCTCCGGCGAAATTCGAGCCCGAGCCATTCCGGTGCGCCTCAATGGCCTGGTAGTTCAGGAACCAGAAGGGGCGCTTGTCTTCGGGCACACGACTCAGCTGATCGATCAAGAGGGCGTCGCCGTGAGCGTCCAGCGGCAGTGGTACGCGCTGAGCGGTATTGCCGGCAGTAGCCCCAGCTGTGGCCGTCGCTGTCGCTATCCCCGTCGCTGTCCCTGCCACTGTCGCTGTGGTGGTGGCTCCACCAGCCGCAGGTGCAACATCTCCGAAGCGATTGACCAGTATGAACGGTGGTGCGGTCGTAGCTAAGGGCACGTAACTGGACTCGGGTGCCACTACGGACCAGCCCAAGGGCGGTCGTTGTGGCTCGCCAAATGCTATTGTGTTGGTGGTGATATTATCGGGCTCCCCGAAGCGATTCGCTACGTCCACACTGCCACCGGCCGCAACGCCTGGGCGGTACTTGTCCTTCTGCGTGCCGAGTGGACGACTGCCTGCGTAGGGCGGTCGCTGGGCGCGCACTGTACTCTCGAGCAGGCTCATCGTCAGTGTGAGGAACACAATCGTCAGGAATTGTCTGGGCATTTTTCCCACAAAACTTTTGCTTTCGCTGCAGCTCTGAACTTTCACTTGAATTGATTGGATTGGATGTTGGTGTTTGGCCTCCTTGTCGTAGTTCTTGTGTAGATTTGCGCTGGAATTGTTGCTTGCTTTCGAACTGCTCGTCTAATCCCGACTGCTTGAGCGTTGTGCGGACGCTCAGTAATTTATATGCGCTCCGCGTTTTTTCGCAGATCAGAAGGGGGCCTTTTTTCTTTATTTTTGCTTTCAATCTATTTTCATCCGCGCTTACTCACTCAATCGCCAGCGAACGTTCGTGAACGCTTATCGCGTCGGCGCCGACTTCGGCTCTGGCTGCGGCTCTGCCTTTGGCTCTGGCTCTGCCTTTGGCTCTGGCTCTGACTGTGACTGTGGCTCTGCCTTTGGCTCTGGCTCTGCCTTTGGCTGTGACTATGGCTCTGCCTCTGCTTCTGCCTTTGGCTCTTGCTCTGGCTCCGACTGTGACTATGGCTCTGCCTCTGCTTCTGCTTCTGCTTCTGCCTCTGCTTCTGCCTCTGGCTGTGTCTGTGACTCTTGCTCTTGCTTTCGGCTTCATCTTGATCTCTGAGACTTGGGATCAGTTGTGTTTATTTTGGTTTTAATTGTCTTTTTGTGTCTTGGGCTAGTTTGCAGTACACAATGAGTCGTGCGGCAGCGTTTCTCTAACTTTTTGCTTTGTTGCAGGCTGTTCAACGTATTTCTTTAAGTCAGTATTCCAGAACGATTTCGAATATTTTCAACTTTGTTTGAAAAAGGAATAAAAAGCTTGTCAATGAGAAAAAGAAAAATCAAAAGTAGTGATTGTGAAGTTGCAAATTGAGGGAAGTGTGGATAAAGATGTGTACCATTGATCTGAAACAATTTGTGATAATATATCAGAAGCTATGATAATATAAAGAAGCTATAATGATATATCAGAAGCTTATTCTTAATTCCTCTGCCATCCATAGGTTGCGGAAACATTAAGTATTCCTCGTTAGTTTTTCTTCAGCTTTCAACTGATTTATTATTATGGACTAAATTCAACGACGAGCCAAGTACGACTACGCCAAAAACATATCAACAAAGTCCATGGAAACTCAACAATGTCAAATCAGGCATCGCTGAAAATCCGGAACCAGATTACTTAAACATTACTTCGAACCGTAACTTTGGACTTCAATGCATCCAAGTGCTGAATTTTGATTTGGAATCACTGCAGCAGATCCGAAATCGTTTGCAGAATATCACTAGATCACTTGAGTTTCTCAGGAATTCAATTATAGAAAGAACTTTCTTTAATTATGAAATAAACTAAAACAATCACGCATCATGATGATTGTATAAAACGGACTATAAATTTGCTGTATTGATCTGTATTGATGTGAGTAATTACTGAAATATTGGCACAACTTTCAAGGCGACTTAATTAAACAATCTTTTACAAGTTTATTGAACTTGATCCTGAACCATTAGAAGCATCCTTAATTTTATTGATGTGATTAATCACTGAAACATTGACACAACTTTCAAGGCGACTTAATTGAACACCCATTTTCAAGTTAATTGAACTTGATCCTGAAACATTAAAATCATCTTCAATTTTATTGAAAGTGATTCTAAACACTATTGAACAATCCTCGTAAGATTTGAGTTCCCATAATTTTAGTTTCTAATTCTGAGTGTATGAAGCACACTCCAAACTACCTATTCATATCCGATTCCGAGGATGCATTTTCTCCCCATTTTCTTCATTAGAACAGACATTAACTAACGACTTGCTTAGAGAAACTAAAGTGGATGTGATCCCACAGAGGAAGCACAATAGAACAGTTGACTGTATCGAATGGTTTGAAAACTGTACCAGAATTGAAGAATGTTCGATCACCTCCTGCCAGAATTAAGACTGTTGGATCACCTCCTTCAATCCAAGGCTGGACGAATGTCTTACGAAATATTTTGTGCAATCGCTGTAGAAGTGTGGGCGTCCTTATACATGTAGCTCTATTGATTCCACTTAGATTGTAGGTATAAGTAAATAAACGGAAGATTTTCTTGGATTCAACCCGGAAATAAACACTCAAATGGCTTCGATAATGCACGCACTATCCTGGTCGACAAATATTCTTCAGGAGAATTTGGTATTATTTTATCAGTTCCAGAAACAGAGCAGACAATTTTCTAAGTTAGTAGAGACACATATAAATATGATTAGTAGAAACTAAGAGACTTATATCCATATATTAGATCCCATAAAAATTTGACCAAACCGAAGAGAAGAAATATTGGATTTGCATTGTTAGGATTCTCTAAAGAAAATAATCGCTGCATTTCTCGCATGTGTGGAATCTTTCGTCACACAAATGGCCTCCAGAGCTGGGTTTCATGATGCGCTTAGGAGAAGTCCAATTTGCTCGGACCTTTTCTCATAAAATGAGGATGAATATCACCAACTCCAGTATGAAACGATTATTCTCCTTGAACTCCTTGACTATTCTCCTAGTTTCCAAGGATTATTGGTTGATGGTGCGGATGATCGATACCACTTGCAATGGGGTTGGTCCACTCTGGCTCTTGACGCCTCCTGCAACAACCCAGAGAAAATAATGTGACAAAACGAGAGTAACTGCAACCGTTGCAACAATCCCAATTAATAATTCTTTGAAATTGTTTATTGATCTGGGTCAGCTGAACACACACACGCACCCATGTATATGTGTATATATGCTAATATATAGTGTCGTCATTTATTAAATTTTCTAGGCCATTTGATACTTAAGTAAACGCAATTTGTACTATGCACATTTGTTGAAAGAAGTTCTGCTCACGAAAGCTATTCTTTGCACGATGATTCAAGAAACTATTTCTGTTTAGTGTCTTTATTGAGGAAAAATGTAAACGCATCGTTAATGGAACTTTTATCCTCATCATAATGGAAAAACGAGGTGAGGCTATTAAATTGTTTTTCCTTCACTTTTTGCATATAATATGTTTAGATTATATATTATATATTTAATATAAATATTTTATTACTTATATAGTTATTTATATACTTATTTATTACTTTACCTGTCCATTTTCAACCGATCAGTATTCAAACTCTCAATCTTTAATTTGTCCATATTCAAACTATCCGTATTAAATCTGTCCATATTCAAATTGTCAATCTTCAATCTGTCAATATTGAAACTCAATATTCTAACTGTATATATTCAATATGTCAATATTCAATCTGTCAATATTTAAATTGTCGAAAATTCAATATCCAATTTGTTAATATTCAATCTTTCAGCATAGAAGCTGGAGATATTCAAGCTGTCAATATTAATTCTGTATATGTTCAATCTGTCAATATACAAGCTATCAGTATCTAATCCCTTAGTATTCAAATTGTCAACATGCAATCTGTCAATGTTCAATCTGTCAATGTTCAATCTGTCAATGGTCAAACTGTCAATGGTCAAACTGTCATGGTCAATCTGTCAGTATTCATAGATGTAAATATTCAATGTATCAATATTCATTCTGTTGCTAATCAATCTGTCAATATTCAATATATCAATATTCATTCTGTTACTTATCAGTCTGTCAATATTTAATATATGTATAATCAATCTTTCAATATATTAATATTTTATCTGATTATATTCAATTTGCCAATATTCAAACTATCATTATACAATATACTATATATTCAATCTCTTAATATTGCAGCTAGCAATATTCAATCTATCAATATACAATCTATTAATATTCAATCTCTTAATATTCAATAGGTGAATATTCAAGATGCCAGTATTCAAGCTGTCAATATTTAATCTGTCAATATTCAATCTGTCAATATCCAATCTCTTAGTATTAAAATTATGAATATTCAATCTGTAAATGTTCAATCTGTCAATAGTGAAACTGTCAATATTTAATAATTTTATATTAAAGCTTTCAATATTCAATCTGTGAATGTTCAATCTGTTAATATATCAATATTCAATCTGTGAATATTCAAAATGTCAATATTCAACCTGCCTATATTCAAACTGTCAATATACAATATATTAGTATTCAATCTCTATCAATCTGTCAATATTGAAACTGTCAATACTCAAACTGTCAATATTTAAACTTACAATATTCAAACATTAAATATTACTGTCAATATTCAAACATTCAATATTTAAACATTCAATATGAAACTGTCAATATTCAAACATTCAATATTTAAACTGTCAATATTCAAACTATCAATATTCAAACTGTCAATATATCAATATTTAATTACTTAATATTCAAATTATCAATATTCAACCTGCCAATATGCAATCTATCAATATACAATTTATCAATATTTAATCCATTGATATTCAATACGTGAATGTTGAGGATGTCAATATTCAAACTGTCAATATTCAATCTATAAATATACAATCTCTTAGTAGTCAAATTCTGAATATTCACTCTTTAAATGTTCAATTTGTCAATATTCCATCTGTTAATACTGAAACTGTCAATATATAATCACTTAATATTCAATATATCAATATTCAATATGTGAATATTCAATTTGTCAATATATCAATATTCAATCTATGAATTTTCAATCAATGAATATTGAAGCTGTCAATATTCAAACATTCAATATTAAACTGTCAATATTTAAAGTGTCAATTTTCAAACATTCAATACTGAAACTGTCAATATTCAATCTGTGAATATTCAAGTTGTCCATATTTAAAGTTTAATATTCAAATATTCAATATTAAACTGTCAATACAACAACTGTGAATATTCAGTATGTCAGGTAAAAGAGGACCATTCGAAATTCGAGATTAAGTAGTTAAGACCCATTGTGATGTGCGTAGACGCATCCAAGTATCGGTTGAAACGAAATAGTATACTTTCTCTTTCTTATCGTGATTAATCCCTATATCTATATATCTACTTCCATATACGTCTTAATTCCTTACCAGACTACAGTGGCGTAGCATATTTTCATTGGTTAGGTAGGGGAGTAGAAATACCACACTCTGGTAGGGTGTCTTTCCGAATTTGTCCCTTTTCCTAAGGCAAAAGAGACAGTTACTCTAATAGGCTTCATTAAGTGATTTGTTAAGTGACTCTTTATATGATCTTATTATACATGAATGTACATCGTATATATAAACCAGATTTTTCGAGAGGTTTTATAAATGTTTGAGAATCTTCGGACGGAATTTTCTTTTCAAAAGCCGTATTAAACCTTTCCATTTGAATTTCAGCTCACGAATGATCTTCCTACTGAAAGTCCAACAGTGTGGAACGCGTCATTGTCGAACTCTTCCCTACAATTCACGGCCAGTGGTTGTTTTTGATTCTGACCCTATCTACAAATTATTACGCTAAGGGTTCTCAACATAGATTGACTTACTTGGAACATTTTTATTCATTCTTTGGATTTTTATGCAATTTTTACTGGTGAAGCATATCTCCAAAATTCCTTCACAATATTCCGTCTGGATCCTAGGAAATAACCAGAGAGCACACTTTTCAATAATTCGCTATCGATACCAAGGTAGCTGCAGGCCAATTATACTGTAGTATCGAAGCGAGAACAATGAACAAGACGAGATTCAGAGTTCAATAGGGAGATGGAATCGTGTCTCTTATTCTGTAATACACCGTCTCTATAAGATCCCTACTGAAAATTATTCTAAGAAGAAGTCAGTATATGCGTTTAGTAGAGAACAGTAATCACATTAGTATTACCTGAGATTGTAATAGGGCAAAAAGGTGCGGGGACAGATATATAAATGATTGAAATATTATCGGAACTAGCTCAGAGTAGGAGTTCCAGAGTCGCAAAGCTCAGAGTAGGAGCTCCAGAGTAGACAGTAAAATATCAGAAATAGCTGGATTAGAGCAACCAACTCAACAGCAGAGTTTACAAGAGATAAGTCAACAAAAATGTCTGAAATAGCTACATTAGACCAAACAACTTAATAGAAGAGATAAGTCAACAATTTCAGTTGTGGAGCCATTGAGACAGAAAGAATAAACGATGCTGTATAAAAAAATAACGGAAAAAGTATATAACAAGAAGCAATATAGAAGAAGATTACTGCATTTTGCTGGGTCCACGCACTTCTTATGTTTAACACCATCGTTATATGAGTCTGGTGGGCTTAATTTATATATAAGTACTGATAATAAAGACTCTGAAAGGTGAATACCACCATATTGGTGGATAAGTGCGGTAGTATTCCAACCTGAAGAGACCTGCCAGGATGTTGAGTTCAAATTTCACACAGATATCCAATAATGTGAGTAGTTTGGAAGTTGACCACAAGCATACCGATAAAAGACCCTATTATTATAATTCTATATAGTCTTACAAAGCCGTCTATTTTAATCATGATTCTCTTCTAAACTATATGCAAATGAATCGTCTACTTATCACCGATCATAATGCAGGCCATAATGAAAATTGAGCTGTGACATTCTTCAGGCAGACACGCGATTAGTAAAGCAAACTCTGGACTTCCCAAATCGGATTTACGGATATAGGCCAAAAATCGGTGCCTACACCTAACAGCGATCACGACACTGCCACAGTGCAGAGTATAGACAGTTGTCTTGGGAGGGTGCGGCAACCAAAGATCACAGTTGAAGTATGATTCAATAAGCGTTCATAAGCAAAGAGTGATTTTCATTGAATTAAAAATCATGCAAATCATTGTTTCATTCGAGAAATGCCTGAAGAAAGTTCAGCAGAAACGTCATCAACCGGTGACACGGCTCAATCAGTTGGTTGAATCATCGCACCCTTAAAACCCAGCAAATAAACTGCGGCCATAACAATAACAACAATGCTGTCATCATAGTCTGATGTCCAACCCAATTGTGCACATCGGATCGTTTGTGGAAACAGACGTACACCACACCCCGACGCTGCGTCACCAACCAGACTCAGCCGCTCCACACGAAAGTGGCCAGTCCAGTCGACAGTCTGCTGTGGCGCACGCGTCACAAACCGCATTTGCATATTCCACGCTTATCGACCGTAGCAGCTAATTTAATCTTTACTCAATAACAGCCTTTTTGTTGTTGGGAATTTCCGAAACCATTCGCAGGCCGGTCACAACAAAACCAACCGGGCAAGATCGCAGTCGGTCTGTTTACATTGGCTGCTCTGGGGAGCGAGGAGCGCACGCTGCCTGGCATTGTTTTGGACAGGCTTGATACGTATGTCAGGGTTAGAACCACTAAGTCCAATGAGCAGGTGTTCTGTGCGGTCGTACATTCAATCTCTCTCGCTCTCTCTCTCTCTCTCTCTCTCTCTGGCTGGCTGGCCCGTTCGCTGGTCACTTTGTTTACGTACATCTTTTCAGTTGAATTCTACAAACTTCGAAATACGTGAGAACAATGCAATTTTTGGTTATTCCGAGTTGGTGAAAAACCGCAAAGTACGCAAATTTCACGCCATTGGCAGTGATTTTGCAGCTTTCACAGACGCACGTGCAAGTGAAAGTGCGGGGTAAGTGGGGCCTCAACCAAAGAAAGTGACAAGAAGTGAGAAATCAAATCAAATGGCACAGCAAGAAACACTCTGAAATATAAGCAAAATATAAAGAATCATGATAACAGGGCTTCAGTGCAAGTAGTCCACAGGAAATTGATTTGTATGAGGACCTATAGGAGGCACCTATATTGAGGAAGAAACACAAATACATTCTCTCTGCTTTTGTGACAAAAAATTGTTTCTTTACACTTTGGTTGTGAATTGATTGGTAGTCAGATATATGGCATTCTCTGTCAACCAGTTACCCACATCAAATTGTGATTGCATATAATGAGGCACTAAGGTAGCGGCATATGGTCTGGCCCAGCCTGATTCGGTTGTTCCTCGTTTGACCAAAAACAAATTTATTAGAAGAATAGTTTTTACAAGATCACAGTTAGCACAACAAAGGAAAATTGACGAAACAGAGTTCGAATCAGGAGATCGATCCATATCTCCAACTTTAGAATAAACCCCCTTTATAACCAAACCATAAACAGACTACTAAAAGGGTATAGAATCAGGGGCCGGATTCGAAACCGAATTAGATATCAAATTATATGTATCTGGCTGGAATAAATAAGCTTTATAATAATTTCAAGTAACAGAAGAACGGACTAGTTACGAATGAAAGTACGAATCAGAGATCATATCTGGCATTCTAAATAATACAACACCACAAGATACAGAAGAAGAGAAATTTCGAATCAGAGTTGGAAGCAGAGATCAATTCATATCTTTACCTCTAGAATAGGCCCCTTTATAACCAAACCATAAACAAACTACTCAAAGGGTATAGAATCAGGGTCCGATAATACAAGTAACAGAAGAACTGACTAGTTGCAAATCAAAGTACGACTCATATCTGATATTCTAGAAGAATGTAATCACATACAGAAGAAGAGAAATTTCGAATCAGAGTTGGAAGCAGAGATCAATTCATATCTTTACCTCTAGAATAGGCCCCTTTATAACCAAACCATAAACAAACTACTCAAAGGGTATAGAATCAGGGTCCGATAATACAAGTAACAGAAGAACTGACTAGTTGCAAATCAAAGTACGACTCATATCTGATATTCTAGAAGAATGTAATCACATACAGAAGAAGAGAAATTTCGAATCAGAGTTGGAAGCAGAGATCAATTTGTACAACAGACTACTAAAAGGGCATAGAATCAGTACCGAATTCCAAATCCATTTATAGATCAAATCATATATGTCTCTCGGTAATAAACAATCTTTATAATACAAGTAATAGAAGAACAGTCGCTATGCATAGTACGAATCAAAGATCGACTCCTATCTGACATTGCAGAATAATATAATAAGATACAGAAGAAGAGAAATTTCGAATCAGAGTTGGAAGCAGAGATCGATCCATATCTCTAACTCTAGAATAAACCCACTTTATAACCAAACCATAAACAGACTACTAAAAGGGTATAGAATCAGGACCAAATTCAAAATCCAATTATAGATCGACTCATATATGTCTCTCTGGAATAAACAATCTTTTTAATACAAGTAATAGAAGAACAGATCAGTCGCGATTCATAGTACGAATCAGAGTACCACTCGTATCGGACATTCTGGAATAGTATAATAATATAATAATATAATATCTTGTAGTTGTATATAAGAAGAGAAATTTTGAATCCGAGTTGGAAAAATAGATCAATTTAGATATTGATCCATATCAATCATTCTAGAATCAAAACATTTTATACTCATACAAGCAACACAACCGTAAAAATCGAATTATGTGTCAAATCATAGATATAACGCTGGATGAAAACTGTCAAATAATAATATAAGTAAGAGAACAATAGAGTAGACGAAATTCAGAGTTTGATGGGGAGATCGAATCATGTTTCTTATTCTGCTATACATAGTATTTATAATAATTCTAGACACAAAAGAAGAGAAGTGGAAAATCAGAGTTGAAATTAGAGCTGAAATCGGAAGAATGTACATTATAAAATGTAATGTAACGAAACAGTGTTCAAATCAGTAGTCAACTCAGAGATTGAATCATACAAATCATTCTAGAAGAGGCAATCTTCATAACCATAAAGGTGAAAGAGGAATAAGGAAATTCTAGAACAGATTGCAGCACAGAAATCGATTTATATCTTTCATTCTATAATAAACAGTTTTCATTACAATACAATGAACAGCTTAGCAGACAAGTTGAGATTCCGAGGTCAAATCAGAAATGAATGCGTATCTATCATTCTAGAATAAACAGTATTTATAATATTTCTAGACAGAAACCAGCCCCTGTTCTCATTTTTACCCACGTACAAAGTTTGCACCAGGCTTAAACTAATAATAAGACACAAGCACAAAATAATTTAGAACAAAATAATATTAGCGATGAAGTGCAAAATGAGAGAACTTCAAATTCAATCATTGTTAACACCAAAAGAGAACTGCACTAAACAATAAATCGAACTTTGATATTAAATAAGAAATTGTTAATTTCAAATTCATTGTCGCAAGAAATTTACACTCCGTCGCTGCAAAAGTGAATCCCCGAACGGAGGATTATAATACTCGCAGTTACTACTGGATAGTCAGACAGAATTATACGTCAGACTTGTTTGTGGATATCCGAATAGTAAGACTAAGGTTCTCAAATATCGGAATAGGCAGACTAAGGTACTCAAATATCGGAATAGTCAGACTAAGGTACTCAAATATCGGAATTGGCAAACTAAGGTCCTCAAATATCGGAATAGTCAGACTAAGTTCCTCAAATATCAGAAGAGTCAGACAAAGGTCCTCAAATATCAGAAGAGTCAGACTAAGGTCCTCAAATATCAGAATAGGCAGACTAAGGTACTCAAATATCGGAATAGGCAGACTAAGGTACTCAAATATCGGAATAGGCAGACTAAGGTCCTCAAATATCAGAATAGGCAGACTAAGTTCCTCAAATATCAGAAGAGTCAGACTAAGGTCCTCAAATATCGGAATAGTTAGACTAAGTTCCTCAAATATCAGAATAGGCAGACTAAGGTCCTCAAATGTCAGAAGAGACAGACTAAGGTCCTCAAATATCGGAATTGGCAAACTAAGGTCCTCAAATATCGGAATATTCAGACTAAGTTCCTCAAATATCAGAAGAGTCAGACTAAGGTCCTCAAATATCGGAATAGTTAGACTAAGTTCCTCAAATATCAGAAGAGTCAGACTAAGGTCCTCAATTATCAGAAGAGTCAGACTAAGGTCCTCAAATATCGGAATTGGCAAACTAAGGTCCTCAAATATCGGAATAGGCAGACTAAGGTACTCACATATCGGAATAGTCAGACTAAGGTACTCAAATATCGGAATAGTCAGACTAAGGTACTCAAATATCGGAATAGGCAGACTAAGGTACTCAAATATCGGAATAGGCAGACTAAGGTACTCAAATATCGGAATAGTCAGACTAAGTTCCTCAAATATCAGAAGAGTCAGACTAAGGTCCTCAAATATCGGAATAGTTAGACTAAGTTCCTCAAATATCAGAAGAGTCAGACTAAGGTCCTCAAATGTCAGAAGAGTCAGACTAAGGTACTCAAATATCGGAATCGTCAGACTAAGGTACTCAAATGTCGGAATAGGCATACTAAGGTACTCAAATATCGGAATAGTCAGACTAAGTTCCTCAAATATCAGAAGAGTCAGACAAAGGTCCTCAAATATCAGAAGAGTCAGACAAAGGTCCTCAAATATCGGAATCGTCAGACTAAGGTACTCAAATATCGGAATAGGCATACTAAGGTACTCAAATATCGGAATAGTCAGACTAAGTTCCTCAAATATCAGAAGAGTCAGACAAAGGTCCTCAAATATCAGAAGAGTCAGACAAAGGTCCTCAATTATCAGAAGAGTCAGACTAAGGTCCTCAAATATCGGAATAGGCAGACTAAGGTACTCAAATATCGGAATAGTCAGACTAAGTTCCTCAAATATCGGAATAGTTAGACTAAGTTCCTCAAATATCAGAAGAGTCAGACTAAGGTACTCAAATATCGGAATCGTCAGACTAAGGTCCTCAATTATCAGAAGAGTCAGACTAAGGTCCTCAAATATCGGAATCGTCAGACTAAGGTACTCAAATATCGGAATAGGCATACTAAGGTACTCAAATATCGGAATAGTCAGACTAAGTTCCTCAAATATCAGAAGAGTCAGACAAAGGTCCTCAAATATCAGAAGAGTCAGACAAAGGTCCTCAATTATCAGAAGAGTCAGACTAAGGTCCTCAAATATCGGAATAGGCAGACTAAGGTACTCAAATATCGGAATAGTCAGACTAAGTTCCTCAAATATCGGAATAGTTAGACTAAGTTCCTCAAATATCAGAAGAGTCAGACTAAGGTACTCAAATATCGGAATCGTCAGACTAAGGTCCTCAATTATCAGAAGAGTCAGACTAAGGTCCTCAAATATCGGAATAGGCAGACTAAGGTACTCAAATATCGGAATAGTCAGACTAAGTTCCTCAAATATCGGAATAGTTAGACTAAGTTCCTCAAATATCAGAAGAGTCAGACTAAGGTACTCAAATATCGGAATCGTCAGACTAAGGTCCTCAATTATCAGAAGAGTCAGACTAAGGTCCTCAAATATCGGAATAGGCAGACTAAGGTCCTCAAATATCGGAATAGTCAGACTAAGGTACTCAAATATCGGAATAGTCAGACTAAGTTCCTCAAATATCAGAAGAGTCAGACTAAGGTCCTCAAATATCAGAATAGGCAGACTAAGGTCTTCAAATATCAGAAGAGTCAGACTAAGGTACTCAAAAATTGATCGAATACAGATTTTAATATACTATAATTCTTCACAGAATTCCAAACAATTTCAGTCTCCCAGTAGAATTTTAAAATATTAGTGTACATATCAAAGTCATTAGTTTAAGCACTCTTAAAATTTGATCGGCATTAAAGTTAAGATTATAATTATAAATGTTTCTGCGACCTTTGACTGCTGTTATCTATGTTCAGCAATTTAGTTGTGCTTCCCAACTATACTATTATACAGAGTCTCCTCTAGTTTGTAGTACACTAGAACATCCAAAGTGCGTAGAATAACTTTCCACATCTTTTAATGCCAGTCAAAGATTAATGCTTCAAAGCATAAAATACCAAATGAGATCACTTCATTTTCGGTCAGAGCAATTGAAGCATGGAAAGTAGTTAACGGAGTGTTCCTTCAACCTAACCGAAAATGCTTTCAAATACAACAAATATTTACGAGCTACTTCCCTAGATATAAAGCAGGCGTTCACAAGAGGCAGGAATCGAACCCAGTAAACCAGTGTTACTGAGTTCAACTTGACCTAAATTGAACAATGAATGAACAGAGTTCTTTCTCATGAGGTCAGATGCCTCAGGAGAGAAGTGTAGTGGTAACAGTGGGGTACACCATTGATGATGAGGTAGTATATTTCATACACTGTAAGATTTGTAGACTAAAATTTTCTGTATTTCATTGGAAGTACTCTTTTGTGAAGTGATAACTCTGCTGTACATCAAACTAATTCCAATAAAATTTAGCCAAAGCAGGTGCTTTATGTCCATATCCGTACAACACTGAAGAGCACTTGATTACCAAAACTGGTATTCGTCGAAATCGACGACGATCATAGTAAAAACATAGGCAACTATTAATAACCAGAAAACCACTTGGAATGAAACTCATAATCAATCAATTGGTGAACCTCAAATCCAGTTTTGGAAGCATGATTCTGCTACAGAACAGTCTGAAGACCAAACCAACATAAGACCATAAGATCAAGCATTGATACTCCTGTGAGATTTCAATCGGAAGTACTGAGTTTATGTATTAAAGAATAACAAAATGTATATTTCATGGAGATCTCAATGTGAAACTATGAGAAATTCAGTCTTGGAAAAATTATTTCCAAAGTTTGTCAGCATCGAAACGGTTTCAACATTCTCGAAGTTCCAAACTACTCTTACACAGCCGAGTATAGTGGTGCCAATATACCCCGAGCTCCTCTTTTCCTATGGAATGTATGAGTATCAGTATTCAGAGTTCCAAATATTTTAGAACGAAAGACCAGTGTAAGTGACGTCGCTCTATGAAGTGACTTCATTTCTTCAGTAATTTAATCATTTACGAAATCAAATTATAACACTCACTACGAAACTGAGAGGGGGAAAGAGAAAACAAGAGAGAGAAAGAGAGAGAGAAAATGATAGATACAAAAGAGAGAGGAAGAGAAAAAGAGGCAAAACAAGAGAGAGAGAAAGAAAGAAACTGACTGAGAAGACTGAGTCAATATCATCGGAATAACAGGAACATCGAAGACAAAAATCACACTGTCATATTCGAAGGACATATAAGGATATTGGTTAGATATAAAGTGTGCAGCAGTTTACGAATAAAGTGATCCATGAACCTGTCAAATATGTTATAAAATCCAGGGTCGCCGCTTTGTTAAAGGCAGTTTAAAGACGGTTTTGTAGATTGAAGCTCCCCACCAACTCAAGAATAGGAAGACACGCATGCTAAAGTGTAGTTATCAAAGAAGAAAGGACGTGCTTATGAGGTCGAAGGAAATCTGATGCGTCGAGATCACTAAAGGAAATAAAAATGTTCACGTTATTAGCAAACTTTCTCATATACTGCTATAAAACAAGAACGCATTGATCCTGAACCATTTTTAGCTCTATAATTATCCAGTAATTGACTACTTTCAATTCCATCTTGTATTCATAGAGGAATATGTAGGATTTTCCCCTAAGACTCCAAGATCTTTAAAATATCATGCTACGATTTGTACTTGTGGGAGAGTGGTAATCGCGTATACGCCATGAAATTTGAGGGACATGAACAGTGAAAATAGTAAGGGCCCCAGATAGATCACCTGTGATGTTGGGTAGGCCGGAGATCCGCTGAAGAAGGAGCCCTCCAAGCACTCAGGCATTGATGCCCATTGTACTGTGGTACTTCCGAAGTAGCTGGAAATTGAGCAGCTGACAATCCTTTAAACCAACAAAATGAATGAAGTTGCATGCTACCCATATAGAGAGCGAGAGTCTTTATGTACATTGGTGTTGCGAGCATTTGTGAACCATAAAACTCCAGTTGTGGCCCTTAATATTCCATTGTATATATCAAAAGTAAATCATACAAAAGCTCAGATGACCCTTAACAAGCTTCACCGAATTGAGTGTGACGGGAGTAATAAGAACGTGCCCCACAGTACCTTTAGGTATCATCACTGGACTCACTCCTCTACAATTTGTGGGTAAGAGGATGGCAGCCACCGCGGCTCTAAGGCTACCTCATCTAGCCCATCTGAAAAAAGACAAAGGGGCACGCAGAGATTCTAGACAATATCTGGAATTTTCCATATCTCTTTGACAAGATGGACAGAAAACTAGACTTATCCAAACACTTCAAAGTGGTCATCAGTGACATCAGCAGGAAATAATCCTAAAACAGGCCTCACAGATGTGGTATATTGATGAGTTAAAAATGGAAGATGGCAGTGCTGGAGCGGGAATTGTAGGGCCAAATTTCCAAAAAGCAACTGCAATGGGAAAAACAGCTTCCATTTTTCAGCCAGAGGTCAACGCCTTATGTGCTGGAGAGTGTCTACGCAGGAGTACACGCAGCACCAAAATATGCATTCTCTCAGATAGCCAGGTGGCTCTAAAATCATTAATAAACTTCTCATTCCAATCCAAGCTGGTCTGGGAATGCTCTAAACTCCTCAGTACCCTAGCAGCGAGAGACTCTCTTACGCTAATGTGGGTACCGGGACAAGAGGGACGTGAAGGCAATGAAATGGCGGACCCCTTGGTAAAAAGAGGCGCTGGCACTCCTTTCATAGGTCCAGAACCCTTCTGTGGGGTAAACAGTAGATTCATAAATAACTTGTTACGCTAATTTGGGTACCGGGAAATGACGGACGTGAAAGCACCGAAATGGTGGACCCCTTGATAAAAAGGGGCGCAGGCACTCCCTTCATGGGTTCAGAACCCTTCTGTGGGGTAAACAGTAGATTCATAAATAACTTGTGTGAACAGGAAAAATGAGGTCTACTGGAGAGCCCAAAAAGGCATGCGGCAGTCGAGACTACTCATTACACCCTGAACACATCCGGGTAGATAGATGCTGCTTTAAACCTCAGTAGAAATGACATTGAACTCTATACTGGACATTTAACAGGACACTGTAGACTCAATTACTATGTAAGAAAAATAGGCGTGGTAGAAGACGATTCCTGCCGACTCTGTAAAGAGGAGCAGGAAATAAAAGAAAACGTTGTATGGAATTGCCAAGCGGTAGCAAGACGCAGACATAACTACCTAGGCAGTGGGTTCTTATCTCCAAACCACCAAGTTACAATTAAGCCCACAGCAGTTACGAGATTCATAAATAGTCTCGAATTGCTTTAGTTGCGTACGAGGCTGCACAACAGATCTCTCAGGTCGCGGTGTTCTTTTAGCCTGTTAAATAATGTGTTTAATAAGGGTGTGCATACCCATTATTGGCAATGTATCCTTAAGGGTTTGGCCATCGCCCTTAGGCACTGCGACCACAGGGATCCTTTGTGCCAGACCCATTATTGGACTCCATAGATTGAATTGATTTTAATTATTATTTTGGATACTTTTCATTATTTCATTATTTTATATACTATTACTATTATTTTAGCATTAAAATTTGTTTTCCTTATTATCAGATTAAGGATAAAATTGGAATCCCATACACTAAGCCATGGCTGCGTTGATGTTTTGGAGCTTACCATTAAATTCCAGGCTTAACTCTGATTTCCCTCGGTCACAGTCTTCCCTAAATAAGCACACTTCATCAGTTTCCTTTCTGTTCTTAGTGCACAAAATTCGCACATTCGCATGTTCCCCGTGGCTATTCCTGCCCTCCGATGTTTTGGATTCAATCATTTGCATTTATTTTCAACCCATTCAAACGAAATATTGGGATAAACTCGCCCCCTACACTCACAGCTGCAACGTACATCAATGTTTCCAGTTACCAAACTGTGATGCTAAATCCTCTGCACACGGATACTATTGCAGGTGTTAATGCATTACTAACCTCCTGGGCTTTTCGGGTCCCTTTTCCTACCCAAACTCTGGCGCCACCTCGACTCGGGTGACACAGACACCAGTGGAAGGTTGCTATGAACATTCAGTTGATCTCATAACCCGCTCAGCCAATCCGCTGACAATCCCAGTTGGACACACGGCTCGTTCAATTTGCTAATGGTAGTGGCAATTCAAAAATTGCTCACGCTCCTGCATGCCGGCCCTAATCATGCGTGATGAAATCAATGAAACGCCACAACGATACGCAATCACGAACATTTCTGCCTCAATATTTACAAAATTCCTGCTTGCGATTTCGTTTGTTCGTCGCTCTTAATGGCAATTAAATTTATTTGCTTAATTGAAATGTAAACAGAAAACAAAAGAAAAAAACATATAATTTTAATGGAACTCAAAAACAAACAAACAAACAAACAAAATATTATATAATTAATTGTGAGTGGTTTAAATGCGCAATTCATTTAATTAAGTATAATAAAAAAAAATACACAAATGAATTAAAAATTGTATTTATGAATGCATCAACCACAAAAAGAAGCACAATTTTATTCATTCCATATATTTTTTCTCACGATTACATTATATTGTCATTTAATTCTTGTTCGTTCTTCTCGTTTTATACCCTACATTCAATTGTTCAGTTCAATAAGTCCGCTCCGAGTCACCGCGGAAGTTGCACGGTTGCCAGTTACAGCAGCCAAGTGCATGCTGGCTAGAAAGCTGGCAACACTGGCCACAAATTTTGTGTTAATATTGACATATTCAACTAAGAAAAAGTCTGTGCACATACCATAAACCATGCCCCCAAATTGTGCTAAAAAGCCACTTCGTTAAGTTTGGTTGTTATGATCCCATACAAAGTCAAAGAAAAGCCACGCTTAATGAGCTGAGCTCTCCGAGTTGAATCCTGGCTGTTCGTTGCTTGTTGTTCTTACACTGAAAGGGGCGTGGAAAGATACAGAATCACTGAACTCACACTTGCACCGATTGTTCTAGAGCTGAGCCACATCAACAGTAGGCGTATACGATTCGCCACTCTATCGAGGATAGGACAGACTTTTGTATGGAAAAAGTTATCGATTAAATTAGACTGGGATGAAGGTGAGGTTAGGTTAGGTTATCAAATGTGGTTTTGGCAAACTAGGTGGCTACTCCTACCTACCTACCTAACCCAAAGAATCCGAATATCAACGAGGAGCATATCTTTGGAAGTGAGCAAATGATTGAAAATACACATTTTGATATAGCGGGCCTCCAAGTGGTCCAATGTAAGTTCATGAATATGTGATTTTGATCGGGTACACGCATCACCTTAATGACTGTTCCTATCCTCAGATAGGTTAGGTTAGGTTAGGTTATCGTGGCAGCCGGTCCATTGCGATACCAACGCGTAACACCGCACTCTCATTTACTAATGAAACTATTTTGAAGCCCTAAAAAAGCTCAGGATTGGTTTGTCCTTCCTACCAGACACTTCTGTAAGTTAAAAGCGTATCTGCCTAAAGAGCCCGCTCTGCTTCTAGCCAGAGCAAAGCACCTATAGAAAAGATATTCCACCGTCTCCTCCTCCTCCTCATCAACACAGCTTCTGCAGTATTCATGAGAGAATACTTCCAGCCTGAGAGCATGTTTGCCGAATAGCCAATGACAAGTTACTCGGATGAAACGAGCGAGTTTCTCTATTCTCGATATAACGGGTACGCCAAAAAACTTTTTTTTTTTTTTAAATTCTATAAAAAAAAACGACTGGATATTTTCTCAAATTTCTTTTTTTATTTGAAAGTACAATCCTTCCGGTTAATAATGGAAAATATTTTAATCAAATGGCTGCCTCGGCTGGCCAAGCAGTAGCCTACACGTTCGGTCCAATTTTTAAGCACATTATCGATTGTGTGCAGCTGTATTTCACCAATGGCATCACGAATATTGTCCTTTAAAGCGTCAATTGTCTCTGGCTTGTCGGCGTAACACTTATCTTTGAGGGCACCCCACAAATATTAGTCCAACGGTGTCAAATCGCAGCTCCGAGGTGGCCAAACGACATCAGCTCTGCGGCTGATAATGCGATCTTCAAAAACAGGGCGCAAAACATCGAGTTTAGCTTCAGCTGTGTGGCACGTAGAGCCGTCCTGTTGAAACCAAATGTTGCCAATATCCTCCTCTTCAATTTTTGTGAACAAAAATTCGTTCAACATGGCCCGATAACGATCGCCATTGACTGTAACGGCCACTCCTTGCTCATTTTCGAAGAAAAATGGCCCAATTATGCCTGTGGACCAAAATCCGCACCAAACAGTGATTCGTTTTGGGTGCATCGGCTTTTGAATGTATGCGTGCGGGTTTTCTGTGCCCCAAATGCGACAATTTTCCTTGTTTACATACCCGCCAAGATCAAAATGAGCTTCATCTGAAAAGATGATTTTTTTGGCAAAATCGGCATCTTCTGTAAGTCGATCGCAGGCCCACTTAGCGAAGCGAAAACGCATTGGATGGTCAGTTGGCTTCAACTCCTGAACCAATTGGACTTTGTATGGCGTCATACCAAGGTCTTTATGCAAAATTCGTCTCAATGATGTCTCCGAAATGTTCAATTGCTGAGAACGACTGTGAATTGATGTTGATGGCGCTTCACGCACACTTTCTGCCACAGCAGCAATGTTCTCGGGTGTACGCACTGTTTTTGGCTTTTCACGCTTTGGTTTATCGATGAGGATGCCAGTTTCTTTCCCTTTTTCCACAAGATAACGAACATACGGAGCTGACGGTGCTTCTCTTCTTCCAAAATCCGTACGCAATTTTCGCACACATTCTGCAACATTACCATGATTTTCAAAGTAATGTCGCAATATTTCCCAGCGTCGTTCAAGCGTATACACAACCATATTCGTTCAGCGGAAGGATAAAACTAATTATCTGTCAAATCAGACATGAGCTAAGTGTTACCATTCACGAAATAAGCACTAGTTGACAAAAAAACGTTAGATGGCGGACCCGTTAGAAAGTGCTGCCAAATTAAAAATTGCTGGAAAAGCAATGAGATTAAAAATTATCCATGAAAATTTCCCTGGGATTTTTTATATTTCAGTGCTTTTTTTGAAACAGTGCTGCCAAGTATGCCACTTACTCGTTTCCTGTTTCATTCGCACAACTCGATACGAGCTCGATACAAGTTAAAGGCCAACCAAAATAGACAAGACGAGACGTAACGAGTAAAGGGCCAACCCAAATAGACGAGAGGAGACATAACGACTAAAGGTAGGACCAAAATAGACGAGACGTAACGATAGCCATTGGACGAACGTCTGCACTCGTTAAGTCGATTTTGACATTTAACCCAAAATGTGACGCTATCAAACTCATCGAGGGATGGCTTTTTGCATTTATACAAACTCTGTATACTCTGGTCCAATCGCCATCGTTACGTCTCATCTACTTTGGTTCTCCCTTTACGAATCAAATACGCCTAGTAATGGTTCGACTTTGACTCGATGTACTGTAGAGATACTTCGTATCGATCACTATATACCGGGAATGCCCGCACAACCAGTTGGGATACCCGTAAATTTAGCTTCAAGAAATTGTACACGCCATGATTTTAAGGGAAACTGTTGGAACTGCAGTGCAATGAATAACACAAAATATTAGAGACATTTATGGGCGACGTGTACTCTTGGCCTTTCAGCAAAGTAATCGTGATCCGTGCCACTAATACGGAATGGGCTTTTGCTGATTAGAACAATAGAATAACTGCTGAATGCGGTTAACCACAGATCTGGGCAAATTCTGCGAAGCTCTTTCGAAAATTGATTTCATCATTGCAACGAAAACCATTTAAATTAGATACTGACGTAAATTTAGGTACTGACGTAACCTCCGAGAGTAACTATTTTTAGTTAAAACGACACGAAAAGAGATGTAGGAATAGATTCCGGAAAGCATGTGTAATATGCATGTGATCCGAAGCATGTTTTTTAAGAGTTTATGTTAAAGACAATCCTTGGAATCAGATTTCTCACATTATTAGGACTGAACAACAGAACTACACACATTACAATTGAGAGGCGCTTGAAAGCTTGTCTAGAATTCAGTTACTCACCACGCAGAAACGTAAAAGATTTCTGATTTTTCTCTATATAAAGTTATGGTTTCATCAAGAAAGTGAATTGTCCCCAGATTCTTCGTTTTAAACACAGTGTTTCGGACACTTCGCAGAACCTTCATTTAGCCAGTCTTACTCACATATATCCAACTAGCAAACATAACTCCTTTATCAGGTTAATCGTTCCTCGTCACCAGTCAGGACATATTTGTACTCTATGGTTTATCTCCCACTGATGTTCATACCTTACTCTCTCACATAGTTTATCTCCCTCTGCTCTTCATACCTTATTCTCTAACATAGTTTATCTCCCTCTGGTATTCATGGCTTATTCTCTCAATTAATTTGTGTCCCTCTGCTCTTCATACCTTATTCTCTCACATAGTTTATCTCCCTCTGCTCTTCATACCTTACTCTCTCACATAGTTTATCTCCCTCTGCTCTTCATACCTTATTCTCTCACATAGTTTATCTCCCTCTGGTCTTCATGGCTTATTCTCTCAATTAATTTGTGTCCCTCTGCTCTTCATACCTTACTCTCTCACATAGTTTATCTCCCTCTGCTCTTCATACCTTACTCTCTCACATAGTTTATCTCCCTCTGCTCTTCATACCTTATTCTCTCACATAGTTTATCTCCCTCTGCCCACTCTCTCACATAATTTATTCTTCCTCATAGTTTATTCTCCCTCATAGTTTCTTCCCCCTCATGGTTTATTCTCCTGAGCCTCTTGTAAGAAATTCCTGTCTCAGAGTGATAAGAAGAGGCGTGTTTTTTGTAATATTTCCGGTCGGTTGTGGTTGTCGCTATTGTGGGTTGAATCGATGAATTCCCGATAGGAAACATTTCAGAAGGTGGGGTGGAAATATCTGCATAAGTGTGTGACCACATAAATCTCGCTCATATTCCACACATAACCTCCGCATATCGAAAAGGAATTTATGTGAGGAAAGCGATATAGTCTCTGTAAATAGGTGAGTCGACTTCCTTTGCAGGTACCACGGATTTACTTTGCAGGTCTGCGGTTTGGTTAGTCGTCTTACCCTGCAGGTACCTGTGAAAATCAAGGAATTGATTTTATATTCTCAGTTCTCTAACGATGAGGCTGCCAGCATTTCAGTTCCGATTAACTAAAACGTTTATAGCTGTGTAGATGTTTATTTAATTGCCGTTGGACATCCAATCCTATATAGTAACGAAGTATATAACTCCTCTCATCTCTGTAGCTCGACTCAATTTGCAGCGCTACTCGTATATGACCACCTTTTTTAGCTGGAGCAATTACATTTTAATAGATTATTGATTCATTTACGTACTGGGCTGGCATGTTCGCATACTTCTTGAAAATATAGACCCTAGTTTTATCCATGTGTGTACTTCGACAAACACCAATTTCCAGTTCTAATGGATATGTGACCAGTCTTTCCTGGAGGTATTAGATTTTCTAATATTTTGTTCTACTTTCTAGACTGAGATCTTTGGTATGCTCCCAGTTCTCGGAAAGATTAGCTCCAGTATACATGTATAAAAGTTTAGACTGTTCGTTCATGTTTCTAGTCTTATGAGAGTTTCTTTTCCCCGCATTCTTGGTCTTACCTTTATTTTGTGGAATGACCCCACCTACTTCCGCACTCCATTGGTGGTTGTTTTGATTGAAGTTACTCAGTTCCTTGTTTGTGAATGCCGGAAGAAATTTTCAAGATATTATCTCCCTATACTCCAAACAAAGTCCACACCCTTCCTGCTATAAGTCAACTGAGGTTCTACCGCTGTTCTGATTATGTTTAGTTCGAATATATTTCAGTTTTTCAACAATTAAAGTTCAGTAGAAGCACTGATTTCATTCGAGCCATCTAAGATATAGTATATTCAGCCATTTGAATCGGTGTGCATTGAACATTCGATTATTTAAAGTCTCTTAAGTAAGTCAGCATATTTCAGGCGGATCTTCTCCAGTTGGCAATTGTTATTTGCTGATGTAATTTCAGTTGAATTCTGACATATTCCCGGAATTATTCGATTCAGCTCTTCAGAATCATACACGATTTAATGCTTCCACTCGCACGTTTGTGGTCAGTCTTCGGTAATTGATGATCACCCCTTCCATCAACATTACTACGAATATAAACGTCACTCTTATAGAATAGTTGGAAATGTTAATCGACGCATAAATTATTCACATTGTTTCGTTTTACGGACGTGATTTATTCACCGACATTTCGAACACAAATCGTCAAGTTACAACATTCGAGAAACTTTGCTGATTGTGATCCACTTTTCCCCCACTTTAGTGCCTCATGCTGACGGTGACGATTTGCTTACAAGCCTCTCATCCATTTCTGATGAAAATCGTTCGCTTTCCCGTTCCCGTTCAGAATTTTTAAACATAAATAAGGCAATTAAAAATTCTTCTTTGTCGCACGAGTTGGGAATTTCCAATCAAACAAGTCAGTTCGGCTCAAGATTGCGGTAGATCAGTGAGGGCTGGGTGAGCACTTCAGCCGTGTGAGTCATTTACATACCGTTCAATATGACGAGGAACATGTTGATAAGCAGAAAAGAAAACAAAACATGCTTCTATTTGCATAGATTCAAATGTAAAGGTTAAAGACAGATTAAATTATACTTAATCTACGTTAAATATGTATGAGTATCTATGTACGAGTGTTATATTTTGATAACACGACTGTTGGAGGCGTAGAGTCATACTTCCATAGAGGCATACTCCATCTCCATCGATAGTGGCATGCTTCCACAATTACAGTAATATGAAATAAGAAGTTAAACAAACAATTTTTACTAAAAAACGAGCTTATTACAATCAAAGATGATCATACTGAAGGTGTAAATGACGTAAATTTGTTTTACCAACACGAGTAGTTCCATCACTGGATTTTGTCAAGTGATACAAAAACACTTATTTGATATTTAGTTTTGGAGTCATTTTTGAATGCAGCAATTCATTGATTGATGTTCTGCTCAAAATTTATTTTAACAACATTGTAACAAGTCACTCGGAAAGATCTCTCATAATATGCAGATCAATCGCGGGGAAAAATTGGGGATGCAATCCCAAGATCCTGCGTTGGATGTACATCATGATAGTACGCCGAATGATAGCTAAGGTGCAAAGGCTTGCTGGCGTCTGTATAACTGGGTCTATGAGAGCCTTTTGTACAACCGCCCTGAACGTCATACTGGAACTTACACCCCTGCACATATCTGTGGAAACACAAGAGAGGGCTCTGTATAGAATGATGAGAGCAGTAAACGGTCCTGAAAGTCTCATTGGGAGTGAGATGGTCGAAACATTGTCAAAGGCCATTCCAAATATCTGTATATTGAAGGACTTTACAAACACGCGCTACGGCTTCACTAAGTTGTTTAAAACTGAGATGGTGAGGTCTGAGCGAAACCTACGGGTTAGATCAGTCAACGATCACCTGGTATACCGACGGATCTCTTGCAGAAGAGGATTCCAGCGCGGGGTATTTGGCCCTAGATACAAATACTATAAATCCCTAGGCAAATATACTAGCATCTTCCAGGCGGAAATCCACGCTATTGAGAGATGTGCACTGAAAAAGGTTATGAGCGCAAGAAAATTGCCGTCGTATTGCATAGCCAAGCGGCCATTAAGGTACTTACAGTCTTATCAGGTAAATCCGAAACTGGGAGTCCATCAAAAAACTTAATGCTCTTGGCTCACGCAACAAAGTTATCATTCTACGGGTTCCAAGACATACTGACATAGAAGGAAACGAGATTGCCGACGAAATTGCAAGGAAAGCGCCTGCAACACCTAGAACCAAGGGGGCTGGCCCAGAGCCCTTCTGTGGTGTAGACAAGGGCAAGCTGTTCAACCAGTTTCGGATCGATGAGGCACACTGTGGGCACAAACACTGGGTTAACATAATTGGCCTAAGGGTATCAGAGAGTCTGCCTGGGACATACCACCTAAAAAGATTCGAATCACTCATCAATTTCTCAAAGAATAATCTTAGGATGATGACAGGCCTACTCACAGGACACTGTAAACTGATCTCACATATGGTGAGGATGGGGCCACCTCAGAAGGCACTTGCAGACTCTGTATGGAGGAAGAGGAGACGTCTTTGCATGTGTTGACAGAATGTCCGGCTCTCATGCACACCCGCAGGAAATACTTGGGATTCTTCCAAGGCTCTGCCAGTGATGTGAAACCTCTGGAGCCAAAACTTGTCATCATGTTTATCCAGAGGATAGAACTCAAAGATGTACTTTGCACAATAGATCGAAAGGTCGCGGTTCTTTAAATCCCCTACACATTATAATAAAAATAATAAGTCTCACGTGCACTGCTATAAGGTATATAAGGTAGGAGTGGCAGTCTAGTAGACAAACAGCACACTTCAGCACACTCACTGGCTCGTTGTGATACCACGGTGTGGCGCCGTTGAAGCACTGACTAAAAATTCTCTTACTTAAAGATGAAGAGGATGAGAAGTCAGCGTAAGAAAAGCAATGGGAAAGGCACGACTCCCATTATGTCGCAGGAAACCATCCTGATAATTTCATGCCAAATATTAAAGGATGACAGATCTGTCAGGCTTGTAAGAAAGGGGGCACCAAAGGTGCGATTTCTTCTACTGCTGAAGAATGGGCAGTGACATCAAACGTGGAGACCCGTCTCGTCTTCCTCCTTGGTACCACAGCCTCGACAAAAGTCATTTGAGGGTAGGCCCAGTCTTTCTGCGTGCTGTCCCATTATGCAGTGGCCGCTCAAAACCGACACAGTTGTCGACAGGGATATGCGATCAAGTGGAAGATGTTGATTGGTTCTGTGTTTGTCCATTACTGCCCAAGTTAGTCTAACCGTGTGGCAGGATTCCTCGTCGACCCAGGATTTGTAGGTATTTCCGTTTGACATCAAGCTTGGCTGTTGCCAGTGGGATGCCGATATTTATGGAGGGCTGAATTTCGTATAGAAGTGTGCCTGCCTTGGCAAGCTCGACCGCCTCGCAGTTCCCTGGGATGTCGCTATGTTCGAGAACCCAGACTTGGTGCACTCTCACTGCTATAACACTCTTATGACTGTTGTTCTCAAGAGGAAGACAGTAGCTTTATAAACAAAGATTTGTAAGGCCTTGTGATACTACTTTAAAGTGCTTCGAGTTTCAAAACGAGTATACGAGTCAAGTGTTAGAGAGCTATCATCATCATCATAATTGGCGTACAACCATTTCTGATCATTGCCGAGTTATTAGCTTCGCTGGCGCCAATTAGAGAGCTATCACAACACATAATAAGTTGTATATTAAATGGAAAAGGAATTCTAGCAGTCATACTGGAATATGTTCAAGGCAGCTCGCAATGCGGCTGTATCTAGTTTAAGAGATATATAGTATATATATAATATATAGAGCTCGCATGACGAACGAAGTTATTGTTGCAAAAATTTTGTTCGAGGGGTCTTCTAGTAAACCACTCGAACATAAATACACGGATTGCATATCGCATCCCCTTGCCGCTCACCGATTTTTGTGAAATCGCCCACACTTCCATTACACAAAATTTTGAGTGATTCAATCTCTATGTATGGATACGGATACTCTTTGGTTATTACCGATCTAATTTACATTTACGCTACCTACGAAGCGCTGTGGAATAATTTAAGCTGAAGGTAAAGGTGTATTTGATTGTTCGCTGGACCCAAATATCCGCAATGAATACTATTCCATTCACTATATTCAACACGTCACTTCCTTTACTCTACTAATGTTCCTTACTCCTTTCAATTTAATACAAATTCAATCAAATGTAGATGATGTTGTAAGGTGCATCATGAAGATTAGATCTACTGCTGTAGGAGAAGATGGAGTATATATTCAGATTGTTAAGCTTTATATCCCAATTACCCAAATTATCAATCACTGCTTCCCTAGTCTGTATAAGGTGTCAACATTGGTTCATGTGGCTAAAAAGCTAAGTGCATCTGAGCCTAATCAGTTTCAGCCAATCAGCACTTTGTCTTGTGGATGCCTTGTCAAAGTTATACGCAGCTTTTATGGCTCTTCTGGCAGAGCAGATTACTAAACACTCTTAGTTAACAATCTCTTATCTCCTTTTCAGTCTGCCTTTAGAGTTGGGCATATCCGCTCCACTGCTATGCTCAAGGTTTTGGATGATGTCCCCATTGAGTATAATAAGGATTGTTTACATTGTTGTATTTTCTTGACTTCTCTAAACCCTTCGATAGTGTTGATCACTCTCTGCTCTGTGATAAGCTGAAAGCATATTGTGGCTTTAGTGACTGTGATGTGGGCCTTATATGCAACCGCCTTGGTGGTCGAATGCAGACAGTTAAAGTCGGTTATAGCTTCTTTCGTTTCAATATATATAAGGTGGATGTACTGAAGGGGTCTGTTCTAGGCCCTCTTCTCTTTTCCCTGTTCATCAATGATATTTTCATAGTTTCAGATAATACTATGATTCATGCATACGCCCATGACATACAAATTTACCTTTCTGGACATATTGGTCTATTGGAGGATTTGTGCTGTACAGTTAATCAGGACCTGGGTAGACTGGTCGATGCGCTTTTGACAATGGATTGATATGAAATCCTCTGAAGTCTTATGTCCTAGCCATATTTAAACAAAATATACGTTTTGATGACAATCCTACTTTGCGAGTTGATGGTGTCCAGTTGTCGTTTGTATCTAAGGTTTCCAGCTTGGGCTCTACTGTCAATTCTAGCCAAACTTGTGTGACACCCTTGGTGAGGGCTAAACTTGTATGGCACTGCATCGGTAAACTGAACTCCCTAGTCAATATCAACAAGCCCTCTCTACTGTGGGTCGCAGGTCACATAGAAGTAGAGGGAAATAAGAAGGCTGATAGCTTAGCAAGGAATGCGGCGGCCGCTCAGTTCAACGGCCCTGAACCCTTTTATGGATTATCATCCAACACCATTGGAGGTATGCTGAGGAAGCGCACAGATGCAAAAAGAAGTCAAACCTGGAAGAATCATCCGAAATTATGGCAGTCCAAAGTTCGTCTGGGGGACTTTAATCCGAAAGGAGCTAAAGAGTTAATAAATATGCATCGGAGCAAATTGAGAATCATCACAGTCGTTTTAAACGGACTCGACTGAACTATCATATGAATAAGTTGGGTATATGTCGATTCTGTAGAGAAAGTGACGAACCCCCACAGTACCTGTTCACACACTGCGGGCCATTGTCACTCAAAAGACTCAGGTGCTTTGGAGAATTCATCTTAGATATGAGCAAGATCCCTCAACTTGATTCCTCCAAAATACATGAATTCCTGTCGGAAATTAACCTGACAGTCGATCTGTAGATGAGACTATCCTCATCTTTCAAATAAATAGAGGCATCACAATAAATCAGGACGCGGTGTGTAACACCCTTAAATAAATCTAATCCAATAAATCTGATTCATATGTATTGGGTTCTAATAACGAAAAAATTATTTTAAAGACCCATCACACTTTTATTCGAAATTCCTTCCTAGAATAATTGACAAACCTCAGTTCTGGACTGGATTGGAGAAAACTAAAATTTAGTTTTTTTTTTTATTTCAGGACAACTTTAATAATCCTGTTGGCTACTCTTATCAAAGTTAGTGACTCATTAGTTTGGACATCAGCAGAAACAAGCAAAAAATGTGAAATGTGTTTTTGATGTCAGGCCAAAATTGACTTTGACTTGGCAAGCGTGTAATTAACCCAGAAAACTTGCAAAATTAAATATCTGTGTCGGCGTTGGCACCACGATGAAAAATAGAGAAGAAGAATATGCAAGCAAAGCAAATAAAGGCGCCGAGAGAATATACAAAAGTCAACAGAAACTTTGTCGAAATCGAAATTGCAAAAACAGATTTTGAACTTGCGATTGAAATTGAAATGAGCAAAGTTGGCAAAAATAAAGTTTCCGGGCGGCAAAGCGCCGCAGTCGATAACCCAGCAGTCAAGGTAAAAAGTGTGCACCACTTTTGCCAAATGTTTGATACGCGCTATTTCAGTGGGTGCGGAGCAGAGCGAGGTATGCTCGAATACCCGTGCATGTGTGAAAAGGGCCTTGTGTTTTTCGCATTCTTCTGTTTGTGTGTGTGTGTGTGAAAATGATTCCCAGTAGGAAAAAGTCGCAAATTATTTGGTATCTGAAGGGCATATAATAGTATTTTAAGGGTATATAATAGTATATGAACACAGTCACAGAAGTTGGCTTTAATAGCTAATCAACTTTGAGTCGAAGCTATTTGGAATTAACTGTTTGAGTTTACGAATGCCTATTTCTGTATATTTATCTATCAGTCTCTCTTTTCATCCCTTCATTATCATAATGTCTTTTCACTCTCTTTTCTCTCCACCGTATTTCTTTGTAACGTCTCTCTCACATCTCTCATTCTCTCTCTTCCCTGTCTCTTTTCTGTTGTGTTCGTCTCTCGTTCTTTTCCTTTTTTCACTTTGTTTCATCTTCTTTTTCCGTTCCTCTTCTTTCTATTGGAACTATGCTTTATATCTCTGACTTTTCTCGCTTCTCCCCTTGCTCATTATATCTGACTTTTCTCGCTTCTCCCCTTGTCTCTATTTGAACTATGCTCTATATCACTGACTTTTCTCGCTTATTCTCTTGTCTCTATTTGAACTATGCTCTATATCTCTGATTTTTTTCGCTTCTCCACTTGTCTCTATTTGAATTATGCTCTATATCTCTGACTTTTCTCGCTTCTTCTCTTCTCTCTATTTGAACTATGCTCTATATCTCTGACTTTTCTCGCTTCTCCCCTTGTCTCTATTTGAACTATGCTCTATATCTCTGACTTTTCCGGCTTCTCCCCTTGTCTCTATTTGAACTATGCTCTATATCTCTGACTTTTTTCGCTTCTCCCCTTGTCTCTATTTGAACTATGCTCTATATCTCTGACTTTTTTCGCTTCTCCCCTTGTCTCTATTTGAACTATGCTCTATATCTCTGACTTTTCTCGCTTCTCCCCTTGTCTCTATTTGAACTATGCTCTATATCTCTGACTTCTCTCGCTTCTCCCCTTGTCTCTATTTGAACTATGCTCTATATCTCTGACTTTTCTGGCTTCTCCCCTTGTCTCTATTTGAACTATGCTCTATATCTCTGATTTTTTTCGCTTCTCCACTTGTCTCTATTTGAACTATGCGCTATATCTCTGACTTTTCTCGCTTCTCCCCTTGTCTCTATTTGAAATATGCTCTATATCTCTGATTTTTTTCGCTTCTCACCTTGTCTCTATTTGAACTATGCTCTATATCTCTGACTTTTCTCGCTTCTTCTCTTCTCTCTATTTGAACTATGCTCTATATCTCTGATTTTTTTCGCTTCTCCACTTGTCTCTATTTGAACTATGCGCTATATCTCTGACTTTTCTCGCTTCTCCCCTTGCTCATTATATCTGATTTTTTTCGCTTCTCCACTTGTCTCTATTTGAACTATGCGCTATATCTCTGACTTTTCTCGCTTCTCCCCTTGTCTCTATTTGAAATATGCTCTATATCTCTGATTTTTTTCGCTTCTCACCTTGTCTCTATTTGAACTATGCTCTATATCTCTGACTTTTCTCGCTTCTTCTCTTCTCTCTATTTGAACTATGCTCTATATCTCTGATTTTTTTCGCTTCTCCACTTGTCTCTATTTGAACTATGCGCTATATCTCTGACTTTTCTCGCTTCTCCCTTTGTCTCTATTTGAACTATGCTCTATATCTCTGACTTTTCTTGCTTCTCCCCTTGCTCATTATATCTGACTTTTCTCGCTTCTCCCCTTGTCTCTATTTGAACTATGCTCTATATCTCTGACTTCTCTCGCTTCTTCTCTATTTTCTCTTATATTTCACTAATTTTTCTGTCTCTTTTAACTTTTTCTTCTCTTCTATATTTTCTCTATTTTTATCTTTTCTCTCTTTTCAAATTCTCAATTTTTTTTCTCAACTATCTTTCTTATCTCGCTCTACACACTTTCTTACTTCTTTATTCTATCTCTTTCTTTCCTAACTCTGTATTCTCTCTGTATTTTATCTCCTTATTTTCTGTCTATCTGTATACGAGTATTTCACTATATCTTCTCTATCTGTTATTTTCTTTTTCTTCAATCTCTCTTATCACTCCTCTTTTTCTTTCCTGTTCCTCTTCCCTCTTTCCACTTTCTAGAAGACTTTAATCCTGAAAGAGCTAAGGAAGTGCTGATAAGTCAGGAATCAAACAACGAATTATCACTATCTTTTGAGCGGCCATTGTAGACTCAACTGTCATATGAATAAGTTGGGTCTAGGCTCAAACGCCATCTGGTTAGAAAGTGAAGAAACTCGACTACTCGCAATCAATAATTGCGGAGCATTGCTACAAAAAATATACTATTGTTCTGGATAATAGAACCCCAAAGAGAATAAATAAATTCTCTATCTTGATCGCTTCAAAACAAATAAGTTCCTGACTGTAAAAAATCTGTCAGAATATCTTTGGATTAGACCTATCCTCATTTCTGAAGTAAACAGGGGCTTTCCATTGGATCTTTCAGGCCGAAGTGTACGACACCCGTTAAATAAATCGAGCCTAATCTAGTCTCCTATTTCATTACTCTCCAATGAAACCAAGTTCTGAATGTTGTTCAAGTATATATTGTTACATAATTGCCTTTCTGACAATTTATACCAAGATCAATACTTGGATTCGTATCGCTGGATTGTGTAATAAGCAACCAATTTCTCCTTCAACCAATTCCTTCTTCAATTAGAACTTTATTAGTATTCGTCCAACTTACTATTGGCTTTAATTCAAGCTTCTCACACTTCCTCTTTGCTTATAGTTTGCTGCAGTCAGTCAGTTGTTGCACTTCACTTTTTTTATTTACTTCCGTTTCATGCCACTGTTACTACTCTCACGATGTCCGCTCTGCGATGATCACTGCTCAACTGCCCATTGTTAATACGATGTCCTCTCTCCAACGATCCTATTCGACTACTGTTGCCACTCTCACGATTCGGTTATGATCACTTTTCACTGCTGGTTGCCAGCAATGTTCACTTTGCCATTGTCACTGGTTAACGGATCTGCTACTAAGATGTTCATTCTCAGCTACGCTCACTGTTCCACTGCTGCTGTTACTATGATGTTCACTTTTCCACTTTCACTTGTTCACTGATCCTGATGTCATTTGTGCTTTGCTTATATACTTCTTGTATACCAGAGCTTCCACTAGCCTAAGAATGCAGTTTCGCATGCCTTCTCGCGTGTGTATTTTAAGGATTGAAAATGACGCTTACCTTAAAACTATCAACCAATCATGGAGTGTTAGGTAGGTAGGTAGGTAAGGCGGCCACCCGAAGGGCGCACTTAGGTCAACATTGACCCTTTGTGATACCGCATGATACAACAGGTCACAGCCCTTTCAAAGGTCCACCCATTTGGAGCTTTTAATGAAACAGTTGATGGAGCTAATCTTTTTATCTGAGATATCATGTAGTGTTGATTTCCTAACAATATTTTATATAGGGTTCAATGAGTAATTTATGCTGAGAACATGTGGTTGTGTCAATGAATGGGACCATAGTAGGCGGATTTCTCATGGCAGAAAGGAAGATCTGCAGGTTATATTTGTCTGAGAGCGGCCGGAAGGGAATCATAATTTGAATTATGATAATCAGTAACTTTTTGCTGTCATAATCGCTCCGTGCTGAGGCATGTCAGTGATATCACTGAAGTATGTTAAAATTTTCGTAGTAAAAAACCCAAAATCGAGATAAAAACTAATACAAAAATTTTGCGTTAGAATTCTTCTCAATGCCACCAGCAATTTTTTCTTTCACTTTCTGCCTCCTCACAGCGTTTGGGGGAAATCCTTCCGTCGAAACATAGTTCCACCTACGGATTTAGAATTCCAAGAAGCCAATTCTCAACATACATGACCCTCAAAAAGCTAATGACAGTTCATACGGGCTCTGAGATTAAGAAGAAAAATTTGCTACTGATATGAGTCTGCTTTTGCTGCGTGGTTCAGTGGAAGTATCGTCGCTGATCAATACCGTGGTCCTGTCTCTGATACTAAAGGAATTCTCACTGATACTGACCAGGATTTTATGGTTACAATATTTGTGTAAATGCACTGTTTTATGGTTCCCTGATGTGGACTTTATGAGTGTGAATTTACTTTTATCCATCGCTTGTGCCTGGGATCCTTTGAAGGCAAACGAAGAAAAAAGTGCCAGAGAGGTTTCGGAGTGCATTTATTCTCAAATACATGTTTATGTAGCTCAAAGCATAAAGTGGGGTCTTCTTTCGGGGGTTGTTTGAACTCCCAAATGGACGACCTCCTGAGCTCCCGCCAAAATAAAGCTTGTGGCTGGCTTGATTTAGTTCTATTCAAAATTATTGATGACACCCATTTTTGTAACGCTGTTTTCTCACGGACTTTCCTTGCAGGAGTAACTTTAGTACGTGGTTTAAAGTATGCAAGCGTAAGTGCATTTATAAAGCTGGTAACAATTCATGCACATAACTCAAACCAGGACATCCCTCTGGAGTACTTTACCTGACTTGTTGACAACACTCAAGTAAGTAGATGGGAAAAATTAGCCTAATAGGACCGGACTCCAGTGTGCAAAACACATCCTTCTCAGATTTGTCTTGACTTATACTCGTATGAAGAAAGCCTGTTCCAAATCTGCCTGCTAAGAGCCCTTCCCCCCACACGTTGTCCTTACTTTCAAATTTCCCTTAACAGCGAGAGTGGAATGCCCGACGAATTATGTCCTTTCAAGCGATTTGCAAATGCCTTCATCTGCCAAAGAAAGCCCTGATTAGCTGCTGTTGGCTTGCAGTTTGGGTCGTTCAATAGAACACATACGTATATATATATGTATATTTGTGTAGTTTCGCATGTGTGTGTGTGTGTGTGCTTGTGTGTTTGCTTAGGTGTAGATAATATTGATGATTTTATGCTTTATGAAATTTAAGTTAAATTGACATTGCATCGCAAAGTCAAACAACAAAGATTAAAATGAAAATTACTTCGGTTTAATACTTGTGTAAATATTCCCATGGATCAGTACCCAAACACACACGCACACACACACACATACATCCTACCACATAAACACACAATGACAATAATGATATCCTGCGAATTTCAATTCGATTTTCAGTTGCTTTCTTATCGCTGTTTGCCAGTTCAGTGAACTGAATTTCCCGCAAAGGAAATACTTACGCTCAATACTCATTCAATGCACACACACGCATCCACACACACACACACACACATTCAACACTCACACACCACACCAGCAGAGGCAAACGCATTCACTCACACATTCCCACACTGACTCTTAACTACACATATACGAGTACGAGTACTCATGCTGCCGGAATTTCGAAATAAAACGTTGCGCTGTGTGCCTGTGTGCGTTTGTGTGTGCATGTGTGCATGTGCATTGAAGGAATGCACTTAAGTTGACATTGTATTGTACACAGAGTTCTCGAGAAGAATTTCAACCTCTTTCGCTCTGCACTTTTCTCAGCGACCCAACTTCAATTTCCCACGCTTCTTTTGCTTTCCCCCATTTTTCTCTCATTGTAGTTCACAATTGCGCGATATTTCTCAGATTAGTTTGCAGCGCACAGTGGGGCAGACAGACCTAAAAACCTGTCCTATATATTGCCAAGTTCTTCAGTTACAATTTGCAAAGAATTTCATCAATAATATCTCACATGATCAATCATTACTAGCGACTGAAATTTGTGAATTCCCAAATAGCCAAAATGTCTTGCAAACTAGCAACGCACTCAGCCCAATAAAACCGAAGACTCCATTAACTAACTGGAGAGGAAGCGCATAAAAACAACTCATAAAGATTGTATCTGACAATAGTTCTGTATATAAAACCAGGGGAACACTACCGAGAACAATGGAACCCATGTAGAATGTAAAGATGTCGGTTCTGCAGACTAGGATAAGAGAGAAAACGAAGAGAAATATCCACACTTGTGTTCCATAGAACTTGTACCAGAACCTTTGTTCTGGGTAACTCAGGATAATCAAATCCTGCGCTTTATTAGGGCTTCGAAATGGTTCGACGAGTAAATTCAGAGGTGCGTTGCTACGCGGTGGTATCACAATGGACCCATGGTGGTTTGAGTGAGCTGGTCCGTGGACCGGCTGCCATGATAACTTAACCTCAGCATACCTATTTCAGGATAGGAAAAGTCAGTAAGGTGAT
Source organism: Clusia tigrina (assembly GCA_920105625.2). NCBI lineage: Eukaryota > Metazoa > Arthropoda > Insecta > Diptera > Clusiidae > Clusia > Clusia tigrina. Next base: position 191,902,729 of record OV050032.1, read on the forward strand.
GTGTGTGTGTGTGAGCAAGGTGATGTGTGTTGATCCTAGGCGTGTACCCGATCAAAACCATATATTCATGAACGGATATTGGAACACTTTAAGCTCGCTGTCAAAATGTGCGTTTTCCATCAGTTGCTTCCTTCCAAATATTTTCTCTTTGATGATATTCGAATTCTTTGGGTTAGGTAGGTAGATAGGAGTGGCCACCTAGTTTGCCAAAAGCACACTTGAGCACACATAATGACCCATTGTGATACCACGGTGTGGCGCCGTTCAAGCACTGACTAAAAAGGTCTTTGGGTTGATACCAAAACTCTCTGGTCATCACATACCGGTCGATTTTTGCTGCTGTCAAATCACTACAAGACAGGAGAGAACTCGTTACTGATCAAATCATACCTTGCGGGAATACCAATGTATACTATAAATATTCAAACCCCCCGTCTGTACCAATCCATATAGCGATTCTGGAGATAACATATGCCTTTACATACAGATCAACGCTTGAATTTTCTGTATCTCCTTTCAGAGGCCACGCAGTTTGCTGACGTGCGAATAAAGTATATGAAAAGATACTAATTTAGTGTTAAATCAAGATTTGTCTACCTCTCACACAATCTTCTCACATACAGTCATGGCTGAGTGAGTAGTGGGGTCCAACACTACTCGCTGAAGACGTCCCCAAATTCTATTAAATTTTGAGAGATTTAATTTCAGAGTTATCATAAAAATAAACAGTGGAAGAAAAAAAACGACGTCAGATAAACTGTCGCATCTGTTCACGGAAGACTAAAGGAACAGCTGTCTCAAGATCTCACGTCTGACCAGATTACGAAATAACTACTCATAAGAGATTCTTAACTTCCATTATAGTGCAGTCTTTGCTCTAGATTCTTTTCTATGATTCAGTATAATAGGATTCTGGAAAAAAAGCAGTAGCCTTGTTATACGAGTATATGAGATCCATCAATGAATACGAAGTATGTAGTCTCCCACCTGTGGGTCAAGGGGAATACACTATCGCCTCAATGATCACAGTGTTTTAATAACACCACTAGAATGTGGTTTATATACTATTAAATTTCCCCCTTGGTAGTCCATTCCCTAAGATCGGAGGCACACACTAGCTTAGAACCAACAACTGTGACCATTTTACCGTGCCCGCTTGGGGTAATTTTTATTCGAAAACATTGGAGATATTTTACTAAAAGTGCCCGTAAATGTTTCCTGGAACTTAGGAGAAACGCGATTTCTATGTGAACCGAATTCGTCAAAGGACACGCCCTCCTTCTCTGTATGTGTTTTTTGATACCACATTTTAAACCATCATAGTTTTGCTTGCTTTGATAAAATGAAGACAAAATTTGGTGATAATGTTCGAAACGAAGACAGTACAAAACACTGCCATGCCCACATTTTAGATATATTTGTAACGTGGGAAATATGTATGATAATTTACTTACATTGTACGAAATGGAGAGAGTACCAAAACAATGTCGGATATAGTTATATATATTTATTTATATCAAACTTAAGACCCACCAACTATACCATGATGAACCCACCTTCATATATGAGTAGAGATATCTTATATGATCCACACTTTTATCAGTAGCATCATACGCCCACTTAATTTCCTAATGAATCGTTTGGTACATTTCATCCAAGTACCTCGTAGGCGATCACACAAATCATTGATCTATTGTAACTTAGTCCAGACTTCCATCAGTAGCATCATAGGCCCTCTTAATTTCCTAATGAATCGTTTCGTACACTTCAACCAAATACCTCGTGGGTGATCTTAACTTATCTCAAAAGTCTTTACAGATTTATGCTCTGAGAATAGGTCGGCTGATCACCATTATCATCATCATCTTCATAAATATCCGGTTTCTCTAGTGTAGAACGAATATGATCTGCTGGAATTTTATTTTCTCAACTGGTTCTCTTTCATTTGTTCGGCTCTGTGATTCAGCAAAGAGAACTTAACAAACGATTTTTTGTGTTATTCCCCACGCCCTTTTTTTACTAATCTATTGCTGCGACCCTGTTTTATGTCTTCATACTCGCTTAATTTCAGTTTCCTTTAAACGAGCTCCTCAGACTGCTGAACTGACTGTAGTGGACGAAAAATGGTTCATGGCAGTTGATTTTCTACATTTTATGAACATTTTTGTTCACCTTGTCCCACTGTGCGGCGGCGGAAATGTACTTTTACACGCTGGCGCGTAAGTGCGTTTTTTTCTCTCAAGATTAATGTGCAAATAACTGCATTTGTGTGTGTGCTCATTCAGCAACCCGCACTATCCAACTGTGGGCACATTAACTTTTTCTTTAGGTTTTACAAGTAATGCCATTAAGGGTCGTTTAAAGGTATGCTGCGTAAACAGTGCTTTGTCCATCGCGTCGAGTTCGCAGTTCGTTTTTCTTTACGACTTTCATTCGCAGGTATTTCCAGTCTTCACTCAAATGAAAACTTTCTCGTAACAGGTATTTGTGCGCGAATGAAAACTTGTTGCGTTCATTCAATTCTTGCAAAAGATTCTTAATAGGGAGGCAAAACAATTGTGGTCTGGTCAGGGACGTAGTTAATCACCGTGATTTGTGGATATCAGCTTTTAATAAGTTCGTCAAGGAGCCAACCTGGACTGGTAGGTAGGTAGATAGGTAAGGCAGCCGCCCGAAGGACGCACTTATGCCAACATTGACCCTTTGTGATACCGCATGAGAAATCAGATCCCTTTCAAAGGTCCAGCCATTTGGAGCTTTTAATGAAGCAGTTGAATTGAGCAGTTTTTATTTGAGATATCTCCCAAAGAGTCGAGAAAGTAGTCGCCTAGGAAAGTGCCCCTCCTTCTGGACAGCGCTGGACACGTACACAACAGGTGTGCAATGGACTCTTCCTCCTCTTCGTCCATGCAACTACAGCAGAAATCGTTAGAGGCAATCCCCAGCCTACACCCATGAGTGCCTAGTACCTGAACTGGTAACACGTTCTGAGAATTGCTTCCCTACATAGTTTAACTAATGTTAATGCTTTCGATCCAATCACTGGAATGTCCGGTCATGATTTATCTTAGCCTTCTCCATAAGCGGGCATAGAAAGGGTCGCCTATCGTTCGGGGTTTGAAACAACTTGCATACGGCGAGATGTGAACTCAAAATGAACCTGGCTATGTCCTTAATGTTGATGGAAGATAGTTCGATTAAGGTAGTGAAGAATGGTGAGCCTAAGCATTTTAATCTTCGCCTGGCCAGAGCTGGGCACTGACACTTGAAATGAAGTACTGTTTCTTCCTCCTCCTCAGAGCAGCAGCTGCGACAGAAGTCGTTATGGGGCAGTGCCAGTCTTTCAGCGTGTTTACCAAGCAGACAGTGCCCCGTGAGCACATTTATTGTAGTGCCGATGGAGTTCCTGCTAATATTTAGTAGCTGACTAGTACGCATTGTGTCAATAGTGCTCCAGGTTTGTCTGACAACACTCCAAGTATGTTCATTTACCCAGGCTCTTTTAGTTGCCTCAAGGTAGTTGCCTCCAAAGCAGCAGCAACATCAACTACAACTGTTTCCACAACTGCAGTGGCATCAGCAGCCACTGACATCATGCCTACACATCGAAGTTATGTCTTGTTGGGAATAGCTAAAATAAGAATAACAGCTACGAATGGAAGATCGGGTGAAGTTAGAGCGATCCTCGACTCAAGATCACAGATCAACATTGCTTCCGAGTGGGCCATTAGAAGATTAGGCATACCTCCAATCGAAGCTATGTTGTGCATTGAAGGTGTTCACTCCACGAAGCCTCTCCTGAAGGTGACTGCGACCCGGTGCTTACATCAGTTAATGCAGAGAAAAGAAAGTATTTTTAGCTGCCTCCGTCCGTAGCGGACATACCACGATTTTGAGTGGATTCATGTAAAACGTCAGTCTGCTTTATTTCGCTGCTTTGCCGTTTGACGTTGAAGTTTCTTTTCTCTATATTCTCTGGCTCACATCACCATGACTGCTCTCTCCACGAAGTGTGGCATGTTTGAGGACGGGCCATGCCTCTATTGTGAATCGGGATCCACCTGTCCCCAACTTTATCGATTACATGTCGATCTATCCCAATTTGAACAAGGAGTTCGATCTCACTATTCCAAGCAGAAATGATTGGAACTTCAAAAGACATAATCGTCGGGGAAACGGTCGAGTATCGGTCGGCAGTATCTTTCCGACAAACTGGACTTAAACATCTCCCTACGTCTCCCTGACCATTGCAACACTCTTCAGGCTTTGGTTATGGCCATTTACCAAGCAGCTAAGTGAATGCTGAGCAGCGGTATCGGCGCAGTCGATATATGTATCTATCTTCTCAGACAACTAAGCCGCCATTAAATCTCTTTTTAATTCTACGGCCCCCTCAAGACTTGTTCATGAATGTCGTACATCTCTAAATGAGCTCTTAAGATACTTTCGGGTGCACCAAGTCTGGGTTCTCGAACATAGCGACATCCCAGGCAACTGCGAGGCAGTCGAGCTTGCCAAGGCAGGCACACTTCTATACGAAATTCAGCCCTCCGTAAACATCGGCATTCCACTGGCAACAGCCAAGCTTGATGTCAATGGAAATACCTACAAATCCTGGGTCGACGAGGATTCCTGCCTACGGTTAGACTAACTGGGGCAAGAATGGGGAAAAACAGAACCAATCAACTTCTTCCATTTGATCGCATATCACTGTCGACAACTGTGTCGGTTTTGACCGACCACTGCATAATGACAGCACGCAGAAAGACTGGGCCTACCCTCAAATGACTTTTGCCGAGGCTGTGGTACCGAGGAGGAAGACGAGACGGTTCTCCACGTTTGATGTCACTGCCCATTCTTCAGCAGAAGAAGAAATTGCACGTTTGGTGCCCCCTTTCTTACAATGTAATGGAAACTTCGTGAGCATCTGAACTACTTGGCTGGAAATCTACTACAATTAAGAACAATCTGATATTGAGGATTCAATAAATAAAAACTTTGATGTAGGAGTATTACTAAAAAAGGAGAACCTAATTACGAAAATTAATTAATGCAATAGATCAAATCACTGGATTATATAAAGTGATTCCAAAATGTCTGTTCATGACTAATCTTAGGCTTCTCCATAGAGGGCATACTCTAAGAATGAGCATGCTGACTGATGGTCAAGTTTGAACCCACTCTCCTCCAGATTCCTTCAGAGATTTGTCTTACAATGAGCATGCTGACTGATGGTCAAGTTTGAACACACTCTGCTCCAGATTCCTTCAGAGACTTGCCAAAAATAGTCTTACCAAAAATAGTCTCCATTCACTTAAAAACAATTCACTGTTTCACAACTTCAACTTTCATAGCTCAGCAGCAGGTTTAAAATAAGTTCAAGGATTTCCTAATAGATGCGATGGTTCTCTAAACTTTCCTATTGGGTGTGTTTGGAAATATGTCGGTGGCATTGGCAATGCTTAGCATATTATCATTAATATTATCGCACAACGCGTGCAAATCATTTGAATTGGTCACTAAAACTCGATTTCTATGCGACAAACGTTTCGAGGTGTACGTGAAATGTTCGGGCAATGTGATGGTTGGACTGAAGTCACTATCTGGCGTCTTGCTGGTAAATTCCAAACAATCGGCACTGCAGTAGATAAAACATCTAACGTAGGTCAAACGGAAATATTTGCCGGTGTGTGAGAACCCAGAGTTCTCAATTCCAAGGTAATCGTAGGAACTTCGCTTTTAGCAGCACCTCGTCGCACAATGATTCCTGATTTCTTTTGGACCTGATAGGAAGATAATCGTAGTTAAAGTTTTTACCGGCAAGTTGTTGCACCAGGACCGTCCTATGAGCCACACAGAACATCAAACAATCGACCAATTGGCCGAACAGTTCATTGGTGTTTCCCACTTGACAACAAAGAAGTTACGATATGACGTCATTACAGTTCTTCCTGTGGGTCTGCAATAAATCGGTCGTCTGTGCCACCAAACAAACAAACCAAGACAATAATTGGAGACCTCAAAGAGAATATTCTGAGCCCCACTTGATAACGTAATGCAAGCATATCGCAAACAAATAAACATTTCGCAATGAGCTTATTAAAGAATTCTTCTTTCCAAAACCTCTGGAAACTAGTCATAGAACAAACTCACCATCAAGTTAGAGGTGAGCGGTACTATGTTGCGTACATTCCCCATGGAAACATTCACCCGGACCTATACAAACCACTGCTAAGACAGTCGTTTGGTTCAAACCAAGTCCTGTTAAATGCTTGGATGTGGAACTGTAACAAACTCATCTGGTGATAGCAGAGTGTTTCGTATACATTTTCCTCCGGTAATGTAGCTGAGTTTTCCCAACAGGAAGTTTTTAATATTCCTCAATTATTAGGGGAAGTCTTCAAATAAGGTTTTCATAGGTATTCTCCCCAGTTGAAGATAAGCCACTTTACTCATAATGTGGATTTATGTGGAAGTTATATAAAGGAGTACTAAATTTTGGCAGGTCAAATGCCAGTGTCTCCAATAGTCCTGCTTGGAAATGGTTATGTTACCTGACCACCCAGAAGTTGCAATTGGTCGCCATCAGAATTCTTCTTATGGGGTTATGTTAAGTTGCTCGTCTACGCCAAAAAAAATCAAGAAGAATGTGATCACTTCATAATCAAGAAGAATGTGATAACTTCATAACCAAGAACAATGTGATCACTTCATAATCAAGAAGAATGTGATAACTTCATAATAAGTTTATATCTACACTTGCAGCAGTTCAATGACCAGTTGTTCCATCCCGTATATCAGTGAGATCCTCGAAGAAACATCGTACTATCTAGAAAGATGACGCTACAGATGTGGAATCGCTTTTATGCCTTGTCAGGAAGCCAAATTTTTCCTCATACGAGCATCATTCCTCAATCAAAGGATCAGATACATTGCTGAAAACTAACCGTAGATATCGAATTACACCATGAAGCGGAGAGATTCCATTTGGCAAAAGTTCGGAGAAATTGTTCGACTGCAACACCGCGGAGCGATTGTCAATCCAGACACTGAAGCCGTCGTTTGTAGGCAGATTATCGGGATATAAAATACAGCCACGAGGGGAGTAAAGACTTTCTAATGATTGGCGCTTAGTTTGGAAAATATTTAAAAATGCAGAGAATGGAAAACTTTTTACACTTCGATTGACTCGTTCGAGAAAAGAAAAATGCAAACATTTGGTTGTGTGTGCAGCAGTACCGTTTAATTTAAAAAATATGTGAGAGAATTCGTAAAAATTGAGAGTAAAGAGAACATTTCACCTTCTTCTGCATGCAAGTTCAGAATCGGGAAATATCGATTTATTGGCTAGGCCAAAACGTCTTCAAGCCAAACGTCTCTGGACAGTCCTCAATTTGGCTGGGCGTGCGACACGAGCGGCGGCACCCTGACGGTAGGCCAACTGCCGCTGGCGTGAATTGGTTCGGCGGGCGGCCACCAGACGCGCCTGCTGGTCGTCCAAAGGTGCGGGGAATTGCTCGGCTGCCGGATCCTCCGCGGGCAAACCGTTCTCATTCACCTCCGGTGGTCCGTACACCTCATCGGGTACATTGTAGGTTTGCTCGGGTGGACCGTAGACCTCGTCGGGTGTGGGTCCGGCAGGTGATAGTGGCGCTGCGGCCTCCTCGAATGGCACCTCGGGCTTCAGTTCGTCGGCGGATGGGTATGGCGTGACGGCGGCAGCATCGACCTCTTGACGGGCCAAGTAACGTGTACGCTGACGACTGGCGCGAGCTCCTTGGCAGACTGTGGCGGCAAGTGCCACTACTGCGACGACGAAGACGAATCGAATGCTGGCCATTTTGGTACTTGTAGAAAAGTGACGTTGAAATCGGCGCTGGGGTTTTTTGGTGTTTGTCGGATAGCTGCTCGCTCGTGTGCGGCTGTGGTGTGGTACACTGGGAACTGATGGCTCTATACCGCGCCAGCCTTGCCTTTTATACTATTTCGGCAATGTTTGGACTGCTTAGTGTGCAGCGGATACGCCAGAGTGTATCCTAATTTGGCGTAGCCATGAATGGGCAAGTTGGACTTATTGATGAGACAATTGGAGTTATGCTGATTTTATGGGGGGACGTGACGAACATTTTAGCAAAGAGGCGGTGAAATAAATTCGCTATGATGGACAGAATGAAAGCGAATAGTAACCGCGCCACTTGTGCGCACGCATGCGTAATTAAAGTTTTGCGCTATTACTGTGAATAGTAATTAAAACGGAAAGAATTCGAAACGTTTGGAAAGAAATCGAAAGAATTGGAAAAAGTAGAAACAATCGGAAGAATGCAAAATCGAACTATGTACATAAAGACGTACGAAGAGATGAGGCATATAGTATACGAGTATATCTAGGCGTATATCTATGGGAGTGGTATATACTTAAATTCCTTCTTTCAGGAAGTGGATCTTACTCTGGCATGTGGAATGCTTTTATTGAAGGTGTTGCCTTTCAGGTCAACTGCAGGCTAAAATAAATGTTTGGCAACACACATGAGCATAGATCCTGTGCAGTATCTGTATCCATCTACAAAGAAGGTCATGCATAGATCAGTTCTTCACTGTTGGTATATAAGAGGACCTTGGGAATCTGGGAGATAAGTGGGGAGAGAGGAGTGTATTAGAAGAGTGTAGACGGGATGAAAGGTATATGCGATATAAGAGAGCCATAATATCAACTGTTTTCATGAACAAATTGCAATGGATTCAAGGACAAATTAAGGTCAATCGCTGTCTTCCACATTTCCTTGCACTTCAAATGAACATATTATCAATTCACTTTACGCTCTCTTGAATTTGTGCCATTACGCGTGAATTTTAAATGGAATCATGTCAAATTCAATGACACAAAATAAACAGCACCACAAATGAAGTATTTAACAAAGTGAGATATAAACTAATACCTAATAGTTGGACCCCATATCATAAGCAAACAACGCCTCAACCAAATTTATAGAAACCTCACTGAAGTAAATGTACCACAACTGACTCTTCCTTTTATAAAGTTCCCTTTATCAGACCTTAAAGATATCATATTGTATGTTTCTATATACAGTAGGCATCCATGATCTACTCGTAGTGTTAATTTCCCAGTCACGGGGTCTCGGGTTCGACTGCCGCCAAGGACATAGACTCGAATTGCATCGTTACAAATCAGCTTCTCTTCCAAATCGAAGGCCTTAGTTTGCTCAGTTGCCAGTACACATTCTCCCAAACTTTTGCAGACATAATGCATTGTGGTGAAAGGTACTCTTATGATATAATATAATAATAATAATATAATATAATAATAATATAATACAATAATAATATAAAATAATAATATAATGTACAAATAATATAATTGTATATACAAATATGAGTATCAGTCGGAATATGACGCCCATATTGATCACAAAGATACACTCTTATTGTAAGACATTATGTCAAGAGATCAATAATGAAGAGATAATGCAAGCTGATAGGGTGCATTTATTAGCTCATTAGTAAAATATGGCTAGAAGAACGCCAGCCCGACGCGTCGATTGGAATCTCAGTGTCCTCTGTCCTGTATTGAAGAAAAGTGACCCGATGATATGCGCCAACTACCGGGGAATCAGTCTAATTGCCATCTCTTATAAGGTTCTGTCTAGCATATTGTGTGATGCCAACACACTGCTTTATCAGTGCGGTTTTAGACCTGGAAAGTCCACCATTGACCAGATCTTCACGTTGCGCCAAATTCTGGAGAAAACCCATCAGAAATAGATCGACACCAATCATCTATTTGTCGACTGTAAAGCTGCTATCGATAGCCCGATAAGGGATTGCCTGTATGCCACCATGCCTGAGTTCGGTATTCCTACAAAGCTAAAACGGTTCTGTAGAATGACATTGAGCAATATGACCAGCTCTGTCAAGGTAGGAAGTGACCTCTAAAAACCATTTAATACCGTGCGAGGTTTCAGACAAGGCGATCCACTGCCGTGCGACCTCTGCAATTTCACCATGGAGGGGGTACTGCGGAAGGCCGGTGTGCATCGGAAACGCACTATTTTCTACAAAAGTGTCCAGCTCCTCGCATCTGCTGATGACATCGACATCATTGGACTTTGGAAGCGAGATGTTACTGCTGCATTTTCCGCCATTGAAGAAGAATCAGCGAAAGTGGGTATGACGGTGAACGAGGGCAAGACAAAGTATATGCTGTCCATCAGCAGGGATACTCTGCGTTTAGGATCCCATGTTCAAGCCGACAAATGTACTTTTCTAAAGATAAGTCATAGATCAAGTATAGATATATTATAGATAATTTATAGATAAAATATAGATAGATTATATATAAATTATAAACAATTTATAGATAAATTATAAATAAATTATAGATAAATTATAGATAAATTATAGATAAATTATATACAGATTATAGATAAATTATAGATAATTTATAGATAAATTATAGATAAATTATAAATAAGTTATAGATAATTTATAGATAAATTATAGATAAATTATATACAGATTATAGATAAATTATAGATAATTTATAGATAAATTATAGATAAATTATAGATAAATTATAAATAAATTATAGATAAATTATATACAGATTATAGATAATTTATAGATAATTTATAGATAAATTACAGATAAATTATAGATAAATTATTAATAAGTTATAGATAATTTATAGATAAATTATAAATAATTTATTGATAAATTATAAATAATTTATAAATAATTTATTGATAAATTATAAATAATTTATAGATAAATTATAGATAAATTATAGATAAGTTATATACAGATTATAGATAATTTATAGATAAATTATAGATAAATTATAGATAAATTATAGATAATTTATAGATAAATTATAGATAAATTATAGATAAATTATAAATAAATTATAGATAAATTATAAATAAGTTATAGATAATTTATAGATAAATTATAAATAATTTATTGATAATTTATAGATAAATTATAGATAAATTATAGATAAATTATAGATAATTTATAGATAAATTATAGATAAATTATAAATAAATTATAAATAAATTATAGATAAATTATAGATAAATTATAGATAAATTATAGATAATTTATAGATAAATTATAGATAAATTATTAATAAGTTATAGATAATTTATAGATAAATTATAAATAATTTATTGATAAATTATAAATAATTTATAAATAATTTATTGATAAATTATAAATAATTTATAGATAAATTATAGATAAATTATAGATAAGTTATATACAGATTATAGATAATTTATAGATAAATTATAGATAAATTATAGATAAATTATAGATAAGTTATAGATAAATTATAGATAAATTATAAATAAATTATAAATAAATTATAGATAAATTATAGATAAATTATAGATAAATTATAGATAATTTATAGATAAATTATAGATAAATTATTAATAAGTTATAGATAATTTATAGATAAATTATAAATAATTTATTGATAAATTATAAAAAATTTATAAATTTTAGATAAATTATAAATAAATTATAAATAAATTATAGATAAATTATAGATAAATTATAGATAATTTATAAATAATTTATAGATAATTTATAGATAAATTATAGATAAATTATAGATAATTTATAGAGAAATTATATATAATTTATAGATAAATTCTAGATAGATTATAGACAAATTATAGATAAATTATTGATAAATTATAAATAATTTATAGACAAATTATAGATAAACTAAAATAAAGAGATCGATAAAATATCTATCTTTATCTCATCTAAAGATTTTCCGTCAGGTTTGTTCCAGGCAAGAATTTATATATATTCCAGGTATCAAGTTAAGAAATTTTGTTCATATCGCTTGGATATATTCTCCAAAATATATATACTTTTTGTGTAGCACTGCTCTGTAGTGTGCGATTACGTTTAATTTTTCCACTTTCAACTTTTAATTTAATCAACTTTCATCACTTGGTTCACAGATGACGTTTGAGACTAGACCCAATTTAGTCATGTGATAATTGCTCAAAAAGTTAGTGATAATTCTTAGCACACTGCAGGATATGCTTGCCATTTCTTTAGATCTTTTGGGTTGAAAGGCTTCTGGAATCTCTTTTAAGGCCCAGAGATGAGTCCAAGATTGAGATATTGTACCACACTTCAAGTCTTCAGGTCACCATCTCACTCCCACTGGAGTCATAATGTAAGACAACTACCAAGTCCTTTTGGACTATTGCTCACTTTGCAGCCGTTATGAAGCAAAACAGGCTCGTTCACTCAGTTGTGAATTGCTTCAAATATTGTGTTTTTCATATGTAAGTCTCAATGTATTGGACCTTTCAAGTGCCATGCCCCACACTTGTATAACTCAAACAGCCCTGAAACTATTAACCGCAAAACTATACCACGCTTTTCACATCAGAGCATATCATAAATCAGAATAACAATTTTGTATTTGAATATATTTAGATTAAGGAAAATAATAATCCTGATACGAGTATCACAAAATCTGAATGCCTTTAATAAAGAGAAAGTAAACTGCATTGAAATCTGACCACTCCTACTCGTATTACAGCCACACCGTTACGAAAAGGACGCCAATTGTGTTTACATAAAGACCGAGTGTATATTTGAGTGGAGGGAGTTACCGAAATACAAATATTGAATTTCAAGAAAACAGTACTCCAGGTATTTGTGTACCTTGCTCAAGGCAATCTGTGTGGGAGTTGGGGAGGGGGTGGTGGCTTTAGTTGTTTTTCTCAACCAAATTTCTTTACTTTCCTAATACAAATGAATTTCGTCCTCAAAAAAATTGATTAACAACCCACTGCCCAGTGCCCAGTGCCCACAGACGCTGCTTACGTTTCAGCGTTCTATTCAAAAAGATGCTGGAGTTTGTATGTTTAAATCCTATGGAAATTCTTATTTAGTGGAAGCGCAAATATAATTTTACCAAAGAACTTTTTGACGCTCATGTTCTTCGAAATGTCTTTCTGACTTTTTCATTTTCATTTTACCCTCAAAAATCTGCTCAAGCCAAGTTATCACAGCCACAAAACTTGTCTTAAATTCGCATAAGTTTACTTTTGCCGTGGCGGATGGAAGTTATCAATCTTTTATTTACAAAATGTGAACGAAAAAGCAAAATTTTCTAAAGAATATCTCGTTGTCTTGTTGAATATCTTCGAATTGCTTACTTTACTTGATTTCTTTGGTGGCTTCATAAGCGAGTAATGAGAAATAAATACATACAATTAAATCTTCAATTTCTCCTCACTGTGTCTGGAAGTGCTTTTTTCGGCATTCAACAAATAATGAATGAGACGCACTCCAATTCTCTTACAGAGTATACACCGATATGATACAAAAATGTGCAAAACAATCTCTGCAAAAGAATAAATCAGTCCATAAACGTCCAAGGTACGAGTTGAACCACACTCTTTTTGAATGTACATGTCCTAAAATAAGTATCCGTCCTAGAATATGTCTTACTTTTATGATAACATTGAGAGAGCAGGTCGGCCCTAGAACGTTATTGGAGCTGAACTCTTCTGTGGACTCTATAAGTCGCACCTCCAAAAGTCAGTTATTAGTGATGCCTTATTCAAAACAAACAGTCTTTGTTCTAACTCAAGAGTTATGAATGGAAATGAGTACTCGTAACTCTCTAAGCGGCAGTAGCGGCAGAGTCAACTTAAACCTGTGCAACTTAAATAAGTAACCCTATAGACTGCCTCAGCATGAGTCATCAGATGAACCTGAGTAACCTCGGAGTCCACCAACACCGGGGTCATGTAAAGCCGAGTAGTCTCCTTGCTGAGCTAAACGAGGATCACGTATACCAGCGTACCCTTATAATCAAACTAAACCAGAGCCACCTAAACCAGACTAGACACAAAGTTAACCTAAGCTGGAGTCAAACTCAGAATCAACTTCAACCAGAATAAAGTAAACCAGAGTAACATCACTGTCAACCTAAGCCAGGGTGACCTTAAGCAGGGCTACGTAAAGCGTAGTAAACTTAGAGTCAAATAAAAATAGGGTCTTGAAAACGGAGTTACCTCAGAGTCAACCTCAAGCAGGGTGACCTTAACCAAGGCTACGTAAAACGTAGTAAACTCAGAATCAAATAAAACTAGGGCCATAAAAACGGAGTGTCCTCAGAGTCAACCTAAGCCAGGGTCACCTTAACCAGGACTATGTAAAGAGTAGTAAACTCAGAGTCAAATAAAACTAGGACCTTGAAAAAAAAGTTACCTCAGAGTCAACCTCAACAAAGGTGACCTTAACCAAGGCTATGTAAAGGGTACTAAACTCAGAGTCAAATAAAGCTAGGGCCATATAAACGGAGCTACCTCAGAGTCAACCTCAACCAGGATGACCTTAACCAGGGCTATGTAAAGGGTAGTAAAGTCAGAGTGAAATAAAGGTAAGGCCTTGAAAACGGAGTTACCTCAGAGTCAACCTCAAGCAGGGTGACCTTAACCTGGGCTATGCAAAGGGTAGTAAACTTAGAATCAAACAAAACTAGGGCCATAAAAACGGAGTGTCCTCAGAGTCAACCTAAGGCAGGGTCACCTTAACCAGAGCTATGGAAAGGGTAGTAAACCACAGTAAAGCACAGCATAATCTCATAATCAACCTAAGCAGGATCAGGTAAACCAGATTAACCTCAGATTCAACCTAAACTAGGGACACCTAATTCAGTGTAAGTTCAGAACTATGAGCAGATTTCTTACAATAAGTTTTCTTCTGATATTGCAGGCCTTGACACACAACTCTGTCGATACTGAATCCGCAGATGGTACAAAGGGGAGGACGCTACTTCTATCATCCTGCAGTTAGCTGGAATTGTTCCCTATCTTGGCGTTGGATTTGTGCCCTCAGCTCACGGAATTTCTGAAGTCCACTATGATTAAAGATGGTATCCGTCCAGCATTTGTGTTCCGCATAATGACTTCAAAGAACTAAATGCAACTCTGAAGCAACTGAAGCTACCATCACCACCACTATATTAATATCAACCACTCCAATGTGTTTACGCACATCACTAAGTCCAATTTTGTCAAAATTTGTATCTGTGGTTTCTTTCAATTATTTTGTACAATATTCCTTTGCACGGAAGGACTCATAATCCCTTTAACAATATCACCGGCAATTGTGGTTTACAAGTATCCAAATGGAAAACTTGTAGGCTCCGGATTAAAATGCCTCCCCAACATCCACACAACGTAAGGTGCAACACAAAGTGCCAGTCCAGACGACACTGCCCGCATGGCAAAGCAAATTAACTTCGTTTGCGCAGAGGGAGTCGGAGGCACTGATGCCGACAGGCCGATATGCGGGTATGTGTGCCTGTAGCTCTCCTGGATTGAGTGATGCAGGACGCGTATTAGCTATGAAATTTGAACAGACAAGCGTCAACTGCAATGAATTGATTTATCTCGATCAAAATACCGCCTTAGGAGTCAGTCGAAATTGATTTTCACTGGAGCACTCCACGCTGGCAAATCCAATCCAACAATGAGAGTAACCAACCGACGGCTGGGTGAATTATGATGATAATAATGCTGATGGCTCGCGGGAATTTCACCAACGACAATAGGCGCCAAATTCACAGGTCTGAGTGCAGTTACGAGCGTGTGTGCTGTTCAGTGGGTGGGTTGGTTAGTGACCGAGTGAGTGAGTGAGTGAGTGTGTGTGAGTGTGGTACAAAAATTAAAAAGGGTGGCGCGACACTTGGTTCCCTGCAAATGAACATACTGCCAAAGGGCAGGCAGGGCTGGTCAGCGACTATGGTGGTTCGTGCGGCTGATAGGGAATGATAGACAGACCCAGGGTTGAACGGACATGGGTGCCGACATGACTTTTGCAGTCGTGTTTACAAATGTTCTCAACAGTAAAGTGGTGCACACTGTTGTGAAATGGGGCTGCTGTGATGTGATGTGATGTGATGTCCAGTGCTGTGCATTGCTGTGCTATGCTACACCCACGAACTCTGGGCGACAGGACAATGGCCAAGCATTTATCATTGTGTTAACAACAACAGCAGCAACAGCGCCAGCAACAGCAGCAACATCAGCAGCACCATAATAATAATAACAACAATAACCGAAAAGCAGTGAGTGCATACGCTTCATTTGCAGCACTTGCAGCACTGCACAAAACTGACCCACCCTAATGTGGGTGGAAAGTAAAAAGTCTGTTGTGCATATATGTATGGGTGTGTGTGTGAACCCACAAGTGGCCTCTACACACATAACTGATGATAACACGAAACTTTCTTAGACCTGCATAAACGTTCCCTTGGAGATGGTCAATGGTCTGTATTCGTTGCCGTATCCTCAAACGAAATGAAGTATCGAATTGGCCAGAACCTTGTCTGGAAACTTCCTGACTTCAGAAAGTCGAGATATGATGACTTAAGAAAGTCGAGATATGAAAAGCGCCAAATATCTCAATGACTCCAGTTAAGATGTCGTACTAAACGCTTAGAATGTATGCCATCACTCGTTTGTATATACTCGATTTTTATCGTAGCAAGTCTTAAGAAAACCCCTGTGAAGATATTTCAGTACTGTTCAACAGCTTCATGCCGACTATTTTCCATTGATTTACATACTCTTAATTCTTCTCCTGGGGTTCATGAAACAACTTCATTGATGTGCAATTTGAATTGTGACCCTATTCACCCACATAAGCCGGGCAACAGTACACTCCTCAAGTATGAATTGTACATGTGGCTAGGATCACAGGCGTTTCTAGTACTTCAACGATCCACGGATGGAATGTGTGAGTATAAATCTCCCTGCAGTTTTGTTGAACTCGAGATCCATCCTTCATTCAAGTATAAACTGTAGGCGTGGAACGGATCCCAGGCGTTTCTAGTACTTCTAGGATCCACGGATGGAATGTGTGAGTATAAATCTCCCTGCAGTTTTTTTGAACTCGAGATCCATCCTTCATTCAAGTATAAACTGTAGGCGTGGAACGGATCCCAGGCGTTTCTAGTACTTCTTGGATCCACGGATTGAATGTGTGATTATGAGTCTCCCTGCAGTTTTGTTGAACTCGAGATCCATCCTTCATTCAAGTATGAACTGTAGGTGTGGATAGAATCCCAGGCGTTTCTAGTACTTCAACGATCCACAGATTGAATGTGTGAGTATAAATCTCCCTGCAGTTTTGTTGAACTCGAGATCCATCCAGAATTCCGGATGTCCAGTAGATGTACATCGTTAAATTGGAGTTGACTTTGAATTCTTCCATGGAGAGGGGCAACTGAGAATAACTCCTACAGTCAAACATATATGAGTGGACTACCAGCGATAGGTCCAATAACCAGTAATCAAATCAGTGAAAGAGTTTTCTTACTCACTTCTCGATCATTGCTCCCTATGCCATTAAAGCACAAATGTGGCAACCGCAGAGTGAAGATAAATCTTCTGGCGCCGTCGTCTGAGTCTATTATTACTATGCAGTAATCGAGCTGTTGGTTGGAGTATTCAAAGCAGATACAGGTGCCTAGCTTTGAACTGAAATAAGATGGTAACAAGAATAAACCGAAATGGCTCACAGCTGCATCATCCATCATATCATCCTTATCCCCCAGTCGCAATAAATCATATCATCAGTACCTCATCACCGAATTAGCATTCTACTACGGGGATGCTACTATATATAAAAGGACCCTTGGTTTGTTTCCCAAATGATGCCCCAGAATGCATTCCCACATTCACCCTGTCACATCGCTACCAGAAAATAAACTCAGTCAACAACGACTATTGATAGACTACTCTAGAATCATCATCAAAATCACAACCAATTAACAACCCGGACAACGCTATAACTGCCTTAATCACCGTTGTATTTAATATTCAATCTTAGAGACTTCAATCTACTCGTGAGGTATATCGACACTCCTCCGATAAACTTGAGCCATATTTGTGTTGATTTCTGATTCACCAGTTATATCGGTATATGGTTATCTTTCCATATTATGAACTAAGAGAATCTTCAATAACATAATAATGGAACAATCATTTCTAACCATTTGATTGCTAATCCTACTTGATTTTCTTCCGGGAACTGAAGACAATTAAATGAGCTCTTGGTGAACATTGCAAATGTGCCCATGTTATGTATTCTTATCTGGGGCCCACCTGATGTTTTTAGGTTGCTTAATGGATTCTACACTCTCTCATTCAATTCGTGTGTTTGTTTTTAGTAATCTGTCGGACCTCGCTACGAGTATTTGGCAGCTGTTGTGAAGTTGTTGCCATTGTTGTTGTAGTACTCCGCTCCCATCACAGAGTTAGAGAGTCATTTGTATATGACAAGAAGGATGAGGATGGGGAATAATTGCTTAATTCTCCGAAGACCTTATGTATACTCCAGCAGACTGAATTTCAAGGGGAAATTTAAAGTCCAGTCCTGGTTAAAATACAACACAACAAGGATAAGACATAAGTTTGCGGCCACATGAAATGGATCAAATTAGGTCCCGGATAAACGCTTTATATATGGACAACTGAAGTCTTAAGGATCCCTAAAGGATCTACATCCTATAATAATAAAGGCAATTGTAGTCACCAAAGGGTCTTTGTAACAGTGTGTCAGCAAAGAGCAATATGTACAAACAGGCTTGGAACCCAAAGCCTCCCTTCATTTACACTGGAAGTTCATGCTTTTCCAATATTTTTTGTATATAGTGAGACAAATTTCTAAACTAACCCAGACCGCCCCTCCCCTCCCTTCATTTAAACTGGAAGTTCATGCATTTCCAATTTTGTTCATACAAAGGAGAGACACATTTTTAATTTCTAAACTTACTCAGACCGCCACGCCCCTCCCCTCCCTTCATTTAAACTGGAAGTTCATGCTCTTCCAATTTTTTTCATACAAAGGAGAGACACATTTTTAATTTCTAAACTTACCCAGACCGCCCCTCCCCATTGGGAAAAACTTTCGAATCCCCCAGGATATAGAAAATGTGTATAGAGCTCTCCGGCGAAAGATTTACTCTTCTCACCTTTTATCGCTATGTTTCATCCTTCAGATTGTGGCCGCCAGCAAAGTGTGTATAGCACCCAGTTGAGCAGCAGCCGCAGCAAACAACGAAACATTTCTGTCTGTGCGTATTTCACGGTATAGTGTACGAGTACCGTACTCTGCGACAGCCTGGAGAAAGGAGCAAAGCGACCGAAAGACACATGCAGCAAATGTCGGCTGTGTAACATTGTGTATGGAAATGGTGCAGTGATGCGTTTCGCCGTCAACAATGTGAACATTTTATCAGTCCAACTTCACTCATCGTGGATTTTGTGCATTGTATTTTGTCCATTACAGAGCGGGGGGCCCTTACACACACTGATAACGACAACACGACGATAGGCACTTGCATGTTGGTAGAACATACGAAATGTCGGATATGTCGTAATGTATGTGAGGGAGACGCTAATTGCCGGTGTCCGTTAGCCATGTGTATATGAGCCCCTTTCATTGCATATTCACGCATTACACACAACTTTTGTTGTGCTTCACGCACGTTTCTGCGCTGCTGACATTTACTTTGATTCATTTTGCGCGCGGGAGGTGTGGTGGAGGTGGTGTGGTGGAGGTGGTGTGGTGGAGGTGGAGGTGGTGTGGTGGAGGTGGTGTGGTGGTAGTGGTCTGCTGGTGGTGTTGTTTGTTCTCTGACGCTGTGACGTGGTTAAATTGTCATTTGTCCATTACTTGTCATGCCTATTGACTTTATAGGAGAATGTACCGTGCCTTGTTTTATGCAAATTTAACATGATTTTGTTGTCCTTGCTGCTACTGTTGTTGTTGCTGCCGCTACTGTCGTTGCTGTTGCTGTTGCTGCCATTGATATTTGCTGCAAGTAAATGCGCGCGACTTAATTAAAGCATCCCACTATTGTGAATGGAACTGCCGCATATGTGGCGCCTAACCGCGGCAACTCATTGATTTTTGTTAGTTTGCTTTAAGTTAACACAAAACTTCGACAACATGCAAACTGGTTTAATTAGGAAATGGAGGAGAGAATGAGACAGAGGGACAGAATGAGAGAGATGTGGGTGTAGAGAGAGAGAGAGAGAGAGAGAGAGAGAGGGTGAAAGGAGATCTGGAGGTAGTGAGTGTAATAGTACGAGAAATAGACCTCAGAATTTCCACAAAATTGATCAACAAACCCTGTTTTAAGTGGTCCACACCCAAGTGCGTGTTCAGTACCCCAGAAATAGTGTGAGTACGTCTCTGGGATATTTGAAAGTTCTGTGGAATCATGTCCAAATCCTCTCTAATTTTCGTGGGCTATTTAAAACCTCTTTTTTGAGGTATGTTCCATTTTTCGATTCAAGAGAAAGTTACAAGATATCAAGGCAGAACTTTTAGAAGGATGCATCCTGTCTGCTGTCAGAGAAATATTGTTTGTATGTCCCATACTGTTCCTAATGGAAATAGTGCGATCACTGGATAATATTTAATTGAAGTTGTCGGTTGATTGTGGTACCGGTGATTTCACTGACGTAATTGAATTCTTCTTCTTAGGTGGCCATTACAGCCCGTGGTCGGGTTACGGCCGATTTAAGCACCTCTTGCCAGACGCGTCTGTTTCGCGAGCGTCTTCTCCAAATAGTCACACCAAGCGTGGTCAGTGCTTCCTCAGCTTAGTCTATCCACCGCATTCCCTGTCTCCTACCTCTTTCAATCATTTAGACACCACATCAATATGTGACCTTACATTATCGTGATGATAGATAAGGCACCGCTGCGTGTTCTTCTCACTGATAGCAGGCAGTACATTTGTGAGACAAATAATTGCTTTAACAATCCTCATTTCTTGTCCGTCGATCCTCCATGTATGGAGAGACTATGATAGTGGTCAAGTGACTCCCTTTGATGGTCATTTGTTGGGCTCGCCTTACATTTGAGGGATGCGTCTAAATTTAATAATTCCCGACACAGCCTACGAAGCAATTCATATAAGTACATCCTTGTTATTTCCGCCGCGGCCATCTGGCAGTCATGCTTGGATAAGCTGCAATGGAATCGTTTCTTCATTATGCTTCTTTTTGGGAACTGGCCGCGGATCCAGCTTGCGCTCAGCAATCTGAGTACCTCCAATTTCTTTAATTGCGGTCCTAATAATAACGAGGGATGTAACAAACTCACATTTATATCTGCATTCAGCATCCTGACCCTGTTGTCCCAAACCGTTTTACGAACACGTCAATGCTCGATTACTTTATACCTCCGTTTTACAGTGTCCAAATATTTATTATAATTATTATTATGACACCTTACTCCATATTTATCTCTCATGAATATTGCAGAAGCTGTGGGGATGAGGAGGAGGAGAAGACTGTAGAACATCTCTTCTGTAACTGCCCCGTTCTGGCTAGAAGCAGAGTGGGCTCTTTACGTAAACACGCTTTTAACTCTCTTACAGAAGTGTTTGGCGCGAAGGTCAAACAAATCCTGCGCTTTATTAGGGCTTCGAAATGGTTTGACGAGTGAAGTAGAGGTGCGGTGTGACGCAGAGCTATCGCAATGGATCCATGGTGGTCTGAGTGAGTTGGTCTGTAGACTGGCTACCACGATAACCTAACCTAACCTACTCCTTAATTAATTATGAGGCAATGAGTACTAAAAACTCAGGTCCTCAACGCAAGAATACAGGGATGTCGAAAGAGACATGTCGAGACCATGCTCTGGCCAGCGTTCCTATACTTCTAGTTGAAGTCATGGCCTGTCCTTTTAGGTGACCACACAAAAGTTAATATGAAGCTTTAGTTTTCGTGATATGTTAAAATTTGACACATGGTCCTTGAGGGGATAAACCACAGTTAGAAGTATTCGTACATGCTTTGTACATAAGCTGGTCTTTTGTGCGTTCTCATGTCCGAGTTTATGTCCTTGACCACAAAACTAATACTCACGAAGTAGCTCTTGAGTGAACGTTTTCTGTTCTATTTGATGGTAAATTTCATTATTCTGCCAAAGTCCTATCAAATATAACTCAAAGCTTTCAGCTAACAGAGCGATTTGATGTCTCTTCATGTCCATTTTTCTGCTTGAATCCCTTCCACAACTCTCTTCGTGCTCCCATAGGATGTCAAAGGGAGGTCTCTCAGACAAAGAAGCGTTTTCGCTCAGAAAAAATAAACTTTTTAGCCTTTTACTCTGACCTCCCTTCCAATGACATGCCTATGTAAAAAGGAGGACAAACGGAGGCTTCCAGGGAGTAATCATTTCTCCCTTTGGAGACTACGGGGAGTACTCTGGGGATGATCCCCTTTCCTGCTCGGTAGGAATAGCTTCTTCATGCTTTCCCCTTCTAACAACTGCAGAAAGCTTGACGACAATGCTCTCTGGCGCGAGTGAGATAGTGAACCGCAATGTGTTGAGAGCCGCAATGAACACTTCCATGAATGTTTCTTAGAGTGACTTCAAAATGACACTTCATTTGAAGTGGTTCATGTAGAAGCTCATATGAGGCAAGTTGAGTGACTCAATGAAATTCCATACAAAAGAGTGTTTTTTTCAACTGTATTTTCTACTGGGTTCACATTCTAAGACAATCATCTAAAAGTCTGACTCTTCCCCGACATTTAAATTTTGACTGGAGTGGGATTTTATATGAACGGATATTGACTGAAACCTTCGAACCGCCCTCTGTGGTCTAGTGGTAAGCATGCTAGACTTACGCCCCGAGGGTCACAGGTTCAAATCCTGCCATGGGCTTGCTCCCAAAATGCTTCTTTCTATAAAAACCTTTTCTCTTCGAGTCGTAGGCCTTTGTAGCTAGGTCCAACACCTTGCACTCATAATTCATTATGGTGTAGATAGATAAATAGATATATTTAAGGGTGTTATAAACTGCAACCTGAAAGATCTATTGTGACGCCCCTATTTATTTGAAAGATGAGGATAGTCTCATCTACAGATCGACTGTCAGGTTAATTCCCGACAGGAATTCATGTATTTTGGAGGAATCAAGTTGAGGGATCTTGCTCATGTCTAAGATATAATCTCCAAAACACCTGAGTCTTTTGTGTGCCAATGGCTCGCAGTGTGTGATCAGGTGAAATGAGGTTCGTCACTTTCTTCACAGAATCGACAGATGGCATCTGAAGATAGACCCAACTTGTTCATTTGATAGTTTAGTCTACAATGTCCGCTTAAAATGCCTGTGATGATGGTGTAAGATATAATAATATTAATAACAAAATCTTTGGTTAGATCGATACTGTTATTGATCTGAATAACGACTATTACAATCATGATCGATAATTGTCCTGAGCTGTTCTTGTTTCACAGACTGTAATTGACTCATATCTGTCTCTGGTTCGGTGTTGTTCGTGAGAGTTGCACATATCAACACGCTCTTTTTTTCCCCCCGTTGGGAGACGTAAAATCCTCATGGAGACCAGCAGGCTCCTACCGCGCTGGTACTGTGGGACTCCTCCGAAGAGGCCTACGCCACTAAAATCGTCTCCTTTCCACCCACATCCTCTAGGAAAATGCTCTCTAGAACAGGCGTCGAGGTCGGGGCGCTATTCTGCTAAAAGCTGCCTTTACTATTCCGCCGCATTCACGCGACTTTCTCTAGTTTTAATTGCGTCGATTCTTTCCAGCCTACGTAGCTCTTTTAGCACTTCTGCTGCATATCTTTGGAACGCCTTCCACTTGCAAGCTGATGGCGTAACAAGCTCTGGAACATGCGATCATCATGTGT
Organism: Clusia tigrina; assembly: GCA_920105625.2. Taxonomy (NCBI): domain Eukaryota; kingdom Metazoa; phylum Arthropoda; class Insecta; order Diptera; family Clusiidae; genus Clusia; species Clusia tigrina. The sequence goes on from OV050032.1 coordinate 191,926,484, forward strand.
GTACCTCCAAGTCCTCAAATGTTTCCATTCAGTTCATCATATGTCTTCCCTCAAATCTTCACCTCCCTTTCTTCAAATCCTCAGCTGTGTTGCGATTCTCATATGCTTTCCTTCCGATACTGATTTGACTTCCTTCAATCCTTCCTTCCTTCATCTGTGTTCCTTCATCTGTGTTCTTTCATCTGTGTTCCTTCATCTGTGTTCCTTCATCTGTGTTCTTTCATCTGTGTTCCTTCATCTGTGTTCCTTCATCTGTGTTCCTTCATTCAAGTGTGTAACTTGAGTCGATTTATAACGATTTTATGTTCGATGTATTCGCATTATGTACAAGTAATTCGAGTTTATTCGATTGTTCGAGCATTGTGTCATTACAGAGTGCCCCCATTCCCATGAATGAGAAATTGATTCTAATTGCGAGGCGCGCGATATGCAAAAATTTCATTAACAGAACACGTAACACGAATAAAAAATGATTATTTTTATAGAATTGCGTTGCCATATTTGAAGCGGACCGTCTAAAATATGTTTGTGCACAATATCAGATGGGAATTATTAATGTGTGCCCACATCGCCGACTTATTACATAATGCACATCCATTGGCAGGCGGCCGGGCAGGGAGATGGGCGGCCAGGCAGGCGGCGCGCCTTTTACGTATGCGTATGTATGCGCACTGTTCACTGGGAGACTTTCGATTTCGTTCGAGCGTCCACTGAGACGCTCCAACTGGCATATTTAATTAGCATAGGAAGGGGTGTACAGACACACAAGTGGATGGACGGACGGACGGATGAGTGGAGAAGGATTGGACGTGCCGCTGCTCCGCTGAGAACAAGCCGTCAAAAAATCTCGCTCTCCAAATTTCGATATAAAAGTGATTGCAGCATTCTAATTTAAAAGCAGTCTGTATTGAGAATTTGTACAGCTGCCGTGTTGACTTGTTGTTGTTTCGGTTGTTCAATTATTGTTGCCTACAGTGTTACGCTTAAGGAGTAAGTGCATTCACATACCCGCGCCCTGGTATTAACCTGAGTGACTCACGGCCAAAATACTCGCATTTGAATATGCCGCTTGTCGTTCGCACATCCGGCCGCATGCCTGCTGCGCTGCCACTGATGCTAGTGGCACTCGTCTGCAGCACGGCAACTGCTCGTCAGATACGCATAAACCGCTATGAGACACAAGTCGTGGAGGACGATGCCGTCACTGTGCAGGCCAGGGTTAGGGAAATCAAGCCCACACCATATCCCGCGGCAGGATATCGTCCGGGGCGCGCTTTTCTGTTGCCGGGCGAGGCGGTGAAAACGGAAACGAGTACTCAATTGGCGCTTAATGAGTACGCCACAACCTTCACCGGCACCGCAACCGAATTACCGGGAGAATTGAGTGCTGCTGCTGGCACCACCACCACTGCGTACGAGGTGGCCAGCAGCACGCTCTACAATGATGTGCCCGCTGAGGTCAACAACAATGCTGAGTCAGTGAATTCGGCCAGCTTAGCTAAAACACCGTATCCAGCTGCCGGCTACAGGCCTTATCGTGCCTTCAATTTGCCCACGGAAAATCAAGTGAAGCAGCAGGACGAAAAGCAGGAGCTGCAGCCGGAGCAGCCGGAGCAGCAGCCAGAGCAGCAGCCGCAGCAGCAGCCACAGCAGCCGCAGCAGCCCTCAGTGCCGTCAACGGACGTGCCAGCAACTGATGTGGCCACCACTACAGTCGACATAAGTGACGCAACAGCCACTGAAGTGCCGCTGGCACCCTTCACCACCGCCCAGCCATCAGCCGCTGCAAGAACCCCTTATCCTGCAGCTGGTTATCGTCCCAGTCGCGCTTTCAATTTGCCCACCGAAGTGGAAAGCAGCGGCGGCTCCAGCCAACGTTTGAAGCAGGCGAACAATACCAACCATCCCGCCTGCGGTTCGAACGACAATCCGGTGGCTCCGAAGCCACCAGCGGGTGCTAAAGACGATCCCGACGCGGAGCGTGTGCTGGTGCCAGCGGCCATCGGTCCAGCTGTGGTGAGGGCGCCCATACCCGCCTCATTGCCGTTGCGCGTGCGCCCCCTGTACCAGGTACGCTCGCAAGCGCTGATGTCGCAGCCGCTAATTGTGGCCACTGTCAGGCGCCCCAACTACGCCTACGCTGCTCAGCCGCAGCGCTGGTAGGAAGCGGGGAGGAGGCGATGCTGGGCTCAGTCCGTTTCATGGAATTGCTCCAACGAATACTAAGTTACTTTTAGTCTGAATTTATGTGTTTTTATTTTTCTTTTTTATTTGCTTTTTTATATTTTAATAAACTTTAAAAACTTGAAAATATTTATTTTTTATAAACTTGAAAATTACTCAATTAATTAATTATAAAGAATATAATATTAAAATTTAATATTTGGGAAATTTTCAATAGAAAAGCAATTCCTAATTTTGAGAAACACTTTTCACCCTCCCAAATGGAACTCTCCAAATCGTCATTGACCCACAGAATTCATTAGCCTCAGCGAATTTAAACCTCTCTTATGATTCTCAAACATCACTATTTTTGATATTCCCAGAAATTGAAATATATAGTAATGATTTTTTTAAAAATATACTTAAAAGTTACATTGGATGCTTGTCTTTCAAGGTAGCACTTCAGGAGCATGAACCTGACTCCATTATCCAGGAATATCAGTTCAGTTTAGCTTCCCTCGTCATCTCTACAAATCTAGTAGTTGATTTCAGGACATTGTTTCTCAGCTCTCATGGTATCACAACGCCTAAAAAATGGTGATAAGGCATATATTAATGATAGTACTCATATGTAAATCATAGTTTCAATGCACATTTTCCATGTGTCCATCCAAGAAAGATCAATACAGAATGATATTGTTAATCCACCATAATAATTGACAACGTACTGAGTAATAAATGAAGAATTCTTATAGCATTGCCACGGAAATCTTTTTAAGCTAATAGTTTAGATCGCTGGATTGTGGCAAGTAATGCATAACTCTCTGTCTGATCATTTACATGTAATACAAATACTTCAGTTTAACAGGAATCCTCTTAAAATGTGATCGTCACTGTTTTTTACTCTACAGTAGTATAACAAATTCCGCTTTTACACCTCAGTATTGCCACTGCTTTCCAGTCACAACTGGACTACTCTGTGGTTCACCTTTTCATAACACAGCTCTCTCTTCAGGAATATTTCAGTATTTAGAACAACTTGATATGTGGAGAAGACGAGATATTGTTTATTTCTCATATTATGAGAAGACAACAGACAATATCTTTTCAATAAAGTGATATCACTAACGTGTTATCACTGAGTGACATCACTGAGTGTTATCACCAATGTGATATCACTAACATGTTATCAATAATGTGATAACAAAAACGCGTAATCCTAATGTGATATCAGTAACGTGCTATCACTAATGTGTCACCACTAACGTTACTAGTCTTTTGTTTGTTTTTGCTGAGGTGGGAAACATCTACGAGGGCGGATTGATATTGAAGCTACCTAAGTAGGAAAAAAACATTTTTTTTTTTCAAAAACCATTTATTTCTCAACATAGTCTCCTTTTACTTCGACACACTTAGTAAGACACACTTAGTAAGACGATATTCCAACATTTTTATACCATCTGAATAATACGATTTCGGGAACCCCTCAAAATACGCGTTATTTTCGGTAATCACTTCTTCGTTTGAGATGAATCTTTTTCCTGCGAGCCATTTTTTCAAGTTTGGAAACAGGAAAAAGTCACTAGGAGCTAAATCTGGACTATAAGGTGGCTGATTAACCAATTCGAAGTGTATTTCACGTAATTTTAGCATCGTATCTAATGCTGTGTGAACCGGTGCGTTGTCTTGAAGAAAGAACATTTTTTTCTTCTTTAAATGTGGTCGTTTTTCCTTGATTGCATCAATCAATTGATCCAATAATGCACGATAATACTTTCCTGTGATTGTGGATCCTTTTTCAAGATAATCGATGAGCAATATACTGTGTGCATCCCAAAATAAAGTGGACATAATCTTGCCAGCCGATTTCGCTGCCTTCGCCTTCTTCAGAGCACTTCCACCAGCTTCCACCCTTTGTTTCGATTGATTTTTGGTTTCAGGTGTGTAGTGGTGGACCCACGCTTCATCAACAGTTATTAATCGACGCCAAAAATCAACAGGATTACGCTTTATCATGTCCAAACACCGCTGTGAAGTGGTCTGTCGAATCGTTTTTGTTCGACACTGAGCAAACGCGGCACCCATCTTGCCGATAGCTTTTTCATATGCAAATGTTCATGCAAAATGTTGAACACACGTTCATATCATATGTTTACCATTTCAACAATCTCACGCAACTTGACTCGGCGATCATTCATAATGATATCGAGGATTTTCTTGATATTTTCTTCAGTAACCACCTCTTTTGGCCTTCTTGTTGATGGTATTGTTGCAGTGCTTGTTCGGCCGCGTTTAAATTCAGCAATCCAATATTTTTCCATGTAATCTGACGGCGCAGACTCACCGTAATGTTTATCGAGCTTTTCTTTTGTCTCTTTCGCCGTTTTCCCCGTTTTCCCTTTCAAATAATAGTGTTTAATCACTGCACGAAATTCGCTTTTTTCCATTTGTCAAGAAACACAAAACTTCAAACGACTACAACAAATAAACTAATCGATGAATTTGGGTGAAATTTTAACAGCTGACGTTTGACAGATCGCAATTTCTGAAAAAAAAAGTTTTTGTGTTTGTGCTGCCATCTAGCGCTAGGTAGCTTCAATATCAATCCGCCCTCGTACAGTCTATGGCCGAAGCCGTAGTGTGGGACTTTAGCCCGTAGCAAAACCCCTCCCACCCTTGTCCGACGGTTATTCTATCCGGAACTTCACCTTTAGATAGTGCATCGAGAAGCCATTATGAGTGTATTACTACTCAATCGTCAGTATTGGTCATTCTGTCATAGTACCATCCAAAGCTGATTTGCGAGTCGTGAACTCCTTCTGGAGATCTCCTCACTTCTATTCACGTATTCCGTGTATTGCAGCGTGTTCATAATACTCGCCACTGCAACACATATGGAATTCTATTTCTCTTTATCCTCGCACATATGTGGGACCAGATTGTCCTCCGTCAGAGTTCCGCCGAATGCTCTTTCTAAATTCATTCGTCTATTGATGAATCGCGGACAGTGCAATAACACATGCAGCGCGCTTTCCGGTTCTTCTGGGCGTATTGAGCAAGAAGGGTCGTCTTCACGATGGAACCTGCGCAGGTATTCATTGAAGCAGCCATGTCCAGTGAGCACCTGCGTAAGATGATATTTAACCTCTCCGTGTCTTCGGTCCATCCACATCGCAATATTTGGGATGAGTTTGAACGTCCAGCGACCTTTTTCGGAATGTTCCCATCGTTGCTGCCATTCCGCAATTGTGCGCAGCCTTTCTTCCTTTTTTGTCGCACTTGACGGCCTACGCCCGACATCATTATAAAGCCGCTCCATTTCGCGAGCAAGCAGATTGATGGGCACCTTCCTTGCAATGAGACAAATGGCATCATCCGAGACGGTGCGGTAGGCACTGGCCACTCTCAGAACACCAACCCTGTATGTGGGTGCTTGGGTGCTTTTATAGTATGACTTCTCGTGTTTGCCCAGATCGGCGCTGCATAGAGGATCACCGACCTTGTCACAGTTGATAAGAGCTGCCGTCTGCTTGCTCGGGGGTCACCAACGTTAGGCATTAGTCTCGTTAACGCACCATTCGTGCGGCTTGTAAATGTTGCCTGAAGGTCATCCGGGTATCAATTACCACTCCCAAATATTTTAAGTACGGTTGAGAGGTGATGATGTCAACACCCACCAGTATTATTATTTCTTCGCGCACGCGTCTTGTGCTCGGCAGCACCAACTCAGTTTTTTACCCTGCCAGCTCGAGCTTTGCGTTTCCCAGCCATCTTCTTACTTTCGTGACAGCGTCGTGTTACATAACGCCTGCAGTGCGTGAAGGTGCTTTGCCACTGAAACCATCGCGATGTCATCTGCGTATCCAACGAGGGCTGTGTCTTCCGGGAGATCAAGTTTAAGGATGCCGTCATACATTGCGTTTCAGAGTCCAGGGGGACGCCGCCAGTTACTCTGTAAGTTTTCACGCCATCGTCCGTGTCATAAAACAGGACCCTGTAGTCGAAGTAACTCGCTATAATTCGCTGCAGATATACCGGCCACGCGAAACTTTTAAGTGCGCTCATAATCTGGGGCCAGCTTGCGGAGTTGAATGCGTTATCCAACGTCACCACTGCGCAGTACTTCTTTGTACCGAATCTCCATTATCTGCCGCTAGTGGCTTGACGAGCAATACTCATGACGGTTTGAATAGCGTCCAGCGTTGATCGCGCTTTCCTAAAGCCAAACTGGTTTGATGACAGCCCTTCTGGTTTTTCCAGATGCTCCTGTAGTCGATCGCATACGATGCGCTCAAAGGGCGGTACGGTGGTTGATCAGGCTTTATAAATATCGTAATTGCAGTGACCTTAATTTCAACTAGGTGATTTGGATATAAGATCCCACTGTCTAGGTAGTGAAGTCTGCGGCTTGCCACCGCTGGGCAAGTGCATAGAACGTGCCCTGCTGTTTCCCGCTCCTCTTGACAGACTCGACAGGAACCGTCTTCTACTACACCTTGAAGTACTCCAGTAGTATATGAAAAATACCCTCTACGAGTAGAATGTAAGAAATACCCTCAATACTCACTTCTCTGGAAAGAAATCGGTTTACTAGGAACCCTGCCTTTGCTTGTTACACTACTCGTATTTCCAAATCCTGTTGAAAAACTCGGCAGAAAGTTGATTGTGAATGAAATTTTGAGTTTTGGAAACTAGAATTGAAAAAATATCAGAGAAATGGACTACGAAAGAAAGATCAGGAAATTTGTGAAACACTTCCACAAGCATTATTGGGTATATCTCTGCGTTATATTCTGCATGGTAGGATTGGTGAACTACTTTTCGATAGAATTCAGGAACATTGTGGCTGAGATAACCATGTGTTTGGATCTGTTGCAATCGGTGCTGAATCGAATGAATACTCGCATCTTCTGTACTATGACGAGCATCGTACTGTGTTTGATCGGTGGGATTTTCATATTGTTTGTGACTGAAACGGAATACTACAAGGCTTATGGCGATGCGGCACATGTCTGGTCGAAAAGATGGTTCATGGAGTTCACTCTCACACACTTCACCAAGAATTTGGAAAATATTGAAGTTGAGAATTTCCTCCATATGCACGACGCTGACATAATCAGAGCTAGGAGTTTCATAGTGGCTCACGCTGACTTCCAGAAGCACATCGACAACATGGAACGCTTCCTTTCCCAATTTAAAAAGTAGTTTACCTTTTTACCTTTCATTGTAAACGTTCCTTATTGGGAAAGTAAAATTTTAATTGAAGAAAAACATTTTTCCAATCAAATTTGCACCACAAAAAGTTGGGTTTGTTAGTGTTACTGAATGGGTCGGTCCATGATATGATTACATGACTGCCTACGAGTCCCAACAATTTCAATACTGGGCAGAGTTTGCCAGGGCCAAAGGAAAATTTTTGGAAGTTTTGTATCAATTTGATCCTTCCACCCAGCAATCACTCTCAAATCAGAACTGGAGATTTGATGGTGTTTTAGAAAACTGAGTACTGAGCAAGATGAAAACGGGTAAGTACCTGCCCAAGCGCTGAAAATTCTGGCTTGATTAGAGAATAACGTGATGGCATCGAACCCGAAAGCGAAGCCATTACTCAATCCCGTAGAATTAGAGCCTATTATATAGTATATGAGTAAGGGGAGAAGCAGAAGCAATCGTTGAGCACATCCACCCAAGTTCATGCACCAAACAAATATCCAAATATTATGTTAAAATATAGAAAATCAGTATCAATTGATTTGATTGACATTTACCAATGAAAATATGAATCAGACCAAACTATGTGCTAATTATCGGAATTCACTTTAAAACGATTCTAATTACAACGATAATTTTATAACTGAAGAGAAGTACCCTACGCACTCAGTTGTGGGGTTTATTGGATCAGCACAGACGTCTGTCAGAAATTTAGTACTGGGCAAGTGCATAGAATGTGTTCTGCTGAGTCGGCAGAAATCGGCTTCTACCGCACCTCTTTTTTCCAGATGGTAATTGAGTCTACAGTGTCCTGCTTAAAGGTCAGTATAGAGTTTAATGTCATTTCCGCTGAGGTTTAAAGCAGCCTCTACCCTGATGTGTTCAGTGTCAATGAGTAGTCTCGACTGCCGCATGCCTTTTTGGGCTCTCCAGTAGACCTCATTTTTCCTGTTCAAGTTATTTATGAATCTACTGTTTACCCCTTAGAAGGGTTCTGAATCCATGAAGGGAGTGCCTGCGCCCCTTTTTACCAAGGCGTCCACCATTTCGTTGCCTTCACATCCGTCATGTCCCGGTACCCACATAAGCGTAACAGATTTTCTCGCTGCTAGGGTATTGAGAAATTAAGAGCATTCCCAGACCAGCTTTGATTGGAATGAGAAGTCTATTCATGATTTCAGAGCTGCCTGGCTATCTGAGAGAATGCATATTTTGGTAATGCGTGTACCCCTGCGTAGACATTCTCTAGGACATAACTCTAAGGCGTTGACCTCCAGCTGAAAAATGGAAGCTGTTTTTCCCATTGCAGTTGCTTTTTGGCAATTTGGCCCTACAATTCACGCTCCAGCACTGCCATCTTCCATTTTGGACCCATCTGTATACCGCAACTGTGAGTCCTGTTTTAGGATTATTTCATGCTGATGTCACTGATGACCACTTTGAGGTGCTTGGAGAAGTCTAATATTCTGTCCATTTTGTCGAAGACCATGAGGCACGGAGAGTTCCAGACAGTGTCCAGAATCTTTGCGTGCCCAGTTAGGTTGCCTTCTCTAAGATGGGCTAGATGAGGTAGCCTTACGTCCACGCTGGCTTGCGTCCTCTTAACCACAAGGTGTAGAGGAGTGAGTCCAGTGATCTTTCCTAAAGGTACTGTGGGGCACGTTCTCATTGCTCCAGGCTATTCGGTGAATCTTGTTAAGTCACCTGAGTCTTTGTTTGGTTTAGTTTTGGCCACCATACCAACGAAGCGTATGTAATCATTGGTACTATTGTTGTTTTATATGACCACGCCATCATTTTTGGTCGCAGTCCCCATGTTTTACCGTACAGCCTCTGGCAGGCGTAGGTTGCTCTGAAGTCTGTACTAGTTATGTATGATAAATGGTTTTTTCAAGTTAGAGTTTTGTTTAGGATTACTCCCTAGGGGTATCACTAACGAGGTGGCCTATTGAGATATCTCTAATGTATTGTCACTATTCTGATATTGTTATTGTGGTGTCACTACTAAGATGTCACCAATATGATATAACTCATGTATTGTCACTAATGGGCTAACATGTGTTATTGCTTTATGATATCAATCGCGTGTTGTCAATAACTTGATATTATTAATGTGATATCACTAGTTTATTTTCACTAATATGTTGGAACTAATGTGATATCATTAACGTGTTATCCCTTAAGTGTTTTAATTAATATGATATTATTAATTTGTTGTGACTAATGTGATATTACTAATATGTTGTTCCTATTTTAATGTCACTAGTATGTTATCACTAACTTTGTGTTGTTAACATGATGTCATTAATATGATATCACTTGTTTATTTTCACTAATATGTTGGAACTAATGTGATATCACTAACGTGTTATCACTTATGTGGTATAACTAATGTGTTATTACTAATATGATATCACTAATAAGTTGTCACTGATGTAAAATTACAAATCTGCTGTTACTGTTTTGATATCACTCGTGTGTTGTCACTAGCTTGATGTCACTATCATGATTTCAGTAATGTGCTATCAGTAATGTGTTACCAATAATGTGTTAATGTGTTACCAGTAATGTGCTATCAGTAATGTGTTACCAATAATATGTTGTTCCTATTGATATATCATTAATATGTTATCACATATGTGATAATATCTATGTGGTGTCACCAATGTGATACCACAAATCTGTTGTCATTATTGAGATATCACCAATGTGCTAGCACTAATGTATATTATATCACTATTTTGCGGTAATATTACTAATGTAAGGTCTCTGGTAGTATATCGCTAGTTTGTTATCACTAACTTGATGGCACTAATGTGAGGTCATTTATGTGATATCACTAATTTGTTGGAACTAATGTGATATCACTAATGTGTTGTCAATAATTTGATAGATAATATTAATGTGTTGTCACCAGTGTAATATCACTAATGTGTTGCGACATATGTGATATTTATAATATATTATCACTACTGTGATATCACTAAAATATTGAATCCACTTTCATCGAATTTACTTATTTTCTTTGAATTTAATACATATTCATGTTTACTCATGTATATAAATACCTGTATTCCGTCTCTTTTCTATACAAAAGGATAATAAGTACGTAAGCACCTTCCGTGCACCTCCTCATGACAACCTTGTGGAGACTTTCGCAAACTTCCGTACACAAATTCCAATACAACGTGATTATAATTTATACGGCTAATCTCACACAAATTGATCAGAATCCTGCTATAATAGCATCGAACAGTTTAATCTCCTTTTAAGCGCATTTTAAGCTCCTTACGCAAACAAAGGGTGTACAAATATTTAAGCAGCACTTTCGGCTGCCAGACGAGCAATTTTAATTTAGAATTTAAAGCATAATTTGAAGTGGCACCTACGCTACAGGCACACTTCAGCTGCAGAGTTTTGTTCATTTCATGGTACATTTTTGATAATTAACGAATATACTCGAAACGCATAAACACAGACGCACAAACACACAGCCACCCACACACACACACACACAGCCAGGAGCAGCCGCATGTAGGAAAAAGCATAGCCAAACACTTTAACCCTTTTGTGCAGTTTTTGTTGCCTCTGTCAAAGGCTGCTGCTCGCACTGACTCTGGGACTGCTGCTGCTGGTGCTGCTGCTGCTAGCATTGCTGTTCAACTTCATTATTTACTAGCAGCAAAACTTTTGACAGGACTCTTAGTTCGGAGCAAACCTCAAAACTCAAAACTTCAACGATGAAATATGAACAAGCTGAGATGACTTTGACATAATTTCCGAAACATGTGAAGGACTGGGTAGGTGTGTTAGAATGAGTTACGTTAAGTGAATATGTGTGAGAGGATGTGAGCGGTGTGTCAGTGTTTGACTTTAGTGTTTGTGTGTGTGTGCGTGTGTGATGTGTGTCTATGGTCATATAAATATATGCAAGCTAATATACATATATTTAGCACATCCCCACATGCACTCGTAGAGCGAGGCGCGTTCATAGGAGTGTGTTCCGCAAACACTTGAGTCAACTTCCAACTTTGCCTGGCCATTGCTCATGGGTTTATCAGGCGATGACGTTAACTTTTCCAGATTACTTGGCATCTTAGGCGTTTTTCCACTTAGTCTCTCCACACAATTCTTAGCAGAAAGTTGGTAGTTCGGTTCGACTAACAGGCATTTCTGGCTTGTCAAGCGCACGCCAAACAACACTCCTGAACACACACACACACACACACACCACCAGACAAATTCACGCCAACACTCCCACACACACAGCCAAATACACGCCACCACTCAGCACACACTCATCCGTACAGACGCTCAGCAGCACACTGGCCCACATATCAAATTTATCCTTGCACTCACACACACACACACACACACACACACACACACATTTACTCTGATAGCAGTGGCAGTGGAAATGAACATGTGTGATTTCCGCTTCATTTTCCTGTCCAACAAATTTCCCAGCAGCCAACGTTTTGGCATAATTTTTCTCCCCCTTTTTTGGCGCTGCTGCTGCGTCTCTGGCGTCTTCTTGGACAATTGCACTTTTTGATTGTTTGCGATTAAGTGTGTGGCTGAAGTTTGTCGGAAATTTTCATAGCATTTACATTTCATTTACAAGCAATTTGTCAAAATATGCAAATTAAATGCTATGCGAGTGCGATTTTCACATACTCGTCGTTTCTTCGCACACGTGACAAACGGTTTACATACGCAGCCACAGGAGTAAGGCAGAAAGTCTCATGAACATCTTCAGAGTGGCGGCATTTAAAGAGAATCAATGTGTAGCTTTGTTCCTCGCTCATAAGAATATTTTTCAAAGAACTGATCCTGACGGTGATCACTACTTTAAACATAAGAACTATCAGAGAAGTGTTCTTCATACTTGGTATTCGTATGGAATGCAAGTTCTTCCATGAGGCTGCGATGCCACTATAATAAATTTCAGTACAGTGCAGGAACTCTGCTTTGTTGTGTATTGTATTCGATCGATCAACACTTTACATAGCAAATATTAGCTACAGATCTGACCCTGATTCCTTCGTCACACTATTCTGTAGCTTATATAATGCAGAGGAGGCTATGAATTTTGACCTCAGCCAGATGTTGGGCAGTCTCTGTTAGAATGAATTTTCAGATCCTAGAATAATTCCAAAGGGTATGCAATTCCTAAGGGTATGCAATTCCTAAGGGTATGCAATTCCTAAGGGTATGCAATTCCTAAGGGTATGCAATTCCTAAGGGTATGCAATTCCTAAGGGTAGCCAATTCCTAAGGGTATCCAATTCCTAAGGTTATCCAATTCCTAAGGGTATGCAATTCTTAAGGGTATGCAATTCCTAAGGGTATTCACTTCCCAAGGGTATTCAATTCCTAAGGGCATGCAATTCCTAAGGGTATGCAATTCCTAAGGGTAGCCAATTCCTAAGGGTATGCAATTCCTAAGGGTATGCAATTCCTAAGGGTATGCAATTCCTAAGGGTATGCAATTCCTAAGGGTAGCCAATTCCTAAGGGTATTCAATTCCCAAGGGTATTCAATTCCTAAGGGTATGCAATTCCTAAGGGTATGCAATTCCTAAGGGTATGCAATTCCTAAGGGTATGCAATTCCTAAGGGTATGCAATTCCTAAGGGTAGCCAATTCCTAAGGGTAGCCAATTCCTAAGGGTATCCAATTCCTAAGGGCATGCAATTCTTAAGGGTATGCAATTCCTAAGGGTAGCCAATTCCTAAGGGTATGCAATTCCTAAGGGTATGCAATTCCTAAGGGTATCCAATTCCTAAGGGTATTCAATTCCCAAGGGTATTCAATTCCTAAGGGCATGCAATTCCTAAGGGTATGCAATTCCTAAGGGTAGCCAATTCCTAAGGTTATCCAATTCCTAAGGGTAGCCAATTCCTAAGGGTAGCCAATTCCTAAGGGTATCCAATTCCTAAAGGTATACAATTCCCAATGGTATCCAATTCCCAATGGCTATTCAATTTCTAAGGACCGGCATTCTAGTTTCTACTCAGCGTGTGCTGTGAACAACGGAGTTGGTAACTCTCCCCTGCCTCTTTGTATTCGTATGTCCCCGCCATATTTGCGGCAGTCACTTCATGAAGTTTCGCCTACTATTCTCCTCGCTGTTTATAGTCACACACACAATTGTAGGGATATTTGTATCTATGAATGGGTGGAGGCCTCAGTATACTGAGGCGAAGATTGATCCCCTATGGTACCAAAAAATAAAGCTGGGTATTGATACCGTAAGACTCTTTACACCCACTAAGCTTCAAAACTAGGTTAGGAGCTGATCATAATGAAGGGGTATCATTACCGGTACATGATCAATTCACATCAGTATTTGTCCTCAATGTGTATCGAAGGATATTTGGTAGCAATTCCAAAATTGAACCACAAATTCCTCCAATATCTTCATCTGTTTCTGGTGATAGCGGAACAGGAATATAAGAGGTGAACTTCGCCCACTTCTCGTCGTATCAGCTTCTACAAAAGTCTGCTACCGCTAGCCCAAGTCTGCTGGCATGAATCCCAAATAAACAATGCTCTGTGAGGATGGAGGTGATGGTGTGCAAGGAGGGCTTTTTTAATAAAATGATCACTCAGGTACGCTTATGTTTGAACTCTGGCGTACCTCAGTGGATCATTCTCAGAGGAATTTAGTGGTGCTGCCAGTTCTTTCCTCTAGTTTGCGCTTGTCCTGCCTTTGCCAGAATGATGAGGCGTCTATTAGGGTCAAATGCTTTTGGGAACGGACAGCGTACGTTCCTTATCCCTGGACAGATTTCTGAGGTTCACAAGAATCAAATAAGTTTGAATAGGATTAACTTCCCTTGCACAATACTCGATCGCCCCTTTCCCCCAAATATTTATGGGTATAGATGCCTGAGTGCTTGCAGATCTCTTGAGGTTCATAAAAGAGTCACAGAAGTTAGAATAAGTTTAAGTTCCCTTTCACAGTACTCTGTCGCACCTTTCCCCCAGATATATCCAGGCTTAGATGTCTGAGTGCTTGCAGACCTCCTTCTTCGTCGAGTTTTCCGACCTGCCCCACTTCTATTCTATTCTAGGTTTTGTTCGTCTTCTGCCTGAACTTGCAACTGAAGAAAAATGCCCAACTGGTCCAGATCTGGTCCTAACTGATGAAAATTCGCAAATGGTAAACGGAATTCCAGCTTAGATTTCGCATTTCGCTACCTTCAGAGCAGTACATGTTCTTGTGAGTTCATCTGCTGCACATTAGCTCTTGATGTCGCGGTGTTCTGGAACCCACGTAAAGCGGATAATGTATTTATCTGCTAGTTCATTCAGAGCCGAGCAGCAGGTTGCCTTTACATTGGGAGTGGTAGCTTTTTTAGTCTGAGAGTTAAAGCTGCCTTTGTAGAGAGTAGTTTCTTATTATATTTTTAGAACTTCTGAAAGTTGTCGCTGAAATGTCACAATGAGTTCGCTCTGTGAGCAGGCGGTATGGAGTTTAGCTGAGTTTAGTTTCAACATTCGACAGATTGCACCAAAGCTGATAGTAGGCCTTTACCTCTTCAACACCTGTTAGGCACATGTCCAGCGCTTTTCAGAAGGAGGCGCACTTTCCTAGGCGACTACTTTCTGGACTCTTTGCGAGATATCTCAAATAAAAGCATTTACTCCATCAACTGCTTCATTAAAAGCTCCATCAACTGCTTCATTAAAAGCTCCAAATGGCTGGACCTTTAAAAGGGATGGGACCTGACGTCTCATGCGGTTTCACAAAGGGTCAATGCTGGCCCAAGTGCGCGCCCTTGGGGTGGCCGCCTTACCTACCT
Source organism: Clusia tigrina (assembly GCA_920105625.2). Classification (NCBI taxonomy): domain Eukaryota; kingdom Metazoa; phylum Arthropoda; class Insecta; order Diptera; family Clusiidae; genus Clusia; species Clusia tigrina. The sequence continues at coordinate 191,941,668 of OV050032.1, forward strand.
AATCGATCACAGTGCTCTTCCGCTCTCTGCACTAAAAGCTCTTCCTGAATTTCATAGTCATCATTATGTATTGAAATTATTGGCAGGCAAATGACCTGATACAATAGCACCAACACATCATGGGAATATGTATGCTGAAAATACAATAAATGAATATGGCGAAAGTGTGAAAGAACCCCCAAAATCATCCACTCGTAGGAGGTCGCAGCCTTTCGGTCTCTAGCCATATTTTTCAAAAAGATCTTTGCTTGCACTCATACAGTATTATTGGGGGATTATTAAGTAGGCGATTTTAAGTACCGCGACCTTTCGATCTATTGTGCCCCCCATCAGAGGTTCAAAGTACATCTTTGAGTCCTATCCTCTGGATAAACGTGATGAAAAGTTTTGGCTCCAGAAGTTTCACTTTACTGGCAGAGCCCTGGAAGAATCACAAGTATATCCTGCTGGTGTGCATGAGAGCCGGACATACTCATACAGTAAGATGAAACTGATTCGAGAATTATAGCCACCAGAACCTCGGTTGCATCGTTCGTTCACCGGTTTGGCTCTGGACTAGTTGCCAGCTGACCCATTGTTTTATCAGACAGGTGTGTTCAGCGACGAGGCCTTGGTGGGTATCCAAAAACAATAAGTCAGATATCCACTTATGGAGTGAAATCAATCAAGAAACGATTGAAGAGATGCCACTGTATTCAAAAGTAAGATAGGAGCTGATCATAATGAATGGTACAATGGGCATCAATGCCTGAGTGCTTGGAGGCTTCTTTCTTCGGCGGTTCTCCGGCCTACCCCACTTTTATCTATCTAATGAATGGTGATCATTACCGGAACATGATCAATTTACGTCAGTATTTCTCCTCAATATGTATCGAACTATATTTTGGTCACAGCAAAACGCTCGACTTTTAAAATCACAGTTCGTTGACAGGATGATTTATGGAAATTTACCTCTGTGGCCTCTAAAATCGCAAGAAGCTCCGGGAAGTTGGGATGGGTAAAAACTCCAGAGTAACCGCGCAAAGCATAACATAGCAGCAAACCGTGCAGCAGAGGCAAGAATGTTGAGCCTTCGACAGGTGCGGAAGGTGGACAACGAGATTTATCACCGACATAGCGAGCTGGATAGGAGGAACAGCCGGACTCTTTAAATTCTATCTGACGTAGTTACTATCTGGCCACGGATACTTCTGCAAGTATCTACACAGAATGAGAACATTGAAGGCCCTGATTGGCGATATCAACACGGATGATGCAGAGCACACCTTCTTCAAATGCACAAGGTGGCAAACAGAACGCACCACCCTTGAAATGGAAATCGGGAAAACTTTAGCCTGACCTCTACAATGTTGTCAGGCTAAGCGGCAAAGAGAACTGGGACCAAAGACGCTGTATGAGGAAAATGTGCTCCGTCGGAAAAAGGGTGAGAGATAACGTTGAGAAGGTTCCAGGGTGGAGAGATGTTCTCAGTGAGTTGTTTTATTTAAATAGCATCAAAAATGCTTTAAAATGAAAACAAAAATTTTCAAAATATTTGTATATACAAGTAAATATTTCCTCCTCACCATTTTGAAGGACTTTTTGGGGTTGATGGTGAGTCAATTTCATTGATTTGCTTGGTATTAATCAAATGTGTCAGCGTATTCGCCAAAATTGCATTATGCACAAAATACGTTGAAGTAAAGCTATCCAAGAAGTATAACGAAGCAGTCCACCCTATGAATGATTTCCATTGAAACTCCCGTTCCTCGTTTGCCACAATGCAGCACCTTCGTACGAATGTTCTAGAACAACTTTGCTGCGGGTAGTCAAAAAAACGATGAATGACGGCGCCGTCGCTGCATTTTCGAATTGTAAATCTGTGCGGAGAATTTCAATTCCGAAACTATTTTCTAGGTCAGTGGCAGGCAAGTGAAGTCATCGTTAATGCTCAAATGTTGCGTTGATGCATATTTAATCGAATTCAATTTGACATTACTAGAAGAGAAGTCTCCAGAACGGAAGTCGGAAATCAGTCGCACTCATGCACGCGCATTCGAGCACGCACACAGCCAGGCATGAGCCACATAAGCGCACACACGCACGCAGCACGCATACAAATTTCCGAATTTTTGGCAAACTGAGTGCGAGAATTGAAAACAAAAGTTAAAAAAACGATTTAAACAGCAACAGCAACAGCAACAAAAGCAAATGCAATGCAGCAAGAAATATTAAGACACACACACCCACACACACAGCCATACATAGTCACACAAACACCCACACACACACACACACACACAATTACACAACTTTGTACCCGTACTCGCACTCGTACACTGAAATGCAAATCGATCAAAAGGCCGTCGTCTGCGAGTACGCTGTTGGTATGCAGCATACTCCCAGACTCATGCCACCACTCGCACTGGGGCCACCTCATGGAACGTGCCCAGCATACCTGAACTCTCAAATTGAATTACGAGAACGTTGAACTATACGAAATTCAAGTTTAATTTTTATTTTTATTTCATTCTCTGTTTTTGTTTTTAGTTTTGAAGTTCAAATTTGACACCTGTTGGACACGTCGAAGACGGCGCACCAGCCTGTCCGCACTCTGTCAGTCAGACAGACGCTTTTTCGGTCTCTCACCGAGTATCAATTATAATTTCAATTGAAATTTCAATTTCGTTTTCAATTTCGTTTTCAAATACGTCGGTGCTGGCTTGAATCGTTAAGCAAGCAACCGAACAAACAACACCACCAGAAATTAGTAATCGGCATATTCTCGATGGTCAAGTGGGCAGCATTGATGCACACCTTTGATCAGAATTTCAATATAGAATTGGCCCAGTTTCAAATAGAAATATCGAGTTACCAACCCAGTTGCTATGAACACGAATCACACAGGACTCTATACAGACAGCAACTGACTTAGTGCTGAAAGTGTAGGAACCGTTCTAGAATTTCCAGTCATCAGTGCTGTGCTACTACAGTTCCGATGAACTGAACACAATCATTTCTTCCTTTTATACTCCCTTTTCCTTTTACTTCTTTTGTTTGCGCTTCAAAGCCAACCTTTCCAGCTGCTCAATTTTAGGGCAAAACTTAGCGGAGTAGTTGCCTTTCCCATGTAAGGGATATGTCCATGTACTCCTACCATCACTCGCCATTGGTTGAACAGCACAACTCTTCCTATAACGTTTCCTGGCAAATCCACCCATGCAGATCTTTCAGCCGTTCCCATGTAACGGATAAGTCCATGTACTCCTACCATCACTCGCCATTGGGTGCTGTTCAATTCTTCCTATAACGTTTCCTTGCAAAGCCACCCATGCAGCTCTCTCAGCCGTTCCCATGAAGGTGTCCCATGAGCTGTTAGAGAATAAACATTGCAAGAGGTTTGACTTAAGCCCTACCGGTGCCTTCGCCGTAACTTGCCTCATAAGATGTTCCTCTGCAACACCTTGAGTTGATCTTATGATCCTAGCCCCCCTAGCATCTATATGAAGTAATCTTTTGAAGGGACCTCCTTCCTTGCTAGAAAGGACACTGAAATGATAATTTAAACAATAAATAAAAATACTAACTTAGAACACCCCTCACGGGACCTTGTCTAAAAGGAAATCATGCTAGAAGAATGGGAGTTTGTAGGCATGATTTCTGTCGCAGTTGCAGAAACGAGGAGGGACTGGAAACGGCTCAGCACCTCTTCTGTTCATGTCCAGCACCTCTTCTGTTCATGTCCAGCATCTCTTCTGTACATGTCCAGCATCTCTTCTGTACATGTCCAGCATCTCTTCTGTACATGTCCAGCATCTCTTCTATACTTATCCAGCATCGCTTCTGTACATGTCCAGCATCTCTTCTGTACATGTCCAGCATCTCTTCTGTACAGGTCCAGCATCTCTTCTGTACATGTCCAGCATCTCTTCTATACATGTCCAGCTTTTGCTAGAAATAGGGACTAGGATCCCACTGCTTAACAAGTATATATAATCCATACCAGTCCGGTGTCAACAACCTTCTTCGCTTTATAACAGCCTCAGGTTGGTTCCAACTGGAGAGGGAAGCGTAGCCATGCCTCGCATCCGCGGCTTATAACAGACCCAACTGGTGGTCTAAGTGGCACCACTGGTTTATTGGTGATGCAGCTGCCCAACCTACCTACCTAAATGAGTACACGCACTGCTAGGGCTGTCATGTTAATAAATTATTAACAAATTTAACGGTGAATGGCAACCCTGAAATCACAGCTGATTAAAAACAAACAAACATAAATCGAAGTCGGTAGCAAATTAGATTGACTTTTGTGATTTGAAATGATCAAGAAGACTCCACTCCTCTTCCTACTCTAACTGCAAATCCAACTCTTCTTCCACGACTGCTACCAATCCAAAAACTAGAATCATTTCCGGAAATTATGATATAAACAAAAAGATCACTAGTTGAGTAGTCAAGTGTCATCTTTACTAATAAATTAAATTGTTGATGGCAGCCCTGAAATCACAGCTGATTGGAGGAAAAGATACAAACTATTCTGCCCGGGAAACGATAACATTGCAATAATTTTGTTAGCAGAGAGGCAAATGGCTATTTTGAGGACCTTCCCGAGAATCACTTACTGGAAGGGATCCAGAAACTATATTAAAGATTGCGAGAGAGTATTGAAATCAGGGAGGATATTCTGAAGAATCTTTTAAAATGCTTCCAGGCATAGAAAATATTCAAGTTCAGTAAAATAGATGCCAATTTTCAGCCCTCCCCCTTGTATTGATTAACATCTGTTTGTATCTCCTTTGCTGGAGAGCTGCTTATTCATTATAATCATGCAGTTATAAACTGAAGTTGTGCAAGTAGTTGTATCTCCTTTGCTGGGGAGCTGCTTATTCATTATAATCATGCAGTTATAAACTGAAGTTGTGAAGGTCGTTGAGAAGGAGTTCTTTAAATTCCTCTGTCCACACTCTAAACTCACAAAAACCTTCTTCAAACTGCTGTAAATGCAGCAGTCCTGCCATCGTTGACTCCACATTTCCATGTTGTCCTTGGTCTGGCATAGGAAAGTTTTTCTTAGCTCTGAATACATTGAAATTATCACGTAGAACTTCAGTAGAAGTAAATTTTGGTTCCGTCCAAAGTCGTTTCCAGAACGTGTTTGAATGTAAGAGAATATACTCGTATGAATATGAGAAGATAACGTGTGATAACGAAAATAGGATTCCTGGTTTGGGGCATATATGAATACTTGCGGTACCTTAATATTTACCAATATCAGATATCAAACCAGTGCTTGACACATATAAAGACAATCATACATGATCAAATGTGTGCAACAGAGTTCTCCACGGATTTTGATGACTGAGGAAATAGTTAGACATCATTCTCACAGCTGGTGACGGTCATATTAGAGGCTTATACCTAGTATATACATCAACACTGCTTACTTTTGGTCGAAAGAGAGGATGTTGCAATGATTATGGTAGCATAGTTTTCTCTGTTCGCGGGACTCATGCAACTCGGGAAGGTTTTGTGCTTTAAACATTGCGCAATTTCTCGAAGAATTTCGGAATCATTTCGCAGTTATTCGTGTGAAAAGCCGTGTAATATTCTAGTACAGTATCATATAATTATACTAAAGAGGAATATAATTTACTCTAAAGAGCACCCCGAGGGTCGCAGGTACAAATCCTGGCACGGGCTTGGTCTCCAAAATGCTTCTTTCTACAAAATCCTTTTCTCTTCGAGTCGAAAGCCTCTGTAGCTAGTAGTCCCTCCCCCAACACCTTGCACTCACAATTAATTATGGTGTAAGATATAATAATAATAATAATAATAATAATAATAATAATAATAATAATAATAATACTCTAAAGAGTCGTCCAATATTCTCTCTTGAAACGTGTTTGATATATCGGATGATTTCTACCAATGTTTGAAACATAATGTAGAGTTTTAAACTGCTCCATCTCCCTCCTGCTCCTGTTTATTGCTCAGAAACAATAAGTTTCAGTAAGAATTGTTTGTGATCTCATCACTCCAGAATTGTTTCTTTACCCCAAATGTGTTGGTTAGATAGATAGATAGATAGATAGACAGAAGTGGGGTAGGCCGCAGAGCTCCCTTAGATGGAGGTCTCCTAGCACTCAGGCATTGATGCCCATGGTACTGTAACCCTGGAAAAATCTTTAGTTGAAGGGGGAGATAGAGGATTTTGGAATGCAAGTCACATCTTTTCAAACTTCTTTTACACTTTTTTGAATCTCAGAAGTCTGTCCAGGGATATGGAATATAAATTATCCATTCCCAAAACAACTGACACTAATATGCTGCTCCATATACTGACAAAGGCAGGACAAGCGCAGATAAAATGCTCTGTGCCGTCCTGTTCTTCCTCCAGGCAGGAGATGCAGTTCGGGTTCTCGATGCTGCCATATGATGGCCCCATGGAGTATGCCCTGTAATTACCCCAATCAATGATCGAAATTCTTTCCTTCGTAATGTCAGTAGAAAATCTGCAACTCTCTCGTTTGGGCTTTCTGGGAAGCAATTGGTTGTTTTGCAGGCAACTAAACTGCACCATCGGTCCTTGTGAATATTCTTTACATGGCTCCGGATCCAATCCTTCTGCTAAACTTAGACCGATAAATGGCTCTGGTCCCATTGGTGTACCCGCAGATCCACAGTTTGCCAATTCATCAGCTAATTCGTTCCCCCAAACACCACAGTGTTCCGGAATCCAAATAAGTTCAAGTAAATTCCATCTTGCGATGGGGTTAAGTCTTCACTTACATTCTTGGACAATTGTTGAAGTGGTTAACGCGTTTTCTAGGGCCTTCATATGTGTGGTTAATCAGAGTATTGAAATTGAGCCACTTTTATTGAATTCGTACGGAGTAATCGAGGTGTGCCGAATGAAAGAGTGAAAAGTTCCTGTTGCTGGATCACAAAATACACATTTTCGCATACAACACTATCAACAACCGACCCATTCTATACTTAGAACTCGTAGCACATGTTATACACTCAGTCCTATGCACGAGTTATTTGCACCAAGCGCACAGGTCCGTGTGTAGGGTGCAGCAATGTTAGAACTCGCCCGTCATTCACACAGAATTTTATTGTATGGTTGCCAATTTTTCTCCTCCAATTTGCGCAATTCCATTTTAGTATAAAAACGTTTCATTCTTCCAACAATTTACACAGTCTCAGTTCTAACTGCAACAATTGCAATGTTCAAATATTTGATTCTCCTAAACGCTGCGCTGGCTTTAAGCCGCGCTGAGCCACCGCAGTACCGCTATCAGCGAAATCAGCCCCAACACAATACGCCAGCAGGCAGTTTGACGCCTACGCTGCTGACCACTGCCGACCATCCGACAGGCGGATTTCCACCCACAAAGCCCGCTCAGAAGTACGGCCCACCCCAAGCTCAGGACACTTACGGTCCGCCGCAGCCATCGAACAAGCCGCCAGCGAGTACGTACGGCACACCTTCGGCCAATACGAATAGAGCAGCAAACACGCAAAATTTAGATGCCACTGATTACTTTGACAATGAAGAGCCATCGCTGGCCCAGCAGGCTGTGGATGCGGCCGACGAAAGTGCCCCAGCTGAGCAACCACAATCACAACAACGGGAACAACAGAAACAACAACAACAACAACTAGGACAGCTGGAGCAGTTCGACATACCTTTGGCCCTGCTGCAACTGCCCCTGCAATTCATACCAGCATAGTTGCAGCGCGATTGAAAGGCACGTCAGCCAAAGGCAGTTTCGTTTATTATTTAACGAGTAGCTATCGATTTTTTTTAAATTGGTGGAATTTTCTGGTACAGGGTTTCTAATAAAGTCATTTTTACTTTCAACTTAATGTAATCGTATCCCGTTATGAGATCTACGGGAGTGCTTCACAAGCATTTTCTCAGTGGCCAAATCTGGTGTGAACACTAACAACGTGCACACAGTTGACTTGAATAATTAGGACTCATAGAGTAGGCAAGGAAAAGGATAACAGCAAAATGCCTGTTGTTAAACAGAATTTTTAATGTCATTCCAAATTCCAAACTTAAACGAGGCTTCGACTTCAATATCCCAAGCAGAGACGACTGGATCGGAATCAAAGAGATCACCGATTACACTCTGGACACAGAGGGCTGTAGGTTTGGGGGGGACACGGGATCTTCTCCAACAAGTTGGATCTTAGCATCTGGCTCAGACTCCCTGACCACTGCAGTATCTTTCAGGCAGAAGTAATGGCAATTTACCACGGCTCTATGAAATACAGACACACGTGCAACTAAACTCGTCTTAGAGTGCTCAATGAGGTTTCTGGTGTCAAAATCAAATTCATCTCTGACAGCCAAGTTGCCATTAGATCCCTTGCCCCCGACAGTACGTTCTCAAGACTTGTACAGACATGCCAGTCAGCTCTAAACGAGCTCTCCACGCTTTGTATAGTTCACCTAGTCTGGGTACCTGATCACAGGGACATCGAAGGAAACTGCGACGCAGTTGAACTTGCTAAAGCAGACACACTGGTATCCAAATTAGACCCTTCTCTGGATATAGGCTTCTCTCTCGCTACAGCCAGGCTGGCGATCTAACGCAGGTATTTCCATGAGGCCCACAAACTATGGGCGGAGGAATGTTCCTGCCGTATTTCAAGGCTAATCTGGCTTAGCCTCACCAAGAAGCTTACGCTTCAGCTACTTCAACTCGGACGCGAGTCCATCAGCACTACGATTTCGGTGCTAACGGGGCATTGCATGATGGGGAAGTATACGGCTAGACTTGGTTTGCCCTTTAACAACTTCTGCCGTGGGTTTGGCGCTGAGGAAGAAGAAGAGACAGTGCTACATATCAAGTGTCAGTGTCCATCCTTAGCCAGACGAAGAATGCAATTCTTCGGGGCTCCTTTCTTAGCCAGCCTGACAGAGCTCGCAATCTGTAAGATTAGGAACGTGGCTGAGGAAAAAGAGGAGACAGTGCTACATATCAAGTGTCAGTGTCCATCCTTAGGCACACAAACTACGTACATCTTCGGGGCTCCTTTCTTAACTAGCCTGCCAGAGCTCGCAACTTTTAAGATTGGGGACGCAGTCAAAATTTATTAATCTGTCAGTTTGATTCAACACTTTTTAATCGGGGAAGTCGTGCTGCCTCAGGTGCCGAACTGGTGCTCACCGTCTAAGCGGTAACTGTACTCGGCTTGGGTGGTCATTGCGTATGCGGCGCCCCATCCGTGGTATCACAATAGGTCGTTATTTGTACCTAAATGTGCTTCCTGCTGCCACTCCACCTAAACCTAGTATCAAAAATCAGTGATAACTGAAACAAGGATTGTGTCTTTTCGGCAATTTATTTCTTAGCTGAGTCACCTACGTTTTGATTTGAAGAGAGTGTTTGCTTATAATTGACATTTTCTTGTTTATTTTGCTGATTTATGATTAGGTTGCATATCCAGAAATAAGCATATCATGCATGAAAACTAAACTTGTATATAATGAACTTTAAAAAAGTCTTCACTCACAGACTCCAGCATATGTTTACTTACTTCCTCATTAGTGAACTTCGTTCGGCATACTCGTAACTCCACTGGCAAAATGAACTGCACAGTCATAGACGGCAAAAATAACTGCCGAATTAATGAGAATCCTTATCGAGGCAGAAACATTTGTTTACGTTTGCGGTAATTGATAAACAAAATTTGCGCCAATATTATTACAGGATTTAAATGCATTCCGTAAACAAACTTTGCACGCACCCACACACACACACACTCACACACCAGCAAATTCACATACGCAATCGTAGAAGGGCGCACGGAAGAGGGATTTAGGAGGGTATGAGTGCTGACTCCTCTGTGTATGCTCTTTTTTAGTATAGTTTCTTGGCCAATATCAAAGCTAAACCATTTAGTATTTGTAACTTTTGTCTCTTTGACTATTATCTTTCTCTATATTAATTCCAGGTCTATGAATGTATTAAAAAGGGTTCCAAAAAATCGTATGAAAGTTCATAAATTATAATTCATTAAAAATAAGTGGGTTTTATGATATGACTTAAAGCGTTGGAACTGTAGGAGACACTTGGAATCTGATGAAACTGAACTGAACTCCCTTTTATAACACTCAATAACTAAAAAAACGCAATTAAAAGCGATAACATATAAAATAACCTTATACGAACTGTATAACCACCTTTGACCACACTCTATAAGAGCTTTATAAAGTCTCAAGAACAAATTATAATTGTCTACGAACTCCGTAAGAACATAAACACTTGCCAGAGATGGAAAAACACTGCGACATGTGCCATTTCTAGAATGATGAGGCCTGATTATAGAGCAAAATGAACTATCCATCTTCTCAATAAGCCAAGACATAAAATTAGCAACCTTATAGCTGTCTGCACGGGTCATTGGACTATCAACACACACGCTGAAAAAATGGGCTTTCCGTTCAATGATCATTGCAGGAGCTGTAAAGACCCGCAGGAGAAAGAAGCAGTCGTACCAAAGAGTATTCTTACATAGAGATTGAACCACTCAAAATTGTGTGTAATGGAAGTGGTGGCGATTTCACTAGAATCGGTGAACGGCAAAGGCAAGCGAGATGCAATGCGTGTGTTATGTTATGTGTTATGAAAAAGGGGGTAGAAAACCCCTCGAACAAAATGGTTGCAATAATAATTTCGTTCGTCATGCGAGCTCTTGCATGTATAATCTTTGGTCGTAGACTATCTTTGTGATTGCCCAGCCCTCGCTCGCTGGAGACTCAAATATCTCGGCAGTCCTTTTCTGGAGAGTCTAGGACATTGCTCTAGCTTAGAACTTACAGACCTATCCAAATTTGTCAGCAACTCCGGATGGTTCTAAATGTACAAAAGCATATTAGCATTTTTTTAGGCTCGCGAGGACATGGCAACAAAACGGCACTATTGCTAATTGAGGCGATCCGAGGTAGCCAACCATTTTCCCTACCTACCTATAAAAACTTTGAACTAGTTCTATAAGAACTTTATATGACGCTAAATGGGCTATTTATAAAACCTTTGTGAAGGCTTTATCAGAATTGAAATCTATTTATAAGCCTTCTGAGAACGTTGAAAAAGTAATAGATAACTTTGTGCCAGTTCTATGAGATATTTTTAGAAGTTCTATACTATTATACTATACTATTAAAACTTTGTACCTGCTCTATAAAGTTTCTATAAGAACTTTGTGCAAGATTTATAGGAAGTTTATCGAAGAGAACTTTAGTGAGATTCTGCACAAATTTGGTCATGTTATATGATAACCTGGTACCAGTGCTATAACAACATTTTACAATATTTATAAGTATTTGAAGGAAGCCCTATAAGATATGTATAAAAACGTAGTAAATATAACCTTAGTACATGCAATTAAGTATTGTTAATGCTGGAACATAAATAAGTCCTACACTATTTAAGAGCTCATATTCTACCGCAGCCACGTAAGTCTTTTATAAAAGCTGGAAGGCTATTCTTAGAAATCATGATTGCCTCTAAGCAAATCCATTGAAGGCAGTATATGGTTATGCTCTCTATAAATCTTGGAACCTTAGAGTATAAATTTACAAGGCCCTTCACCGATGACTCTATTATTTTTGGAACCTTACAATAGAATTTAGCTAGACCCTTCACCGATGACTCTATAAATCTTGGAACCTTAGAGTATAAATTTACAAGGCCCTTCACCGATGACTCTATTATTTTTGGAACCTTACAATAGAATTTAGCTAGACCCTTCACCGATGACTCTATTATTTTTGGAACCTTACAATAGAATTTAGCTAGACCCTTCACCGATGACTCTATAAATCTTGGAACCTTAGAGTATAAATTTACAAGGCCCTTCACCGATGACTCTATTATTTTTGGAACCTTACAATAGAATTTAGCTAGACCCTTCACCGATGACTCTATTATTTTTGGAACCTTACAATAGAATTTAGCTAGACCCTTCACCGATGACTCTATAAATCTTGAAACCTTAGAGTATAAATTTACAAGGCCCTTCACCGATGACTCTATTATTTTTGGAACCTTACAATAGAATTTAGCTAGACCCTTCACCGATGACTCTATAAATCTTGGAACCTTAGAGTATAAATTTACAAGGCCCTTCACCGATGACTCTATTATTTTTGGAACCTTACAATAGAATTTAGCTAGACCCTTCACCGATGACTCTATTATTTTTGGAACCTTACAATAGAATTTAGCTAGACCCTTCACCGATGACTCTATAAATCTTGAAACCTTACAGTAGAATTTAGTTAGACCCTTCACCGATAACTCTATAAATCTTTGAACTTTACAGTAGAATTTTGGCAGACCCTTCACAGTTTAATTGGTGCTTCCACTCATCTTCTTCTTTTGCCTAACTAAACTATATAAGAAACTGTTGTAATATGTCCCAGAGACCATAAAATCACTACACCTCTGTATGCGTTGCACTGATTTCCCCCTTAGTTACAAAAAACATCTTCCCAAATAAAATGAGGAGTACATAAAAAAAACTAGAAAAATCCCCACGCCACCCACTGCAGTAATGATGCACACGGGCACGAAGTCAAGCGCACACACACAAGTTTACAAACCCACACTAATGCACACCAGGTTATTAGTTTAATAACTTGGATAAACAGCGTTTAAAACATGCCCACAGCTGACACGCCCACTTCAATAACAAGTAAACACAAAATCTCAGCAGGGCTCCCAGTACATTCCTGAGTGCATTCCGTATGTGTGTGCGTGGGAGTGTTTGAGTGTGCCTGGAAGTGCATGAGTGTGTGTGCGTTTCTGTGCAATTGCGTGCGTGCTGTTCTGGTGTCTAAATGTGGCATGTGGCATGTGGCATTTTAATGAGAACTGATTCCGTTTCCACTGCGCTTGAGTGCGAAATTTCATTTGATTCCTTTTATTTAAGTTGCTCGATCAAAAAAGGATGCGGGGGAAATATCGCAATGGTACCGTGAATTTAGAAACTAACCTCAAGTGCTTAATTAAGGTAGCATCTATGTAAGGAGGCACTTTTCCAGCTGTGGGTAGCAAAGAATCGCAACAACAACATTTAGTCAATTAATTAATTTAATATTGCACGCGAGGAGTTTTACTAAACTAACGAAGACAATGGGGTTAAAGCATTTTTGCTATCAACTGTGGTCTTGAAAGGATCCTGCCTAACGCAAGTAGAGGGAGGAGTGATTTCACCACTACTGTGGCTATTGGTGATGGACAACATTCGAACGAGGGTGAAGGTAGTAGCATATGCAGACGACATCGTTATAATGGTATCAGGAATGTTCCCAAGCACGATAAGCGAGATTATGCGAGGGGCTTTGGACAAACTCTCCACATGGGCTGTGGGGTGTGGACCGGGTAAGACGGAGCTTATGCTTCTTACCACTAGAATGAAGGCTCCAAACTTCAACCTCAACAACTGACACTGACAACGAAGGCCAAATACTTGGGGAAATTACTGGATCCAAAGCTGAATGGGAAACCTAATATCGGGGTCAGAAAAGTATGGGAGGCCTTGTTCTCTTGCAGCACATTGCTTGGCAAGAGATGGGATTTACGGGCCCGTATATTACGCAGTGGCTGTACAAGGTAATAGTACGACCAATTGTAACTTACAGTGCAGCAGTCCGGTGGCCAGCTTTAAGCAGGGACTATTATGTTCCGAAACTCCGCAGAGTACAAAGAAAGCATGTGTAGACATTTCCGGAGCTGTGTGTGTCCGGTGGCCACCTTTAAACAGGAGCTATAATGTTCAGAAACTCAGCAGAGTACTAACAGCAGCATGTGCGGGCATTCCAGGAGCTGTGCGTAGTTGTCCCACTGACGCCCTGAACGTTATCATCTCCATGCTGCATCTCCTCCCTATTGACATAGATACCAAAAACATCGCCTTCAATAGCGCGGTGATGCTTTTGCCAACCGGCTGTTGGGCGTAACGACCTAATGGACGTAGCAACATCCTTGACTCAATACCGAGTTCCCTGGGCACGGGAACAACAGATTACATGATACCACAACTGAGTTTCAGAAATGACTTCAGGGTAATACCGCCGACACGAGCCCAGTGGAAGGGAAACAGTCTTCTTGAGAAATACGTTATTCCCATATTCACGGACGGATCAAAGATGGACTGTGGGGTAGGTGCGGGCGTCCACTCCCCACAGGTGGCCATAAATCAATCCATATGGTTACCATATAATGCCACGGTATTTGAGGCGGAAGTTCTGGCGATTAGAGAGGCGTGTCAACTGATAGTACGGCACATCACAAATAGATGTCAGGGTTGCTACTTTTATCAACAGTCAGGAGGCGGAAATAAAGACTTTTCAATCCACTACTAAAAAGTCAAAGCTAGTTAATGATTTCTGTCAAGATGTTGACAGAAGTAAGTCATCATGCTGACATTACCCTCATCTGGATTCCCGGCCTTAGGAACACAGAGGGAAATGAGAAACCTGATGAGTTGGCTCGGTCGGGGGCCTCTCTTGACGAAACCCAACCCTGGGGGCACCAAATAGAAAGTGGAGGTTACTGACATCCTGTCAAATCTCACGCGCGACATGGCCCTCATATAATGCGGGTAGAACAAGCGAGTTAATTAATAGGGATTGCACAAAAGGGAAAGGCTCACGGCACTTTACACTGGGCACTGGTGCATTGGCATTCATGCACAGATACTGGGTATCTCCTTCAACAACCACTGCAGAAGCTGTGGGGACTTAACCCAGAGAAAGAAACACTCTTTCATTATCTTTGCGAATGTCCGACATTGGCAAGGATAAGGTATAGGTTTGTGGGAGCGTTCTTTCTTGATAACCTATCGGACTGCTCGGATGTCAGTGAGAAGAAATTACTATGTTACCAAAAGAAGAATGGGTTTAGCATCTGCCATAATTCCGTTACTCGGTGAGGAATAATAACTAATCACTACTCAGGTATCACGAATGACTTATCACTAATAAAGTATCACTAATGACTTGTCACTACTCAGTTATCACTAACGACTTATCACCACTAAGTTATCATGAATGATTTATCACCACTAAGTTATCACCAATGACTTATCACTACTAAGGTATCACTAATGACTTATCCCCACTAAGGTATCAGTAATGACTTATCACTACTAAGCTGTCACGAATGACTTATCACTACTAAGTTATCACCAATGACTTATCACTGCTAAGGTATCACAAATGACTAATCACTATTAAGATATCACTAATGACTTTTCACCACTAAGTTGTCGTTAGTAAGGTGTCCTTAATGACTTATCACTACTAAGGTATCCTTAATGACTTATCACTACTAAGGTATCCTTAAAGACTTATCACTACTAAGGTATCCTTAATGACTTATCACTATGAAGTTATCACTAATGACTTATCACTAACGACGAATATCACTAATGACGAATAAAACAAACGTGGTACCCTTCACCAAAAGAAGGAAACTGAATCTGGGGACCTTAAGTTTAGGGACCACAAACTTAACAATGTCCAATGAAATGAAATATCTGGGAGTAATCCTGGACAAAACTCTAACTTGGAAAAACCACTTATCATACATAACTAGTAAAGCCTTAAGAGCAACCTATGCTTGCCAGAGGTTCTACGGTAAAACATGGGGACTACGGCCAAAAATGATGGCGTGGTCATATAAAACAATAATAGTACCAATGATTACTTATGCGTCGTTGGTATGGTGACCAAAAGTCAACCAAACAGGAGCTCAGAGGACTCTTAACAAGATTCACCGTATAGCCTGTTTGAGTGTGACGGGAGCAATGAGAACGTGCCCCACACTAGCTTTGGGAGTGATCACTGGACTGACTCCTCTACACCTTGTAGTTAAAAGGATGGCGGCCAGCGCGGCCCTAAGGCTACCTAATCTAGCCCATCTTAAAGAAGGCAACCTTTCGGGGCACGCAAAGATTCTGGACACTGTCTGGAATTCTCCGTGCCTCATGGTCTTCGACAAAATGGACAGAAAATTAGACTTCTCAAAGCAATTCAAAGTGGTCATCAGTGACCGTTCAGCTTGGAGAAACAAGGAAATAACAATAAAACAGGACTCTCAGTTGTGGTATACAGATGGGTCCAAAATGGAAGATGGCAGTGCAGGAGCTGGAATTGTAGGGCCAAATTTCCAAAAAGCAATTGCAATGGGAAAAACAGCTTCCATTTTTCAGGCGGAGGTCCACGCTTTAGAGTTATGTGCTAGAGAATGTCTACGCAGGGGTACACGCAACACCAAAATATGCATACTCTCAGATAGCCAGGCAGCTCTAAAATCATTAATAAACTTCTCATTCCAATCAAAGCTGGTCTGGGAATGCTGTAAACTTCTCAATACCCTAGCAGCGAGAAACTCTGTTACGCTAATGTGGGTACCGGGACACGAGGGACATGAGGGCAACGAAATGGCAGATTCTTTAGCAAAAAAGGGTGCAGACACTGCCTTTATAGGCCCAGAACCCTTCTGTGGGGTAAACAGTAGCTTCACAAATAACTTGTTGTGCGAACAGGAAAAACGAAGTCTGCTAAACTACTGGAGAGCCCAAAAAGGCATGCGGCAGTCGAGACTACTCATTGATCCTGAACACATAAGGGTAGATGCTTCTTTAAACCTCAGCAGAAATGACATCAAACTATACACTGAACTTTTAACAGGACACTGTAAACTAAATTACCACCTGAAGAAAATAGGCGTGGTAGAAGACGATTCTTGTCGATTCTGTCAAGAGAAGCAGGAAACGGCAGAACACATTCTATGCACTTGCCCAGCGGTGGCAAGACGCAGACATAAGTACCTAGGCAGTGGGTTCATATCTCCAAATCACCTAGTTAAAATTAAGCCCACAGCAGTTACGAGATTTATAAACAGTCTAGGACTGTTTTAGTTGGGTACGAGGCTGCACAATAGATCTTTTAGGTCGCGGTGTTCTTTTAGCCTGTCAATAATAATAATAATAATATCACTATTAAGATATCACTAATGACTTTTCATCACCAAGTTATCATTACTAAGGTATCCTTAATGACTTATCACTACTAAGGTATCCTTAATGACTTATCACTACTAACGTAACCTTAATGACTTATCACTACTAAGTTATCACTAATGACTTATCACTAATAACTTATAACTACTAAGGTATCACAGCTGGACTACTAAAGTAACACTAAATACTTATCACTACTACGGTATTACTAATGACTTATCACTACTAAGGTATCACTAATGACTTATCACTAATAAGGTATCACGAATGAGTTATCACTACTAAATTACCACTAATGACTTATCACTACTAAGGTTTCACAAATGACTTATCAATACTAAGGTATCAGAAATGACTTATCACTACTAAGGTATCACTAATGACTTATCACTACTAAGTTAACACTAATGACTTATCAACACTGAGATATCACTAATACCTTATCGTTACTAAGGTAACACTAATGACTTATCACCACTAAGTTATCACTACTAAGGCATCTTTAATGACTTATCACTACGATACGAGCTCCCTCTGGAGCAAACTACTATACGAGCTCCCTCTGGAGCAAACGGAGGAATCAATACCCAGTGTGACTATAGATGAGGTGTTGCGCGCGGTTGGGAAGTTTGGAGACCAGAAAGCACCCGGCCCAGATGGAATCCCCAACCGAGTGCTCAAGACCGCAGCTGCACTGAACCCAGAGCCACTGAGGAAAATGTACGACGCTTGTCTGAGTGAAGGCATTTTCCCCAAGAGATGGAAGAGGCAACGATTGGTCCTGGTGCTGAAAGCCAACAAACCAACAGAGGACCCTTCAGCGTACCGCCCGCTCTGCATGTTAGATACGGCGGGAAAAATTCTGGAGCGGATAATCTGTGACAGGATTGATGAGGCCATTGCAAAATCTGGAGGGCTCTCAAAACGGCAATATGGTTTCCGGATGGCGAGATCTACCGTGGACGCCATCAACGAACTTGTCCAGACGGCTAAAACAGCGATCCAGGGGAAACGATGGAGGGGTGGAACCAAGAGGTATTGCCTTGTGGTCACCCTAGATGTCAAAAACGCTTTCAACTCAGCTAGCTGGGAGCGCATAGCCAAAGCGTTAGCAGAGTTTGGGGTACCCATCTACCTGAGGCGAATGATTGCCAGCTACTTCAGCGATAGGATCCTGCTCTACCAGTCCGAAAAAGGTGTGGAGTCGCACAAGATTATCGGAGGAGTTCCCCAGGGATCGGTGCTTGGACCGTTACTCTGGAATGCTATGTACGACGGCATCCTCCGCGTACAGGTCCCTGATGGTGTCAAAATCATCGGATACGCGGACGACATAGCATTGGTAATCACAGCTAAATACTTGGAGGAAGTGGTAGCAGAGGCCAACCGAACTGTGGCTACCGTCGGAAGATGGCTTGCAAACGTTGGACTTAGCTTGGCTGAACACAAGACCGAGGCAATCCTGGTTTCGAGCCGCAGAGTATTGGAGGTAGTGGAAATAAGAGTTGGTAGATGTGCCATAACCACGATTCCACACCTCAAGTACCTAGGAGTGTGGATAGACGCGCGGCTTACCTTCAAAGAACATCTGCGGCGCGTGGGAGATAAAGCAGCAAACACATGTTCTCTCCTATGTAGAATAATGCCCAACGTGGGAGGACCCAGGCAGCGGAAAAGGCGACTCATCGCCGGAGTTGTCAGATCCATTATTCTCTATGGAGCGCCAATATGGGCCGAAAACGCGGATGTGAAGGCTTACGTCCGCACCATTGAGGCAGCATACAGGAGAAGTGCACTACGAGTGATCTGCGCATACCGCACCGTATCCACAGATGCCACCTTGGTAATAGCCGGCATGATTCCCGTGAACCTGCTAGCGAAAGAAGCGATGAACCTCTACCACGCCAAAGGGACACACGCGACAAATGTAGAGGAGCTCTTGGAAATTGGAAAGCGGAAGACCCTTCAAGAGTGGCAAGCCCAGTGGGATACTTCTACAAATGGCCGCTGGACAAGAAGGCTGATCCCCAACATTCAGCAATGGGTAAGCAGGTCGCATGGTGAGGTGAATTTCTACGTCACACAATTGCTGACAGGCCACGGAGGTTTTCGGGCATACCTGCACAGATTCCACTTGGAGGAATCTCCCTACTGTGCAAACTGTGGAGGTACAGAGATAGAAGATCCCAAACATGTCTTCTTCTATTGCCCACGTTATGAAAGTGCTAGAGTGGCACTACAAGGAGTATGTGGAGAGCCCGTGGTGCCCGACAACATATGGCAGCTGGACTCACTCAAGCGCCGAAACCCTTGATATCCTGCTAGACACCCACTTCCCAGGGAGTTTAGCCTCAGCGGATCAAGCACTCTACCAGGTGGAGCAGGTTTCCCATGATAGCCTCCCCACATTCCAAGTGACAAAAAGTCACCTTGAATGGTCCATTCAAACCTTTAAGCCATACAAGTCCCCCGGACCGGACGGCATCATTCCTGCCGATATCCAAAATGGGGAAGAGATTATCCTTCCATGGCTGCTTCAAATATATAATGCAAGCCTCAGATTGCAATACATTCCCTTACGCTGGCGCACGGCTCGGGTCGTCTTCATACCAAAAGTTGGGAAGGCCTCGCACACCAAACCTAAGGATTACAGACCCATAAGTCTAACATACTTTCTTCTTAAGGTTCTAGAAAGAGCTCTTGACCTACATATCAGGACATGTGCTCCGACAGTAGAGATCACCTTTGTGGAAGCGGAATAACAGTCCACCACTACACAACTTCCCTTACAGCAGTTGAGTCAGGAACATCGTCTGATTATACTCGTACATAACTTTCTGTCAGCATTCTATCGTTTGGTCGAATCAAATCGCATTGAATTGAATAGTGCCCATATCCAAACATCGGACATATAACTAGACTATTACATATGGGATTGAAGGTATCTTCGAACGAGACATGTCCTGTCCGTAAAAGCTACATTAACTTCAGTAAAGGATTAGGTAGGCAGGTAGGTAAAGCGGCCGACCGAAGGGCACACTTAGGCCATCATTGGCCCCTTGTGAAGGGACTATCCTCTTATCTCTCTTACAGAAGTGTCTAGCGCGAAGGTCAAACAAATTCTGCGCTTATTTATGACTTCAAAATGGTTCGACGGGTGAATCGGAGGTGCGTTGTTACGCGGTGGTACCACAATAGACCCATGGTGGTCTGAGTGAGCTGGTCCTTAGACCGGCTGCCACGTTAACCTAACCTAAGCTTTGATGTTATTAATCGCTATCTGGAACGTACGCACCTGCAACTGAGAAGTTTATGCACACATATTTGAAGGAAACAAAAAGCTCGTACCAGAAAGGCATAAAGTGGAAGCCAGAGTTCACCAAACTGCCCAGTTATGATTTTCGATGAAATTGTCCCAATCGCAATAATTGCCAAATGATTAATGGCAACTTTTAAAACTGGCAATTAATTATACCGAAGCATATAAATAGGCAACACAATTGTTGACCGTTTCTTTTCTGACCTGCTGACATGATTGACGAACATAATTAGATATTAATTCCCCTGCCTTCCTTTGTCCGGCAAGGATGTAAGGAGGCTGTCCATTTATATGCCATTTTACTTTCCGCAAAGCTGCTGGCTTTGTGATATCCATAAGTACGTGTGTGTGGGCGAGAGAAAGAGATAGAAAGAGTGAGAGAGAGTGTGTGGGTGTTGTGTGTATGTGTGGGTGTGTGGGTGTGTGTGTATGTGTGTGGTGGGTGTGTATGTGTTGGGTTGTGCTCTGCCTACGTATTCTCCTTTGTAGCTGCCTCCAGCCTCAGTGCTGCTACTGCCAACCGTCCGAGTACGTGACATTTCAGTTGGTCCCATCTCACTTTCAGTCTAAACACGTGAACCAAATGTTGTTGTTGCTGTTGCTGTAGTTGTTGCTGTTGTCGTTTGCGCTTTCCTGGTGAATGCCAAACAATATTAATGACAGTTATGCGTATTATTGAAAGTGTTAATTTACCATTTCATGTTGTTAAAGTATTTATGTGATTTATTTCAATTATGTGCCAAATGACACAAACAGAATGAACAGTCCAAACGCTGTAATTAAGCATCAGGAAGATCCAATTAAATACTGTTGCAGGAGCATGTAAACAGGACTCGCAACAGCAATTTGCCGACAAAGGGATTCAACAGTCCAAACGCTGTAATTAGGCATCAGGAAAATCTAATTAATACTGTTGCAGGAGCATGTAAACAGGACACGCAACAGCAATTTTGGTTGTTGACTTTGATTTGTGAATCAATCATGTTTCACACAGCCACATACAATGCAGTAGTAAGAAACTCCAAAGCTTTAAATTCTGGCCTTGTCTTCCTTCCTTTCTTCCCGTCTTCCTTTACTTCAACTTTGCTTAGATCCTTCTCGGTATAAACCCATGGGCCTAGCGATAGTTACGGATTGAGAAAGTCACCTAATTACCTTTGTCAAAGATATTTTTTCAGGGTGCTTGCAAACAAAACCGCGTTACTAATCGCTGCTGAAATAGTTGCCAACTTTTCCCGTGGCCAGTTGATATATTTCTTCCCACTTTAATTTGCCTTGGTAATTATTTTTATTTTTTAATTCTTAATGAAACAAAATAGTTTATGCAAAGGTGTTATTCCAATTATCCCCATGAAGCCATTGCCGTCACTTGCTTGTTTCTTGTACGCTTCCAGCCATGAACCAACACTATGATGCAGGCAACTTTGTGCAGCCCACAAACCAACTAACTTTAACTACCTCAAGTGCAGCCACTTTTACGCCATGCGTCAACATAATCTAAGGTGATTAATCTGACACTTTGCTCTCCTCTGCCACTTCCGCTGCCACAGAGCCGTCGCCTATGCCACTGCCACTGGCACTGGCACTGGCACTGGCACTGGCACTGACACTGGCACTGGCACTGGCACTGCTACTGCCACAGCAATCGCCGCTATGAACTGCACCAGCAACAGCTTCGCACACAAACGCACATAAAAAAGAAGCCCAACGTCACCTTAGCTTGCCACGAGTATATCCTGACAACCTTCCAAACCAACCAGCCATCCAGCCGGCGAAGGAAGGAACCAACCTACAACCAACCTACAACCAACCTACAACCAACCTACAACCAACCTACAACCAACCTACAACCAACCTACAACCAACCTACAACCAACGTACCGACCAACCAACCAGCCAGTCAGCTAGTCAGCCAGCCCGGATTATCTACTGCCACAATCATCGTTGGCATCCTGTGTCTGATAGACGATCGCATGCATCACTGAGACACTCTGCGGAGCCACACCTGCCCAACCGCTGCTGCCTTTGCCGTTAACTCTTTCCTCGACTCCGGCGCCTGGCCTCAGCTGGCAAGTGTGGTTCATGCCACAGTTTATTATATTTTTTTCCGCCCCTCCTCTCTGCACAGCGCGAATTTTTTTCCCAACCGTACGCTCTGATATTAAAAGCAGCCAGTGTCAAATGCATTTGGCAGCGTTAATTAAAGCGAAGACAGCGAAATTTTATTAGAGCTGGAAATTGTGCGCAAACTTTCAGCATTGGAGGGATTCAAAATGGGAGCTGCCTATCTGCTTAAGAGCTTCAAGTGGACGAATGGGCACCTACCACACACGTGCTACGTGCATACAATTGCGCTTAATTGTAGTTAACAGTGAGGACGGCGCTGGAGAGCATGTGTCGTCTCGTTGGCCAGTGAGGAATTCTCTTTTGGTCAAGTGAGGAATCCGTGCAGAGAAGTTGCGAAATACTCATAGTAACCCAAAAGGAATTAGGCGCTGTTCTAAGTTGAGGTTGGAGGGTGAATCGGTAGGAAGGTTTCTTCAACATTTGTCATTGAAAGTCACAGTCGTGAAAGAAAGGGTGACGGTGGTAATACGACGAGTGCATCGCTAAAGAACTTCTGGTTAATGATGAGAGAACTAACAGAGGAAGCCGAGGCGTTGTTCTTAGTTGAGGTTGGAGGAAGGTTTCTTCAACATTTGTCATTGAAAGTCACAGTCGTGAAAGAAAGGGTGACGGTGGTAGTTTTTCGACTGCACCGCTAAAGAACTTCTGGTTAATGATGAGAGAGAACTAACAGAGGAAGGCTAGGCGTTGTTCTAAGTTGAGGTTGGAGGAAGGTTTCTTCAAGATTTGTCATTGAAAGTCACAGTCGTGAAAGCAAGGGTGACGGTGGTAATAACACGAGTGCATCGCTAAAGAACTTCTGGTTAGTGATAAGAGAGAACTAACAGAGGAAGCCGAGGCGTTGTTCTAAGTTGAGGTTGGAGGAAGGTTTCTTCAACATTTGTCATTGAAAGACACAGTCGTGAAAGAAAGGATGATGGTAGTAATACCACGGGTACATCGCTAAGGATCTACCGGTTAGTGATAAGAGAGAACTAACAGAGGAAGGCGACTCCTAATGACGTAGTTCAATACTCAGCTCGGAAGGATTTTTGAAGAATTGTGAAACCGGCATTAATAATAGATGAACGCCAACTAGTTTCAATTTGTGAAGCTTCACTATGATGGTACATTTGTCTTGAAACGCAGAAAACTTTCAAGTTCCTCAACATTTCGATCGTTCTTTATACCCTTCAAGGTACGAAATTAAGAGAAAATAATAATAAATCAGGTATTTAACCCGTCAATCAGCAGTTCCACTCAGGATACACCCCACTGGGTAGGCAAAAACATCGCGAAAAACATTATTTTTTATAGGCAACGGAAACCCAGGTGCTGCCTCAGCTACTCGAAGCTTTTGGACATTGCTGGTCCAGGTTCAACCAGGGACTATATTACTTAGGCTATATTACTTAGGCTAGATTACTTAGGCTAGAGTTGTCGTACCTAGTTGAAGCCAACTATAAATTGTATGGATATACGAAAAGCCTTTAATGAAACCAATCAGGCAGATGACGACCACACCTTATATATAAAGCAGCCATTATCGGGAGTCCACAAGCATATTCGGTACTGCAATTAACTTTTTTCAAGGCATCCGGCGTGGTTCTAATCACATCCAGTTTCATTCATATACTCCTATTTATATGTACGGTGGCCAAAAACTGTTTCAATAGGAAAGTAATTTTTTTATTATTAAAGGTCCTTGTCAGGGTCATGATAATAAGCCAAAGTGAATCTAAGGACAGCCATGTAACCCACCTAGGGCCATGATTATTTCCTTGATTACTACCCAAATATAGTTGACAAGTTGCAGCCATCCTGCAAACCGACCACAACAGATATTTTATTTTGTATGGAATCAATACCGACACAACGGTGCTTCCCTCACAGAATTATGACGGTACTCATTAAACAGATTTTTTAAAGAAACCTAAAGAGGTCCTGAATAAAACGGATTTTAATCAGATACTTGTAGATTATGTTGGTCTGCTTGGTTCCGTAATGAACAAGTTTGGTGAAGACCCCCCATTCACATCAAAACAGTTGATAATGCACTGAGAGTTCAAAATAACTCTTTCTTATCTTCCCGTTAGCCGAAGTAAACAACAAATTTTACCAATTCCATTTTTGGAATGAGACTTGGGAAAAGGACGTTATATTATTATTATTATTATAATTATTATTATTATTATACTTCAAGGACTTGGGGGAATGAGTTTTAGCGGTCTTAGTTGCTTAGTTCGACTCGAAGAGAAATAGATTTAGAGATAATCAAAGAAAAGAATTAGTTTGAGAGAACGTCCATGTTTTTACCTATGGAAGAAAACCTCTCTTACAGCTGGTTCACATATCGGGGAAGTAATCATAAATATCAAGTTACGCTTGATAACAAAGAAATGTGGATCAATTAATTGATATTCATATTAAATCAACTGGAATCTTCGTAGTTCCTGTTTTTGCTGTAGACATAAAGCTGCACGGTTCCTCACAGCCACCTCATGAAACTGGGACTCTCACCAGTAAACATGTGTAGAATCTGCACGAAGGCAGAAGAAACAGCAGAGCACCTTCTAATGAACTGCGAAGGTTTAGCTCGCAGTAGGAAGAAATATCTTGGCATTACTGGCCCGAGGGCATACACATTAGAGCAATAAACCCCGGCTCAGTGCTAAGTTTCCTTAGAACTGTTGGACTAATAGAATACCTTTAATAGGTACATGCAGGAGGAGTACAAAAGATCAAATTCGTGAAAATACCTTTTCCTTCTTTATTTCATTCTTTCATTCATTCATTCTTAATTCCTAAGCTTAGATTATGTATTAGAGGCAGATCAAACCAGCCTCTCTGGTCCTTTCTTGTATATTATTTTAGAGCAAAGTCGACGTCCGCGGTCTAGTGATAAATGCACTAGTTCAACAGTTGTCTCACAGTTGGGGTTGCTGGTTAGTCCTGAACTAATGATATTCCCACTCGAACAGGGAGCAGAATAGAAAAAAGCGTAGCTTGTAGTTGTATTGTTTTCGGCCTTTTAGGCTAGGTTGGCTGGTTGGTTGGTTCAGGTACTTCAGGCGGCTGATCCACGGCATCCTTGCATGAATCAGAATTAGCGCCTTAGCGCCGTCTTAATCCCGCTACCCCTCGTAAGCGCTGGAAAAAAGCTGGGTTATTATCTAGATCCACTTTGTGAAATTTTGGTATTTTAGAAGATCCTTCGGTTTTACAGCCGAGAGGTCGGATAGTCCTGCTAGAAAATAGGTTCCCAGGGCTCTATTTCCTGCGGCCGCCAGAGCTGGGCATCTGCAAAGAAAGTGAGTTATTGTTTCCCTCTCGTCGGGGGCACAATAGATCAAAAGGTCGCGGTGCTTTAAATCCCCTACACAATAATAATTCCCTCTCGTCCGAGTGTCCGCAACTTCTGCAATAGGTATTGTGCATTATGTCATTTAGGGCTCAGTTTTGGCTGATGCATCACAAACACAACCCCCAGCTTTGTCGTAGTGCTTTCTGGCTTAAGCACGCTGTGATGAGGAATGAAGAACTGCGGGTGTAAAAGGTTTTTCGGGTTGATTTCGCTCATGTGTCCTAACTTTTCATATTGCCTCATGAATTCGGCGTATTGTGCCTTTAATGGAGGGTTCCTTTCCATGCATTTTCTCCAGCCAGTGACCTGTAAAAACCGGCGTTAGTCGGCTGGTGTCTCTACGGTCCCTGTGTATAAGATCCCTTGAACTAGCTATGTTGTAGCTTGTCCAAGTCGCCAGAGATGTATTGCACGTAGTAAGTAACCTCCATCTTCTGCCTACCAAGGAGAGACAGTGCAGGTAGATGCCCCTCTTGATAGCACACAGAGAAACAGATACTAGTTCCGCACAGGTTAGGTCGAGAGAGGCCCCCCCCCCTGCGTGCCAATTCATCAACTTTCGCATTCCCATCGATATTTCTATGGCCTGGAACCCAGATTACTATGGTGTCAGCATGAAGACTTAGCGCTCTTAGTTGCTTCCTACACTGTCTGACCAACCTGGAGTTGATGGTGTTTGATTGAAGACCCTTTATAGCAGCCTGGCTGTCCACAAAAATGGCAACCTTGCTTCTGTGTGCTTCTCTAATGTATTGAGTAATTTGCCGACCCGCCTCCCTGATTACGAGTACTTCCGCCTGAAAAACTGTGGCCTCAACAGGTAGGCGTGTGCAGTAATTGGTGTTAGAGTGGGTTGAAAATACCCCAGAGCATACCCCCAGATCCATTTTGGACACATCTGTTTAGATGGGTATATCGTGTTCCGTTTCAAATTTTCACCTTGACCACTCTTCTCTTGAAGGAAATCTAATCTGAAGTCCTTTTTAAAGTCTAGTTGTGGTACTAGTCTGTTGTGACTTGTCTTAGTTCCCTCGGCATGGCATATACGGCCCTACCATGACCATACGCTCGCTCAGCCCAGCAACCTGTCGCTGTTAACCTTAGTGCACTATTACAGGCCCAATTTTTAATGTAAAGCTCAATGGGGAGAAGAGTAGCAATACATTGCCTGCCTCGGAAGAACATGTTCGGAGGCACCCCGCAACGCCAGCGCCAGCTGCTCTTTGAACTCTGCTGCGTCTCTGAACAATATACTCTTTATCTAGCGCCGGCCACCAAACTATTGAACCGTAGGTGAGTATTGGACACACGATTGCTTCGTAAATCCAATGAGTGATATGGGAACCTAGTCCCGATTTTTTCCCGAACATTTTTTTGTATGAGTAGAAGGCTACATAGGCCTTCCGAACTCGTAACTCTATATTGGTTCTCCAATTTAGCTGGGGATCCAATATAACACCCAAGTATTTGGCCTTCTCTGCAAGTTTTAGTTGTCGTCCATTAAGAGTAGGAAGCTTAAGGATCGGAATTTTGGTCTTGTTAGTGAAGAGTATCGATTCTGTCTTTTTCGAATTCACACCTAGTCCACATCCTGTGGCCCAGGAATTCAGTTTGTCCAGGCCCTTTTGCATAATATCACTTATTACGCTGGGAAACATGCCTGTTACAGCCATCACCACATCGTCCGCATATGCTACCGTCTTAACCCCCATGGAGTCTAGTAAGCTAAGTAAATTGTCAATGACCAGCCGCCACAATAGTGGTGAAATCACCCCGCCTTGTGGTGTTCCTCCACTGACATGTTTATTGAGAACTGTATTGCAGATTTCCTACTGAATGATCCTAGTCTTAAGCATTGAAACTATCCAGTCCCTGAAATATTCCTCTACACTTACCCTGTTAAGAGAGATCAGGATTGCATTATTGCCAACATTGTTGAAAGCCCCTTGCAGTTGTGGAGTTGCGAGTTTAAATCCTGACCATGAGGATTCGATACCCGTCTAAGTTTTTTTTATAATGATTATAACAATAATAATAATAAAATTAGAGAAAAATTGATATTGGAAAGGTTCGTACAAGAACGGAGTCTCATCCACGATTCTATCTTTAGTTCGCTAGCTAACTTTCCAAAACTCTTCAACGTTGTATACGAATTCTGCATCATAGATTGCAGATCGCAGCCAATTGAATCCGGGCATATCAGATGCCAGGTGAGAATCATTTGAGGCTTAGAAAAGAGGGAAAGAATGTTGGAGATACCACTATTTAAAAAAAAAGTATCGGTGTGACTTAGGATATGAAGCAAAGATTGATTTCAATTCTTCAGCACAATATCCTTTCTTCTATGATTAGTTCATTCCTGGGGACTGTGTAAAAAAACGACAGTTGAGTGTTTTAAATAAGATTTACAACAATCTGCAATAAGATAGGTAGGTAGGTAGGAGTGGCCGCCCAGTTTGCCAAAAGCACATTTGAGCACTCATAATGGCCCATTGTGATACCACGGTGTGGCGCCGTTCAAGCACTGACTAAAAAGTTCCCTTACTTGGGATGGTGATAGTCAGCGCAAGGACAGCGCCAGCAATAAGATAACGATGAATGAATTTTTACTGGAAACTTCATCATTATACGAGTCCTTCCTGATTGACCGAAGTGAACTTCAGTATCACAATGAAGACTAATTTAAATGAAGCATGATTATACGCTGAAATAAAGAAGCAGATTCTTGTGTCTATTTCTCACTCACATTTTTCAAAACACTCAAGAATCCATCTACGAGTATCCACACCTCTGTGTTTGCTGCGCTTGCCTTTCTTGCTATGGTTTTTTAATTCCTTACCAGCGACTTCAACAGCTTCCAACGAATTGTCCAGATCAACCCTCACTGTCAAAGGAATCTTTTACGAATCACAGTGTTGCAAGAATTTCAACATCTCTGCTTCGGCGGCATTATAATCATGTCTTCCTTACGCCGCTTGCTTGATTAATGTTAATCATACGCCACGTTTTTGTTTGAAGTTGCCACGATAAGCCAAGCGACAAAATAAGTGGCAAGTAACTGATTTAATTTAAGTGGATTTCATTTAATATGATTTAACAAACTTTTATGTTGGGCGCCACTCACACTTCCATTCACTACTATAACTACAACTGCACATACAACTACCACTACAGATTCCCACTGGCTCACACAAATACACACAACCACACACAAATACAAGAATACACACGCTTACACAAAGGCAAAGCAATAGCAATTTCACGTTAATAAAAATGTACGCAGGAGGATTTCCTCTACGCAGAGCAGAAAATTTTGTTGTCATTTGCGTTGCAACTGCAATGGCCACAGAGCGATGCTATCACCAACACTACACTGCCAGCACTGCCACTGTCACCGCCACCACCATTGCCAATCCGGTCACCCCCTACCCTGGCAGCGCTACTACCAGCAGCACTATTACTAGAACTGCTCTAAAGCTCTATAAAACACTTTGAGCGTGTGGGTATATACGATTCTCTGTGGGTATGAACGCGTGTGTGCGTCTACTGAAGGTGTGGGGGTGGGGCGGTGCGATGGGGCAGAGCAAGAGAGCGACTTTAAATGTATATCCATTGGCAAGAATCCAATTATAATGGTTATGTCTAAAGGGAATATAAATTTGTATGGCATGAGCTGCATGACAGTGCAATCCTCTCGGTATTGTTGTCGTTCTGTGTCCTCTGTGCTTTTACTCTTGGCTGATTACGCTTAAGAAGTTTAAAATTGAATGAAGAAAGCCAGCTACACACCCAGTCACATACACACAACACACACGTACACACTCACACAGCCAGATGCGGAGTTAGTTAGTTAGATGGAGAGAGGGGGATGCGAAGCTGTGAGTGTGGCATAGAACTCGGGGGGGTTGCGAGGCTACCGAGTAATGATGCGTTTTAAGAAATTCCATAACAATCAACTTTTGTGTGCCAGGTTTTTACGTGCGTACACATGCGAATATAATCAGATGTTGTTATTATTATGATTATAATTGTTGACGACGTTGTTGTTGTTGTTGTTGTTGTTGTTGTTTGTAAAAGCAGCTTACCGTTTACAAAGCACATAAGTGAATTACGCAGCATAAGACTCTTAAAAAATTTATTGAAAATGAACAAAAATAAATTAGAAACCAAAAAAGAAGAATCTCAACCATGCAAACGAAAGGCACACTCCAGAGCTGCGAGTTACTTACGCATCAAAGGTGGTTTGGGGGTTTGTCGCGTGAGAGGAGCCCAGGA
The DNA here is from genome assembly GCA_920105625.2 of Clusia tigrina. Classification (NCBI taxonomy): domain Eukaryota; kingdom Metazoa; phylum Arthropoda; class Insecta; order Diptera; family Clusiidae; genus Clusia; species Clusia tigrina. The sequence continues at coordinate 191,971,763 of OV050032.1, forward strand.
TTTCCGCCGTACGCAAGCTTAGAATGTATTTTATTTTATAATAGCATTACAGTGCTTTTTGTAATTAGTCCTTTGCAAACAAACACGCGCTCATGCACACCACACACACACACACACACACACATAAACACTCACATATAAACTCCATACACAACCAGGAACAGGCCCCAAATGGCGGCATACCAGCGGTTACCACCAGCAACTTACTCGTTGCATTGGGAAAAATCGATGACAAGAAGGCTCCCGGTCTGGACCGCATCCCGAACGTGGCTCTAAAAGCGGCAATAAAGACGAGGCCTGAAGTCTTTATGAATATGTACAAGGCTTGCATTAGGGAAGGGAAGTTCCCGGATAGATGGAAACGGCAGCGACTGGTGTTACTGCTCAAGCCGGGGAAACAACCAGACCAACCGTCAGCATATCGGCCGTTGTGTATGTGCAAAGTCTTGGAAAGAATTATCTGCGAACGACTCCAGGAAGTGCTTGAAAAAAGGGCGGGCAATATGGTTTCCGAAGGGGACGTTTAACGGTAGAACCAATCCAAGCCGTACTGGATATAAACCAAGAAGCAACGAATGGCGAACGATGGCGTTGCGGCACGAACAAATACTGCGCGGTGGTCACGTTGGACATAAAAAATGCGTACAACTCAACGAGCTGGCCCCTGATTACGGATGCGTTACACAATTTCGTCGTTTCAATATACCTACAACCACTGATATCCAGCTACTTCCAGAGCAGAGTGTTACTCTATGACACGGATGCAGGATTTGTACGCTACGAAACCACCGGTGGCGTCCCACAAGGATCTGTACTGGGCCCTACTCTCTGGAAAGTCATGTACGATGGCGTACTACGTTTGGACCTACAAACGGATATAACACTCATCACGTACGTAGACGGTATCGCTATGGTGGCGACTGCAAAACACATCCACACGCAACATACAATTGTGAGTGTGAGTGAATGGCTCTGAAGGGCAAAGCTGGAACTGGCAGCTCAACAAACAGAGGCAGCAGTTCAAAAAACAGAGGCAGCAGCTCAAAAAACAGAGCCAGCAGCTCAAAAAGTAGAGGCAGCAGTTCAAAAAGCAGAGGCAGCAGTTCCAAAGACGAGGGCAGCAGTTCAAAAAAAAGAGGCAGCAGTTCAAAAAGCAGAGGCAGCAGCTCAAAAAATAGAGGCAGCAGTTCCAAAAACCGAGGCAGCAGTTCAAAAAACAGAGGCAGCAGTTCAAAAAGCAGAGGCAGTAGTTCAACAAACAGAGGCAGCAGCTCAAAAAATAGAGGCAGCAGCTCAAAAAACAGAGCCAGCAGCTCAAAACGCAGAGGCAGCAGCTCAAAAAGCAGAGGCAGCAGTTCAAAGAACCGAGGCAGCAGTTCAAAAAACAGAGGCAGCAGCTCAAAAAACAGAGCCAGCAGCTCAAAAAGCAGAGGCAGCAGTTCAAAAAGCAGAGGCAGCAGTTCCAAAGACAAAGGCAGCAGTTCAAAAAGCAGAGGCAGCGGTTCAAAAATCAGAGGCAGCAGTTCAAAAAGCAGAGGCAGCAGTTCAAAAAGCAGAGGCAGCAGTTCAACAAACAGAGGCAGCAGCTCAAAAAGCAGAGGCAGCAGTTCAAAAAACAGAGGCAGCAGTTCAAAAAGCAGAGGCAGCAGTTCCAAAGACAAAGGCAGCAGTTCAAAAAGCAGAGGCAGCAGTTCAAAAATCAGAGGCAGCAGTTCAACAAACAGAGGCAGCAGCTCAAAAAATAGAGGCAGCAGCTCAAAACGCAGAGGCAGCAGTTCCAAAAACAGAGGCAGCAGTTCAAAGAACCGAGGCAGCAGTTCAAAAAACAGAGGCAGCAGCTCAAAAAACAGAGCCAGCAGCTCAAAAAATAGAGGCAGCAGTTCCAAAAAGCAAAGGCAGCAGTTCCAAAGACAAAGGCAGCAGTTCAAAAACAGAGGCAGCAGTTCAAAAAACAGAGACAGCAGTTCAAAAAGCAGAGGCAGCAGTTCAAAAAGCAGAGGCAGCAGTTCAAAAATCAGAGGCAGCAGTTCAACAAACAGAGGCAGCAGCTCAAAAAATAGAGGCAGCAGTTCAAAAAACCGAGGCAGCAGTTCAAAAAACAGAGGCAGCAGTTCAACAAACAGAGGCAGTGCTACTGAGTACCAGAAAGATAAGCGAGATTTGAACAATCACAGTGGGGGATCATCAAATTATACCCCAACCACAGCTCCGGTACCTAGGAATACTTTTTGATTCCAGGCTCACGTTCAAAGAGCAGTTTAAAGCAGTCTGCGAAACAGCTAACCGGGTAAATGGGGTTCGCACACGGCTGTTGCCAAATATAAGCGGCCTACGCTCAAGCCCACGGAAGCTGCTATCAACGGTAACGAGCTCCATCATACTGTATGCCGCCCCAATATGGGTGGAGGCCACTAGAGTGAAAACATACACCAAATGCATACAGTCAGCATATAGACTCAGCGCGCTAAGGGTGGCTAGTGCTATCCGTATTGTATCGGACGAAGCAATTGGAGTCATAACTAATAAACCGCCCACTGACTTGCTGGCGAAGGAGATGCGCCGCCTCTACAAGCAGAGAGCGAGTCCCACAAGCGCCGCCAAAGCAGCGGAAAGAGTCAATACCATTGAGGAGTGGCAACGCAGATGGAAGCAAACGGACAAAGGTAGATGGAGCTTCAGGCTGATCCTATGGGTAACAAGAAAGCATGGAGAGCTAGGTAGGTAGGTTGGGCCGCCGCATCCCCAATAAACCAGTGATGCCACCTAGACTACCAGTTGGGTCCGTTGTGAGCCGTGGATGCGAGGCATGGCTGCGCTAACCGACTATGTAATCTAGCTACTAAGTGGCCACGGATGCGGAAGTTTGAGGAGGACCCCTACTGCCCGCACTGCCCGGGGCTGCATGAGAACGCTCAATACGTGTTATTTTGCAGCCAGCAATTTAAGGACGCTCGGCAGACATTGGGTGTTGTCCTAGAGGAGCCCCCAGCAGTGGGCACATGTGCGATACGCTCACTAAGTGTGAAGCAGTATGCTCGGCAGCGGCCCCCATTATGAAGGCGCTGCGAAAAGCAGAGCGAGCGCGCTATATTCATATTGGTGGAACAGCGATATCGAAGAGCTGAGAAATAGCTGCCAGAAAGCAAGGCGAAAATTCCAAAGAAGTAGAGGTACAGTGGAAAACGGAAATTTTCGTGAAGTTTTTAAAAAGAAACGTAAGGAGCTCAAAATGGTTATTAAAAGGAGTAAATGCTTCTGCTTCAAATAACTTTGCTACAAAGCTGATGAAAACCAATGTGGAGGAACGTATAAGGTGGTGACTTCTAAGATTAGAGGTGGCAAAGGACAAGCACCAACCTGCCCCGTACTCCTTCAAAATGTGGTGGGTACCCTCTTTCCCCTACAACCAACACAAGTGGAGGAGAACTTGTTATCTGATGAGCCGGAGTTTATAGATACATCACCTATTACTGGCACAGAAGTAATAGAGGCTGCTGCACGGTTTGGTGACTCCAAAGCGCCAGGATTGCATGGCATTCCAAACCGGGCTCTAAAGATTGCCCTCAAACACTACATAGCACCTTTCACGGAGATGTACGAGTATACAAGGTGTTTGCGAGAGGGCAACCAGCGTCCGGTTCTATTGCCGAAACCAAACAAACCGCCGGGCGAACCAAGCTCATACCGACCACTCTGTATGATTGATACGATTGGCAAAATCTTGGAGCGGTTAATCTGCGATCGCCTGGAAACACACCTTGAAGAAGAAGTAGAGGGCTTGTCTGACAACCACTACGGATTCCGCAGGAGGCGATCGTCTATAGATGCGATCAAAAGACTTGCCGAAATAGCAGATAAAGCAATTGAAGGTACCAGGTGGATGCATGGTACCAAAGAATATTGTTCAGTTGTAACATTCGATGTGAAAAATGCGTTTAACTCGGCGTGCTGGCCTAACATAATTCGAGCATTAGAGACATTTAAAACACCGGTGTACCTGCTGCGTATCATAAAAAGCTATCTGTCCTATAGACTATTGCTGTATGATACGGATGAGGGAGTGAAGCGACACCAAGTAACTGGTGGAGTGCCGCAAGGCTCCGTACTGGGCCCACTCTTATGGAATGTACTTTACGACGGAGTCCTTCGTCTACCTATGCCAAAAGAAGTACAAATCATCGGTTATGCGGATGATATTGCAGTAACAATTGTGGCAAAAGAATTATGCCAAGTTGAGAGCATTTGCAGAAGTACATCACAAAGAATAAAAACCTGGCTAGCGTCATCGAAACTCCAACTGGCAGGCCAAAAAACTGAAGCAGTCTTAATTACAAGCAGGAAAAAAATTGAAGCCATTACACTAAATATAGACGGGTACCACATCAGAACGCAGCCATCGTTAAAATACTTAGGAGTGATGATAGACGCAAGACTTAACTATAAAATAAACATTGAGCAGGCCTGTCAAAAAGCTGCGCGAGTAAACACGGCCCTATCTCGCATGATGGCCAATATAGGCGGCCCAAATCAAAGCAAAAGGTTACTTCTGGCCAAAGTTACCCAATCCATAGTAATGTATGCGGCACCTGTATGGGGACAAGCATTAAAGCAGAAAACATACGCCAAGATTGCAAAATCGTTATTCAGACTAAGTGCCATTAGAGTTGCTAGTGCATTTCGCACAGTGTCTCACGATGCTGTTGGAGTCATATCTAGCATAATGCCACCAGATATAATGGCTCTTGAGCTTAAGAGAGTATATGACAAGAGCAAAAAAATCGGCAGGCCTTTAACAGCAGAAGAGCGAAAAGAAGAAGGGCAAAAGAGCTTGAATGTATGGCAAGAATGCTGGGATACAGCGACCAAAGGACGATGGACGCACAGACTCATCAAAAATGTGCAGACTTGGGTTGAAAGAAAACACGGAGATGTTGATTTCTATATGACGCAGTTCTTGAGTGGACATGGCTGTTTTAGAGAGTACCTGTACAAGTATGGACATGATGACGGAGAAATCTGTTATTGTTGTGGGAGTGGTAATGAAAATGCAGAGCATATATTCTTCTACTGTTCGAAATTCGATACAGAACGTAAGTTTTTAGAGAACCAAATAGGAGACAGAGTAACACCAGAAAACATATTGCCGCACATGCTGCAATCAAGGCAGATTTGGCAAATTGTGAAAGAGTTAACCACTAGGGTTCTACAAGAACTAAGAAGAATGGAACGGTTGCGAAGCAGCGAGACTAGATCCATGAATATAGTATAAACCCCTTGAGATTTTCTAGCCAATAGGCTAAGCTAGCCCTGCGATGTATTACCTAACGGTCGGGCCGCAGGGCAATTCTAAAGCTGAAGTAATTCGAGATGTTTTTTAGTGGGTTAAAGTTCCACACAACAGTGTCTTTTGAAGATTTTTCATCTGATAAAAAAAAAAAAAAAAAAAAAAAAAACCTATCAAGTACGTAGTATGTGTTGACACCACTAAATTAACAACCGGAAACGGAAACAGTGTAACAGCGCAGCGGTTGTAAGTGTCAAATGCCAGGGTCGTTAGCGCGTGAGCGTGTGTGTGTGGCACGTGTACGGATGTGTGTGTGTGTATGTGCAGCTGAGCAGGTGGTTAATGCTACTAGTGCTTGCTTGCCTTTGACATTAATGTTTTTCATTTTCTATCTTTTTATTTTCAGCTTCCCCCCTTCCTGCGTCTTCTCCTCACTTACCCCAACTCGCGCCAGCTTACAACACGAAAGCGTTTTATAGTAGGTGTTGTTGTGGTTGCGAGCACTTCTCTCTGTGTGGCTGTGAATGCCTTTAACTCGCTACACAGATGTGGGTGAGTGTGTGTTTGTGTGAAAAGTGTCTGCTGTGGCACAGCGCTGTGTAACGTAATGTGCGCGCACTTTAAGACAACCGGCTTAAAGCGCTGTGGCAGCCTGAGTTGTTTAATTGTGCAAATGAAATTAATGTGCGCTCATGTATGGCCGGGCTGGGTAGGTGGGTTTGGTGGGTTTGGAGGGTTCGGTGGAGTCGGCGGATTCGAAAGAGTCGGTGGAGTCGGTGGATTCAGCAGGTTCAGTGTATTCGGTGGAATCGGTGGGGTCGCCCACTTCGGTGGGTGTTGCATAAATATAAGAAGGAAACTGGCTAAAATTTATTTTAAACAGATTTATTTAAAATTTTTACTTGTGTGCTCTCTGTGCCCGCCACCACCTGCCCCAACAACAACTCTCCAAAAGAAAGGCAAAAACCAGCACTACAACAACACCGACTACATCGAACAGCAACACGAACAACACCATCGCGGCCAGCAACACCGACGACGCCGCCACCACCGTCACCGCCGCCGACATCGCACATCGCGCAACGCGCATCGCCACGTGTTGATTTTGCTCCAAATGAGGGAAGATAAATGGAAAATGCATGAGTGGAGGGTATATTTATGCGTTGTTTTGACAGTAGCGCAAAGTGGTTTACTTGAAAGAGGAAAATGAAATTAAGCAGAATTGAGGCGCTTAAATTCAATTACATCAAATTAAAACTGCTCCGGTGTGAGAATGATGCGAAGATATTATTCAAAAAAACAGGAATTTAATATAATTCCCCTCCTTGTACCGTGTTCTTTGCACTTTGTACTCACACATCCATTTATCCGAGAATGCCAAATGAATATACGTAAACCACACATTTGTACCAAACGAGGTCCTGGTAGATAGGACCCCTGTTTCCCGTTGATTATAATAATTTAGTGAGTAATTACTATAATACATAAATAAATAAGTGCCCTTTTTCTAAACTTGGTCTTAATAATTCTGCCAATAGTTCTGATTGGTTCACTTCCTTGATGTCCAACATTCAATTTATAAACTCTATTTATCAATTTGGTCTGAAACAATCGGCATGAGGTACTTTTATTTGGATTGGGAATACAAATTTAGTCATTGCTCAATGTCTAACTTGAGTTTGATGTAAGGGAGGGATTATGTTCGGTTTCAAAATAACAACAACAGAAGCCTTTCAGTCACTGAAAACATGCCAATCATCTCTGATGACTTTTTACTTTGTGCTTACTATACTTCCCTTTAACATATTGTTACGCAATTGCCTTTCTGACAACTTATACCAAGCTTAATACTTGGATTCGTATCGCTGGATTGTGTAACAAGCAAACAATTCCTCCTTCAAACAATTCCTTCTTCAATTAGACCTTTATTAGTATTCGTCCAACTTACTATTGGCTTTAATTCAAGCTTCTCACACTTCCTCTTTGCTTATAGTTTGCTGCAGTCAGTCAGTTGTTGCACTTCACTTTTTTTATTTACTTCCGTTTCATGCCACTGTTACTACTCTCACGATGTCCGCTCTGCGATGATCACTGCTCAACTGCCCATTGTTAATACGATGTCCTCTCTCCAACGATCCTATTCGACTACTAATGCCACTCTCACGATTCGGTTATGATCACTTTTCACTGCTGGTTGCCAGCAATGTTCACTTTGCCATTGTCACTGGTTAACTGATCTGCTACTACGATGTTTACTCAGGGTTACGCTCACTGCTCCACTGCTGCTGCTACTACGATGTATACTTTGCCACTGTCACTGGTTAACGGATCTGCTACTAAGATGTTCACTCTCGGCTACGGTCACTGTTCCACTGCTGCTGCTACTGCGATGTTCACTTTTCCACTGTCACTGTTTAAATGATCTGCTACTAGTGAGTGAGTGAGTGAGGTTTATTTCAATTATTCTTTTTACAATTTTTGTTACAATTTCATGGTATCTCGCGAAGCCTTTAAGGCTTGTCTGCGAGAAAATTTGAAATAATAATAAATTAATTAATTAATAATAACAATAGATATTCAAATAATAAATTACAATAGTTCAATTAGAATACAAATTTAAAGGACGATTATAAGTTATAAATTTAAAGTATAATTATAAAGTACAATTATAAAATTTAAAAATTTATCAAGGAGCAATGTAATTGAATAAGAAGAAGGAAAAAGAGTACAATTTAAAACATTATTATTGGTACATGGGTGACCATTATTTAGAAGTGAAAATAAACATTAGTTCTGAATATAATGGAGTTTGATGTTTCTATTTCGCTGATGTTTCGGAGCTTGGTGATCGTTCGCTATGTTTGATGGCAGCTGATTCAGAATTTTGGGTATAACAACATCGAGAGTGCGTTTTCCATAATTGTTGTAGAAATGGGCAACTTTAACTCTCCCGCCTGTTCGGTGTCGCGTGCTATACTCGTGTTGAATTGGAATCCTGAAGCGCTTGTCGTCGAAGAACTCGCTTAGTAGACTGCTCTTAAATAGGTCATCAACCGTCAAGACTTGGAGGTGCTTCCAGGCTGGGATACTGCTGTCGTGACGGTGGTAGGTTTTTTTCTTGGCCAGTATTTTAAGAATGGCGTTTTGACTTTTTTGTGCGTCAGAGCAGTGGTTTGACGAGCCCCATGCGGTGATGCCGTGGCGGATGTAAGATTCGCAAAGTGCGAAGTAAGCCTGCCTGAGTACCGAGTAGTTACATGCGTAGCTTAGGTGGTGCATCATATACGATGTTCTGCGTAGTTTTGCTCGGAGTTGTTTGATGTGTGCGTGCCATTTCAAGTGTGTGTCCACGACCACGCCCAGGTATTTGTATTCTTCCACTATTTCAATTATTGTTTGGCAATCGTCATCTGAGGAGCTTCTGGTTTGGTGATCATGCAGGCATGACGTACTATGAAATTTTATTTGTATCTGGGATCGTGGCATGTGTATCGAGCGAATGTGCATAATTTTTGTTTTTGCAGCATTTATCGATAGACCATTATCGTGAGACCATCTTGCAATAGCATCGAGCTCGCTTTGCATTATTTTTATTGCAGTGTTAAGATCCTTATGTGCAACCACTATGGCAGTGTCATCGGCGTAGGCATAAACTTTGCTGTTCTGGAGCGCTCTCAACATTTCGTTTGCGTAAATTATATATAGAAGTGGTCCCAGTTTGGATCCTTGTGGTACGCCGTGTTTAGCGTATACTGGCGCGCTTAGATTGTCTTTAATTTTTACTTGGTAAGAGCGTAATGTCAGGTAATTTTCAAGCCATTTAAGGCACTCACCTCGAAGACCGGCGCGTTCGATTGCTTCCAAGAGTTTTTTATGCGACAGCGTGTCGAAAGCTTTACTAAAATCGACGAAAAGTACCAGGCTGTGACAATTCTTGCTCAGATTTTCATTCAAATCGCTTGCAAAGTTACCGAGAAGCTTGTTAATATTTTTCCCTTTTTGGAAGCCATACTGGTTACTTGCAATTATTTGATATTTTTCAATAAAAACGTTGAGCCTGCGCAGCACGATTTCCTCAATTATTTTTTGTAGCACCGGCAATATCGCTATTGGTCGATAGTTACCAACATCTGACTTATCCCCGCTTTTATAAATAGGCCGAATAGTTGAGAGTTTAAGCGCTTGTGGCATCTTATTCTGTTCGAGGCTCATGTTTATAAGTTTTGTTATTACCGGAGCCATCACTACAGCATTATTTTTCAGGTCTGCTGGTCGGATCGCATCGTGTCCTGGACTATTTTGAGAATTCAGACCGTAGAGTATGTTCAGGACTTCGACTTCACTCGCGTTTTCCATGTAAATTGAGTTTCTTATGTTTAAGTTTGTGGTGTGAAAGGTTTTAATATCGCATTCATGTATGGTGTTTTGGATATTTTGATCAATGCTGACAGCAAATTTATTTGTTAATGTCTGTAAATCATCGTTTTTGAAATTTTTAATCAATATATCGTCTAATTGATTGCTTTTTTTGCCAATAATTTCATTAACGATTTGCCATGTTTTTTTTAAATCGTACTGGTTTTTGTAAAATTGATTTTTATAATAATCGTTTTTCGCGCGTTCTAATTTTTTGTTTAATATATTTCTGAAAGTTTTATATTCTCTTTCACTTATCCTATCTTTTGGTTTCGATAACCATTTTTTATAAAGTTTATCCCTTTTATCACAGCATTTTAGAAGCTCTTCACTTAGCCACGGGTTATTTTTTCTTTTTTTAATTTTTTTTGCATCTGTCTGGCAGTCATTGTATATGTTTTTAAACTTGTCTTGTAGTTCATTGTAAAAGTCGTCTACATTTTCAAGCGCAAAAACTTGCTCCCAATTTGTGTCATTTATTTGCACATGTACCCTACTGTCGCATATTCTTTTATATACGCCCGCAATTTGTTCTTTCTCGCTGCTATTGTTGTTGAATGTAACACCACACAACAAAGAGTAGTGGTCCGAGATTGTTGTTGTTATTATACTTGCGCTAACTTGGGTATTTTTAGAACGCACCAGCATATGATTGATGTTGCTGCTAATGCCTCTGCTTACCAGTGATGATATTTGTAGTGGAATTGTACTTTTTTACCTCCTTTCGATTTTAAGAAGTCCCCAAGTCCTTTCGACCCAAAAAAGTACTCTCCGATGCACAAAATTCCTATGTTATGTTCTAAAGCTGACTGCAGACACATCAAATGCCGGTCAAACATTGAGAGTGGGTGAGTGTACATTTATAATGAACTTATCTGTTAATTTTTTTTAATGGGTTGTGAACAAAACCTAACGTTATTTTTTATGTTATTGTTTTCTTTTTTATACTTAGCAGAAGTATCATGGATACTTTTCTATTAAATATACACTTCAAGACCAACACCAATTGTTTTTGCTTTACATTTATGATTTATTAGAAAAAAAAGTACTCTCGAGCCGGAAAAAGTACTTTGCGTTCAGTAAAAAAGTACTTTCGAAATTTCGGAAATATCATCACTGCTGCCTACATCCACTCGCGTGCTCGCATTGTTTACGCTCTCAATACCGTTCGCCGACAGCATCTCTAAATAACGCGCAGTTGACCTACAGTCGGTTTTGTGCAAATCAATATTCATGTCGCCAATTATGATCATATTTTTTCTAGCATTTACTTGCATAATCATTTGCTCTAACTCGTTGATGAAGATGTGAATATTTTGCGACGGAGGTCTGTACACTGCTTGTATGAGGAAATGTTGATTATTGGCGCACATATTAATAGTCTTTGTTTCAAACGACCCTACGATTGTAGGGTGTATTGTGTGTGTGTATAAGATGCTGTTTTTAATGTAGACCGCTATGCCGCCTCCTCTGCGGTTTACACGGTTAAAAAATTCTGCATTGTAGCCATTTATTTGAAAAAGGTTATTTTCATCATCTGTTATATTAGTCTCAACTAATATAATAAAATCAACTGATGAAAGTAAATTGTCAACCGCAGCAAGAAAAGCAGTAAAATTTGTCCGTAGTGACCGAATATTTAAAAAAATGCATGACAGGTGATAACTTGTAATTGTTTGTTTTTTTATATGTTGGTAGTTTAAATATGTGTTTGTGGAAATTGTATTCATTTTGAGTTTTTGATTATTTGTTTTTTAATGTGAAGTATTTCATAAAAAAGTTTAGCTAAATTGGGAAAAAGTTAATTAATCAAATCTACATCGCATTCTGCAGAAATTTGAATTATAGATGAGGATTCGATTTTTTTGCCAGAATGCGCCCTTCGCGTATCCATACAAATTTCCAGTTTGCCGATTTTGCTTTGGTTTTTGCAAGCCAGAGCAGTCGGCGATTCGATGGTGTCAGCTGGTCATTGAAACATATTCGTTTAGAATTTGTAATTTGCCCGCCGTTTTTTTCTTGCAGTGTATCAAAGCGTTTTCCTTTTGTTTGCTGCATTACTGTCTGCTTAGAGCTCAGCGAAGAGAGTTTGACGATGATCGAATTGTTTTTGTTTTTGATGCGGAACGCATCCACCACGTCGCTCTCCGCCAGCTCTATGTTGTACTTGCTGACAATATGTTTCAAAGCTTGCTTAGCACTCTCATTGTCTCTCAGTGGAACGTTTGTTACCTCAATGTTTCGTTCGAGCGCCTTTTGTTCTAGCGTGCTGATTTTGCGCTCCATGACTGCTATACGCACATCCTTTTCTTCGTTTTTAGCAGTTAATTCTTTGACTTGAGAGGCAAGCTGGGCGACAGTTTCGTTTATTTTTGCAGATGAAGCAGCAATTTCGCTCTTAACTTCTGCGTAGGAGCAAATTAAGCGGTCGCTCATATCTGCTATCATCTGTTTCAGCGCTTTCATGTCGGACTTAAGTTGTCGCATGTCCGCTGCTCCGCTCTCTAATGGAAGAGCGTAGTTGGGCTGGCGCCTCTTTGCTTGAAGATCATCTAGATCCTCATCGTCTTCTTCACGGCTTTGCTTCTGAGCTTGCTGGCTTTGTTGTTGCTTCGGTGCATTTTGCGAAGATGAGCTTGCTGTTCTCGTGCGCTGCCGGCAGTTTTTACATCTCCAATCGGCGCGTCGGTCGCTGTTCATACTCGCGTAGGTCTGCTCAGAGACGGTGGTGCACGGAGCATAGTGGTATTGCAAAGAGCAAGCATGGCACTTCACGAAATCACCGGTGGTCGGCAACGGCTTAGCGCAGCTGGCGCAAAGAGACGCTGCTGGCTGCGGGGGAGATCGTTGCATCTTGAAGAGCTATTTTTGTTGTTGTTTTCTTTCTGTTATTTTGATTTGAATATTTTGGCACTTCTTGCACTAGAACAAATTTTCACTTATTAGGTTTTATTTCCTTAGTGATAGATTGTTCAATGTTGTGAAGCACTGGTTAGTTGTTCAACCCTCAAACCCGAAGTTATTACAAAATTTATTCTAAAATTTATTCTATACGCTGGAGCGACCAAAAACACGTCCGTTCTCAACGAAGTAATTTACTACAGTACGATGTACACTCTCGGCTACGCTCACTGTTCCACTGCTGCTGCTACTACGATGTTCAATTTGCCACTGTCACTGTTTAACTGATCTGCTACTACAATGTTCACTCACGGCTACGGTCACTGTTCCACTGCTGCTGCTAGTACGATGTTCACTTTTCCACTGTCACTGTTTAACCGATCTACTACTACGATGTACACTCTCGGCTACGCTCACTGTTCCACTGATGCTGCTACTACGATGTTCAATTTGCCACTGTCACTGTTTAACTGATCTGCTACTACGATGTACACTCTCGGCTACGCTCACAGTTCCACTGCTGCTGCTACTACGATGTTCAATTTGCCACTGTCACTGTTTAACTGATCTGCTACTACAATGTTCACTCTCGGCTACGGTCACTGTTCCACTGATGCTGCTACTACCATGTTCAATTTGCCACTGTCACTGTTTAACTGATCTCCTACTACAATGTTCACTCTCGGCTACGGTCACTGTTCCACTGATACTGCTACTACGATGTTCACTTTTCCCACTGTCACTGATTAACTGATCTGCTACTACGATGTACACTCTCGGCTATGCTCACTGTTCCACTGATGCTGCTACTACGATGTTCAATTTGCCACTGTCACTGTTTAACTGATCTGCTACTACGATGTACACTCTCGGCTACGATCACTGTTCCACTGATGCTGCTACTACGATGTTCAATTTGCCACTGTCATTGTTTAACTGATCTGCTACTACGATGTACACTCTCGGCTACGCTCACAGTTCCACTGCTGCTGCTACTACGATGTTCAATTTGCCACTGTCACTGTTTAACTGATCTGCTACTACAATGTTCACTCTCGGCTACGGTCACTGTTCCACTGATGCTGCTACTACCATGTTCAATTTGCCACTGTCACTGTTTAACTGATCTCCTACTACAATGTTCACTCTCGGCTACGGTCACTGTTCCACTGATACTGCTACTACGATGTTCACTTTTCCCACTGTCACTGATTAACTGATCTGCTACTACGATGTACACTCTCGGCTATGCTCACTGTTCCACTGATGCTGCTACTACGATGTTCAATTTGCCACTGTCATTGTTTAACTGATCTGCTACTACGATGTACACTCTCGGCTACGCTCACTGTTCCACTGATGCTGCTACTACGATGGTCAATTTGCCACTGTCACTGGTTAACGGATCTGCTACTAAGATGTTCACTCTCGGCTACGGTCACTGTTCCACTGCTGCTGCTACTGCGATGTTCACTTTTCCACTGTCACTGTTTAAATGATCTGCTACTAGTGAGTGAGTGAGTGAGGTTTATTTCAATTATTCTTTTTACAATTTTTGTTACAATTTCATGGTATCTCGCGAAGCCTTTAAGGCTTGTCTGCGAGAAAATTTGAAATAATAATAAATTAATTAATTAATAATAACAATAGATATTCAAATAATAAATTACAATAGTTCAATTAGAATACAAATTTAAAGGACGATTATAAGTTATAAATTTAAAGTATAATTATAAAGTACAATTATAAAATTTAAAAATTTATCAAGGAGCAATGTAATTGAATAAGAAGAAGGAAAAAGAGTACAATTTAAAACATTATTATTGGTACATGGGTGACCATTATTTAGAAGTGAAAATAAACATTAGTTCTGAATATAATGGAGTTTGATGTTTCTATTTCGCTGATGTTTCGGAGCTTGGTGATCGTTCGCTATGTTTGATGGCAGCTGATTCAGAATTTTGGGTATAACAACATCGAGAGTGCGTTTTCCATAATTGTTGTAGAAATGGGCAACTTTAACTCTCCCGCCTGTTCGGTGTCGCGTGCTATACTCGTGTTGAATTGGAATCCTGAAGCGCTTGTCGTCGAAGAACTCGCTTAGTAGACTGCTCTTAAATAGGTCATCAACCGTCAAGACTTGGAGGTGCTTCCAGGCTGGGATACTGCTGTCGTGACGGTGGTAGGTTTTTTTCTTGGCCAGTATTTTAAGAATGGCGTTTTGACTTTTTTGTGCGTCAGAGCAGTGGTTTGACGAGCCCCATGCGGTGATGCCGTGGCGGATGTAAGATTCGCAAAGTGCGAAGTAAGCCTGCCTGAGTACCGAGTAGTTACATGCGTAGCTTAGGTGGTGCATCATATACGATGTTCTGCGTAGTTTTGCTCGGAGTTGTTTGATGTGTGCGTGCCATTTCAAGTGTGTGTCCACGACCACGCCCAGGTATTTGTATTCTTCCACTATTTCAATTATTGTTTGGCAATCGTCATCTGAGGAGCTTCTGGTTTGGTGATCGTGCAGGCATGACGTACTATGAAATTTTATTTGTATCTGGGATCGTGGCATGTGTATCGAGCGAATGTGCATAATTTTTGTTTTTGCAGCATTTATCGATAGACCATTATCGTGAGACCATCTTGCAATAGCATCGAGCTCGCTTTGCATTATTTTTATTGCAGTGTTAAGATCCTTATGTGCAACCACTATGGCAGTGTCATCGGCGTAGGCATAAACTTTGCTGTTCTGGAGCGCTCTCAACATTTCGTTTGCGTAAATTATATATAGAAGTGGTCCCAGTTTGGATCCTTGTGGTACGCCGTGTTTAGCGTATACTGGCGCGCTTAGATTGTCTTTAATTTTTACTTGGTAAGAGCGTAATGTCAGGTAATTTTCAAGCCATTTAAGGCACTCACCTCGAAGACCGGCGCGTTCGATTGCTTCCAAGAGTTTTTTATGCGACAGCGTGTCGAAAGCTTTACTAAAATCGACGAAAAGTACCAGGCTGTGACAATTCTTGCTCAGATTTTCATTCAAATCGCTTGCAAAGTTACCGAGAAGCTTGTTAATATTTTTCCCTTTTTGGAAGCCATACTGGTTACTTGCAATTATTTGATATTTTTCAATAAAAACGTTGAGCCTGCGCAGCACGATTTCCTCAATTATTTTTTGTAGCACCGGCAATATCGCTATTGGTCGATAGTTACCAACATCTGACTTATCCCCGCTTTTATAAATAGGCCGAATAGTTGAGAGTTTAAGCGCTTGTGGCATCTTATTCTGTTCGAGGCTCATGTTTATAAGTTTTGTTATTACCGGAGCCATCACTACAGCATTATTTTTCAGGTCTGCTGGTCGGATCGCATCGTGTCCTGGACTATTTTGAGAATTCAGACCGTAGAGTATGTTCAGGACTTCGACTTCACTCGCGTTTTCCATGTAAATTGAGTTTCTTATGTTTAAGTTTGTGGTGTGAAAGGTTTTAATATCGCATTCATGTATGGTGTTTTGGATATTTTGATCAATGCTGACAGCAAATTTATTTGTTAATGTCTGTAAATCATCGTTTTTGAAATTTTTAATCAATATATCGTCTAATTGATTGCTTTTTTTGCCAATAATTTCATTAACGATTTGCCATGTTTTTTTTAAATCGTACTGGTTTTTGTAAAATTGATTTTTATAATAATCGTTTTTCGCGCGTTCTAATTTTTTGTTTAATATATTTCTGAAAGTTTTATATTCTCTTTCACTTATCCTATCTTTTGGTTTCGATAACCATTTTTTATAAAGTTTATCCCTTTTATCACAGCATTTTAGAAGCTCTTCACTTAGCCACGGGTTATTTTTTCTTTTTTTAATTTTTTTTGCATCTGTCTGGCAGTCATTGTATATGTTTTTAAACTTGTCTTGTAGTTCATTGTAAAAGTCGTCTACATTTTCAAGCGCAAAAACTTGCTCCCAATTTGTGTCATTTATTTGCACATGTACCCTACTGTCGCATATTCTTTTATATACGCCCGCAATTTGTTCTTTCTCGCTGCTATTGTTGTTGAATGTAACACCACACAACAAAGAGTAGTGGTCCGAGATTGTTGTTGTTATTATACTTGCGCTAACTTGGGTATTTTTAGAACGCACCAGCATATGATTGATGTTGCTGCTAATGCCTCTGCTTACCAGTGATGATATTTGTAGTGGAATTGTACTTTTTTACCTCCTTTCGATTTTAAGAAGTCCCCAAGTCCTTTCGACCCAAAAAAGTACTCTCCGATGCACAAAATTCCTATGTTATGTTCTAAAGCTGACTGCAGACACATCAAATGCCGGTCAAACATTGAGAGTGGGTGAGTGTACATTTATAATGAACTTATCTGTTAATTTTTTTTAATGGGTTGTGAACAAAACCTAACGTTATTTTTTATGTTATTGTTTTCTTTTTTATACTTAGCAGAAGTATCATGGATACTTTTCTATTAAATATACACTTCAAGACCAACACCAATTGTTTTTGCTTTACATTTATGATTTATTAGAAAAAAAAGTACTCTCGAGCCGGAAAAAGTACTTTGCGTTCAGTAAAAAAGTACTTTCGAAATTTCGGAAATATCATCACTGCTGCCTACATCCACTCGCGTGCTCGCATTGTTTACGCTCTCAATACCGTTCGCCGACAGCATCTCTAAATAACGCGCAGTTGACCTACAGTCGGTTTTGTGCAAATCAATATTCATGTCGCCAATTATGATCATATTTTTTCTAGCATTTACTTGCATAATCATTTGCTCTAACTCGTTGATGAAGATGTGAATATTTTGCGACGGAGGTCTGTACACTGCTTGTATGAGGAAATGTTGATTATTGGCGCACATATTAATAGTCTTTGTTTCAAACGACCCTACGATTGTAGGGTGTATTGTGTGTGTGTATAAGATGCTGTTTTTAATGTAGACCGCTATGCCGCCTCCTCTGCGGTTTACACGGTTAAAAAATTCTGCATTGTAGCCATTTATTTGAAAAAGGTTATTTTCATCATCTGTTATATTAGTCTCAACTAATATAATAAAATCAACTGATGAAAGTAAATTGTCAACCGCAGCAAGAAAAGCAGTAAAATTTGTCCGTAGTGACCGAATATTTAAAAAAATGCATGACAGGTGATAACTTGTAATTGTTTGTTTTTTTATATGTTGGTAGTTTAAATATGTGTTTGTGGAAATTGTATTCATTTTGAGTTTTTGATTATTTGTTTTTTAATGTGAAGTATTTCATAAAAAAGTTTAGCTAAATTGGGAAAAAGTTAATTAATCAAATCTACATCGCATTCTGCAGAAATTTGAATTATAGATGAGGATTCGATTTTTTTGCCAGAATGCGCCCTTCGCGTATCCATACAAATTTCCAGTTTGCCGATTTTGCTTTGGTTTTTGCAAGCCAGAGCAGTCGGCGATTCGATGGTGTCAGCTGGTCATTGAAACATATTCGTTTAGAATTTGTAATTTGCCCGCCGTTTTTTTCTTGCAGTGTATCAAAGCGTTTTCCTTTTGTTTGCTGCATTACTGTCTGCTTAGAGCTCAGCGAAGAGAGTTTGACGATGATCGAATTGTTTTTGTTTTTGATGCGGAACGCATCCACCACGTCGCTCTCCGCCAGCTCTATGTTGTACTTGCTGACAATATGTTTCAAAGCTTGCTTAGCACTCTCATTGTCTCTCAGTGGAACGTTTGTTACCTCAATGTTTCGTTCGAGCGCCTTTTGTTCTAGCGTGCTGATTTTGCGCTCCATGACTGCTATACGCACATCCTTTTCTTCGTTTTTAGCAGTTAATTCTTTGACTTGAGAGGCAAGCTGGGCGACAGTTTCGTTTATTTTTGCAGATGAAGCAGCAATTTCGCTCTTAACTTCTGCGTAGGAGCAAATTAAGCGGTCGCTCATATCTGCTATCATCTGTTTCAGCGCTTTCATGTCGGACTTAAGTTGTCGCATGTCCGCTGCTCCGCTCTCTAATGGAAGAGCGTAGTTGGGCTGGCGCCTCTTTGCTTGAAGATCATCTAGATCCTCATCGTCTTCTTCACGGCTTTGCTTCTGAGCTTGCTGGCTTTGTTGTTGCTTCGGTGCATTTTGCGAAGATGAGCTTGCTGTTCTCGTGCGCTGCCGGCAGTTTTTACATCTCCAATCGGCGCGTCGGTCGCTGTTCATACTCGCGTAGGTCTGCTCAGAGACGGTGGTGCACGGAGCATAGTGGTATTGCAAAGAGCAAGCATGGCACTTCACGAAATCACCGGTGGTCGGCAACGGCTTAGCGCAGCTGGCGCAAAGAGACGCTGCTGGCTGCGGGGGAGATCGTTGCATCTTGAAGAGTTATTTTTGTTGTTGTTTTCTTTCTGTTATTTTGATTTGAATATTTTGGCACTTCTTGCACTAGAACAAATTTTCACTTATTAGGTTTTATTTCCTTAGTGATAGATTGTTCAATGTTGTGAAGCACTGGTTAGTTGTTCAACCCTCAAACCCGAAGTTATTACAAAATTTATTCTAAAATTTATTCTATACGCTGGAGCGACCAAAAACACGTCCGTTCTCAACGAAGTAATTTACTACAGTACGATGTACACTCTCGGCTACGCTCACTGTTCCACTGCTGCTGCTACTACGATGTTCAATTTGCCACTGTCACTGTTTAACTGATCTGCTACTACAATGTTCACTCACGGCTACGGTCACTGTTCCACTGCTGCTGCTAGTACGATGTTCACTTTTCCACTGTCACTGTTTAACCGATCTACTACTACGATGTACACTCTCGGCTACGCTCACTGTTCCACTGATGCTGCTACTACGATGTTCAATTTGCCACTGTCACTGTTTAACTGATCTGCTACTACGATGTACACTCTCGGCTACGATCACTGTTCCACTGATGCTGCTACTACGATGTTCAATTTGCCACTGTCATTGTTTAACTGATCTGCTACTACGATGTACACACTCGGCTACGCTCACTGTTCCACTGATGCTGCTACTACGATGTTCAATTTGCCACTGTCACTGTTTAACTGATCTGCTACTACAATGTTCACTCTCGGCTACGGTCACTGTTCCACTGATACTGCTACTACGATGTTCACTTTTCCCACTGTCACTGATTAACTGATCTGCTACTACGATGTACACTCTCGGCTATGCTCACTGTTCCACTGATGCTGCTACTACGATGTTCAATTTGCCACTGTCACTGTTTAACTGATCTGCTACTACGATGTACACTCTCGGCTACGCTCACTGTTCCACTGCTGCTGCTACTACGATGTTCAATTTGCCACTGTCACTGTTTAACTGATCTGCTTCTACGATGTACACTCTCGGCTACGCTCACTGTTCCACTGATGCTGCTACTACGATGTTCACTTTTCCCACTGTCACTGATTAACTGGTCTGCTACTACGATATACACTCTCGGCTACGCTCACTGTTCCACTGATGCTGCTACTACGATGGTCAATTTGCCACTGTCACTGTTTAACTGATCTGCTACTACGATGTACACTCTCGGCTACGATCACTGTTCCACTGATGCTGCTACTACGATGTTCAATTTGCCACTGTCACTGTTTAACTGATCTGCTACTACAATGTTCACTCTCGGCTACGGTCACTGTTCCACTGATGCTGCTACTACGATGTTCAATTTGCCACTGTCACTTGTTCACTGATCCTGATGCCATTTGTGTGGCCGCTTATATACTTCTTGTATACCAGAACTTCCACTTGCCTAATAACGCAATTTCACATGCCTTCTCGCGTGTGTATTTTATGTGTTGCAAATGACACATTCCCTAAAACTATGCCACTAATCAGATGGCGTGTTGATTTCGTAACAGTATGTTTCAATCATTTCGGTGTTTTTACGTTATCAATATCAACTCAGAGGATAGTCCCGCTGAAGATTTTGTTCAATCACAATTCGCTGCCATATTGGGATCATCTTCCAATTTGAAAACATGCAAACTACATCGTACACAGTGGTTGTGTAAACAAAACTCAACGCTAGACTCGAACTGGCGGGTTCAATTCCAGAAAACTATGTAGGAAGGGTCGAATCGATTTTCTGTCCATAAGAATCAGTTCCAACTTCAGTGTGATTTGCTTGATGAATTCTCAGTTACAAAGCTTAAATCCTTTTGCTGGCATAGTATTAAATTTAAACGGTGTCAATAACTGACCATAAATAACTGCGAAGTGGTAATTAATTTGCTCGTTGGGCTATTTAAAATACATTTACCAAAGTCTCTGCTAATTCTGTGTTTATTCTCGCATTAATTAACGCAAATCAAAATGACCGTCATCCGAAACAGTTTAGGGAAAATTGCGCCTTATCCTCTGCTCGCATATTGCCGCACCATCCTCGCACACGCATTTTTTGTTTATTAATTATACATTTAAATTGATTAATGAAGAACGTCGGAGGCACAACATTTTTAAATGAGCGTTTATCGCACACAATTAATTAAAAATATTTGAAACACAAACTTTCGGTTTGCTTAGGAGTCGGAAGTGTTTTGCCCTCGCATACAAAAGCAATATTGGAAGGAAGTCTGTGATAGAGTAACTGCATGCAGCGAAGGCAATTTGCAGCAAAAAGATGGAGAGCTTCCGTCAGCAGAGTGAGGAATTAGCAGCAAAGCAAACAAACATAATTTTCTTGAGAAATTATGACCACACTTCGTCAGTGATGCTGCAAATTGTGAAATTAAATTCTGAATTGCTGGAGTGTTGTTACAACAAGTTCTACGCATGAAATTAGGTACCCTGGAGTGCGGAATACCTTTAATTAAATCTGAAGAAATTCCCAACTGAGTGGCCATTCGAGAACTTCAAGGTTTGCAGGAGTGGTTTTGCGGTGCAAGTTAACTTTTCCAACGTCTCAGCATTATTAAGACTCCAGCTGTGGTTGTGGTCAGTTCTGTGTAAAGGGCAGTATGAGTCATCTCCGTGACTGGACTGGAGGCGATAATCATGAATGTATCTGTGTTCACATTGGAATTGTGTTTGCTGATTATTACTTTTACCGCGTGGTTGTGCGATCCAGGACGTTACTTTCCTGGCACTCGTTTTCTATATGTATGAAGATAAACTCGAAGGTCGTCTTTCTACTGCCCTCTTCCTTCGCCGCGGCTTGTTGTACCACAAAGTCCATCATCGTTCGTTGCCCAATACACAGTCACAGTTGGGTAAAATCTTTCCTGTAAGTGCAAAACATTCTTCTCCATGTATTGCTTAGACTCCATGGTGACTCTGCTTGCATGTCCGTGTGGCATTCAGTCTCTGTAAGTGGTGCTCGCAGCTCTTCGTGACTATTTTGATAGAGGTATTTATGTTTGTTGACACATTTTTCTCGTGAGATGCCAGGGAGCTTCCAAGTTGGATATTCGATGAGCTATGGATGTAGCTTTATCACTCATGTAGCTTTATCACTCAAGCAGATTTATCACTCATGTAGCTTTATCACTCAAGTAGCTTTATCACTCATGTAACTTTGTCACTCATGTAGCTTTGTCACCCAAGTAGCTTTATCACTCATGTAGCTTTATCACTCATGTAGCTTTATCACTCATGTAGCTCTATCACTCATGTAGCTTCGTCACTCATGTAGCTTTATCACTCAAGTAGCTTTATCACTCATGTAGCTTTATCACTCAAGCAGCTTTATTACTAAAGTAGCTTTGCAACTCATGTAGCTTTGTCACTCATGTAGCTTTGTCACTCATGTAGCTTTATCACTCATGTAGCTTTGTCACTCATGTACCTTTATCACTCATGTAGCTTTATCACTCATGTAGCTCTATCACTCATGTAGCTTTATCACCCAAGTAGCTTTATCACTCATGTAGCTTCGTCACTCATGTAGCTTTATCGCTCATGTAATTGTCACATCCTAAAAAAATCCTTTTTCAAATTTAGCCAGAGGTCTAACGCAGCTCCTCGATAAATATATTACATGCCCATCTATGCCGGATGGCGACATTGTCATTAATATCGCCTCCGCCATTGTAGTATAAGTTGCTTTTGGGAGTGTCGTATAATCTCTTCACGAAAAACCATGTTCCTGGTTACTCCATGACCTACTTAATATATTCTTTATATTTCCCCTATTATCGTATTTGGTGCACCCTTGGAGTGCCCCTGCCGCCGATCTTGGACGAACTTTGTATGCTGATTAGATTATATTTATTTAAAGGTGTTATACACCGCGACCTGAAAGATCTATTGTGATTCCCCTATTTATTTGAAAGATGAGGATAGTCTCATCTACAGATCTTATGTCAGGTTAATTTCCGACAGGAATTCATGTATTTTGGAGGAATCAAGTTGAAAGATCTTGCTCATATCTAAGAAATATTCTCCAAAACACCTGAGTCTTTTGTGTGCCAATGGTCCGCAGTCTGTGATCAGGTGCAGTGGGGTTTCGTCACTTTATCCAGAGAATCGACAGATGGGATCTGAAGATATACCCAACTTATTCATATGATAGTGGAGCCTACAGTGTCCGCTTAAAATGAGGCATATTTATTAACTCCTTAGATCTTTTAAGATTAAAATCTCCCAAAAGAGCATTGGATTGTCTTAACCCCCGGAAGAGTTTTCCAGGTTTGACTTCTTTTTGCATCTGCACACTTCTTCAGCAGACCTACAATGGTATTGGATGACAGTCCACAGAAGGGTTCAGGGCCGTTGGAAGGAGAGGCCACAGCCTTTCTTGTTAAGCTATCAGCCTTCTCATTTCCTTCTACTCATATGTGGCCTGGTACCCACATTAGAGATAAATTGTTCATACTGCCCAGGGAGTTCAGTTTTCCAATACAGTCTCACACAAGCTTAGACAAGTTTAGGTGAGCTCAACCTTTCGAGTGCTGCTTGACTATGAGATAGTATCACGTTGGTTTTTCCTCCGATATTTCCTGTCAATGTTGATCTGGACACATCTTTCAATAGCGTGAATCTCCGCTTGAAAAATGCTTGGGAAAGAACCAATTGGTTCCCAGTAGTTGGTTCTAGAACCAAATGCTCCTGCCCCAGTTCCGTCCATTGTTTTAGAACCGTCAGTATACCATAAGAGGGAGTTTTCTCTAACTTTATACGTCTCAGTTAGACCTTTCCTTTCAGTTAGACCTTTCCTTTATTTTCTGCAACTCATCTTTGTACTGTGTTTGTGTGCAAAGTTGAATTCTTGGCATAAAATCCTTGTGAGATTTTAGGATACCATATTCTTGAGCTGAACAACCCCATATATTTTGGTAACAACCCCATATATTATTACCCCATATATTTTGGGTGAATTTGAGATAATTTCTTGCATTCTGCTAAGAGACTTCCTAGCATTGTCTTGAATTACTAGATGAAAGGGTGTTAGATCTAGTATAACTTACTTTGCTGCCGTTGGACAGGTGCGCATAGCTCCAATGATGACAAGGCAGCCAAGGCGTTGTACTTTACTTAGTGCAGATTTCGCTGTCTTAAGTCTGACTGATTTTATTCAGCACTGGATAAAACAGAAATAGCACTTTGTGCCTTTCTTGATACTGAAGGGGGTTTTGACAACACTCCTCACGAAAATGTGATTAGGGCTCTTAACAATAGAGGAATAGATAATACCACTTCCAGTTGGATACGAGCTTTACTGCATTTCCAGCCGATTATCCCACAATATACGCAAACTGACAAGGATGTAAAGGCTCAATTTTCAATACGGTCTCAAGGAGATGTATGTTAACTATTTTCCCCATTGCTTTTAGTACAAAGGATGTCAAACTGATAGGCCTGAAGGATTTGAGATGGGCCATATCCTTCTTGCCTACCTTGCGGATAAATATCACTTTAGCTGTACGCCATGCTTCCGGTATGTACCCAAAAGCAAGACTTGCCCTAGTGATATTTACCCAGTGCGGAATCAGTACCTCACCGCTCCTTTTGGAGAAAGATTGGGAAGATAACTTTGTATGTAATGATGCAATAGTTGGGACTCGAGTACACAATTATCAGAAAATCGTCATATATGGAAGTCTCCTGTATATCGGTGGCCTTTAGGACTGGTATAATTATTAAGACCAACTTATGAACCAGACTTTCATTTCTGGTGTGTGATGATGAACCAAGGTTTCACACATGATGCCGAACTGCCACAGGAAATGTAGTCGATCGTTCTTTATAAACTCCATCATCCGGTTGGGAAGTGCGAATGCGTGCACGATTTGGTTTAATCCTGAGCAAACTTTGCGAGTTATTTGAGTATTCGATTAGAATGGCGGAATAACTTGAAACTTGACATTTACCATATGGAAGGATGCAACTCGTAAATTCTGTGCAATTCTCTCACTGAACTTATCGCTGGCAAGGTACTCGTATATAGTAATCTCCCAATCCCTCTAACATAATTTGTTACTACTATGAATGGGAGGTTTTCCAGAGATCAGAGTCCAGTGTGTAAGACTAAAATGTGTACGCCTGCTTGTAACTAGTTCCAACCCAATAAATTTGGCAGTTTCGTCAACGCAACCGGAGCCACAGGATTTATGAGTGTTTTTCATAAATTAATATCAGTACAAAGGAAGGATTTCTTGTATGAGTTCATCAGCAGTTCATTTAAATACGAGTACACGCGATCAATTTACACTGGGCAGGAGAGTGGTGATAGAAACCTATCCCTATATTTCGGTTTTTCAGGACTTTCCATCCAAGCCCTCTGCCATCACACGAGTGTTTTGCAGCGCTCACACACACACACATATGGCAATCAACTATGTCTCCTCCCCCAAGAACCTCCTTCCTGAAGAACGACTAACATACATTTTTTCCCAATTTCAAACCATTCGCCCTGCATTCATAGTGCTTAACATATCACTCGGAAAATTCTCTCGCACACACACACACACATACACACACACACACACACAGGCACACATATACACAGACAATCTGACATAATACTCGTATCCTCATGAAAATTCAATTGCGCCGCATCACCCACCACTCCCTCCACACCCGCTGCACCGGTGTCAACTGCCTGGCCGTGGCTGCGCCGCTGCTCAGACAAACATATTGAATTTTAAGCCCCCGTGCCGCCCTGCGAACTGCTTTAAAGCGCTCTGTCCCAACGTTGCTGGCAACATTTTCAGCACTTTCGCGGATTTGCACATGCAATGAAGCCTGGCATAGATGCCCACCAGTCACGCCGTGTCGTGCGTCCAATATAGGGCTTGTTCTCAGCTTAGGTAAGTTACGAGTGCGTCCCAGCGTTGCCCGCACGCGAATGCAAAACGAAAAAAGAAAAGGCCAAAACTGTTTTCAAGTCCATTTTCGTGAAGCCATTTTCGGTATTTGCGAGAGGCTTTTGGCGACAGTTTCATCCTCCGTTAACGCGTTGTATAATGCTAGAGTTGTTGTTGCGGATGCTGCTGCTGCTGTTGTTGTTGTTGTTGTTTTTGTTGTTGGCGGCATGTGCAATATTTGTGTTTGAAATTGCATTTTCAGTTATTTCACAGAGAAATGGCTTAAGAAATTGCATAACTATGACAGTAGTTTAAGCAGCAGAGCAAAGAAGCGAAACCATTTTGCCAAATGGCACAAATGGAATTTTCAATTTGTGCTCCGAGTAATTGTGAGCTTAGCAATTCTTCGTGTTTTTTCTACTTTCTGTTTGCGGTGTTTATGACTCGTAGTGTTCTGTCCTTTAATTGGAAGTTCATTTAAGTGTTAGAAGCCAACTGAACAACAAACTCCTTTCTATGGTATATCAAACCTAGCAAAATCTCTGGTAGGAACACACTCATAGCTCTCTAACAGTATCTGACCATATGAGGTATTATGGTATCTCATTGGCTTTCATAGACAAGCTTTACGTATAGTTGAGAACATTCTGGAAAGTGGAGAATGACTACGAAAAGGATCACAGCCAGACAGAAAGCTTCTTGCATACCTATGGAAAGAGTCCAAATTATACGGCACTGTGTATGACGAGGGCCTTAAGGACAACACCAACGGCTGCTCTTAGCACCATTCTCAATTTACCCCCAATCGACCTCTTTGCGGAGAGCCTGGCGGCCAAATCTGTGGGAAGGTTGCTGGCCATTATAGTTCTGTAGGTCGAAGACTCACGGTCAACACTGACTATGTGACTCCTATTCTTAGGCTGGGGAAGCAAATAAAAACAACAATTGAAAAAGAGGGATGGCCTAGAGACATGAATGCTAAATAGAAAGCCTTCAACCTATTCACGGACGGCTCGAAGATGGAGTACAGTGTTGGAGGAGGTGTCTACTGGCCCGGACTAGATATCAAACAGCCATTCAGACTACCTAACTAAAGCAGTATTTTCCAAGCGGTGGTTTTTGCACCATGGAACGCCGCAGAGCTCGCCTGCATAGCAGAAACTATGAATTCACAATAAACTCCTACATAGATCACAGCCAGGCTGCGGTCACAGCTATAACTTCCTGCTGTGCATCTTCCAGAAATGTTCTGCAATGTAAGCCAGCAATGGATAGACTGGCCACGAATCAGAAGCTACCTATATACTAGGTGCCAGGGCATAAGAACATAGAAGGAAATGAGTGTGCGGATGCCATTCCTAAAAGTGGTATCTTACTACCCAACGAGCAAGTTAGTAACGTACTGAGGCCTCTAAGAATGATCAGCAGCCATATTGAAGATGACATGATGAGAAAGGTAGAAGAAAGGTGGTGTACTGCCACATGTAAGATCGGAAAGCTCATGTGCCAACCGTACGGCACTCAGATCAAATCGTTACTGGCACTTCCGAGAAAGGATTGCAGAACGGTAGTAAGAATACTCACAGGTCACTGTCTAACGGCGGTACACGCTAAAAGCATGGGACTCACAAGCAATAGTGAATGCAGGAAGTGTGGGGAGCAAGGCACAAGAGAAACTCTGGAGCATCTACTATGCCTATGCCCCGCAATATCGAAAACGCGCTTATCACATCTGGGAGTCCCCTGGTTTGAAGGACTAAAAGAGTTCGCACAACTATGGATGGTTTCGCTCTTAAGATCTGCTTACAGCGTCTCTCTGCTTAACGATGTTTACTACAACTCTTAAACGGATATACATCTGGCACCACAAAGGTCCTTGCAGGTCTATGTGCGGCCTTCACGGCCGGCCGGTATAACCTAACCTAACCTGACTGTAAAAAAGGGATCACAGCCAGATTAAAATGAATTTGAAACAGAGAAGTCTTGGGAATAAAAGGAAAACAAGTTAACTATTATATTAAATTAAACTCATAGACTGACAGCTGATGCTACCCCAGTTACGATAATTGCAATTAAATTTAATAGTAAATTAATTAATTAATTAAACTCAAGTGAATTGCTTTAATCTAAATAACTTTTATTCAAGCTAATTTATCTAACAAATGGTATTATGTTGTATGATGGGTGTTACCGCCGAACGGAGTATTTTAAATTATTTGATTTCTATTTTTTCCTACTGGGTGTTTTGATTATCATAGAATTTTTGATATGTTTCTCATTACATATGTATATAGTTTTTCCCCCCTTTTGTCTATATATTCTATTATACGCATTTATATTTGATAGCCTTGGAATAACTGTTAAATACCGTTTTTAAAAAAAATAGCTTACGCGTTTAGAGACTTGGAAGAGTACAGTCAGTTCGCGTTTGTATATGGAGAAATAAACAAGAATTTTTAAAGTCGTGGCAAAAACGGTTTAAAACCTTATTTAATTTTTATGTAATATATAGTTTTACGAATAAAATCTTATTCACTTGAAAATCGACCCTTCTTTTAAAAACTTGTCGAGCGCGGACTCGGGATTGTGAAACCTCCTTTCACAAATCTTTAAAAATTCTTTTAAATTGTAAAAACACGGTTCGTGATAATTAAAGTGAACTTTACGCGTTTCGCGAAAAATAAAACAAAAAACTAAAGAAGTGTTATAAACTGATCCGTTCGAAAACGCAAATATGTTCGCCACGGATGGCCTAAACCAGTCGGACAGCGTACACCACTGCAAAAAGTGTGACCAAGCGGATGATTCCCGTATGGTGCAGTGTGATAAGTGCGACATGTGGTACCACTATGATTGCGTCGGAGTAAATCATGACATAGCTGCTATAAGTTGGAGCTGCGGATGCGGTAATCCCTTGTCAGTAGCAGTCACATTGAGTTCGAATGCTCCTCCGACAAATGCGCATAATAATGTTCCACCAAAAGTCCAACAAATTCAGCCACAGGCGACGTCCTCCCCCCAAATCGTGTGCAGCCAATTACATCAAACAAAAAATACATCGGATCCATCCGAAGTAATTAAAACGATCGTATGGAACAATGGACAAGTTGCCGAACAGACAGTTGGAAACATTGGAAAAGTTGCCGTCCAAGTTGAAGCAGAAGCACAACAAGAAGTAATGGAGAAAAACGCACAGCAGCCGCAGTCGGCGTCAATGGTTAGTTTTCGCTCTGTAACTCGAACGCAGCCAATGTATACAAATGAGCCGAACTTTTATAATGTTGCGCCAAGAGAATATAATGTTGCGCCAAGCGGATGTAATGCTGCGACAAACATATATAATGTTGAGAAACACGCAGAGTTTGCTAAGAATACTCAGCAACATTCGTTGTTTACGTTTGACAGCCAGCCACATTTTCTATCAAATTCGCATCCAGCTTCTCAAAAAGAAGAAAGTGCAAAAGCATGTGAATTGCGTTTAGCTATGCTGGAAGAAGAGACAAAACTTCAAAAAAGTTATTTAGAAGAAAAATATAAAATATTGTCACAAGCTCAAGGGATTTCCTTGATTAAAAGCGATAGTTGTCTCCAGTCGATGCCTACCAAAATGCAGCTGGCAGCTAGGCAAGCCATTCCAAGAGAGCTGCCGCATTTTCATGGTGATCCTGAGGAGTGGCCTCTGTTCATAAGCAGCTTCGATACCAGCACAGAGGTCGCCGGGTACACGAATGTCGAAAATTTAATGCGATTACAGGCCTGTCTTAAAGGAAAAGCACGGGAAATGGTGAGGAGCAAATTGCTACTACCGGCAATGGTTCCAGAGATAATTCACACTCTAAGGATGTGCTTTGGTAGGCCAGAGTATATAATTGAAAATCTCATCGACAAGGTAAGAAAAGTGCCACCATTAAAGGACAGATTAGATACACTTATTGATTTCGCTCTTTCTGTGCGCAACGTTTACTCAACGATGGAGGCTTGCCGCATGGACGCCTACATGAACAACCCTATGCTGGTAAGAGAACTAGTAGAGAAGCTTTCGAACCAGTACAAAATGTCTTGGGCTATGCATCCTAAACAAAAGGAAGTGCCATTGGTGAAGGTGTTTAGTGATTGGCTTTATGCGCTCGCGGAAGCTGCCAGTCAAGTGGTTTCGCCTACAACAACAAAACGCAACGGCCATGTCAACACGCACATGCAAGCACTCAATGTTCAGCAGAAATATGACTGCGGGAACTGCAAAAGCAACGGGCATAAAATTGCTCAATGTGAGGAATTCAAGAAGCTGAATATTGATCGCAAGTGGCACGTGATACGATCACTGAAACTATGCCGTCAGTGCCTCAACACACATCGTAGGCGCTGCCTAGTCAATCGGGTCTGCGGAATCGAAGGCTGCAATGCGAAACACCATCAACTCCTGCATAGAAGCAAATTCACCAGTCAACCGACCACAACGAGCGAAGGCGCTGCGTCCATCGCGACCCTGAATTCGCACCACAAGGCTCGCGAAGAGGATAGCTCATTTTTCCGCATACTACCGGTTCGTATCCATGCTGCGAACAAATTTTTTGATACCTTTGCATTTCTAGATGAAGGGTCATCAGTCACGTTGATTGACGAAGAGGTTTTCAAGTATCTCAACTTGAAAGGCGTGCTGGATCCCTTGTGTTTGCGCTGGACCGGGGATAAAACTCGTTCTGAAGAATTTTCCATGCGAACCACATTGAAGGTGTCCAACCCCCAAAACGATGATCGCTTCACGATGCAAGGGGTTCACACAGTCAAAAACTTGGGCCTTCCAATGCAAACTGTCCACATGGAGAAAATCATCACGCAACTTCCCTACTTGGCGGGGTTGCCAATGAAGTCCTACGTAGATGCAAAGCCAACAATTCTCATCGGGTCCAACAACTGGCATCTAGCTGTGCCGCTCAAGATTCGTGAAGGTGCTTGGAACCAGCCCATAGCCACCAAAACGAGGCTAGGTTGGGCGCTACAAGGTCGTTGCTCAAGTCAGTCAGCAAATTCGTATTTAAACATACACACGTGTGGCTGCAGCGAGAAGTACGAGCAACTCCACGATCTTGTCAAGGAGCACTATAAGCTAGATGCACCATCACCCACACAGCTGTTGTCGCACCAAGATAAGCGAGCTATGGAGATCCTCGATACAACTTGTAAGAGGGTGGGCAGCCGATTCGAAACTGGGCTACTCTGGCGCTACGAGCACATCGATATGCCGGAAAGCTACGATACTGCATTGAAACGTATGATTTGCTTGGATAGACAATTTCGTAAGGACCCATCGCTGAAGGCAGCAATGCAAAAACAAATCGACAACTTGCTGAATAAAGGCTACGCAAGACGACTAAGTGCCGAGGAGTTGCATGCAAGCACAGATCGCGTCTGGTATCTGCCAATTTTCACCACTAGGAATCCGAATAAGCCCGACAGAGTGCGACTAGTATGGGACGCAGCCACGAAAACAAAAGGCGTATCATTGAACGACATGCTCCTCAGCGGACCTGATTTGCTGACTCCACTGGTGGAAGTTCTTCTTGGCTTTCGACTTGGGCGAGTGGCGATTTGTGGAGATATCGCCGAAATGTTCCACCAGATAAGCGTGCGTAGCAGTGACATGCATGCTCAAAGATTTTTATGGTGTGAAAAAGAGGATACGATCGACAGCCCTGGAGTGTACGTCATGCGCGCGCTGACGTTTGGTATAAGCTGCGCCCCATGCATTGCTCATTACGTGCGCAATAAAAATGCCGATGAGTTTGCGCAGCAGTTTCCCCGTGCCGTAGACGCGATTAAGAAACATCACTATGTAGACGACTTTATTGATAGCGAGTACAGTGAGCAGGCAGCGTTGCAATTGGCAGAAACGGTAAGAAAAATACACGCAGCAGCAGGTTTTCATATACGCAACTGGTCTTCAAACTCCACATTCGTGCTAACGCATTTAAGCACCGACCACGCGGTAAGCCAGGAACCGGTCGAGCTGAGCACAAACGAGAAGATACTTGGAGTATTTTGGGACCCAAAAAAGGACGTGTTCAAGTACGCTCTGAGGTTTGCCAGGCTGAAAAGGAACGTTTTATCAGACAACGCGATACCCACGAAGCGTGAGCTCCTTCAAGTTTTGATGTCTATATTTGATCCGTTAGGATTCATAGCACAATATACTATTTCACTAAAGATTCTTCTTCAGGAAGTCTGGCGATCGAGCATCGATTGGGATGAAACTCTTCCTGACGAACTGGCTCGGAAGTGGTGCCAGTGGAAGACGATGCTAAAGCAAATAGCAGCGATTGAAATTCCACGATGCTTCTCACATTCTTTAAATGAAGCTGATGACGTCGAACTGCATACCTTTGTGGATGCAGGGGAGTATGGCTATGCAGCGGTATGCTACCTGCGAGTTCGATGTGGCAGCAGCATGAATATTTCATTGGTGGCAGCAAAGTCCAAGGTAACACCACTTAAGCCTGTATCAATTCCACGGCTCGAGATACAGGCAGCAATCACAGGTGTGCGCCTGGCAAACCAAATACAAAGCGTTCCTCGATTACGTATTTGCAGAAAAGTGTTTTGGACTGACTCAGCTACGGTTTTAAAATGGCTCCGCATGGATCCCAGGCAGTTCCAGCAATTCGTCATGTATAGAGTCGCTGAAATTCTCGAGCACACCAACCCAGACCAGTGGAAGTGGGTCCCATCAACATCTAACCCGGCAGATCTTGCAACAAAATCCGAACCCAAAACGTCAGATCATTTGTGGTACAATGGACCTGCTTTTTTAATGAATGCTGAAAACGAGTGGCCATATCGCGACGACTTCGGACCCACGAACACCGCCGAAATTAGACATCACCTGCTTCACATTCAAAAGATGGATAAACATAAGCTGCCCATCAACGTTGAATATTTTTCATCCTGGCGCCGCTTGTATCGCGCATTAGGAATGTTCATTCTTTACGTGAAGAAGCTGAGAGCAAGAATCAGATCAGTGAGTGCTCTCCCCGAAAAGCCCACGTTCGAAATGATCCAAGCAGCGAAGACGATCCTCATCAAGCAAGCGCAACTCAGCGAATATTCCCAAGAAATAATTGTCTTGAAAAGTGGTAAGAGTATTGAGAGGAACAGCAAATTAATTTCCTTTAATATCTTTCTAGACGATCATGATGTCATTCGTGTTAAAGGGCGCACAGAATTTCTAAATCCACACGACGTGATCGTGCTGCCCAGCAACAGTAACATCACCTATCTGATCGTCAAGGAGATGCATGGGAAATATCATCACCTTGCCCATGAGACCATTATTAATGATATTAAGGGTCAATATTTCATACCACGGCTGCGCGTGCTGTATCGTTCTGTTCGAAGCAGCTGCCAACACTGCAAAAATAAAAATGCGATGACGATGACACCTCAAATGGCCGCATTGCCAGCTGCCAGACTTGCGAGTTTCGAGCGCCCATTCACTTACGTCGGGATTGATTACTTCGGCCCAATGTTTGCTACGGTTGGAAGAAGGCATGAAAAACGATGGGGCGTTATATTTACCTGCCTCACGGTTCGAGCGGTGCATATTGAGGTAGCCCACACCTTGGACACTAGCTCCTGCATACTGTGTATTCGTAATTTCGTAGCGCGTCGAGGTGTACCAAAAGAAATTTATACGGATAATGGTACAAATTTCAAAGCATCTGCGAAGATTCTGCAAGAAGAGGCCGGGCACGTTGATTATGCGGAAATCGAAGCCAAGTTCGATGACATCCAATGGAAGTTCAACCCACCTGCCGCCCCCCACATGGGTGGCGCTTGGGAGCGGCTAATCAGATCGATAAAAAACGTTCTAGCAGCAATGTATCCTGAGCCCAACTTCAACGACGAGACGCTCCGAAGTGCACTGTTCGAGGTCGAATATATAATAAATTCAAGACCGTTGACTTTCGTTTCACTGGAGTCGTGTGATGATGAAGCTATCACTCCTAACCATTTATTGCTAGGCTCATCCAACGGGTATAAGCCGATTGGACACGGTGGCGATCTACGACATCGTTATCATCAAACCCGGATATACGCCGACCGATTTTGGCAAAGGTGGCTAAAGGAGTATACGCCTGAACTAACTCGGCGGTCGAAATGGTATACGAAGCAACCACCTTTAAAGGTCGGCGACGTCGTGGTCATCGTGGACGACAACCAACCGAGAAACAAGTGGCCAAAAGGTATAGTTCAGGAAGTTGTCATCGCAAAGGATGGCCAGGTACGACGAGCTACAGTGAAGACGCAACATGGCTTGCTAGAGCGCCCTGCAATCAAGATAGCTGTCCTAGACGTCGGTAATCAACTGGAGTAAGCGCGTTTGGACTCGCTTACGAGGGGGAGAATGTTACCGCCGAACGGAGTATTTTAAATTATTTGATTTCTATTTTTTCCTACTGGGTGTTTTGATTATCATAGAATTTTTGATATGTTTCTCATTACATATGTATATAGTTTTTCCCCCCTTTTGTCTATATATTCTATTATACGCATTTATATTTGATAGCCTTGGAATAACTGTTAAATACCGTTTTTAAAAAAAATAGCTTACGCGTTTAGAGACTTGGAAGAGTACAGTCAGTTCGCGTTTGTATATGGAGAAATAAACAAGAATTTTTAAAGTCGTGGCAAAAACGGTTTAAAACCTTATTTAATTTTTATGTAATATATAGTTTTACGAATAAAATCTTATTCACTTGAAAATCGACCCTTCTTTTAAAAACTTGTCGAGCGCGGACTCGGGATTGTGAAACCTCCTTTCACAATGGGTATGTATTACTTGACACAATCCAGTGATGGAACTAGAAACTAATTTTCCAAACAACTTTGCTAAATAGATTATTATTATTATTTGACAGGCTAAAAGAACACCGCGACCTGAGAGATCTGTTGTGCAGCCTCGTACGCAACTAAAGCAATTCGAGACTATTTATGAATCTCGTAACTGCTGTGGGCTTAATTGTAACTTGGTGGTTTGGAGAAAAGAACCCACTGCCTAGGTAGTTATGTCTGCGTCTTGCTACCGCTTGGCAATTCCATACAACGTTTTCTTTTATTTCCTGCTCCTCTTGACAGAGTCGGCAGGAATCGTCTTCTACCACGCCTATTTTTCTTAGATAGTAATTGAGTCTACAGTGTCCTGTTAAACGTCCAGTATAGAGTTTAATGTCATTTCTGCTGAAGTTTAAGCAACATCCATTATGATGTATTCAGGGTCAATGAGTAGTCTCGACTGCCGCATGCCTTTTTGGGCTCTCCAGTAGACCTCGTTTTTTCTGTTCGCACAACATGATATTTGTGAAGCTGCTGTTTGCCCCACAGAAGGGTTTTGGAGGGAGAGCCTGCGCCCCTTTTTGCCAAAAAGTCTGCCATTTTGTTGCCTTCATGTCCCTCATGTCCCGGTACCCACATTAGCGAAACAGAGTTTCTCGCTGTTAGGGTACTGAGGAGTTTAGAACATTCCCAGACCAGCTTTGATTGGAATGAGAAGTTTATTCATGATTTCAGAGCTGCCTGGCTATCTGAGAGAATGCATATTTTGGTGCTGCGTGTACCCCTGCGTAGACATTCTCTAGGACATAACTCTAAGGCGTTGACCTCCGGCTGAAAAATGGAAGCTGTTTTTCCCATTGCAGTTGCTTTTTGGAAATTTGGCCCTACAATTCCCGCTCCAGCACTGCCATCTTCCATTTTGGACCCATCTGTATACCGCAACTGTGAGTCCTGTTTTAGGATTATTTCATGCTGATGTCACTGATGACCACTTTGAAGTGCCTGGAGAAGTCTAGTTTTCTGTCCATCTTGTCAAAGACCATGAGACACGGAAAATTCGAGATGCTGTCCAGAATCTCTGCATGCCCCATTAGGTTGCCTTCTTTAAGATGGGCTAGATTAGGTAGCCTTAGGGCCGCGCTGGCTGGCGTCCTCTTAACCACAAGGTGTAGAGGAGTCAGTACAGTGATCATTCCTAAAGGTACTGTGGGGCACGTTCTCATTGCTCCAGGCTATTCGGTGAATCTTGTTAAGGATCATCTGAGCTTGATTTACTTTTGGCCCCCATACCAAAGAAGCATTGGTGATCATTGGCACTAATATTGTTTTATATGACCACGCCATAATTTTTGGTCATCAGTGACCGTTCAGCGTGGAGAAACAATGAAGTAATAATAAAGCAGTCTCGCTTGAGTTATCGCTGATCAGAGCACATTGGGTACATTTGGTTCATATTAGATTGGCTCCCTTGATACTTCTGACTCTGAGTTCATTTTAGAATCCAATTACAGAAAAGTGTCCCACGTTGTCACTTCTGTTGCTGCAACAAGCAGTTTTGTGCCTTTTCCTTATTCCTATAAACTAAATTAAAGTTGTGCCTGTAATCAATTGTTCCAATATTATGACTTCGTAATTGGTTGTAAATTTCCACAGCAAAATGGTCCTCTTTCGAATATGTACTTTAGAATGGCTCCAATTTCACTCCGACTTCTGCATTACTGCTACCAAATCGATTTTCTAAGCACTCCCAATTGGAATTGTATATACTCTGAAAGATTTTCAAGTGAGAACACGCACTTTACAGGTCCATAAAACGTGGACAGAATTGGTTTTAAATTTACTTGTTTTAAAAACTTTAATTCCTCGTATTTTCTGTCGAAACCACAAATTTTTAATTATATTAAATCTTTATAGACCAAAAACTTTTCCTACTTAAGATTTATATCCATTCCTCATCCTTTTGATTTGAATCCATTCCTCATACTATAGATGCAATGAAAGAATCTTTGTATACCATCTGCTTGAAGCATTCACCGATAGATCAGTGGAGAAGCTTCTACTGAAACGTTATTTAAAAATACCGTTCTGGAGTTGTGTAACTCCAGATTGGTCTGGTTCAATTTGAATAAATAGATACAATCCTGAGGATACAGAGTGATAATATGTTCCAACACTGTGAACGTTTTCCCAGCCAAACTTGGCCAAATGCATGAAAATGAAAACTTGTCCTTTGATTTTAAAAAGAAAGTTCTCGGCAACTTTTTAGGAATTGAAAGCAAACTACAACTAGAAAAGAACTAATGTCCTAATATCGCCGATAATTGTTTGGAGACCTCTCGATAAAAAACTGTTGATTTTTGGTCTCAGGAATGGTTTTCAGGCAACGAGTGTGAAATAGCTGACTGCTTTGATAGAAGAACAGCACAACTTTCATTTATTCATCGTAAATTCGACTGGGGCTTTCCTAAGGATATTGCAGGCGAATCGCTAAGGAAACTGGAGACATCAAAGTGCAGATTCTTCTAGCATAATAATTAGAGACAGAAATAGTTTATGAGAATCCTCTTCCAGGCGAGAACTACATGAAAAATCTTCTCAAAATGCATATAGATAATGATCCTGTCCTCTCCCAAAATAATGTTGATGAGGATAATCTTTTTTCTCCAAATGAAGAAGTGAGCAATGTCCGCAAGCAAATAAGCACCAACTTTATCGGCAATCTCTCGAAAACTTTTGAGCTAAAATGCAGATCCCAACCATTCCAATAATGATAGTTCGAAAGGATACATTACAATTTCTGCGCTGTCTGAAATTTCATACTCAACTATTTCACTTTATAGAGTTCCCAAGTAGTGGTGATGGATCCATGGTCAGTCTTTCTGAATTGGCGGTTTTGTGTCATCGCCGAAATGAAAA
Source organism: Clusia tigrina (assembly GCA_920105625.2). Taxonomy (NCBI): domain Eukaryota; kingdom Metazoa; phylum Arthropoda; class Insecta; order Diptera; family Clusiidae; genus Clusia; species Clusia tigrina. Next base: position 192,009,369 of record OV050032.1, read on the forward strand.
TAGAAGAATACCAGTTTCCAATGATGTACTGATCGATCGGCTTATGTGTTTCTTACTGAGGACGTCCCTCAAATTCTCAACGATATCTCTCAGTGTTTTATCTACGGAGAGCACCGGGTACATTTTCAGAGACTTGTCGATTGGAGTGGTCTTTTGACCAAGGATATTTGGTAGAGTCACAATCGTTGCTTGGTCTGAAGCTAAGATTTACACGGGATTAATGGTTCATATAACGAACATTTAGATGTCTGTTATTATATAGCCTAACTCAGAACTAGTAGATCGGGCGCCTACTTTTCAGGCAAAGGATTTATCAGTCACGAGGAATCCTCAACTTCTCAATACCACATTTGAACAGATGCTGTATGAGGAAAAATGTTCAAACGAAAAATACTCCATGATACATAATCTTTTGAAACTCTCCCACCTCGCTCCGGATATGGAGCATTCTCCAACGCTGATGATATATGCATACAAGAAGGATTAATTGCTAAATAGAGTTTGCTCACTTTTATTAACATCGGTTCGTTCATATTCGCTTAAATTATACACTAAAATACTGTTAACATCGAATTACAAGAGTTAAAGAGTTATGTATCTAAATAAAAATTGCATGCAGGGCCGCCGCCTGGGCGTGAGATCCACCGGTGGGCGCACTCCCTCACGCGGCGACCCTGATTGCGGGCGACAAAAACAAGGCTGTCCCCAGCGCCAACGCCAACGCCAACACAACCGCCCAAGCCGACTACCAACTATGCACGAAGTGCACCAGCAAAGGATCGTCCACACTGGTGGGCACTATCTCCACAGACTGCACGATCGGCTGCAAGTGCACTTCGCTGCCAGCGTGTGTGAATGTGCCGAATTGTTCCACGTCCGCATCCACCAAAATGTAATCGGCTTCTGCTTCGATGAGTACGGCCGAAGCGACGTTATCACTTTGTGGGTCTGACAATTGTTCTTCCACCACAACCGGCAATTCAACTGGACTCTCAGCTGGTATTCGATCGTTAGCAGAGCTTTGAGTGTCATCTTCTTTTGTAGTTGTAGCGGATTTCTGGGAACTGTCCCCACGATTAACTTTGCATTTATTGATTACAGTTTCATCAACACTTTCCGTGGTGGCCTCTTCGCTAACGGTGGTGGTCTCGTATGACGGTTCCGTTGTTGTGCTGATAGACTGTTCCGTGCCTCCATCAATTTCCTCAGGTTCTTCTATGTTCTCCTCTTGTTCTTTGGCTTTCTCGGTGACTTTTGGTGTGCTCAGCAGTAACAGTTTAGCGAATTTCTGTGAATTTTGATCTTTCTGCGTCGAGTCGTCTCCGGTCAACACTACAATATCAATATGCTCCAGAGTACCAGGAGCGGGATCCGACGTGGCCAAAGGTATTTCTACGGTTGCTCCTTCATCTCGACTGTGCGCGTTTTTACGTCCCACATCGCTTTGTTCCAGAGTATCAACAGCAGGATCCGACATGGCCAAGGGTATTTCTACGGTTGCACCTTCATCTCTACTATCTGCCGTTTTAGGTCCCACATCACTTTGTTCCAGAGTATCAACAGCGGGATCCGAGGTGGCCAAGGGTACTTCTACAGTTGCACCTTCATCTCTACTATGTGCCGTTTTAGGTCCCACATCACTTTGTTCCAGAGTATCAACAGCGGGATCCGACATGGCCAAGGGTATTTCTACAGTTGCACCTTCATCTCGACTGTGCGCGTTTTTACGTCCCACATCACTTTGTTCCAGAGTATCAACAGCGGGATCCGACGTAGTCAAAGGTACTTCTACAGTTGCACCTTCATCTCGACTGTGCGCGGCTTTAGGTGCATCTTTTGTTGACGCCCCTGTTTCGGCTGCTGTTTCTGTTGTCGTTGGCATTTCCTCTGATATGTTGTCCGTAGTTTCAGCTTCTGTCGTGCTAAACACTTGGACCCCAGTAGTGCTTTCTTCTAAGTAAGCACTGGAACTTTGCACGGCCACATTTGAATTGGCATCGATTCGTAGAACCCCCGCTGCAGTGCTGGCGATCAATAAAGCGATGCAACACGCTCTCACAAATAGTTGAAGGGACATTTTGACAGCCTCCACAAATTCCACAAGTTCTTTATGCTTTACGAAACCCTACTAAAGTATACTTTGAGGTGCTCAATATGTCTGTGCTTGTGTCAAACTAATTCGATGAGTTCTGCTAGTTAAGTATTTATAGCAATTTCTTTCCGACATTTCTACGAACGACAAAAGCAAAGCTCTCCAGACCAGCTCAACAGCTCATAACATGCTCTCGTATTAATTGACCCTGATCGTTTAGGTAAATACCCGCTCACAGGCATGCTGACTACTGGACGCACGGAAGCCGGAAATGTAATAACTCAGTATTGACTAATATCGCCATATCGACCAGCACTGGCAGCACTCCCACACTCATAGCTATGAATATGACTGTCACATCGAGGAGTGATAACACAAAAACCCCCAAAATAAACACGAACAACCGAAACTTATTACACGTCGCCCATATAAAATTAACTAATACAACAACAACAAACAAAAAACTCAGCAACAACCAACAACAAACACCTCAACACCAAACAACACCGGCAACAAATCAATCAGAGAACGCATAAAACACACACACAAAATTCACTGATGGTCACCTCAGCCGTGCGCCGTGGGGTCGTTTACATGTTGCACGTGCGCTGATGCTGCACGTAAGCAAACATTGCGATACCCTACACCAGCACCCTACGACCCAAGACTGTATTAGTTTTGTCCGTTCATAGGTGCGCCAAAAACAGAGGCGTGAAAGGTACTCTCAGCTCCGTGATCGCATGCAGAGTGGTTAGTTACAAAACGACGGAGATATTTGAATGAAGCCAGGCTCAGGAACCGGAACACTGAACTAATCTCTTGATATCTTCCAAAAATCATCTATAGCTTACATACAAGTGCGGTGGAACGTTCCCATTGGAAGTTTTCGAACGTAGGACGTTTTGAACTCTGGGGGCTGTGGGGGGATTGTGTTCCGAAACTTCGCGCGGAGTCTCTGTGGAACCAAACCAATGCTTTCTCAAAGGCTAAAATCCGAACTGCAACTCCTGCCTAGAGGAAAAACAAGACGGTACAGAGCATTTTCACTGCGCTTGTCCTGCCTTCCCCAGAATGAGGCGGCGCATATTAGGATCAGATGTTTTGGGAATGGATAATGTACTTTCCTTATGCCTGGACAGATTTCTGAGGTTCATAAAAGAGTCAGAGAAGTTTGAAAAGGTGTAACTTCCTTTTCAAAATAATCTACTTACAATTGCTCTTAGTACAATGGGCATCAATGCCTGAGTGCTTGGAGGCCTCCTTCTTCGGCGGTTTTATCCGCCATACCCCACTTCTATCTATATATCTATATTTCTAAAAGTGTTTGGTGTAGTTCTTGTCATAAGGACATCATTGATTCCTATTTCTTTGAAAATGAAGCTGCAAAGAAGGCACAACGCCTTACAGAGAGATGTTATCTGAAATTTTTGGAGGGAGTAATTAAACGATTTGGCCTACGGCGGAGTTTGTTACCAGGAGGTGGGCCACACACAGCCGCCCAACTATCGACCACTTTAGCTCATTCGCTTCGGTAACCGCCGTCAGCAGAAATTTACCCTGTACCGATTTACATAATATGCCGACTATTATGAAAGTAGCTCAATTCAAAGTGCTTACAATATATTGAAGTGTTTCAAGCGAGAAGAGACGGAACATGTAATTAGTAAAGAACTGAGGGGAACTGAGGGGAACTGAGGGGAACTGTGGGGAACTGAGGGGAACTGAGGGGAACAGAGGGTAATTGAGGGGAATTGAGGGGAACTGAGGGGAACTGAGGGGAACTGAGGGGATCTGAGGGTAACTGAGGGGAACTGAGGGGAACTGAGGGGAACTGAGGGGAACTGAGGGTAACTGAGGGGAACTGAGGGGAACTGAGGGGAACTGAGGGGAACTGAGGGGAACTGTGGGGAACTGAGGGGAACTGAGGGGAACTGAGGGGAACTGAATATAAATCACAACAACATCGCTCCCAGCAACATCAGAGAAGTTTCACATCCATATTTAATCGTCGCAACTACCTTTTCATTTGTCCAGAATCCACTCTGAATTAGTTGACTTTTGGCCTAATTAGTTTGCCAATGTCTCGAAAACAACTTTGGTCCTTATTAGGCCCTGAATATTCTGTTTCATTGTGGCCTCACTTGCAATGTCTCAAATGGTTCCGGATAGCTAAAGCCCGCGGAAGCGGATTTTGGAAATTGGAAAACCCAATTTAAGAATCACCCATGTTCTCTACAGATTTCAGTCAGCCTGTTATGTTATATGAACGCAAGTAAGACCTTCATCATGACCATGTTGCCTCATAAAAATACGCCCCAAAATTTCCGGTAATAAGGCCCTTGAGAGAAATATAGAGAAATCTACACTTAAATTAAAACTGCTTCTTGCTTTCACATACGCAACCCGCATCTTAGTCAGAAATCCACCATATACTCGTATGCTTAACTCCAATACACGCCTTCTTTTTAGTACAGGAACTCCCTAGGCTAAGTCATGAATTATATACGACGTTGGAATGCCCGCGGCAATTCGTTCTGAGAGTTCGTGCAACAACAAGCTAAGATATTGTCCAAATAGACATCCACCAACTCAAAGTTGGATCAAAATTGGGCTTGGCTGCAATTGCTTTTCTTTCAGCGGCATTCGCTTTCTTGCTTTAATTGGCCAATTTACTTTAGTTTAAGTCTTATTTAAGGCATGGTTGCCCTCCTACTTTACTTGCTTTACACATGAATTGTGTGTACTCGCATTATGCTGGAGTGTCTCATTATCGATCTAACCGACTGTAGGTGGTCTCTTGGTTCTTTTTGCACCTATTTTGCATTGATTGATTTTCAATTTTACTCACGTTTTCAAACGATTTTTTATTGTAATGGTGTGCATGTGTAGGTATTTGCGTATGCGAGAGTTTGTGTGTGTATCTAAATGAGCAAAAAATATTCTTTGAACTGCTCGTGGTAATTTTTTTCGATTGTGGAATGATTCAAAATTAATTATTTAAACCGACTTAATTTAGAATATTCAACTGTGCACAATAATTAATTAAATCTAAATTTACAGGGATGAAGAAGGAGAGATGAGATGTGGGCTAATGATAGTTGGTAGGTGGGTAAAGCCGCCGCCCGAACGGCCATCATTGACCCCTTGTGATACCGCATGAGGCACAGATCCCAATCCCTTTCAAAAGTCCAGCCATTTGGAGCTTTTAATGAAGCAGTTGATGGAGCTAATCTTTTTATCTGAGATGTCTCCCAAAGAGTCCAGAAAGTGGTCACCCAGGAAAAAGCGCCTCCTTCTGAAAAGCGCTGGACATGTGCCTAACAGGTGTTCAATGGACTTTAGCTCCTGAACTAATGGACTCTAGCTCCTGAACTAATGGACTCTAGCTCCTGAACTAATGATATTCACACTCGAACAGGGAGCAGAATAGAAAAAATCGTACCACTCCGCTTTTAGTTGTATTGTATTCGACCATTTAGGCTAGGTTGGTTGGTTGGTTGGTTGGTTGGTTCGTTGGTTGGTTGGTTCGTTGGTTGGTTGGTTGGTTGGTTGATTGGTTGGTTGGTTGGTTCAGGTAGTTCAGGCGGCTGATCCACGGCATCCTTGCATGAATCAGAATTAGCGCCTTAGCGCCGTCTTAATCCCGCTACCCCTCGTAAACGCTGGAAAAAGATGGGTTATTATCTAGATCCACTTTGTGCATTTTAGGCATTTTAGAAGATCCTTCGGTTTTACAGCCGAGAGGTCGGATAGTCCTGCTAGAAAATAGGTTCCCAGGGCTCTATTTCCTGCGGCCGCCAGAGCTGGGCATCTGCAAAGAAAGTGAGTTATTGTTTCTCTCTCATCGGGGGCACAATAGATCGAAAGGTCGCGGTGCTTTAAATCCCCTACACAATAATAATTCCCTCTCGTTCGAGTCTCCGCAACTTCTGCAATAGGTATTGTACATTATGTCATTTAGGGCTCAGTTTTGGCTGATGCATCACAAACACAACCCTCAGCTTTGTCGTAGTGCTTTCTGGCTTAAGCACGCTGTGATGACGAATGAAGTACTGCGGGTGTAAAAGGTTTTTCGGGTTGATTTCGCTCATCGTCCTAACTTTTCATATTGCCTCATGAATTCGGCGTATTGTGCCTTTAATGGAGGGTTCCTTTCCATGCATTTTCTCCAGCCAGTGACCTGTAAAAACCGCCGTTAGTCGGCTGGTGTCTCTACGGTCCCTGTGTATAAGATCCCTTGAACTAGCTATGTTGTAGCTTGTCCAAGTCGCCAGAGATGTATTGCACGTAGTAAGTAACCTCCATCTTCTGCCTACCAAGGAGAGACAGTGCAGGTAGATGCCCCTCTTGATAGCACACAGAGAAACAGATACTAGTTCCGCACAGGTTAGGTCGAGAGAGGCCCCCCCCCTGCGTGCCAATTCATCAACTTTCGCATTCCCATCGATATTTCTATGGCCTGGAACCCAGATTACTATGGTGTCAGCAAGACTTAGCGCTCTTAGTTGCTTCCTACACTGTCTGACCAACCTGGAGTTGATGGTGTTTGATTGAAGACCCTTTATAGCAGCCTGGCTGTCCACAAAAATGGCAACCTTGCTTCTGTGTGCTTCTCTAATGTATTGAGTAATTTGCCGACACGCCTCCCTGATTACGAGTACTTCCGCCTGAAAAACTGTGGCCTCAACAGGTAGGCGTGTGCAGTAATTGATGTTAGAGTGGGTTGAAAATACCCCAGAGCATACCCCCAGATCCATTTTGGACACATCTGTTTAGATGGGTATATCGTGTTCCGTTTCAAATTTTCGCCTTGACCACTCTTCTCTTGAAGGAAATCTAATCTGAAGTCCTTTTTAAAGTCTAGTTGTGGTACTAGTCTGTTGTCACTTGTGTTAGTTCCCTCAGCATTGCATAGAGGACCCTACCATGACCAGACGGTCACTCAGCCCAGCAACCTGTCGCTGTTAACCTTAGTGCACTATTGCAGGCCCAATTTTTAATGTAAAGCTCAATGGGGAGAAGAGTAGCAATACATTGCCTGCCTCGGAAGAACATGTTCGGAGGCACCCCGCAACGCCAGCGCCAGCTGCTCTTTGAACTCTGCTGCGTCTCTGAACAATATACTCTTTATCTAGCGCCGGCCACCAAACTATTGAACCGTAGGTGAGTATTGGACACACGATTGCTTCGTAAATCCAATGAGTGATATGGGAACCTAGTCCCGATTTTTTCCCGAACATTTTTTTGTATGAGTAGAAGGCTACATAGGCCTTCCGAACTCGTAACTCTATATTGGTTCTCCAATTTAGCTGGGGATCCAATATAACACCCAAGTATTTGGCCTTCTCTGCAAGTTTTAGTTGTCGTCCATTAAGAGTCGGAAGCTTAAAGATCGGAATTTTGGTCGTGTTAGTGAAGAGTATCGATTCTGTCTTTTTCGAATTCACACCTAGTCCACATCCTGTGGCCCAGGAATGCAGTTTGTCCAGGCCCTTTTGCATAATATCACTTATTACGCTGGGAAACATGTCTGTTACAGCCATCACCACATCGTCCGCATATGCTACCGTCTTAACCCCCATGGAGTCTAGTAAGCTACGTAAATTGTCAATGACTAGCAGCCACAATAGTGGTGAAATCACCCCGCCTTGTGGTGTTCCTCTACTAACATGTTCAGTGAGAACTGCATTGCCAATCTCTGACTGAATGATCCTAGTCTTGAGCATTGAAACTATCCAGTCCCTAAGAACTTCCTCTACACCTACCCTGTTGAGAGAGTTCAGGATTGCGTTATGGCTAACCTTGTTAACAGCCCCTTCTATATCTAGGAAGACTGCTGAAGTGGACTGTTTATGGTGTATAGTTTCTTCCACTAATCGAATCACCCCATGTAAAGCTGTTTCAGTAGATTATAGATACCTGCTTGATGTACCTTGAGCTACACAATTGCGATTTCGAAAAGGCAAACTGGTCCACTCTATGCCTAAGGTGGATTTCTGGAACCCTCTCCATCGTTTTGAGGAGAAACGATGTAAGACTAATTGCTCTGAACTCCTTTGGTGACTCGTGGCCAATTTTTCCTGAAGTGCACCTTTACTTTCCTCCAACTAAGGGGGATGTAATAAAAAAACATATGCATGCCTTATATATCCCTTTAAGCCTTAGGACCCACAACCTGTAGCTTCCGCAACAGGATCGGGCAGATTCCATCCAGGCCTGGTGATTTATAAGGCAAAATTTATAAGGCAAAAAACAATTAATCGAATAGGCGAGAGTCGCAGCCTTCTTCCGGAAAACTCAATTGATCGCTTAAAGCCTCATTGTGAGCTCGGCCTCCTAAAAGCCAAACTGAGAGCATATTTGTATCATCATTTGTCTGTGTAGAATTGCATCCCTCGAACCTCTGGGTAAGCATGCAATCACTCTGATCTAAGGTGACTAATGGTGTTCCAGTAACTAATCGGTGGATCATGGAGATATACAACTAGTTTTAAGTTTCAATTGAAATTAATGAATTGTGGAAAACTTTTCGGGTATAAATTAATTGATTGACTGATAACTCCTCAAGTAGAATTTCTTCAACTTTTTAGAGGCTTCGTTCACTTTTAAATTGGTGGTCTCAATAATGGTTTCCCATCTATATCGAAACTCAAGAATTTGCCTGACATTTTATATACGAGTATATTCGTTCAGTTGAAACCGAGAATTAAGTTCTGTGGAAATACTTTGGTACAGGTTGTCGCTCGGTCCAGAAACATCTGACGACTAATAGAGTATATAATCACGTTTCCACTCCCGGATATCAAGATCCCTATTTCATGAGATGGTTTTATGCTGCTATTGTTCTGCATATCTTTGAATGCATGAGATATTTTCCTTGGACATATTTCAATAGTGATTATCACTTCACTATATTAACCGATTTGATTATGAACTGAGGACTTTTCCACATATCGCTAGTTCTATTATCCACTACCTTGATGGACGTATAGACTTACACCTCTTCTATACATGTGTGGATTTAAAAGATTCCACTAACCCGAACGCTACTTATGACATACTCGTATGTCGACTGATAGAGTATAAAATCACGTTTCCACTCCCGGATATCAAGATCCCTATTTCATGAGATGGTTTTATGCTGCTATTGTTCTGCATATCTTTGAATGCATGAGATATTTTCCTTGGACATATTTCAATAGTGATTATCACTTCACTATATTAACCGATTTGATTATGAACTGAGGACTTTTCCACATATCGCTAGTTCTATTATCCACTACCTTGATGGACGTATAGACTTACACCTCTTCTATACGGAAGAGTGCAATGAAAAGATTCCACTAACCCGAACGCTACTTCAGCATGTTTGTACAAGTTAACGATAATTAAGTTAACAATAATTATATTTTTTTCTTGGTCTTTATTAAGTCCAACTTCAATTCAAGCTAATCAACAAAAGCTAAATTGCTGACGCTGTGTCTGCAATACTTCCTGCACGAGCCAACCGCTGCACTGCTCCAACGCTGTCGCTAACCGCTGCACTGCTTCAACGCTGCCGCTATTTGAATTTAAGTTAAGTTATCAAAAAATTGTAAGTTAGTTCTTGTTTTGAATTCAATAAATAAAGTTTAACATCAGAGTTTCTCTCTGATGTTTATTTTTTAAAAAATCAAAAAATAATGAAATAAGTTAATTGGCGCCCAACGTCGTGGTATTCGGGAAAGAAGTCCTTAAGCAGTACTCATCACGGTTAATTTATAAAGTGTCCTCAAGAAGTTCGATAAATTAATTGTGTAGCCCGAATAGAAACCACAACTAATTAAGCGTTAGAATTCGTTGGAATAAAAACGCAACCACACGATTTGTGTTCTATCAGAGATCCCGAGTCACCGGATAGCGGACAAAAAGGAAAAATCATGGAGAACCTGTGCGGAATATTGTAAGCTAGTTTAAGATAAATTAAGAAATAAAATAGAATTTTGAGAAAATAATAAGTTAAAAGTAAACAAAGAAAGTGTTTTTAGAAAAAGAATTAACCTTTAAGACTAGATAAGAAGTAAAACAATTTTAAGAAAATTTTCAACAAACAAAATTTAAAAGTGAAAAAAAAAAAAAAAAAAAAGAAAGAAAAAAATTTTTAAATAAAATAACGTAAAGAAATAACTAAATATTTTTGAAACTGCGATTCCGTAGCCCATAAAGCCGGACCCTCCAGTTTATAACGGAATAAAAGCCTATAAAACTAAACTATAACAACAAAATAATAATACATTGCAAAACCACTCTGCGATTCCGTAGCCCAAAAAGCCGGACCCTCTAGAGTATCACAAAATATAGAGATAACAATAAATAAAATTTTTTTCTGAAAACTGTAGCTCGACTAACTATTTAAATCTACTCTCTAAAAATAAATCCTAGTAAACGAAATCGGAGAAAAAAGATAAATTAAGAAAGAAAAAATTTATTTAATAAAGGCGTACAATACTTACTGATTTTCGTGGAATATTCTAAAATAAATTAATTAAAATTTATAATCCATTCTCAGCAAAAACAAAAAAAAAAAAAAAAAAAAAAAAAAAAAAAAAAAAATAAAGTAACATGGCAAATCCTAACAACCTCATTAGACCACCTCTATTAAACGCTCCTAATCCTAATCCCGACCAACCAGTTAGACCACTTGGACAGGAAGAATTAAACGAAATAATACAATCTTCGGTATTAAGAATTCTAGAAGGTACATTACCACAGTTAGTAAGGGACCTAACTATTCAGTGTAGCACTAACCAAATAGAAGTTGACCAACCGTTTGGTATTAGTACTAGGGAAAATTTGAACGAACTAGAAAGAATACCAGACATAGTAAAAAATTTACGAGAATTTTCTGGAAATGAAGCAGATTTTAGTTCATGGAGAAAAAGTGTTGACAGAGTTTTAAGTGTCTATGAAACCATAAAAAATACACCGAAATATTTTGGAATTTTGAACGTTATACGTAGCAAAGTAATAGGGAATGCAGACAACGTTTTAGAATCATACAATACGCCATTAAATTGGAACGCTATATCTCGCTGTCTTACAACGCATTATGCAGATAAGCGAGACATTGGCACTCTAGAATACCAAATGTCAACTCTAATACAAGGAAACCTTAGCACGCAAGAGTATTACCAAAAAGTTTATTCACACCTTTCATTAATATTGAATAAAATAGGATGTATGGATATAGGACAGGAAGCCGTTGGCCTATTAACAAAAACATACAGGGACAAAGCACTGGATACGTTCGTACGCGGACTGAGAGGCGATCTGCCAAGATTGCTTGGTATGAGAGAGCCCATTGACCTACCCCAGGCATTACAATTATGTATGAAACTGGAAAACCAAAATTTCAGATCAAACTATGCGCTTGGTCAGAATTTTCAAAGGAAACAACGAGAATTTCCTAATATTCAACCACCAATTCCTCCACGGAAAGATAGACTACAACCACAAAATCAACAACCATTTTATCCTCATCTAGTTAATTGGGAACAATACCCACAAAGAAATCACCCTACTTATCCAACACGACAATTTCCGATATTTAATCCACAGCAAAACCGTTCTCAAAATTTGTATCAATACCAACAACGTCCACCACCTCGACCATTTGGCCCTAAGCCATTACCTAGACCTGAAGCTATGGATGTAGACCAAAGCATGCAAACAAAGAGAATAAATTACATGAATCGCCCTACCCATAACGATGCACACTATGGCAAAAGACCAAGTCCACCACCACAAAATATAGATAAACGACAAAGAAACTTTAACATTGAAGTTCAGCAATATGAAGACGCAATAAATAATAACGACCATGACTTTGACCAACCCTTATCAGTTTATACCGATTGTATAAAAAACTATGAAACTAATGAACAACAAAGTTTTAATTCAGACTCTTTAGATAAAATAGATTGCCTTGATATTCATTTTTTAGAATGAACAGCTCTTCATTACCTTATATCGAATGTAAGCTAAGTAGTGGAGAGATCATTAAAGTTTTAATTGATACCGGATCAAATAAAAACTATGTACAGCCGCATCTAGTAAAAACACCTATTATAAATGAAAAAATATTCTATGCTAGTTCAGTCGGAGGACAAATCAAAATAACCCATCATACTTTTGCTAATATTTTCGGCATAGACGACACAAAAATAAAATTTTTCTTGCTTCCCACCTTAAAATCTTTTCATGCCATCATAGGTAATGATTCACTTAAAGAACTAAATGCCATAATACACACCAAAGAAAATTACATGACAATAAAAAACAAATTTTGTATAAAATTGAAACAACAAATTTCGCAAAGCGTTAACCAAATTCACATCCGATCGGAACACTTAACTCAATATCAAAAAGAATGTCTAATAAAACTCACATCCGATTATAAATCACTTTTTTGTGATCCAGACGAAAAACTTACTTTTACTACAACAGTTAAAGGTACAATTCGTACGACATCAGACAATCCTGTTTATACCAAATGTTATCCGTACCCAATGTGCCTCAAAAACCATGTAGAACAGCAAATTAACGAATACTTACGTGACGGTATAATACGACCATCTAGATCACCATATAATTCACCTGTATGGGTGGTCCCAAAAAAATTAGATGCGTCAGGAGAGAAAAAATACCGTATGGTCATAGACTATAGGAAGTTAAATTCAATTACAATACCAGACAGATACCCTATTCCCGAAATAAGCGAAGTTCTATCTCAACTTGGAAAAAACAAAATATTTTCAGTACTCGATCTGAAAAGTGGTTTCCATCAGATTCTTCTAAAAGAATCAGATACGGAGAAGACAGCTTTCTCAGTTAATAACGGGAAATATGAATTCACTCGTCTCCCTTTTGGTCTCAAGAATGCTCCTTCTATTTTTCAGAGAGCTCTTGACGACATCTTAAGAGATCACATAGGAAAAAGATGTTTTGTCTATATTGACGACATCATTATATTCAGTAAAAATCAGGAAGATCATTTTAATGACATAAAATTAGTATTTGATACACTAGAATCAGCAAACCTCAAAATACAACTCGATAAATGTGAATTCCTAAAAACCGAAGTAGAATTTTTAGGATACATAGTGTCTGAAAATGGCCTCAAAACCAATCCAAAAAAAATTGAATCAATCAATAATTTCCCTGAACCAAAAACTCTGAAAGACCTACGTTCATTTTTAGGACTTTCAGGTTATTATCGCCGTTTTATAAGGGACTACGCAAAACTGGCGAAACCCCTTACAGTCCTTTTAAGAGGAGAGGAAGGACGAATATCCAAAAATATATCAAAAAACATAAAAATAAATTTAAATAAAGAAGCACTAGAAGCATTTCAAAAACTAAAAAATTCCCTTAGCTCAGAAGAAGTTCTGCTCTCATACCCCGATTATTCAAAAGAATTTCAACTCACGACGGACGCATCCAATTATGCGATTGGAGCAGTCCTAGCTCAAGACGATAGACCTATCATGTTTATATCTCGTACATTAAGTAGCGCAGAAGAACACTACGCTACCAATGAAAAAGAGATGCTAGCAATTATTTGGTCACTGAATAACTTGCGAAACTATCTCTACGGATCCGCCAAAGTAAAAATTTACACAGACCACCAACCCCTTACGTACGCTCTCAGCAATAAGAACAATAACAATAAAATGAAGAGATGGAAAGCAATTTTAGAGGAGTACAACTATGAGCTTCTCTATAAACCCGGGAAATCAAACATAGTTGCAGATGCCCTCTCAAGACCACCCCAAATTAATCTCTTACCAAACACCAATAACGACGATATCAACTCGTTGACAGGTACAATACATAGCGAAGACAGTTCATCACAAAATTTGATACCTGCTACAGAAGCACCAATCAATGTTTTTAAGAATCAATTGTTTTTGAAAATAGGTGAAGAAAATAGACATCAATTCCAAATTCCTTTTCCCACATATCACAGACATATCGTAATACAAAGAAATTACTCTACAGATGACATTATACAAATATTTAAGAGATATTTAAATCCAAGCGTAGTAAACGGTTTGTTCACATCAGAAGAAATCATGGGTAAGATACAAGAACTATATCCTTTACACTTCTCAACATACAAAATCAGATACACTCAAACAATGATTGAAGATATTACTTCCGAAGTAGAACAAGAGTCAAAAATTATAACAGAACACAATAGAGCTCACAGGAATTCTCGAGAAAATAAATCACAGCTTTTGACTAAATATTATTTTCCACAAATGCAGGCTAAAATTGAAAAAATAGTAAAACTTTGTAAAATATGCCGCGAGAATAAATACGATCGGCACCCAGCTAAACACATATTACAGTCAACCCCCATACCCCAATATCCAGGTAATATTGTACATCTCGACATATATCATACAAACAATCGTACCATTCTGACTGCCATAGACAAATTCTCCAAATATGCTCAAGCGAAAATTATAAAGTCTAGAGCCACCGAAGACATAAAAGAACCATTAAGACAAATCCTTATTTCTTTTGGCATACCTGAAAAAATAGTTATCGATAATGAAAAAGCGCTTAGTTCAGCTTCCATTACATTTATGTTGCAAGATCAATTAGGAATAGACATTTTCAAAGCCCCGCCCTACACTAGCACGGTTAATGGACAAATAGAAAGGTTCCATTCAACGTTATCAGAGATAATGCGTTGTACAAAAGCCGAAAATACACATCGTTCATTTTCAGACTTGCTAGACATGTCAATTTGTAAGTATAATTATTCAATTCATTCGACCACCAACAGAAAACCAATCGAAGTATTTTTTGGACGTATTGTCGGCACAAGCCCGGAACAATTAGACAAACATAGGTTAGAAAATATTGTAAAACTCGAAACAAAACAGGACAAGGACTTACGTTATCACAATCAAAATAGAACCAATCTGAAGTCTTTTAATACAGGCGACATTATATATGTAAAGAAAAATAAGCGTATTGGAAATAAATTGTGCTCTAGGTATAAAAAGGAAATAGTCAAAGAAAATAAAAACAGCACTGTTATTACGGAATCAGGATTAGTAGTTCACAAAAGTCTTATTAAAACTAATTAAAACCTCTTTACAGATTACTCATTGCATCATGCCACAGCGAGATACAAGTTCTAGACTATTCAAATTCAGAAGTTGTCACGTTCACCATGGGATCAGCTAAAATCCAAACAGGCTCTTATAAACTGATACATACGATTGACATAAATGAGTACCAGGACGCAGTCGATCGACTAAATAAGACAATAATAAAACAAGTTAATAAAACCAACGCCCTTCTCCCATTCCTTCAACATGAAATATCCCAAATACAAAACCATATAGATAGGTTAAAGCCTAATAGTATAAGTAAAAGATCTTTAAATTTCATTGGAACAACATGGAAGTGGATAGCGGGAAGTCCCGACCACGATGATTTTAAAATACTTAGTGATAAGACAAATAATATACTTAAAAATAATGAGAGACAAATGGTAATTA
The DNA here is from genome assembly GCA_920105625.2 of Clusia tigrina. NCBI lineage: Eukaryota > Metazoa > Arthropoda > Insecta > Diptera > Clusiidae > Clusia > Clusia tigrina. Next base: position 192,025,020 of record OV050032.1, read on the forward strand.
ACAGATTAATAATTGAAAAATTGAATAATGTTGTAAATGCTACAAATGAATTAATTATGAAAAATTTTGACAGCACAAATGTCCAAAGTACTATTAGTCTTAATATTAAAAATTATTTAGATATATTAAAACAAGAAGTAATTAATATAGATCATGCCATAAATTGGGCAAAAATTGGATTAATAAATTCATTTATGCTTTCAAATAATGAAGTGGAGTTATTCAGACAAATGTTACAAAAAGATAACATCAGTTTTTCAAATATAGAAGAATCTTTTCAAATCGCAGATGTTTCGATAGCATCAAATAAGACTATCATACTATATATTATAAGCATACCAACTACCAATAAAGAAACATGTGAAGAGATATTGTTAAAGCCTATTAAAAGAGGCAATGAAATTATAAAAATCTCTTATGAAAACTATATAATTTGTAAAGATAAAATTTACGCAATTAAAAATTCTTGCAAAACTTATAAAAACCTTAAAATATGTAATTATAAAGATATCGTAGATATAAGTAAAAGCTCCTGCATTCCACAAATATTACATAGCAAACCAGCATCCTGTACTAGAGTAAATAATCTACACATTGCTCCAATAGAAGATATCCAACCCGGAACTATTCTCCTCAATCAATTCAATGGCTCAATATTTGTAGATGACAACCAATTGAACCTAACAGGCTCCTATGTCATAAAATTTCGAAATGCAACAATCACTGCCAACAACCAAATTTATGAATTTAATGAAAGCTTTTCAATAGAACCCCTACCAGCTATTCTAAGATCTTCTGTTTTACCCGGTAAATATGAGGAAGGACTTACTATGGAACTCATCAAGGAACTTCATACGAATAACACAAGGGCAATAGAATTCTTAGAGACAAGAGGACGAATAAGCATAATAAGCGTGTCAATAATCGCATTAATTATTATCGTCGTAGTAATATTAGCAAAAATATTTGCCTCAAGGTTTGGAAGAAGAACTATAGAAATCCAACCAAAAATACAGCAAAACATAATCCAGCCAAAACTTCTCCCATGCACTTCAAGCGCGGACGCTTGAATTTAAGAGGGGAGGAGTTAACGATAATTAAGTTAACAATAATTATATTTTTTTCTTGGTCTTTATTAAGTCCAACTTCAATTCAAGCTAATCAACAAAAGCTAAATTGCTGACGCTGTGTCTGCAATACTTCCTGCACGAGCCAACCGCTGCACTGCTCCAACGCTGTCGCTAACCGCTGCACTGCTTCAACGCTGCCGCTATTTGAATTTAAGTTAAGTTATCAAAAAATTGTAAGTTAGTTCTTGTTTTGAATTCAATAAATAAAGTTTAACATCAGAGTTTCTCTCTGATGTTTATTTTTTAAAAAATCAAAAAATAATGAAATAAGTTAATTTACACTCACAATGTAACCACCGATCTTGCGTTTCAAAGACTGGATTCATATTTTCTATAATTTCACTTGACTGGATATACTCTACGGTTTGTTCCTCCAAAATGCACACCTAAACCATTTAAGACTATTTCAGAGCCTGCTGCTAACTTGAACAATATCTTTAATAATATCTACAGATGGAACACGGCGTGAAAAACCTCTAAGAATACACCGGAATACACCCATGGTGGTCTGAGTAAGTTGGTCTGTAGACGATAATCTAACCTAACCTATACCACGGAAGCCATATGCCCAGAGACGCTTTCCAAGATGACGCCTTGATGTATAACTCAGAACTCCTATAATGAGCTATAATGCAGTCCTCCGGCTATTTTCTGTTCCTGAGTGAAGTGAATTCCTGTGCCTGGCTTGGCCTGACCGCACTTAATCGGACTTAACCCAACTTAGCTGAACTTAAACTTTCCCCTATTGCTATTGCTCTTGCTCCGGCCATTCTTCGTCTAGTTGTTGTTGCTGCTGCTGCTGCTGCTGCTGGTTTGTTCTGTGTGGCTTTTTTGTTCTGGTTTTTGTTGTTCTCGTTTTCTTTTTTCTTCCTGCTGCTTCCGCAAACTTGTTTAAAATTCTTTCAGCTCATTGCAATTCAAATGCATTTCCCTTTTTCCGTTTCATTTGCGTTTTATGCATTTTCTGCTGCCTCGGCTGTTGCTGCAGCAACTTCCACTGCCGCCACTGCCGCCACTGCCGCCACTTCCTCAGCATTGATGTGGGTCGCATTAATGCCAGTTGACCGATTTGATGCTTAGCTATACTGGCTGACTGACTGACTGACTCGCTGCATGGCTCCTCCTCGGCTCCTGTGCTCCTGGACTGGCATGATCCTGGGTTGGCTTTCGTTGGTCGCGTATAGATGTGTGTGTGTGACTGTGTGTCTGTGTGTGTGTGTTTGTGCTGTGTGTGTGTGTGTGTGTGACTGTATTTGTGTGTGTGTGTGTGTGTTTAAGTTTGCGTTTGCATTTTTGCTTTTCTCTGTACTTGTATGCGTGTTGTAACATTGCTGTGCGTCTTCTTCCGGGACCCCGCCTCAGCTGGCTCCTTGCTACTTTACTGGCCACTCCACATCATCGCTCCTTTATGTCCGCATGTATTAGTGCCACTCGGTGGATTGCCATTTGCAATCGACCGTTAAACTTTCAACTTCTTCGTAATTCTTTTCCTCATTGGATAAATGCATTAGTTTTGATTTCTTTTTGTTGTCTATTTTATTCAGCATTTTTTTCCTTTTTTTGTGCTGACTTTTTTATTTCCATATAATTTCTTCTTCTCGATGGATTTATGCTGTTTCGTTGCATTTGATATTCAAATTAAAATACTTCGCAGTTATTCAGTCGCTTAATGGTCCTCTGGTTTTATGGGTTCGAAATTTTTATTATTCCTCGTTTGTTGTTTATCTTGACGCGCTTTTAATTTTGTTTGGTGATTGTTCTGCGGTCATAGGAAATCAGCGATTGCGGACTCTATCAAATGAAGGAGTACTTACCAAAGAAATTGCTTTCACATTTTTAGGACACTGGAGCAGAATTTTGGTAAGGGGTCGAGTAGATTTAAAACTGACGTGGAATAATGTTTTCTTTGTCTATTCAGTGATGAAACTATAAAAATGTTTATGTATATTAAATATATTATATACAAGTATGTAATAGGGATCCAAGTATGTAATAAGGATCCAAGTATGTAATAAGGATCTAAGTATGTAATAAGGATACTCAAAACCAGTATGGTAAATCATAATCCTCTGAAAGTTTTATTTCCTCCATTCCTTAAATTCGTTATTCACTATGGAGCTGCAGCAGCTTTAGAAAAGTGTTGGGAAGTAACTGCAATACTCCAAGACGACTTAATTGGGATTGAACTGAACGCAGCGACACTTCGAATACTTTGTCAAGTGGATATAAAAAATATCAAGCAGCAATGTAAACTCAAAAATTTGCCTGATATTTTCAATTACCACTTGGCAAAGTATTCGAAGTGTCTCTGCGTTCAGTTGAATCCCAATTAAGTCGTCTCGGAGCTTTGCAATTATTTCCCAACACTTTTCTAAACCAGCTCCATGGTAGGTTAGGTTAGGTTTTCGTGGCAGCCGGTCTACAAACCAACTCCCTCAGACCACCATGGCTCCATTGCGATACCACCGCGTAACATCGTACCCCTACTTTACTCGTCAAACCATTTTGAAGCCCTAATAAAGCGAAGGATTTGTTTGATCTTCATAGTAAAAAATTGCATTATCTAGGATCACTCCAACCGGAGTGATTTGTATAAACTGAGACATAAATTTTACCTCCATAACATAAATAAAGGAATAGGTGTTGACTATATAGACAGGAAGTGCTAAAAACCGAACGGGTTATCAGTGAGGATATCATCCTCCTGCTTATTGAAGGCTTCAAACTTTCAACCCACCCTCTGTATACTGTAAACCAGAAGAGAACAATACTTCCCAAGAAGAGCGATTTAGCCCAAAACTTCCGTGATATTATTTTACTCAGTACAATCAATAAAGTTATGGGGCACATTATTCCGGTATATACAGGATCCCCACTACATACATTCGTGGAAAAATATGCTGCTAGAAGAGCAGTGAAGAGGAAAATCTTGTCTAAGCCAGAACCTCATGACTATACTCAGTTCAATATTTTAAAACACATACCGGCTCAACACATAATCTGATTAATAACGGATTATATGATCCTAAAACGAACGCAATTTTGAGATTATTATCTCAGACCGTGATGAATGGAACACAGGAGGACCTTGGGTCGACCTAGAATGGTTCACAGACGGTTCAAAAACAAACACCGGAGTCAGTGCAGAGGTCTATGGACCAAACACCAAAATCAGAACCAATGGGCAGGTCAGGTTAGGTTTGGAAGGCGCTTTCACTCGGAGATATCTATGTCCATTGCGACTGCCTTCAACAAAGGACAGGAGGAGGCATACTCGTCCTTACCCTTAATTTCCATAAACATTGGAAGTACCATCCCTATTAAACCAATGGGGAGGTGGCCTAGCGTCTTCCAGGCTGAAATTCAAGCAATCTCAATCTGCGTCAGGACAAATCTGAAAAGGGGTATCAAGGGTCCGCACATAGCTATCTATTCAGATAGTCAAGCTGCATCACAGGCATTGGCTTCATATTCTTTAGAACCGAAACTGGTGGAAGAATGCTTCAACAAGCTACAAACTTTCGGTGCAACAAATATGGTTGCAATTTGCTGGGCACCGGGTCACTCGGGGATCGAAGGCAACGAAATTGTTGACGAGCTAGCTAGAGCCGGTTCTGCAGCAGAACTACAAAGGTTCAGAGCTAAACTGTGGTATCAACTGGGCGGTGGCTAAATTCAGGGTAGATAGCTGGGAACATAGTCTCAGAATGTCACACTGGGAAGGGTAGAGGGACTTCGCCAAGCCAAAAGACTGGTAAGGCCATTCACCTGCAGTAAAGAACTGCGCAATATGAGCAGACATAGATAGTAGGTTTTCTATCAGGTCATTACTACCTGCAATATCACCCGACTAAAGTCCACATTCTGGATGACACGGAGTGCCGGCTCTGTCTAGAAGAAGAGGAAACCACAGAACACATTATATGCAACTGCATTGCGTTGGCAAGAGCCAGAATGAATATATTCAACCGCGACCAGTTGCCTCTCGAAGACATAAAGAATGCTCCTGTTATGAACATTCTCAAATTCATCCATAAAGCGGAAAAGATAATGAAGGAACATGACTTTCAGCTACTTAGTTTCTTTAGAGAAGGAACATCTAAGTAGAGAAGGACCTGACGACTTTAATTGTGACGCTTTGACTTCACCAAACGGACGAAATGCCGGTACTAAACCTATAGGGCATGGTAGATCGGACAGTTTTAATCACATGGATCAGTAATGACAAATGTGGTATGATACAAAAGATCCCAGTGTAGTATGACACAAAAGATCCCAATGTAGTATGACACAAAAGATCTTTTAGGTCGCAGTGTCGGCCACGTGGCAAACTACTAAAATTAAATTATTATTAAACGGGTGGAATCACGCGATACTTAGGAACAAACGCCTTCTTCCTGGATCATCGCTTCAACAGCACAAATTACAAACTGATCAACAACCGCAGCATTATGGTGGAGCATTCTGGAGAATGGCGCTACTATACTGCTCTATAACACAATCATCCACTTTGAAATGGTGTTCAATACTCTCCATCATCCAGAAATTTGACTATCATATCAATCCAGGTATATCATTAAAACTAAAGGAGTTTACTGAAGGACTATCGACAATACATAAAGCTGAGTACTGCAGTTTAAAGTATAAAGTAAGCAAATTAACATCTTCATCAGTCAATGATACTCCTATTATTCAGCATCGTTGTCGTTTGAATAACACGAGAATTTTCACATCAAAGGGAACAAGGCTACCAAGCTCGGGATGGACATTGCAGGTTTGAGTTCTACTGTTCCTTTTGATGGAACAATTCTCTATCTTGTTGTGTTATTCAACCGAAAACGATGCTGAATAATAGGAGTATCATTGATTACATAAATACCTCTTTTCCTATTTTAATGGTGTCGTGTCAGTGATGCGATTAAAGACGTCACCACTTCGACGCCAAAGCTGTCCTTCCACACTATTCCACCCACTTGAAGATCACCACATACTAAGCTTCGTATTCGCACCTCTTTTGTAGAATCCTTTTCGTAGAATGCACGCTGTAAACAGCGAGTTATAAACAGCGAGTCGTAAACAGCTAGTTATAAACAGCGAGTCGTAAACAGCGAGTCGCAAACAGCGAGGCATAAACAGGTATCATTGCCAACTATTCTATCTTGATTTGCTTTAATCTGAATGACCTCGAATGACAGGTTCACATGCAAAAGATAGGGTCGGGCCCAACAAGGGAGCTGGTTATTCTTAAGCTTGAATGACCTCGAATGACAGGTTCACATGCAAAAGATAGGGTCGGGCCCAACAAGGGAGCTGGTTATTCTTAAGCTTGAATGACCTCGAATGACAGGTTCACATGCAAAAGATAGAGTCGGGCCTAACAAGGGAGCTGGTTATTCTCAAGCTTGAATGACCTCGAATGAAAGGTTCACATGCAAAAGATAGGGTCGGGCCCAACAAGGGAGCTGGTTATTCTTAAGCTTGAATGACCTCGAATGAAAGGCTCACATGCAAAAGATAGAGTCGGGCCTAACAAGGGAGCTGCTTATTATTAAGCTTGAATGACCTCGAATGAAAGGTTCACATGCAAAAGATAGGGTCGGGCCTAACAAGGGAGCTGGTTATTCTCAAGATTGAATGACCTCGAATGAAAGGTTCACATGCAAAAGATAGGGTCGGGCCTAACAAGGGAGCTGGTTATTCTCAAGCTTGAATGACCTCGAATGAAAGGTTCACATGCAAAAGATAGGGTCGGGCCTAACAAGGGAGCTGGTTATTCTCAAGCTTGAATGACCTCGAATGAAAGGTTCACATGCAAAAGATAGGGTCGGTCGCTCAGCAAGTTCCTTTGTCACTTGAAATGGCTCCATTAAGTGAAACCTTATTTGAATAAGCTTCATAATTGAGTTACCTCTCTAGTAATTAGGGTCCCTACTCTTACATTTGGGGCGCTTCTCTTAGAGTAGAGTATCTTCCCTTACAGTAGAGTGCCTTCTCTTACATTTGGGGCCCTTCCCTTACAGTAGAGTCTCTTTGCTTACAGTCTCTTCTCTTATATTTGGATTCTTCCTCTAATATTTTTGGATGCCTTCTCCTATATTTGGGTTCCTGCCCTTTAATTTGGGTTCTTTGCAAAGAATGGATAATATACTCCCTGACCAAACCATCACTACTTTCACTACCGATTATTTCTGTGTTTCTAAAAATTTCAAAGAATTTTACTGGATGGAAGTGTGTGGAACTGAGCCACGCAGTTAGTAGGCAACTAAGAGCTTCCCATGAATTTTGTATCTGACTGGATCCGTTTCATTCTTTGGCAGTGTGAAGCATTCAAATCACTGCTGAACTACTGCCGATTAATAAGAATGCCGAGAGCTGATTCTGACAATTCTTCCAAGTGCTTAGTAACTTCGGTCCGCATGATGAATCCAGAGTCCCATACTTACACCTCTGAAAGCAGAGTGAGCTATGAAAAGTGTTTCCGCTGATGCGCTACTCGCGAAGTCTGCACTTCATATAATTGCTGGAATATAACGCCGTTTATACCCCATTAAATACACCCATCAATCTTCTGTTGCACACACACACACAAACATGTGCTGCACATATTTACATCCATAATTCACATTACGAAGTTAGTGGGTAAGTGCCTAAGAGCGCCACCACATGCTCCATTAAGGAATATTCGCTTCCCACTACATAAACGCCCTGTAATTAATGGCGGGCAGAAGCACGGATGAAGATCCTACTTTGTGCCTGCTTTGAGAGCTGATTAGCCACAATTAGTGTTGCTTGTGGTTGTTGTTGGTGCTGTTGTTGTTGGTGCTGCTGCTGTTGTTGCTGCCGCTGTTCTTGTAGTTGCTGCTGCCGCTGTTGTTATTGTTGCTGTTGCTGTTGTTGCTGTTGTCAATTAACAATTTAATTATTGCTAATCCGGTTTATGTGCGCACTCGTCGATAATTGCATTTAACTGCATTGCCAGCAAATAGCGGCGCCGCAGCCGTGCCCACCGCGTCCGTCGTAACCGAAACACATGTTGCAGCAATCCCATCCATTCGCAGAGCGAGAGGGACAGAGCTGTGGCTAATGACAAGCGGCAACCTACATGCTCCTTCCTACTCGTATATCAAAGCCTTCAATTAATCAATTATTTCCTAACATCGTTCAATTAAATATGAAATTCCTGCGAATTGATTTTCAAACAGATTCTGTGTGCAATCATTTCGGTTCAATGGGTTTCTTTTATACGTGCGAGTGTGTGTAGATAAGGGACTATTCCAGGTTACAAGGAACATCAATTATGTTTTTACGATGTGCTTCAGTCACAACGTCAGTCAGTCATTCCTAGTTAAACACACTCTTGTTATATGGACCTCCTCATGGAAGAACCGTCGAGCGGTGGTGTCTTCCGTTGAGTTTCCAAGACTTTGCTTTGACATAATCCACAGTCCGACAACTTGATCTTTCTATATTTTCCTATTTCTATACTCAGGGGTTCAGGTTTCATGCAAGAGGCCTCAGGTAACAGTTTGCTTTATTATAGTATGTATTATAATGGATTCTCTCTCTCTTTCTCTCTTTCTCTCTCTCCCTCTCTCTTTCTCTCTCTCTTTCTCCCTCTCTCTCTATCTCCCTATTTATCTCTCTTTATCTGTCTCTCTCTCTTTATCTGTCTCTCTCTCTCTCTCTCTCTCTCTCAAAATCAGCCAGTTTTTCAAAATATTAGAATGAGTCCTTAACTCCCTTATCCCATGTTGTGGAGACTCTTACCCATCCTCTGAATTAGCACAGCACTGGATATTGATAGAATACGAGGGGTACTATTTTTAATTAGGGAAGGAACTGGCAACACTAATGTCAATAGCTAAAATCTGGCAACACCATAATAAAGTTTGACATTTTTTAGCATAAACGTACTCACAACGTGTTGATGTACAAGTGCTATTTGTTTTGTTTACAGTTAGTTAAGAAAATCAATTTGGCCAAAAAATGGAAATTTCAAGAGAAGGTTTTCGTTGGATTATTTTTCACAACTTTCGACGTGGATTATCTCAACAAGAATGTGTCGATGAACTCAGTTCTTCATATGGCGATAAAGCACCATCAAAAACCACAATATATCGCTGGTATAGTGAATTCAAACGTGGTCGTAGTTCGGTCACCGACGAACAGTACAGTACCTCTTCAAGGGTTTGAGAGCTTGAGTACTAGCAACTAAGGCCTCCAACTCAAAGAGAAAATCGTTTCGTGACCACGCCTAGATCGGTCCCAAAACATCTTAATTACCAAATCCGTTACCAAAAATTTCAGAGCATTGACCCTGATTACGTCATCAAAGTGGTAGAATATTCCAATTCCCACTAACAACAAAATTGTTCATACTTCGCTGTAAGTATATATCTGCGAAACGGTAAGAGATACACAAAAAATGAGTACAAATTTGGAAAAATCCTGCAATTCTCTATTTGAACAGAAATATCGAATATATTTGTCCACGTTTTCACTCATTTTTTAATTAAGTTTGAACCAAAATCTTTGTGTCTTTCATGCGGCATCAAAGAAGGCAATCTTAGGAGTATATAACGTAATGTAAGCGTTCTCGGGGATTTCAATACAAACTATAGTCACTGACCCCAAAATGCATAGAACTAGACATGAGCGATATTTCAATGCTAGTAACTCAATTAGGTTATTTCCTACCTTGACGCTTTTAGCTCTCTTACGGAAGTGTCTGGCGCGAAGGTCAAACAAATCCTGCGCTTTATTAGGGATTCGACGAGTGAATCGGAGGTACGTTGTTACGCGATGGTATCACAATGGACCCATGGTGATCTGAGTGAGCTGTTCCTGAGACCGGCTGCCACGTTAACCTAACCTACCTAACCTACCTTGTCGGAGCTGCTCGTTTTGGTCAACATCATCCTGCAGAGTCTTATCCATCTTGCAGGTATATCGAACTCAGACATTGTTTTGTATGGGCAAACCCCCATCGGGCTATCGAACGCAGCCTTATAATCAACAAAGAGATGGATAGGAGCCGATTTGATTTGTATTTTTTCATTTCCAGGATTTGGCGTCGTCTGAAAATCTGGTCTTTGGTGGATTTACCAGGTCGAAAGCCGCACTGGTAAGGTCCAATCAGTGTTTTTGTATGAGGCTTCCATCTTTCACACAATACGCTCGTCTCATTTCCATCCCATATAAACAGGACCTTATTTGCGATGGAAATGAGACGAGCGTATTGTGTGAAAGATGGAAGCCTCATACAAAAACACTGATTGGACCTTACCAGTGCGGAGACTGATACCTCGGTAGTTGGCGTAGATTGTTGGGTCACTTTTCTTCAGTAGAGGGCAAAGCACGATTTAATACTGAACTCGGTTTCAGAGAAGGCGACCCTATACCCTGTGATCTTTTCAACTTCATCAATGAGGAGATCCTACGAAAGGCCGGTGTGGATCGCAATGGCACCATTTTCTACAAAGGTGTCCAGCTCCTGGCGTACGCTGAATTGGAAAGAGAGATGTTACTGCTGCTTTCAATGCTATTGAAAAGGAATCGGCCAAAGTGGGCTTGACAGTAAACGAGGGCGAAACGAAGTACATACTCGTATATGCTGTCTGGAAACAGTGGAGTGCGGCCTTTAGGATCCCATGTTTCAGCGGGCAACTACAACTTTGAAGTAGTCAAGCAATTTACATGTCTTGGCTCTGCCGCTAACACTAATAATTATGTCAGTCTGGAGATAAAGCGAAGAATCATACAATGGGCTCAGTAAGAAATTGGGTTGCAGAGCCCTCTCTCGATCGACGAGCTGACACTCTAAAAGACGCTCATTCTACCTGTGCTTCTTTCTGGCGCTGAGGCTTGGATGGTATCGCAAACAGATGCAGTCAGTCTTGGGATATTCGAGAGGAAAGTTATTCGCAATATCTTTGTTCCTGTTCGAGCTGGCGACGACTATCGCTATTCGAATGAACCGCGCCGACATTGACATAGTTCAGCGTGTAAACATTCTGCGACTACGCTGGCTGGGTCATGTGCATCGTTTGGATGAAGATGCTCCGGCGAAAAAGGTATTCGAAGCGAGAGCCGAAGGTCGATGACCGTGGCTCCGGTGGATAGACCAAGCTGAGGAAGCCTGGTGTGACTAATCGGAGAAGGCGCTCGCGAAGCAGAGGCGCCTGGCAAGAGGTGCTCAAATCGGCCGTAACCCGACCACGGGTTGTAATGGCCACCTAAGAAGAAGAAGGAGACAGGGAATTGTTGGAGCATTCTTCTTAAAGTTCTGCCTTGATATCTTGTAACTTTCTCTTGAATCGAAAAATCTTCTTAAGAAGAACTCTATTAGGTCAGTGAAATCACCGGTACCACAATCAACCGAAAACTTCCCTTATATAACATCCAGTGATCCATTATTTCCATTAGGAACAGTGTTGAACACAAACAATATTTCTCTGATTCATTTTGCACAAACTCCTACTAACTTTTTACTTTGAGTGATCAAGAAACACCGAGTATGTAGTCATTTAATTGGAAGGTAGGTACAGATTAATTGTCGGGTTATATTTTGTGCAAATACCTTAGACCCGTTTAAAGTAACAGGCAACGAGCAAAACGAGCAGCCGACTACATTTAAAAGCAAACAAAACGTGTACTAAATTTAAATACAAACATTTGTTTAAAAATGCCAAAATGCCGATAGTGCCAGCGGCGTCTGTAGCAGAGAAATTCTACGCACTCTGACTGCAGCTGATATACTCGTATGACTACTTTAATATGTACTTAAATACATATTTACGAGTATAAATGTACTCGTATAGGATTTTGTTGATAGATTATTATTGGGAGTAAGTACTGACGTCTAAGGTCACCGACAATAATAGAATTCATCAAAATGCACACATATATTTAGAGAAATATTGCTCGATAGTACTATTGAACAAAATTCGTACCCGTGACAGTCCCAGTACTGAGTTACGAAGTAGTCTTGCAGTTACGAAGTAGTTTTTATGTAAAAGTGGGCAGGGGATCAAAGTAAGGCACACACTGATTCATAGATGGAATCAACAGGCACAAGAAAACCCACAATGAAGGCTAAAGTCCAATTAGAGTGAAGGAAATTGGTCAAAAAACGACCGTAGAACTCCAGTGGGGCGTGTGAGAAAAATTCCAAGAATTCTGAGCAAATGCCATTTATCACTAAATCGCACACTGTATTGGCATATTTTGATCATGCTGCGAAGTGGGTGTGGCATTTGACATACTATGCCCATTTTGGTCGCCGATTTTCCACCATTACAACAAATTTTCTAACGAGGAATCAATTTTTTATGCATGGATCTGCAATTCAACATAAACGAACATGGTGGGTGTGGCATGGGAATTAGTCAGCCCATATTTCTTCATTGTTTTATAATATTAAAGTTCGTTGGTAAATATTAAATTATATAATTTATTAATATTATATTATATGAGTTCATGCATATGGCTGCATTGTGGGCGTGGTTGAGGAGAAAGGATACCCATTTTTTAGAACACAGCAAAATAAACACAAAATGATGTCAGGGTATGCCAGCGATCATTCTGAGGTATCGTGAGTTCTCTTATACTGGATGTGGGCGTGTCCTTTGTACGATCTCATCCATTTTTGGTGCGATTCTTCGCACCAATATTTTTCCATAAATCTTATAAAGGTTTAAACTCATGCAATAGTAGGCGTGGTGCACGCCGCCCACACTTGCCATTGAGTCTATTAGAAGTCAATTTGATGTTCCCGAAGCTTTATATTCAATAATGTAATGTAATGTACTGTTAAGGGTTGGGCCATCGCGCGAAGCAGAAGCGCCTGGCAAGAGGTGCTCAAATCGGCCGTAATACGACCACGGGTTGTAATGGCCACATAAGAAAAAGAAGATATGGGTACTCCAGTGTATATATCAGTATTCATGGAACCACACAAAAGAGAAGTAAATATAAGGGGGATAAGACTTTGGAGTGGTGAATTAATTTTGCCAATACAGATTTTTGTTCACTATTCTGACCCTATTGTGAATAATAAACACAAATTTAATTTTTGTTTTTAATTTTAATATTTTTAATAAAATTTTATTTTTTTATTTATTTATTGCAACATACTGAAAAAAATTTGATTTCATAAATTCATGGAAAATGTTTGATAATTGTTCTTAAACTATAAATTGCGGCGAACAAAATGTTAAATATATTATTATTTTCAACTGAATTGACGACTACTGACTTACTCACATAAATACATACATATATGTATTATATTTAATTTTTAATAAATAATTCAATAAAATCGCTGTGTCCGATGACTTTTCTGGATGATCACTGTACATAAATTAATTCACTCATGCATATTTCCATACTTAATAAGTCCACCTCGATTAATATTCTAATAAATAAAATAAAATTAAATTAAATATTTCAGCATTTTTATAGCACAAATAAACAAACAAAAATAGAAAACACAATAAAAATTAGTGAGCTAAAAAGGTAGCGCAGAATAAAAATAGAAGCAAAACAAAACTCCAATAAAAAAATGATATGAAAAGTAAACAAAAGTCTTGAAACGATCGTGGCAAATTCACGCTGCGAATGTAAAGAAACCGAGCGCAATAGAAGCAAACACAGCCAAAAACAACAACACCAAGCAGCATTCCACTGGAAAACACAAAAGCAAACCACATCAAAGTGATTAGTACCCAGTTGGAAACAGATCGGTGAATCATCGAGACGGCGTTAAGAAGGCTTTGTTGCAGTCGAAGTTTCCAACTGGGCACAATAAACACCACCGCTGCCACATAGAGAACTATTTTATGTGTGTGTGTGTGTGTGGTGTGTCAGAATTACAACAAACACATTGAGCATAATACCAAAGAACATACATATCTTTGATAATACTGCAATTGGCCGTGAATTGAATCTTAATGGAATTGTTACTTCGTATGAAAAGTTGACCACTCGAACACCAACTCACATTAGACTTTCACTTGGTAATTATTTTGATATTACAAAGAAATTCATCCTTAAATACATATATAATATTATATTTCCTAATTGTTCATTCCAACAACAATTTAAAGAGCAGTTGGATTCGATGGACTGGGGCGGTGCACAATGATGCCAAACTGGAGTCAATGACCATGTTCACATTAGCCTCAGAGAACCGAGTCATTTTGACATGAGTCCGCACTCTCATGTTCATACTGACATGTTGTCTGAACACCGCCGCATCAATTTGACGTTTGCAAGTTGTGAAAATATTTTGGATTCAAGCACTTCTTCTAAGCATGCACCACTTTTTTTATTCTAAAATAGCAATTTTCTCGTCATGTACTGGCTTTTATTTTAGTTTTTACTTCGTCTGCACTTACTTCTGGTCTGACTGGCCTCAACTGCGAAGCAATGTTCTCCAAAACCTTACTTTTTTTCCTACAGTCCTTGTATTCTGCGGAATTCCTATTATAAAACAATGTATTTTGCTCATAAAGCGACATGAGCTCCATTGTTTATGTTCGGTTCCAATTCATTATTTAAAAATAAATTAAATTTTTGAGTGTGATATAAATATTACAGTGATATAAATATTACACCAGTAAATGTCAAATCAGTAAATTTCACATCAGCAAATGTCAAAACAAAAAATCTCGCCTCATGTAACTTTTCTCCTCCCCACATCCCTCCTTGCCGATAGACGTCAAAATGAGTGAACATGGCCAATCTATGCTGTCAAATCGTTTTCCTTATTATCAAAATTGGATACCCTATATTCTGACAACGAGAAAAAGGGTGTAATAAGTGAATTCGAACTAACAACGTGTGGATGCCCCTTTAGAGGCATATAAAACTTTTATCAGCCAACGATTTGTTCATCACAGAAAAGTCAAAATAAAACCAGAACTACATGAAGATCTAAAAAATTAGAATTCAGGAAGAGGACATATGTATATATATAATAAAGTATTAAATAACATCCGGCCGCTAATCGACAGCAATATTTTCAGGTGATTTTTGATACACTTATATCAAAATGTGTAAAATAATACTCACCATGTTAATTGGACCAAATAAATTTTGTGTTTCCAAATGATGCCACATATACTAACATTTCTCTAATTACTTTATTAGAGGGGATCATTTATTATAGTTATAATAAATGATCCCTGGACGCAGATCAAAGTGAAAACTTAGCAAGTGACTTTTACCTCATAGAGTCAGATTGAGAAAAATGACACTATAATAATTGATTTCAAAATTGAAAAAAGTCCCGTAATGTAATCGAAATTCTCAATCACACCAGGTCTATTAGCTTTAGGTAGTCATTGCTTTTATATACACATATTTTTTTAAGGAAACATTACCTTATTAGTCCAGGCTAGTGCATATATGTATACTTTTTGGCACTCAAAATACACATTACCTTATTAGTCCAGATGTGTATACTTTTTGGCACTCAACTGTTGCTTTCTAGTTGTTTACTTAGTTTCTAAGTAAAATTATTTTTGAATATTTTTTCACTGGCGTAAAAGATCCAGGTATTAAGAAATAACGGAAAAATGCTATATATCCAAATCACTTATTTATTTAATAAAATTATTATTGTAATATTGTTATTAATAATTTTATTTCTAATTA
The DNA here is from genome assembly GCA_920105625.2 of Clusia tigrina. NCBI lineage: Eukaryota > Metazoa > Arthropoda > Insecta > Diptera > Clusiidae > Clusia > Clusia tigrina. The sequence goes on from OV050032.1 coordinate 192,040,808, forward strand.
TAAAGAAATAAAAATAAATAAATAGACAAAATTATTTAATACACTTTTGGTTTCCTACATATATTTGACCAACATTTGTCTAATACTTTTGACGTAATGTCTTCTGTTACATGCTTTGATGCATCTAATGTACCTTTTAAAATATATATGTATAAGAAGAATCAGGGTTTGTTTATAAGATATTTTTAGCAAGAAAGTTTAAAATATTAGGAATACATCAAGGTAATAGTTGCGACATTTATCGGCATCAAGTTTTTCCTGTGGCCTTCTACAGTATTAATTTAACCACTGAACGAACAATATATGTATATAGAGAGCTCAAAACGCGAAAATAGTGGTTTAATGAAATCACTGGTAATTGTTTTTATATGGGAGCTACGCTTATGGAACACGCTGTGCATTGGGATTCTAGCACTAAGCAATTTATTAAACCACTATTATCGCTGTTTGAGCTCTCTATATATATTATTTCCTCAGTGATTTAACCTAATTTGCTGCAAAATATCATTTGTTATATGTTTGTGCACTAAAACAACCTAGGGAATGCCTACTAGCATTCCTACTGGGTTATTCATAAAACCACTTTTGGCCTTCCTTTGGACTTGCCCAATCAACTCTTCAGAATATATGAGTAAACAAGCATGCACGCCTCTCACATTCTTGCTCTTCGCTCTTTCTGCAATTCAGTTTTTTTCTGTTTGTTTTCTTCATAGGCATGTGGATGTGTGTTGGTGAGCTACACTGTTATTGTGCGGCTCATATACTTTTGTTTGCGTCCATATCTGACCACTACTGGAAATGCTGCACCCCTGTTCGATTAAATTTATAACTTAATTTATTTGAAAACTTTAAGAGCTCTGTCATAATTTCAGTTTAGAAGAGAATTCGAAAAATGTGGTAACATAAACAGTTTTTGATGATCGTGAGCATATAAGAGACTGAAACTGAGACACATCATTCATATTATATACTCACAATTCTTATCAATCTGTTCTAATATTATAGATCAATTATTATTTATATGTAGATTAGATTCGCAATCACTAGTTTTTTAAAAATGCAGAGAAATTTGAACAGAGTATCCGTTTCTGCGCATCAGTGAAATTACCAATTTGTTGATTTGTTGTACGAGATATAGCTAAGCTTTCTCTTTCAAATCTTAATTAATTCATAACTTGTTGTGATATATAGTTGAAGCCTCAAAGAGTCCAAACAGGCAAAATAGTAGTGTCAATAAAATAGACAAAATACCAAAAATTTTAGTGTCTGATAATATGAGTTTTTACATGAGTAAATTGAATTTAGATATAGAAATATATGTACATATGTATGTATGCACACCGATCATGGTCACTTAAAACTACTTCACATTTCATGTGTCAAAAGAAGATTATTTTGAATGTGCGCATGTGTTCTTTGCCAGTGCTAATCTATAAATAAAAAAGCGAATTTCTCAAATACAGCTAATATTATGTAATTACTTCCGATTCTTGCCTTAGCTTATAATATTATTATTAAATAATACTTCCGATTTTATAGAATTTTATAGTTAATTTCAATAATTTTTTAAATTTTTTGCTAGCATAACCACATTGTACCCAATACAGTGTGCACTTGTCAGCAAATTCGAATACTGAAAGACTTTCATATTAAACATTTCTCTTTATATAAAAAGCAAATTTCTTGTAATCACCCAATATATTTTTGATACGTATGTACATACATATATGTAAGTATGTATATTTGTTTCTGTGCATGATCAAATGGAAACTTTCTTGGTTTCATTATACAACATTCGAAATGCATACACGAGAACGCAATGAGAATCGTGTGCGAGATCTCACAAATATGATCACACATTCACACTCGTAACATTGTATATCTCTCTTGGACCATCAATTTAATGGCAAAATTTGCAACTCCCTCTTTTTACAGAGCTCTCATTTTTCGCTTTAGATAGAAAATCGACATTTCTACTCATCGCAGTCGATTCACAACGACTTCAACATTCAATTAGCTAAAATATTTCAATGTTGCACAAAATATAATATATTCGATATATACATACATACATACATATGTACATCAATACATTCCGAAGACTTATTATTTTCTTGCTACATTTATGCGAGCGATGAATTCTATTCACAAAATGTTAATTTTCTTTTATTTGAATTCAATGGCATTAATATGAGATAAAATAAATCGAAATGAAAATTTGAGTTTGATTCACAAACTTTGTTAAAATTTAACTACAAATTTGAACAGATTTGTGGTAATGAATATTTTTTGTTTTTTTTTATTAAATCACTAAATTTAACATTTTCAGCTAAAGTATGATAACATTAATTATATATTATTATACATTTTTTGTTTTTTTTTCAAATCACTAAATTGAACATTTTCCGCTAAAGTATGATAACATTTATTTCAAATATGTAATATATGAAAATATACATATGATAATAATATATAGTTGTAAGCCCTGGCTGCTAGTATTCGTTTCCGAATTAGTTTTAGTGCTCCACAATAATTCTAATTAAATAAATAATTGAAATATTATCATTATAATTAATGCCTCACACAATCCTAAAAATTGAAGAAGAAGAACAAATATATTAACAAATAAATCCTCTTTTAATGGTTTTTAGGTGCTTGTACCAAGGACAATATACTAGATTTGACTGTATATTGTCCTTCCTTGTACATCCAGAAGTGCAGTATGTAAATGGGAGTTTAGGATATGAGGAATTGTGCCATTTAAATTGAATCTCGTTTCCAAATGTCAAATATTTAGCATGCTTAACAAGTCTAGTGTAGGGAATTGTGTTGTACTCCCATCTATTATGGGCAATCCAATGCACACCCTTTCCAGTCAAATTAAATTAGTGGCAATGCAAATGCAGCCATCTGTTGTATGTTTCTCTCTCATTAACGGCAGACTGTGCATAGAGTAGATTTATAAAAGAAAGAGAGCGTGGCTTGCAACTGTGTATTGTGATCATTATCAGTTTGTTGAGAGCTACACTAAAGTACTAGCGCCAACATTTCTTTCACAAATTTTGCAATTCTTATTAAATGTTATATTATTATCTTTTTGTATGAAACAACAGTTTATAAATATGTACATGCGTATAAAATACAAGTTTTCCATTATATTTAGCGCTTCAGTGTGTGAATTTGTTTATTTATAAAAATATGCATTAGTAGCACTGATACAGCTAATTTAAGCAAATTTATGAATCCGAAATTTTCTAGTCATAAAAGTAATGTGGGCGTGTTTTGCTCTCTCTCTCTCATGTGTTTTTCTTCGCTCTCTTATTATATGTAAGCATGTATGTAAATGTTTGTATACCAATACCAAATGCAATTAATGACGCCGGCACCACAGTGTAGAGCCGATATTGCGCTAAATTGTACGAAGAATCCAGTGAGATCGTCGGCATGTGCAGTTTGCTGGGCGCCTATGCTTATCGTATATGAGCGACGATCGAATTTTATGCAACTATGAGCGACGAAGCCAACAACAACAACAACGAAGGTGAAGGCGAACGATCGTTTATGATTGCATGACACACACACATGCATATTTGTGGGAAAGGAACAATTCAACGAGTGCGTGAGAAAAAAGCGGTTATTTTCAAATGCAGCCGCGAGGTTTGCGCTGCTTTTCAAATTTTATTTAATTTTTAAATTTTTTTCCGTGTTTTAGTTTATTGTATGAAGTGTTTAAATAAATAATGAAGTATTTCAAATACATTTAACCAAGCTTCATAGAAAGTTCACTATTGTTGTGGGCCAGCATAATATATTGTACATACTCGTATAGTGTCGAGATCCCATACTAGTGAGGGACAAAAATAGAAGGGAGACTCATTCGGCAATGAAATTTTGCACAAATGTATTTTCCTATGAAATTAAAATGTGTGCAAAAATTTAGCAAAATGGGTCAATAATTACACCCACCTCTCATATAGTGGTAATTCTAGAAACCACAAAATGAAGCAACAGTGCTCAAATTTGAAGACCTTGAAGAGAGATTAAAAGAAAATATATGTGAAGAGGCGTGGCACCACCCACTTTTTAATAAATATCCGTATCTCCAAAACGGCTCCATTAAATTAAACGATACTTTGTAACGATCCTTGGTGCTAAATTTTAGCCAAATTGACCAATAACCCCTTGTCTATGCGTCATAGGACAAAAAATAACGGCCAGTGTCAGTTGCAACCACATGTTGCGATCAGGTACACATTAGCAGAAGCAAGACGGCATATCCCGTTAGTTTTCAGTACGTTTTTCGATTTGTGTCCAGTTGGAGTTGTTTCGTAAGGTTGAGTATCAGCAAACAAATTTATTGATAAAAGTTAATAAATTTTATTGTGAAAAAAGTAAAAGCAAACTAAATTTGCTGAAAAAAGTGAGTAATTTTTATTTATAAAATATACATAGTTCTAAGTAAATAAGTAAATAAATGTGCTATTTGTATTGTGAATTTTTGTAGGAAAATGGACAAATACAGCAAACAGAGAAATAAAGTTTTAAGACTTTTCCAAGAAATGGGTTCGGGCGATGAATCTGAATGCGACCCTTTCAGCGATGACGGAGAGTATGGGAGCGATCCAAATTATGAACCAGACGGAGAAAATTCCGACGAAATCCCATGCGAAGAAGAAAGGGCTACTTGCAGCAAAACTCAGGCTTCAGGTGTGCGCGAAAATCTGGAATTACGTGAGAGAGAATTTCTTTCGGATGATATTTCAGAAAATATAATGGAGTGTACTGATGGTGACTTTGATAATAGTTCAGAATCAGAAGAACATGAGGGCCTCGTCCGGAGATGGAATCTGAAGATGAGTGGTTTGAAAACTCCAGAGAAATACCTCAGTTTAATTTCAATTCAGCAAACTGTGGAGTGAAACTGGATGTTGGTCAGAATTGTACTCCGAGGAATATTTTTGAAGAGATGTTTACGTCGGACATAATAATAAAATTAGTAAGCTCAACGAATATACATATATGGGTCCAACCTATGCTTGAATAGTCGTCTACATACTCGAAACGCACGATTCGCTACTTTTAAGCCCACATGCAATGAAGAAATGTTTAAGTTCCTGGGTCTTTGCTTGCTTCAAGGACAAATCAAGGCACCTAAGATTCGAGATATGTTTTCAAGTGATCCACTTTATTATCATCCTATATTTCGAAGCACAATGACTGGTCGTAGATTTGAACAGCTTTTACGTTGTTTGAGTTGCTCCCCTGAAAGAGACAATCAAACAAAACTAAAAAAAATCAAGCCATTACTGGATCTTTTTATAAAAAGTTTTCAAAAAGCCTTCTATCCCGAGGAGCACCTATCTTTGGACGAATCTCTTCTACTATACCGTGGACGGCTACATTTCCGGCAATATATAAAAAATAAAAAGGCTAAATATGGAATAAAATTGTACGAGCTTATATCAAGCGATGGGTATGTTTTGAATATAGAAATATATCAAGGAGCAGCAGAAAAGGATCAAAAGTCAAAAGTTGGAGATATTGTTCATCGTTTAATGTCTCCATTCCTAAACAAAGGTCATCATCTAATTATGGACAACTTTTACAACAGCGTGGGTCTCTCCAAGACTCTGCTATCGTACAACACGCACATTACAGGCACATTACGAGCAAACCGTAAAGGAAATCCGAAGGATATTACGGGTACTAAACTTTCTAAAGGGGAATACATATGGCGGCGCCAAGGCCAGGTTTATGTATCTAAATGGCGTGATAAGCGTGAAGTACTTTGCATAACAACTGCCAACAACCCTGAACTGGTTGAAATTACCACAAAGTGGGGACTTAATGTTTTGAAGCCAAAGGAGATCATAACTTATAATAAATATATGTCAGGTATAGACAAAATGGACCAAATGGTATCTTACTATTCGTCGCCGCGAAAAACTATTCGCTGGTATAAAAAGCTTATATTTCACTTGTTGGATGTCGCAGTTTGGAACTCATACTATATTTTTAAAATTAAAGCTGGATCAAAATTATCATTCATTGATTTCCGAAACATATTGATCAAATCTTTGATACAATTGCCGGAATCCATTCAATCTGGAAGAGATTTTGTATCAGCGGGTCCAGTTCATGGAGGAAATAAGAGGTCATCAATAACATATACTGATTACACGGAAAGTCCACATTACATCGAAAAAATACCACAAGCAACTGATAACAGAAAGAGAAAGACAATTTATCTAAGGTGCGACCAATGTACAAAAGCGAAGATACGCAAGGAAACGTCATACCGCTGCAAAAATTGCCCAAATAAACCTGCCCTTTGCCCTGGAAAATGCTTTGAAGTTTACCATTCGTGTTAAGATAATAGTGTTACTTTTTTAAAGTTTATTTTTGAAAGTTTTTGATTTATCCGCGAAGTCGTTATGTCGAATGATCATGAAGACACCAATTTTACTATCTCTTTGTTGGCTTTTTAGCACCAATTCTGAATAAGTACGAAATTAACCCTCAAACGTATTTTAAATTTTCACGTATTTCTGGCCTTCAAGTTAAATTTTGAGCTTTGGTGTATTCAGAGACTTATGCTAGAATTTGATGACACATTTTTTTGTGGAACACTTTAACCCGCTATATACCGGTTTTATGGGTAGTTTTTGCCCTTTTTCTGAAAAGGGACAGAAAAGACCCATGAAACATGGATATAACGGGCTAAAATGTCCCACAAAAATGTTCCTCGTAGAATTTTACATAAATCTGCTAAACACATTCTATACCTAAATTGAAAGGGTCACATGGATTTCTATGCCGATTCACCATAATAATGTGCATAAGGGGGGTAACTTTAACCCCGAATTCAGACACCCTCAAAAAGATTAAGTTTGATGGCCTGGCATAAGTACAACATTTTTACACACCGTTTTCATATTGTGTTGACCTGGAGTATTGACTTCATATACAATATATTAACCAAGTTTCATGAATTGTGAACTTTCGTATTCTTCACCTTCTATCCCTACTCGTGACTCTTTAAATGAGGCACGAATGGTCGGGCAGACTCACTAACTCGTGGGCATTGTGCGACAAATTTCCTGAAACGATGAATGAAATCATTTTGAAGGGAATTAATGGGCTCCTTGGACAGGGCATTATTAGTACTAGCTCTCTATTATCAGTACTGGCTCTCAACTCCAGAAAGCTTAAATATGGGGATATATGATGAACTCGGTGGCACTGAAATCAAAGGTTGTGTTGTGAGTCAGAATCAAGCTACCTGCGTGTAGTTGAGTCTCAGCACCCACTCCTAACAGATATTACTATATCCTAACAAATATTTGGTGTAGTTACGCTTAAGTTATATACACGCACATGCTTTTAAGGTGCGTTGATTATTGTGTCAATTATTATTTCAATGTATTACAGTTCCGCTTTTCGGTTGACATTGGCCTATCGATATTCTTGTATTGAGTAGGTCAGTTGGCTTGACCGACTGACACCAATCCACCAATGCGTAACCGTAACACCCGACAAGTGTTTACTGTAGCAAATAAGACAAGCTGTAAATAAAGCCCTCTCTTAGATTGCAGAACGAAACAACACAGAGTTTCATCTTGGCGTCTTTCTTAGGAACCACCAGATCTTCGTCCACGCCCGCGTCTATTACCGGCAGCAAAAGGCCGTACGCTACTAGCGACGACACACGGACCACAACAGTTGCTCAGCACTGCCTGGCAGCCCTAAATGATATCAACACCATTTTCAGAATACGCCTTATATGGGTTCCGGGATATTGAAGGGAACTGTAGAGCCGTGATCTGTATATTTACTCTGTTGAAGCAACCATCCAAACGCGCAGCCTCAAGCACATGCACCGCCTTTCAGCACACCCACATCCAGATCTGATAGAAATTCCTGCATTAGAAACTTCGCAGTCAAGCAGACTGAAACGTTGCTCACCAACAGAACTAGTGAATAGATATTTATAAATCTAGCCTGATCTTTTGGTGAAATCATATAAAGTTAATGTAAATGTAGTCTTAGATATTGGCTTAAGATTACCTCGATTTCCAAATTGTTAAAATTATTACTTAGTGTCCATAGACAGGTGTTTTTTAAAGGGGGGGGGGAGGTAAATACTTACTGCGACTATAACTTTCCCTCTTACTCATATATTTACCTGCTGACTAGCCAGACAGACGTACCAATCTACCTCTGTAAGGTTGGAATACCAATTCCCAGCTGTAAAAGAATGTTGAGTGACAGCGTCGCGCCTGAGGCCAATAGGTTTCTACATAGCCTAAGTGTATCTTCTGATCGCATACATGTGCCCTAGACAGCCAAACTAGGTTTGTTTGAGATTTCTCTCGATATCTTGAGTATATTTACAATAAAGACTCTGGTACAACTGGTGGATCAGCCACTTGAACCCACCTGAAGCAACCTGAACTAACCAACGGTACAACTTAGTCGTCTGCAGAACAACCACGCGTTTCCTGAAGAGCCCCAGAGTATCGAATGTCCTCCAAATATTAGGAGGGAAAGATTTTCGATTTATGGTTGAACTATTAATGAAGCAGAATCCACGGAATTATCATATGGCCATCATATGGCAACCATAGGCATCAGCGAGAATCCGAACTGCGTTTCCTGTCTGGAACAGAACCAATCAACTTTTTCGCCTTGATCGCGTATCACTGTCGACTACTGTGTCGGCACAACACTGTGGGACAACACGCAGAAAGACTGGACCTACCCTCAAATGATTTTTGCCTAGGCTGTGGCTCCGAGGAGGAGGATGAGATGGCTTTCCACCTCTTATGCCACTGCCTATCCTTGAGCAGAAGAAGAATTCGCACATTTGGTGCCGCATTTTTTACAAACCTGACAGAGCTGTCATCCATTAATATTTGGGACATAGCAAGGTTCATCAAAGTATCAGGATGGTTTCCTGCAACATGACTGGGGAGTCGTGCCTTTCCTGGCGCTGTCCTTGCGCTGATTTTCACCATCTTTAAGTAAGAGAATTTTTAGTCAGTGCGTGAACGGCGCCACACCGTGGTGTCACAATGAGCCATTATGTGTGCTCAAGTGTGCTTTTGGCAAACTGGGCGGCCACTCCTACCTACCTACCTACCTTCCTGTCTGGAGGAAGAACAGAACCACAAAGCGCATATGGTATCACAATGAGCCATTATGTGTGCTCAAGTGTGCTTTTGGCAAACTGGGCGGCCACTCCTACCTACCTACCTACCTTCCTGTCTGGAGGAAGAACAGAACCACAAAGCGCATATTAGGGTCCAATGTACTAGGAATGGACAAGGTACATTCTTAAGCCTTGGACAAATCTAGAGACTTGCTTGCTCTGTCCAGAGAATATATCTCTAAGGTCGTGGAAGATGGTCATTGGCTATTCGGCTGGCTTGCTCTCAGGCTGGGAGTATTCTCTCATGAATACTGCAGAAGCTGTGGGGAGGAGGAGGAGACGAAACTCTGGAACATCACTTCTGTAGGTGCCTAGCATCATCATCTCTTTTGTAGGTGTCTAGCTAGAAGCAGAGCGGGCTCTTTGGGCAAATACTCTTGCAGCTCCCTGACGGAAGTGTCCGGCGCGTAGGTCAAACATATCCTGGGCTTTCTTAGGTCTTCGAAATGGTTTGACTAGTAAAGTAGAGGTGCAGAGTTACGCGGTGGTATCGCAATGGACCCAGAGTGGTCTGAGTGAGTTGGACTGTAGACTGACTGGCAGGACAACCTATTTAAAGATATTGTTAAAAGAAATAAAGCAGATTCGTTTTCTTTGGTTTCGTTCGATGATTTTCTTTATTTTGTTATTGAAGCTTGTTTTTGCTTCCATTGCTCTGAATTGGTTTTTTTTTTTGTATTGAATGGACACAAATTATAATAAATGAAAGAATTTTTGTTTGTTTAAGTTTTTAATAATTTTATTTATTTTTATTGTTCAAATTTTTGTGTGTTTTTATTGTTCAAATTTGTTTGTTTTTATATTGCGTAATTTTTGTTTGTTTTTCGGCTTTCAGGGACAAAATTCATAATTTAAATTTTTGTGTTTCTTTTTTGTTAGTTTTAATGTCCAATAATTTTATTTATTTTTGCCGTTATTATTAATAATTTTTTGTGTTTGTTTTTTGCTAAACAGAAATTAATGAAATGAACGATTTTTGTGTTTATTTTCGTTTCAAGTTTCAACAATTTTCTGCGTGTTTTTCGGCCCAAACTAATAAATGAAAGAATGACTTTGGTTTTTTTTTTGTTGGTTTTAATTTTCAATAATTTTTATTTCATATCCTCAGTTGGTTTTTTTTGTTGTTGTTGATTTTCTGTTTTTGTTTTATAATTTTTTTTGTTGTTTTTGGTTTGTTTTTATTCAACACTACTTACATTTAGTATTATTATCATTGTTAAACAAATAAATGGAGAAATAAAAAGTAGAAATTTGTTAAATATTTGTTTTGTAGATTTAATATAATTAGATTATATTTAATTGATGTTTCTGTTCTGTGTCTTCTTGTTTGTTTTCTTCTTCTTTTTTCCATACAAACACTCCAAAGAATGGATTTATGTACGATTTTGAGTGAGTGTGTACGAGTGTATGAATGTGTGTGTGTGTGTGTTGTTTTTGTTGTTGGTGTTTGTGTTTCTTTTTTCTATCCATAAAATTACTAATATTAATTTTATTATTATGCATTCGACAGATATGTAGTTAAATAGTTTGGTAGTATAAATTTAATATATAATTTTATTTTATGTTTTTTATGTTCAAAGATTGCAGTTCAATTACATAAATAGTGTGTTTTTGTTGTTGTTTTGTTTTACTACGAATAATTTTGGAATTTTGATTATTACAATAAATATTTTTGTTTTTTTTTATGCTCACAAATTTTGTTTTCATTTATGTTTCTGTTTCATCCTCTGTTCTTTTTGTTTTTGTTTTCTATCAAAGAAACTTTCAATTGTGAATTGTAATTTTATTATCTTAAGTAAAGCTAAATGAAAACTCTTATTAAATGTTTCAAAATGTTTGAAAGTTATTTTTTTAAATAGATATGCTGAAAATGTTTTATTAAATATTAGAAAGAGACATATACAGGGTGTGTGTGTGGGGTTTTTGTTTTCCTTTTGCATATACGATGATGGTACAAAGAGATTGGTCTTCCGTACAAGTCTCCGAGGCTTTCAAAGATATCATAATGAGTGTTTTATTTATGGGAATATCTCCAAAGTGTTGGGAGGAAAATAGAAGATGAACAAGTGAAGAAATTCGTATGCCACCAAAATCTGAGATTATGTTGAGTATTTTATTGTTGGGAATATCTCTAAAGTGTTGGGAGGAAAAAAGAAGATGAACAAATGAAGAAATTCCTACGCATCGAAAATTTGAGATCATCATGAGTAGTTTCCTTTTGGGAATATCTCCAAAGTGTTGGGAGGAAAAAAGAAGATGAACAAATGAAGAAATTCGTACGCATCGAAAATTTGAGATCATGATGAGTAGTTTCCTTTTGGGAATATCTCCAAAGTGTTGGGAGGAAAATAGAAGATGAACAATTAAAGAAATTCGTTTGCAATGAAAATCTGGGATCATGATGAGTATTTTCCTTTTGGGAATATCTTCAAAGTGTTGGAAGGAAAATAGAAGATGAACAAATGAAGAAATTCGTACGCATCGAAAATTTGAGATCATGATGAGTAGTTTCCTTTTGGGAATATCTCCAAAGTGTTGGGAGGAAAATAGAAGATGAACAAGTGAAGAAATTCGTACGCATCGAAAATTTGAGATCATGATGAGTAGTTTCCTTTTGGGAATATCTTCAAAGTATTGGGAGGAAAATAGAAGATGAACAATTAAAGAAATTCGTTTGCAATGAAAATCTGGGATCATGATGAGTATTTTCCTTTTGGGAATATCTTCAAAGTGTTGGAAGGAAAATAGAAGATGAACAAGTGAAGAAATTCGTACGCATCGAAAATTTGAGATCATGATGAGTAGTTTCCTTTTGGGAATATCTCCAAAGTGTTGGGAGGAAAATAGAAGATGAACAAGTGAAGAAATTCGTACGCATCGAAAATTTGAGATCATGATGAGTATTTTCCTTTTGGGAATATCTCCAAAGTGTTGGGAGGAAAATAGAAGATGAACAATTAAAGAAATTCGTTTGCAATGAAAATCTGGGATCATGATGAGTATTTTCCTTTTGGGAATATCTTCAAAGTGTTGGAAGGAAAATAGAAGATAACACACGAAGATGAGTCTGAATTGTCTGTAAGTCGGTTTAAGTCTGGAACCATCTACCATGTGAATTCCTCTTGGAGCTGTACGGACAAGGACAACTATACCGGATCACACAGAGAAGGTAGCTTGTTTTAAGTTGCTACCAATCCTAGTAATTTTTAGAGCTTTCACGCATTGTATAAACAGTCTATTAGGTGAGTCCACCTCGAGAGAGGTCTGCAATTTTCAATGCCGAAAGAAATATCGTAGAGATTTGTTCAAATTTTGAGATGATCCCCAAATTTTGGCGCGAAATCTTTGAAAATATTTCAGAATACCTGCGGGGAGTTCACTTTATAAGAAACACGAGCATATGAGTGGTAAAAGACACACAAAGATCACAGAGAAGTGGTTGAAGACTTACTTCTACCGGTCGATCTTCAACCGAATGAAGATAGCATCACTAATGAAGTGAATAGAAATGGGGAGGAAAAATTCAAAAATAGTCGAGCGGTAGGCGGAGGATTTGATGGGATTTGGGGATTTGAGATGTCACGAATCCATACGCAGAATTTTACTGGTATGTTTTGCTCTTGACTCGCGCCACGCTTTTAATTGAGAGCTGTGTAGTTCTCCAAGGGGAATACGTTCCGAAGGAGCCCATATGAGTGGTAAAAGAACACACAAAGACCACAGAGAAGTGGTTGAAGACTTACTCGTTCTGGTCGACATCATTGACTTTTGATAGCATCACTAATGAAGTGAATAGAAATGGGATTGGAAAATTAAAAGTAATCTTCAAAAATGTTTCATCGGTAGGGGCAGGATTTGCGTGGATGTCAGGAATCCATACTCAGAATTTTATTGGCATGTTGTGCTCTTGAAACGTGTCGCGTTTTTCGTTGAATGCTGTGGTGTTCTCCAAAGGGAATACGTTCCGAAGGGGCCAAAAATCACCAGCGAAAAAAATAAAACCTAAGCCTGTTCTAAATAGTGATGGTCGGTGTTCATATCAGCCGCAAGTAAATGGGCGTTAAAATTATATTGACACCGAAAGTTGACCTTGCTCTGAAGCTTCTTCTCTCTATTGGGAAAGCTGAGCGCCCATTGGGAAAGCTGAGCGCCCATTGGGAGAGCTGATCGCCCACCACCTCCGCTATATTAACGGGGGACTTTTGGGAACTTTGCTACAGATACTTGGCATATTCAAGTTGACCACAGAAGTTCGGAAATTTCGTGGACCACTTCAAAGTAGCCTACTTCAAAGTCGCCTACTTCAAAGTAGCCTACTTCAAAGTAGCCTACTTCAAAGTAGCCTACTTCAAAGTAGCCTACTTCAAAGTAGCCTACTTCAAAGTAGCCTACTTCAAAGTAGCCTACTTCAAAGTAGCCTACTTCAAAGTAGCCTACTTCAAAGTAGCCTACTTCAAAGGACCCTACTTAATAGTACCCTAGAAGGGTGGAAATTACTCCCAATGATCGAGCGAACCAATGGAACAGTTCAAGTGCCTATGAGACAGATGGTCTCCATTGCCTCCAAGTTGCATTAGGGCAGAGGTTAGCAGCAGTTCTACACTTATCGGTACAAAGCGGCCCGTTGTATGCCAGCTCCCCTCCTCCCCAAGGAATACACGACGAGTAGAACGTAGACGCGCACTTTTTGTACCATCCTCGCATTGATATTAAATTTAAATTATGTTTAAGTTAAACCAAGGAAGCACATTCTCATTTATTTATGTATGCTTTTTTTGTCTAATTGTTACATTTTCACTACCTTTGTTTTAATTTTTGTTAATACTAAAGTTAATTTATTTTTATTTGCTTTCCTTTGTTTGCTTTTTGTAAATTGTGGTATGAAATTACAAAATTTTTGCTACATTTTTAATTAAATTTTTTAATTAAAATTTTTAATTAATTATTTTAAGTGATGGAATGCACCTTCGCTGAGAGACAGTTGTGCACTACAAACACCACCGGCTTGGGGCAGCATTCCATATCGAGTTCCTGCAAAAAAGTGAAGAAAAAGTGAATGTAAACAATTTTGCAAGTGGCAGGACACAATTCATTTCAAAGCTCCGGCATACGGAACAGGATGCGAGATAGATTGGCATGTGTGCAGTAGAAATGGCAGAGGCCAGCGAGGGGACGGTAACGGAAGGGCGTATGTATTGCGACGTCTGTGTTGATTTTGAGTAGCAATGATGAGCAGAGGTATAAGCAGCCTGGCATTGTTCGACATGCCAGGATAAGGATATGAATCGCATAAGCGCTTGTCTTGTCATATGCAGCAGATTGTGAGGGATATACGGGAGTTAACATCATTTATTTGCTGGCACCGGGGAGACAGGAGTGCATTTGTTTGCTTTTACTTTTATTGCACTGCAAGGACACCAGTGTCAGGGAGGTGGAAATTGTACAATAGCCGCGCTGAGTTCCAAGGCGTAACAGAATTCAGAAAGATTACCAATCGTAATGCGCTCAGCTCACATAAAAGAGAAGCGGCAAAACGGAAATTATATTTCAGAAACATGATTCTACTTCTTTTCAGTCATGGAGTCGGACGAGGAGGAAGTTGACGAGTACATGGCTGAAGGCACACAATCATTTGTTTATGCTGACATTTTGAGAGCAAATGCCACCGAACGACAATAAAATAAATCACAACAAGAAGAAGGACAGGAAGTGCTCCAACCACAAAGTCAAAACGAGCAACATATTAGTTTCTGGTTGTTAGGTTTGCTCATAATGGAATTACTTTATATGGTGGAACAAGCACAGAGAGCGGCAAATTTGATCCTTGGTCTGTCAAAATCACAAAGCGCAGCAATTTCGCATGTGCCTGTGAGTGGTTTTTTTACAGTTACTCGAGGTTAACAGGACGGAGATCGGAAAATAAAACTTAGAGAAGTTGGAATCCCATAAGGAACCACGACCGGTAGTTTTAGTGACAATTAAACTAACGATTGAGTAATTGTGCCTTAACTGCTATGCAAGGTGGCTTCGTTATAGGAACATAAAACAAATCTGCAGTCTAAAAACGATATCTTAGCAGACTGGTCTGCATCTGGTATGGGCTCCCGGCCACAGGGATATTCCAGGGAATTGTACACTGGCCTGAGAGGGTTCTACCATACCGATTCAACCAGCTAGGTCACACCTTGGTATGCCTATTGCCACATGTAAGCTTTTAATGAACACAATATCCTTAGGCGCAGCGGGCAGGTGCTGGTCTGAAGGAACAGGATGCAAAATAGCCAGACTAACCTGGCCTGATATAAACGTCAAGCACTCAAAAGATGTATTATCTCTAAATAGACAAAGTATAGGTTCTGTTGTAAGTGTCCTAACGGCACTCTGGACTTTGGGTACTCATGGTAATGAGTGGACCCTGTGTACTCATTATCATGAGTACTCAGATTCCAGTGTGCCGTTAGGACACTTACGATCGAACCTATACTTTATCTATTTAGAGAGTATACATATTTTGACTTCTGCATCAGTTGCATAGACGAGGAGGAGCAAGAGTCCACTGAACACCTGTTATGTACGTGACCAGCGTTGTCCAAAAGGAGGCGCATTTTCCTGGGTGGAAACTTTCTCTTCTCTTTGGGAGATATTCCAAATAAGAATATAAGCTTCATCAACATCTTCATTAAAAGCTCCCAATGGCTAGACCTTTGAAAGGGATTGGGACTTTGTGTCTCATGCGGTATCACAAAGGGTCAATAATGTCCTAAAGGTGCCTTTCTGGCGATGGCTATACCCACCTACCTACCTAAACGCTTATATATTATAATGTATTTGTTCACGCCGTGAACCCCTATTCCCGATGGCTGCTACCCGGTGCGAGCGTGGCCATATTCTGCCTGTCAAACGTTCGAGCCGGTCGACAGCCATCTTTATTATCTACCACCGATCGGCCCTGTCAAGGGTTTGCATGCGATTTCTCGCGACTTGACTCGGCACTTGTATTGAAACCAGCGAGGGAGCCGCATCACCAGATTCAGAGTCTGCATCGTGGCCATCGATCGTGCAACCACGCGCACCGAGTGAAGAGGCTTCATAAGTGGATAAAGGGACAAGGATGGCCAAAATCAAACATAATTTCCTTAAGAAACGAAAAAACCAATAATTTTGCTGCAATTATAATAAAGAAGATAAGGTGAAGAACGCACCTACAATTCCAAGCATTATTAAATTCAACAGGAATTCAGTCATTAAACAGTATTATAACCGGATTTGGAGAAATACTGTCAATCCATAAAAACAAACCGTTAGTGAAAGGTCAAAAACAACTGCTCATAAGCAGCAGATAGAGAGTTATTCTTATACCACCAGTTTTAAAGGATGATAACCCTATTGAACTAATATAATTGGTTGTGGAGTGTGTAGGAATGAACTTGTTGCTCCAAGCTTAGGTAAAACGCAACTGAATTGTGAAACCGCATACACCGATTATTTAATAACATCCCACCCAAGTCAATTACCGGTGCACTGAGAGAGTTGGGTATCCCCGGGGCGCTTGTTGACCTCATCAATCAAATGCACAGGCTTGTGAATTCAAAAAGGGTGCCTCGGGGATGCGCGGACTTGTCAGCAGGGGTACTCCTCAAGGCGGCGTGCTGTCTCCTCTCCTCTTTAGGTGCTGACAATGAACAAATTGTTAAAGAGCTTAGAGGAGAGAAGAATCCACGCTGTTGCCTATGCGGACGATATTGCAATCTCGGTAAGAGATACGCTTTGCGAAGTCATGCAAAGCATATTAAATGAGCTGAATCTATGGTCAGAATCTTGTGGGCCAGTCGTAAATGCCAACCAAACAGAACTAGTGCTATAGATTACTATACTAGATTACCAGAGGTAAGTAAATGGAATCACATTGTCATTCAATGATAAAGCTCGCTACCTTGGACTGATTCTAGACAGGAAGCTCAATTGGAAATTAAATGTATAATATAGAGTAAGAAAGGCATTAATAGCACTCTATTCGTGCAGGAAAGCCGTATGATTAAAATGGGTACGGTCCCCCGAATAGTACATTGGCTGTACACAGCAGTGATAAGATGGCCCGCACTTAATAAAAGGTATGTTGGGAAAAGACTAGATCGTATTCAGAGAGCAGCTAGTTTAAGCGGAGCTCCCAAAACGACTCTCACAGCAGCATTGAACATTATGTTACACCTTTTGCCCATTGACTTTATGGTAAGCAACTTGCGGTCAAATCAGCTCTTAGACTCAGGGAACTCTCATCATAGACGCGAAACTGACCTTCAAGGAACACCTTAGGACAGTATGCGAAAAGGCTGCCCGCGTCAACGGTGCGCTCACAAAGATGATGCCAAACTTGGGAGGGCCCAGATCAAGTCGAAGGAAGCTACTATCGAGGGTAACTACCTCGATCATCCTATATGCGGCTCCAATTTGGGCAGAAGTCGCGCGTACAGAGAGTGTCTCAAAAGGAATCCGATCTGTACATAGGCTCAGCGCGCTAAGGGTTGCTAGCGCCTTTCGGACAGTTTCGGATGATGCCATTTGTGTGTTATCAAGTTAGCCACCAATCGACCTGCTTGCATATGAAATGCAGGATTTGTATAGGAGAGTGACAAGACCAACGGCTGCAGATAAGCTTGAAATAAGACAGAAAACCATGCAGCAATGGCAGCAAAGATGGGAGCAATCCAGCAAAGGTCGATGGACATTCCAACTGATACATAATATCAACGAATGGTACTCGCGCACACACGGCGAACTTAACTTCTATTTGACACAGATGCTTAGTGGCCACGGGTGCTTCAAGGAATACTTGCACAAATACAAATGCGATGTTGACCCGTTTTGTCCAAGTTGCCCGGGAGAGCAGGAAAACGCGCAGCATATACTGTTTCATTGCCCGCGATTTAACGAGAGCAGAAACTACTTGAGCGCTATCTTAGGAGAACAACCAGCAGTGGCTAATCTGGTAGCGCATATGAGTGAAACCGAGACTAAATGGGAGGCAGTTCGTTCTACAGTATCCATTATGATGATAACTCTGCGGAACACTGAACGCGCCCGAACAGCAGCACGCCTAAGCCAGCGCAGTGCTGAGGAAAACGTTAATAGGGATGTTTCAAGAAGTAGGACTGAAAATGGACAGACCTAAGACTGACGATTGAGCGGTAACGCTCGTAACGGCCTCTCGACGTATTACCTAACGGTGAGGTCCCGAGGGGATAATCCGTCCGGACATCGGGGTGATTTTAGTGGGTTAAGGCCCCACACTACAAGGGTTTTTGACTGCTTTACACCTCGTAAAAAAAAAAAAACTCAGGGAACTCTCCCTTTTAACTACAAGGAGCAGAGGTCATTCGACCGCAGTAGAACAATTTCCTATTATTTCCGATACTATATATTATTGTAATCCATTAGAGCGGAATTTAAGCAGTTCCTTTACCGCTATATTCCCCTCAAAGGAGGATTGGGATAATGGAATCATGAACAATACGAATGAAATTAGCATTTATACTGATGGTTCAAAACTTAATGATCGGGTGGGTGGAGGTGTAGATTCTGAAAAGGTGAGCGTCAGTTTATCCTTCCGCGTACCGGATGATTGTAGTGTACTCGTATGCATAGCAGAGGTAATAGCAATAATGGAGTATGGTGCACATAACGAATAGTCCTCTATCCACGAGAGATATATACATATATCTACACGGATAGACAAGCGTCCTTTATATCGTTGGAAGCAGTAATAAAATCGTCGAAAATTAGAGAATAAGGCCATAATGTAGTAAGTGAATTGTCTGAATACTTTAACATAAACCTAGTCTGGGTGCTGGGCAGGGATATTGAGGGCAATTGCAAGGCTGATGAGCTGGCTAGGGAGGGGACAATATTAACTAACCTTCCGGATGAAGTTCCATTATCAATGCCTTTAGCAACATGCAAATTACTGTCCAAGTGGCAAAATTTAGATGGGTGGCAAATATTAGATGGGGATAGTTATCATCCTGCCTAGCAAGTAGGCAAACCTGGCCGGAATGGAATCGCGGCCGTACAAAACTGCTGTTTTTTTTATTTAGGCAGGATATTAAATTTGTAATAAGGGTACTGACGGGTCACTGTTTGGTTGGTAGACATGCAAGTAAACTGGGGGTACCCCACTATGATTTTTGTAGGAGCTGTCAAGATGTCGAGGAAGGGAAAACAGTGGAACACCTCCTGTTTGGGTGCATTGCTCTATACAGAAAAAGGTTCTACACTCTTGGATTTGCATTTATTGACAGCATTGAGGAGATTTCCCGGATGAAGCTAACGATAGTGGCTACTTTTATTAAATCGACTGGATGGTTTAAGTAGGATCCGGAGGTGTAGGGGAAAAAAACTCTAGTGGCCACAATGGGCCTTGAACAGGCCTAAGTGAGTCTTAGGACAGCTATATAACCTAACCTAATGGGCAGGATATACTTCGGAGTATTGGGGTCTGTTAAGCCGACTATGTATTTCAATACAAACGCGAATGAGGCACGGTAATTATCTCACATGTGGATAGACGTAGGAGCTCAAAAAGAGATGACACAAATTAAAATTTTTGCCACCAGCGAAGCGAGAGGCTGATTTCCTTCGAGCTTGTGGCTGCAGAGAACACACAGCAGTGTAAGGACTGAAGGAATCTATTGTGTTTTGAATCGGAAGTTCAGTGAATTCTTTGTTCTATTGAATTTTTGTTGTAAACATAATAGAAAGAGCTTAAAGAGTGGATTGTTATACAGAATGGACATCATTAGAATATATGGTTGATTAGTTGCCTTGTTATTTGTGTGATAATCTGCATATGGGAGACTTTTGATGGATATAAAAAAGTAGGTTGGTAAGCAGGCATTTTCTAGGCATTTTGAAGCTTTTTGAGAACAAAGACTGATCGAATTTGTATAGTTACATCAAGTTATTAATGCATAAATGACATTCGCATTACCAAACATGCAAATAAATTGGAAAGCTAGGAAACCAGGAACACTAAGGAGGTCCTAGCCTACAGAAAGGCGTTCGTTGTTATAATTACATTGTCGGAAATACATTGAAACTTAGTAGGTCAGTTTAAGTCGCCACATAAACAGCATTGGAAACCTTTTTATTTCACATATTGATTGATTTGGACTTTATTAGGTGTGTTCTAGGAATTATTTGCGAAGCCAAGCCTAAAAGAATAAAGTGTTCAATAATACTTTCCGATTGAATTGTTGTGACTCAATCAAGTTAATCAATTTAGTTGATCACTCAATGAATCAATTCAATAAAATCAGTTAATCAATCAAGTGAATCAAACCAGTTGATCAATCAAGTCACATAAACAAGTCAAGCTAATCAATCAAGTTAATCAACCAACTGAATCAATTAAGTTTATCAATCAAGGTAATCAATCAGTCAAGTTATTCAATCAAGTTAATCAAGGTAATTAATCCAGCCAATCAATCACTTTAAACGAATCAATAAAGTCAATCAATAGAGTTAATCAATCAAGTCCATCAATCAAGATAATCAATCAAGTCAATAAAATCAGTTAATAAATTCAGTCCATCAAACAAGTTAATCAATCAATTGATTCAAACTAGTTAATGAAGGAAGTTAATCAATCAAGTTTATCAATTTAGTTGATCAATTAAGTTAATAAATCAAGTCAATCAAACCAGCTAATCAATCAAGTCACATAATCAAGTCAAGCTATTCGATCAAGTTTATCAACCAAATGAATCAATTAAGTTTATCAATTAAGTTATTCAATCAATCAAGTTATTCAATCAAGTTAATTAATCTAGCCAATCAATCACATTAAACGATCAGGTTAATTAATGACGTCAATCAATAAAGTTACTCAATCAAGGCCATCAATCCAGATATTCAATAAATTGATTCAATCAAGGCCATAAATTAAGATAATCAATCAATTGATTCAAATAAGTTAATAAATCAAGTCCATCAGTCAAGTTAATGAATCACATTAATCAATCAATTTAATCAATTAATTTAATCAATCAGTTTAATCAATCAAGTTAATCAACCACATTAATCAATTAAGTTTATCAATCAAGAAACTCAATTAAGTTAATCCATCAATTTAATCAATCAATGAAATCAATCAACTTTATCAACTAAGTTAATCAATATAATTATTAAATGAAATTAATCATCTAAGTTAATCAATCAAGTTAACCAATCAATCAGTCAAGTTAAACAATCAAATCATTCAATCACTTGACTCAATCAACTTAATAAAATCATTAGATCCCGTGAATCAATTAAAATTATCAATCAAGTTAATAATAAAATCATTCAATCAAGTTAATCAAAGAAGTTAATGAATCAATCAATGAAGTTAATGAATCAATCAATTAATCAAGTTATTTAATCAAACGAATCAATGAAGTTAATCAATCAAGTCCATCAATCAATATAATCAATCAATTGATTCAAACAAGTTAGTCAATCAAGTTAATCAATCAAGTTAATGAATCACATTAATCAATCAATTTAATCAATTAATTTAATCAATCAATTTAATCAATCAAGTTAATCAACCACATTAATCAATTAAGTTTATCAATCAAGATAATCAATCAAGTTAATCCATCAATTTAATCAATCAATTATAATCAATCAACTTCATCAACTAAGTTAATCAATCAAATTATTCAATGAAATTTAAAATTTCACCAATCAATCAGACAAGGTAATCAATAAAATCATTCAATCACGTTAATCAATGAAGTTAATGAATCAATCAATAAAGTTAAGGAATCAATCAATAAATCAAGTCATTTAATCAAATTAATCAATGAAGTTATTCAATCAAGTTAATCAATCGAGTTAATCAATCAAGTTAACGCATCACATTAATCAATCAAGTTAATGAATACAATTAAGCAATCAAGTTAAGCAATTATTTTAATCAATCAATTTAATCAATCAAAGTCACATAATCAAATTAATCAATCAAGTGAACCAATCACGTTAATGAATCAAGTTATTCAATCAAGTTAATCAACCACATTAATCAATTAAGTTTATCAATCAAGATAATCAATCAAGTAAATCCATCAATTTAGTCAATCAATGTAATCAATCAACTTAATCAGCTAAGTTAATCAATCAAATTATTCAATGAAATGAATCATTTAAGTTAACCAATCAATCAGACAAGGTAATCAATAAAATCATTCAATCACGTTCATCAATCAAGTTTAAGAATCAATCAATAAAGTTAATGAATCAATCAACCAATCAAGTTGTATAATCAAATTAATCAATGAAGTTATTCAATCAAGTTAATCAATCGAGTTAATCAATCAAGTTAACGCATCACATTAATCAATCAAGTTAATGAATAAAATTAAGCAATCAAGCTAAGCAATTATTTTAATCAATCAATTTAATCAATCAAAGTCACATAATCAAATTAATCAATCAAGTGAACCAATCACGTTAATGAATCAAGTTATTCAATCAAGTTAATCAACCACATTAATCAATTAAGTTTATCAATCAAGATAATCAATCAAGTTAAACCATCAATTTAGTCAATCAATGTAATCAATCAACTTCATCAGCTAAGTTAATCAATCAAATTATTCAATGAAATGAATCATTTAAGTTAACCAATCAATCAGACAAGGTAATCAATAAAATCATTCAATCACGTTCATCAATCAAGTTTAAGAATCAATCAATAAAGTTAATGAATCAATCAACCAATCAAGTTGTATAATCAAATTAATCAATGAAGTTATTCAATCAAGTTAATCAATCGAGTTAATCAATCAAGTTAACGCATCACATTAATCAATCAAGTTAATGAATAAAATTAAGCAATCAAGCTAAGCAATTATTTTAATCAATCAATTTAATCAATCAAAGTCACATAATCAAATTAATCAATCAAGTGAACCAATCACGTTAATGAATCAAGTTATTCAATCAAGTTAATCAACCACATTAATCAATTAAGTTTATCAATCAAGATAATCAATCAAGTTAAACCATCAATTTAGTCAATCAATGTAATCAATCAACTTAATCAGCTAAGTTAATCAATCAAATTATTCAATGAAATGAATCATTTAAGTTAACCAATCAATCAGACAAGGTAATCAATAAATTCATTCAATCACGTTCATCAATCAAGTTTAAGAATCAATCAATAAAGTTAATGAATCAATCAACCAATCAAGTTATTTAATCAAATTAATTAAAGAAGTTATTCAATCAAGTTAATCAATCGAGTTAATCAATCAAGTTAACGCATCACATTAATCAATCAAGTTAATGAATAAAATTAAGCAATCAAGCTAAGCAATTATTTTAATCAATCAATTTAATCAATCAAAGTCACATAATCAAATTAATCAATCAAGTGAACCAATCACGTTAATGAATCAAGTTATTCAATCAAGTTAATCAACCACATTAATCAATTAAGTTTATCAATCAAGATAATCAATCAAGTTAAACCATCAATTTAGTCAATCAATGTAATCAATCAACTTAATCAGCTGAGTTAATCAATCAAATTATTCAATGAAATGAATCATTTAAGTTAACCAATCAATCAGACAAGGTAATCAATAAAATCATTCAATCACGTTCATCAATCAAGTTTATGAATCAATCAATAAAGTTAAGGAATCAATCAATAAATCAAGTCATTTAATCAAATTAATCAATGAAGTTATTCAATCAAGTTAATCAATCGAGTTAATCAATCAAGTTAACGCATCACATTAATCAATCAAGTTAATGAATACAATTAAGCAATCAAGTTAAGCAATTATTTTAATCAATCAATTTAATCAATCAAAGTCACATAATCAAATTAATCAATCAAGTGAACCAATCACGTTAATGAATCAAGTTATTCAATCAAGTTAATCAACCACATTAATCAATTAAGTTTATCAATCAAGATAATCAATCAAGTAAATCCATCAATTTAGTCAATCAATGTAATCAATCAACTTAATCAGCTAAGTTAATCAATCAAATTATTCAATGAAATGAATCATTTAAGTTAACCAATCAATCAGACAAGGTAATCAATAAAATCATTCAATCACGTTCATCAATCAAGTTTAAGAATCAATCAATAAAGTTAATGAATCAATCAACCAATCAAGTTATTTAATCAAATTAATTAAAGAAGTTATTCAATCAAGTTAATCAATCGAGTTAATCAATCAAGTTAACGCATCACATTAATCAATCAAGTTAATGAATAAAATTAAGCAATCAAGCTAAGCAATTATTTTAATCAATCAATTTAATCAATCAAAGTCACATAATCAAATTAATCAATCAAGTGAACCAATCACGTTAATGAATCAAGTTATTCAATCAAGTTAATCAACCACATTAATCAATTAAGTTTATCAATCAAGATAATCAATCAAGTTAAACCATCAATTTAGTCAATCAATGTAATCAATCAACTTAATCAGCTGAGTTAATCAATCAAATTATTCAATGAAATGAATCATTTAAGTTAACCAATCAATCAGACAAGGTAATCAATAAAATCATTCAATCACGTTCATCAATCAAGTTTATGAATCAATCAATAAAGTTAAGGAATCAATCAATAAATCAAGTCATTTAATCAAATTAATCAATGAAGTTATTCAATCAAGTTAATCAATCGAGTTAATCAATCAAGTTAACGCATCACATTAATCAATCAAGTTAATGAATACAATTAAGCAATCAAGTTAAGCAATTATTTTAATCAATCAATTTAATCAATCAAAGTCACATAATCAAATTAATCAATCAAGTGAACCAATCACGTTAATGAATCAAGTTATTCAATCAAGTTAATCAACCACATTAATCAATTAAGTTTATCAATCAAGATAATCAATCAAGTAAATCCATCAATTTAGTCAATCAATGTAATCAATCAACTTAATCAGCTAAGTTAATCAATCAAATTATTCAATGAAATGAATCATTTAAGTTAACCAATCAATCAGACAAGGTAATCAATAAAATCATTCAATCACGTTCATCAATCAAGTTTAAGAATCAATCAATAAAGTTAATGAATCAATCAACCAATCAAGTTGTATAATCAAATTAATCAATGAAGTTATTCAATCAAGTTAATCAATCGAGTTAATCAATCAAGTTAACGCATCACATTAATCAATCAAGTTAATGAATAAAATTAAGCAATCAAGCTAAGCAATTATTTTAATCAATCAATTTAATCAATCAAAGTCACATAATCAAATTAATCAATCAAGTGAACCAATCACGTTAATGAATCAAGTTATTCAATCAAGTTAATCAACCACATTAATCAATTAAGTTTATCAATCAAGATAATCAATCAAGTTAAACCATCAATTTAGTCAATCAATGTAATCAATCAACTTAATCAGCTAAGTTAATCAATCAAATTATTCAATGAAATGAATCATTTAAGTTAACCAATCAATCAGACAAGGTAATCAATAAAATCATTCAATCACGTTCATCAATCAAGTTTAAGAATCAATAAATAAAGTTAATGAATCAATCAACCAATCAAGGTGTATAATCAAATTAATCAATGAAGTTAATGAATCAATCAATAAGTTAATCAGTCATTCAAATGGTGTTCATAGATATGATAAGATAATTATATGTATATGGCCTATGTACAATGACCATTGATCCAAATTTTCTTGATATAGTCCCGGTATTTCGTCACAAATCACTCCTTACTCGTAAGTAAGGAACGTTACAATTCGTGCTGTAGCAAAGTTAAATAAACTTGCTTGGAATGGTTTCAAGTGAAGGACCCAGTTTTTTGCTGCCTGCACTGCGGTCAGAACATGGTGACGAATCGCAAAAAATTACGCTATATTCTCCCCAGCCCGCTCCTCCCTCTGCCGTCGCCACTTGTCCCACCTGCGCACACTGTGGCCTGTGTCGTGTGTAAGTAAAACCCTTTCAAGGTCCCCATTGTCGAATGGGTGGTGTTCCATTTATTCACCACCCCAGCCCCGTGTTGCCGGCGCATACGTTATTCAACACCACCGGTTAGACGCGTCACGGCAATTAACCTTTTCCCCCACTCTGCGCCGGCACAATTTGTAATAAAATCCAGCGCTCAGGCATGCCTCCTCTTTTGCGTTTCGAAATTTGACTTTTAATTGAAATGTCATAACATAAAATTTTGCACTTGACACCCTTCAAAGTTGACATGCCAAAGTGTCGCTGAAGTGATAATCATTTTGTCGCTGGCGGGTTGTCAGTGCGAACATTTTCCACGCCACGCGGAAACGCAAATTAAAAAACGTTTTAAACAAGCGCTTTTCTTTGGCTTTGGCTGGCAAATACGAGTGTGTAAGTAGAGAAGTAAATTACGAGAAAGAAAAGGGGAAAAGTGCAGAATAAAAAATGAGGAACAGTAATTTAATTAAATTGTAGCGTAACAGGCGCTGCTTAGGTCGTGAACGTCGTCGCAGGCTTTGCGCCAGTGCCGGTTCCTTGCGCAATCAAATCTGCGAGGTGGCCGGAGGAAGGGGTCGTGTGTCGAACATCACCACTAATTGCAAAAAAGGAAGAAGACGGCAAGCAAAAGCAGCAAAAAGAGGTCAAAGTAAGTGACTTGGTGGGGTGAATGGGTAATGCCGGTGGCAGTGGTGTTTGGTGTATTGGTGGCCATAATGAAGGATAACAAGAATGAAGACATTTGAAAGCGAAGCAAAATCGATTATGACATTTCGAAACACATCTACACGCACCGGCACCGCCTCGGAAGTGTGGCTGAGCGCAGGTGCTGCAAAGGTTAAACTGTTTATTTTGAGGGAATGTCGAGTGACCAACATGACCGACGTTTGGTGCAATTTTCAATGGAGCCATTCACTCCCCTTACATTCCAATTCCAAGTGAGAACAACCGCAAAGCAAGTGCGTGCAATTCCCAACCGTACTTGTGCGGCATCATTAGAGCAGGGCAATGACCGGTCAATTAAATTCGTCACAAGACGGTCGAAATAACCGACAGGGGAACGTGTTTTAATGTGGAGGAGGTCGTTATGTGCTGGAGCGCTACAGATGCACTGAGCGAGTAGAGGGAACTTTGGATGAAATGTTGGATGCCGCCACGTATAATTAGATTGCACCTAAAGCAAATTCCAGGAATGTCCGAGTAAAGAAAAAATGATACTCCGGATCACAACTTATAATTCAGACCACTCTTAAAATAATCGCGATTCTGTCGATGGGGTTAAATGCTGCATTTCCTCGGCTCGACCATAGATATATATATATAATATAAGTAAAGTCATGTAAATGTCTTTTTTCATGCCATTCTGCCATGAATTGTCATGGAAAGCGGTTTCAATAGCTAAGGAGTTCGAAAGCTTTTACTCACATTAGAACAAAATCGCACATTCCAACAATTTCTGGCTGTGATTTATAAAATCGAGCACAGTTCCTGCGCCGAATCCTTCTAATGTACGAACACCTTCATACCGAAAAGAATACTTCAGTCAAAACTATGAACAAAACGTGGTGAAACGGGCCCACCAATTAAGGCAACAAACGTCTCATTTGTCTTTTGTAATGCGAAAGGAATTTGCATCCTGATACAAGAAACTTTTCAGCCCACTCTCGTAGATACGGTTTGCAACATAGCTGCAAAGGTTTAAGGAAGGCAATTGCAATGTGTTTATTTTAAGAGACTGGAAAATGTCCTTCTAGGCTAACAGGTTTTTCGCAGATGATCTCGACGGATTTTGGAAGACAATGGGTGGCTTACAAGGTCGCTATAGGAGTATTCCAGACGGTTTTTTCGGTCTATTAAATCAGATTGTCTCACTTAATTTATGCATAGTTTATATATTTTGAACTTTCTAATCTTGAAGTCATTTTTGGACTGGGTTACTCCAGGAAGTACATTAAGTCCTCTATTATTAGATTGGTTAGTCAAGTATATTAAGTTTTCGTTATTATATTCTGAATCAACATATATTAACACCGAGAGAGAGAGAGCCTAGTTCACACCTCTTACAATTGAATTCGAAGAAAATAGCGCCAGCGATCAATGGAAACTTTCGCCTCTCTGTTGGAAAGCGGGGGCGAAAGATGGTCATCTTCGTGGTCAAAATCATTATAGTCATTATCATTTTTTGCAGTAAACCTTTAAATTTCATTATCTCTAAGAATTCCCGCAACAATCACAACCCTCATCAAAATGAACATGATCGTCAAAGCGAATAGGTTTTTCCTCATTTTGCGAAAGACGATTCCACATAATTGGGCTGAGACGAGCCAACATCAGTTACGATACGAGGGGTACTATTTATATTTAGGGAACTGGCAACACTAATGTCAATAGCTAAAATCTGGCAACACCATAATAAAGTTTGAGATTTTTTGGCATATACGTACTTACAACGTGTTGATGTACAAGTGCTATTTTTGTTTACAATGAGTTAAGAAAATCAATTTGGCCAAAAAATGGAAATTTCAAGAGAAGGTTTTCGTTGGATTATTTTTCACAACTTTCGACGTGGATTCTCTCAACAAGAATGTGTCGATGAACTCAGTTCTGTGTATAGCGATAAAGCACCATCAAAAACCACAATATATCGCTGGCATAGTGAATTCAAACGTGGTCGGAGTTCGGTCGCCGACGAACTCCGTGAAGGTCGTCCAAAATCGGTTGTTGTGCCACAAAACATCGATGCAGTGCGTGAGCTGATAATGCAAGCTCGTCATCTGACATATCGTGAGATAGAGGACACCTTGGGCATTACTTCCACTTCCATACGTTCAATAGTGAACATGAACATGAACATTTGACTGTAAAAAAGATTTGTTCGCGTTGGATCCCACATAATTTGACAATCGCTCAAAAAAAGGCTTGTCGCCGACGAACTCCGTGAAGGTCGTCCAAAATCGGTTGTTGTGCCACAAAACATCGATGCAGTGCGTGAGCTGATAATGCAAGATCGTCATGTGACATATAGGACACCTTGGATAAGATAGAGGACACCTTGGGCATTACTTCCACTTCCATACATTCAATATTGCATGAATATTTGGCTGTAAAAACGATTTGTTCGCGTTGGATCCCACATAATTTGACAATCGCTCAAAAAAAGGTTCGTGGCAATTGGTGTAAGGAAATGATTAAAAAGTTCGACCGTGGTGCTTCAACAGACGTGTATAAAATCGTGACAGGTGACGAATCATGGATATATGCGTATGAGCCGGAAACAAAACAACAATCGACCGTTTGGGTATTCCAAGACGATCTAAATCCAACGAAAGTTGTTCGTGGAAGAAGCACAGCGAAGCAAATGGTCGCCTGTTTCTTCGACCGAATGGGTCATGTGGCCACTGTTCCGCTTGAGCAATGTAGGACGGTCAATTCTGAGTGGTACACGACCATTTGTTGCCGGAAGTCTTCGGAGAAATTAGTAAAACCAACCGCCAAAGACGAATCATTCTCCATCATGATAATGCGACCTCTCACTCATCTCGTCAAACAGGTGAATTTTTAAACAGTCAAAACATCGAATTGATGACTCATCCTCCTTACAGTCCTGATTTGGCACCCAATGATTTCTTCTTGTTCCCGAATATCAAAGGTAAACTGCGTGGTCAACGATTTACAAGCGCCGAAGAAGCAGTTGAAGCGTTCAAAAACCATGTTTTGGAGGCGTCTCAAGAGGAATGGAAAAACCGCTCTGACAAATGGTTGGAACGAATGCAAAAGTGTATTGATCATCAAGGGGAACATTTTGAAGAACAATAAAGCCATTTTCATTAAAAAATGTTGTTCCCGAAATATAAATAGTACCCCTCGTACCATTTCCAGTTAGCATAGTTTTAAAATTGTTAATTATGCTCTGAAAGAGGTTGAAACTGAGATGTTGATTCATCGCTGGCAAAAACTCTACATTCTCATGACAAAGCATCGGACATCGATTGTGAGCTGTGCAATTATCAATAAATAAAAGGATTTTGCGATGTTGCTGTTGCATTTTTTGGTTCAACATATCGAGCCATTCAGTAAACAGTTTCGGTGTCAGTGAGTTATGGGAAATGAGAGAGAGAGAGAGGGAGAGGGAGAGATAGAGGGAGAGATAGAGAGAGAGGGAGAGAGAGAGGGATAGAGGGAGAGAGGGAGAGAGAGGGAGAGAGAGAGAGAGAGTGGGAGAGAGAGACAGAATATTCTTATATCATAAACTTTTCGCGCGACTTTCCAATCATTACCGGTTTTATCTTCTCCGTACAATCTGTATTCACAGCAAATAACAAAGTATTCTATGTGTCTTTACGGTTTTTACTGCCCCAATCTTCGCCTTCGAAACACACATCTTATGATCGAGGAGGCAATTGAAAAACAACCCCGTTTCATCAGGGTTTAAAAGATTATCAGTGGACCCAAAGGTTTTTTTCCATATTCGGAGCAAACCCACTCGGAGCAAACCCACTCGGAGCAAACTTCATCGCTCACAACATCACTTTCACCACATACTAGTATTTTGCGAATGGTGATGTTGTGGCTTTCTTTAAAACGATCGAGCCATCCATCAGTTCCCTTTACAGTCTGATATGCCCCATCTCAGGACAAAATGTGTTAGTAAAGACCAGTACTAGGGCATTGCTTAGTCGGCATTGCTGAAAGCAACTTTTTGGTGTTTAATTTTACTGGACGAAGGTACTTTCGAGTCCTTTTCGAAATATATTGTATCTGATTGGAATTATAGCAATTATTTTAAGGGGGGTTTCCAAGTTATCGTCGCAGGAGTTATCGTGACTGTACTATTATATATACTGTTCTGTTACCTAGACTGTAAATCCATATATAATACAGATATGGACATGTATATATAAGACAGATATGTACGTCCATATATAATGCAGATAAGGACATCCATAAGTAATACAGATAAAGACATCCATAACTAATACAGATAACTACATACATATGTAATAAGATAAGGATATCCATAAGTAATACAGATAAAGATATCCATATAAAATACAGATAAGGATATCCATATGTAATACATTTGTATATATATTTAATACAGATAAGCACATCCATATATAATACAGATATGGTGTTGAACCTGTGTTCTACATACTATTTACAGCTGATATTCCCTGCCTCTGTGTGAATTCACACACACCACAATGTTTGCAGATGTTGTAATGGCGAGCAACAAAGATCCTGAGATAGCTGCAAAGCAGTTGCAGGTGAATCTGAACCATATTAACATATGACTAGACAAGTGGCTAATTAAACCAAATGAGAATATGTCAGTGCAAACTACTTTTACCCGATGTGCAGGTGGTTGTCCCGAAAGTATATAACTAAATAACTGCCACTTGCCACGGCCGGCCCTTGTGAAAGACCTTGGGGTGTATCTGGATCGGCGCCTCACGTGGCGCTATCACATCTTCTCCAAACGGAAACAACTTGGACTAAGGTTTAGGTCGTTGTTCTGGGTAATTTGTCGAAGATCAGCCCTAGCTATCAGTCAGCTCTATCATCACTACAAAATAAAGTCCTATAGTATTGAAACCCCTAAGGACTCATGGTATCCAAATTTGGTGATCCGCATCTAAGTCAAACTGGATGATTTCAACCCAAAGTTTTACGGCTGTGGGTTAATGTACCATGGTACGTCAATAATGACATCATTCATCAATATCTACACTCATATATAATACAGATATGGACAACCTTATATAATACAGCTAAGGACATCCATATACGAGTATAATACAGCTAAGGACATCTATATGTAATACAGATATGGACATCCTTATATAAGACAGATATGTACATCCGTATATAATACAGATATGTACATCCGTATATAATGTAGACAAGAATAACAATTCTCCCATATATGTTCATATAATAAGGAGCTGTTCGCATTATGGTCAAACGCAGGTAATGTCATGTGAGCGGTGGAAAATAGGACCGCTGCGTAAAAATCTCTGTAGTACATGCAACCACAACTACGGTATTTGTACTCAACAGTTACTTAAGGACACCAGCACATTCCAACCAGGGTGATAATGATTCCATTATATGATGTTGAGGAATTTTGGTCTGTCCTCTGAAAAGTCAGACGTACAAAACACTCCAAAAATAGAGAACAAAGTGGTTGGTATCTCTCTGTCATGTTTACATTTCTAACATGCACTTAAACAAGTGGCTTGCAGTACGTACAAATAGAGCAGCATTAATCTAAACATTTGAGAACTGGGATACAAAAGTGTCTATGACAACAGAAAAGCAACAATAGTAAAAAGAAAGACAACATGCTGCAGTGCAGTTTGAATACTTACAATTTCGCCCTCATCACCGAAATCCAAGAACAACATGCGATTGCCATCGTCCGCCGAACCCTTTAATTTGTCAAACGGAAATTGCCACAATTGAGTTTTGGTCTGGGCGGCCGCCGCCGCATACCCGCACTCGTACAAGCAAAAGCCGCGATTCAGATGCACAACCAATTGGCACTGCCGTCCCTGATAGAGGCAGCGAAACGAAAATTCCCGCTGATAATTGATGGCATTGTGGGAGCCCTGAACGAGTGCACGCGCCCAGGCGGCCATGTCACGATGCGTCTCCGAGCGTAACCAGTAAACCAAAACGCCGCGGGTTGTTCCGCAGCGCACGCAAAAAACGGTGGTCTGTTGACCCTATTCGGTGGGAGTGGATGGAACAAGAAAAAAAGAAACGAGAAGCATCAGAAAAAGGAGAAGAAAAGAATAAGAACAACAACAATTTAAATGGCATGTATGGCAAGTACTGAGCAAGGAATACAAGACAAAGAAACAAAAACAAACCACAAAAAAAAAAACAACAAAAAAAACAACAAAAAACAAAACAAAACAAAACGAAGCAAAAAGAAAATGGAAAATAAAAAATGTGAAATTTCTTTAAACAAAAGCAATGGCAAACGGAAAAGGGAACAAAAAGGAAGAGGAAAAGGGAAAAGCAGCGTCTTTGCTTCTTGAGGCAAGACGCGACGTCTTGCAGGGAGTGTGGCTGCATTGTGTACCCGCACAAACTTTTCCTTCACACTTCACACTTCACTTACATTTAAAGATGAATTATTGCCCGCTCCAGCCAGTCTTGTCGTTGCCAATGCAAAACTTTCCAATGGACGTCCCCATGCCTCCACCGACCATGGAGCACTCTCGTATATCCTGCAAGTAGTCCAAAAACAGAAAAGAAAGGATCAAAAAGGACGTTCAGTGTAGCAGTGGAGAGTAGTTCGATGCACACACAAACACACACACACATACCCACATATACACACACAGCACAAGGAGGCCAAATGCGGCAAGGGGTAAGCGCTTGAAAAATGCTCACACAAAATAGGGCAAAATAGTTTTAATAGAAGATAAATGTGCTAAAATACACAACAACATTCACACTCACACACACGCACGCACACACACGCACACACACACACACAAAAACAGTTTTAAGCTATTGTATTTTAAGCGTTGCACAATAAAGATTCCTGCAGTCAGTAGTCCTGCTGCTTCTGTTGGTGTCGCTGTTGCTATTCCTTAACGAGCAGCCCAGGCGCGCCGGCAGCAGAGACGCTCAAAAGGGCAACAGTGGTCAGCACTCGAAAAAAGTGTGTGTTTGTCTGGAGCTGGGCGAGGGGGCAGGAGGGGTGGAGACAAAATGTGAATTATTGCTCAAGTGTAAAGCAGAAATTTCTTTGTTTAGACATGTTCTGTTGAGGCAGCAATTTATACTAACCGCCTCCACGAACCATCTCCCGACCGAATCCTCCTCCGCCACCGCGTTCAGCATCCGAACGCTCAGCCAACGCAGTGTTTTCAGCTGAAGTGTTTGCTACTTTTTTTTACGAAAAATCCGAAACAAAAACTTTCAAAAAGACAAAAACACAAAAAGATTTCAATAAAAACAAGGCAAGCAGAGTGTGGTGGCGACGAACTGCGAGTCACCCTACACGCTCAAAGACGGTCTCATACTGAGGTCACAGAAACAAACTATTGTGTCGAAAATATGCAATTTAATACGGAAAATTCCTACTTGGAATATCCTTGTTAAATAATATTGTACATTACCACAAGTTGATGGGCGTGGCTGTTGGAATTTTACTGCAAATTTCAACACCTATGTATGTTGGAGCCCTCATATGCGTTGTCATGCCAATTTTTGTTAATGAATCTTATTTTTTTCTTGAGATGTTCGTAGGAATTATTAATGGGCGTGTCACGCCCACATTTGCGTTACTATTTTTGGCTTTAAACTGAACCGTCATGTGCAATTTTGTAGATATTTCTCAAAAAGGTTTTCAGATAGGCATATATGTGTTTTGTGGGAGTGGCAATCGACGTGTTACTTGCCAATATAGTGTACAGGGTCTGATGTGAACTTATATACTCTAAAATAATGATGTTATTTCTTTATTATAGGCAGTATGAACAAGTTATCTCTAACGTGGGTACCCGGCTATATAGGAGTACAGGGAAATGAGAAGGCTGATAGCTTAGGAAGAAAGGCTGCGGCCCTGAATCCTTCTGTGGACTATCATCCAACATCATTGGAGGTCTGCTGAAGAAGTGTACAGATGCAGAAAGGAGTCAAACCTGGAAAACTCTTCCGGGATTAAGACAGTCCAAAGCTCTTCTGGGAGATTTTAATCCTAAAAGAGCTAAGGAGTTAATAAATATGCCTCGGAGTAAATTAAGAATCATCACAGGCATTTTAAGCGGACACTGTGGACTCAACTACCATATGAACAAGTTGGGTCTATCCTCAGATGCCATCTGTCGATTCTGTGGAGAAAGTGACGAAACCTCATTGCACCTGATCAAAAACTCCTGACTATTGACACACAAAGACTCAGGTGTTTTGGAGTATACTCGTATATCTTAGGTATGAGCAAGATCCCTCAACTTGATTCCTCCAAATATATGCATTCTTGTCGGAAATAAACCTGACAGAAGATCTGTAGATGAGACTACCCTCATCTTTTGAATAAATAGGGGCATCACAACAGATCTTTCAGGTCGCGGTGTATGACACCCTAAATAAAAAAATGTAAATCTAAATCTATTTCATCATTATCGTATCAGATATTTAAGGTGGAGTATCGTTAGTTGTGTATATAGTTTTGGACGATTTGTTTCGTAAAAGATTCTGATAAGGCTACAAAGCGGACAGACATGTTGAAATCGAAAATTGTTGCGGACCAAAAAGTATATTATATTACTATATATTATAAGTAACCCCTTTTCAGGTCTAAAATAGGTTCCATTCGATCAAATACAGGTATCTTCATAGAATAGGAATTCCTGTTTCATTTCCCTTTTGGTGGGTTTAAAGTTCCTTTGCGTTCTCTCCCTGTATATGTTTCAGCAGTGGAGGCATACACGAGCTTTGTTGGGATCGATCTCAGATCTATTAATATACTAACGAGACTATTTTCGACACTAAACCACCATGACTCCTCCAATAAGATGGACTCCTTCAATGCGATGGAATTCTCCAATATGTATGAAAGCTCAATTAAATCTGGAATCATTGAATTTTCAACCGCACCACTTTAGAAAAGGACGTGGTTCCCTCTGATAGCTCAGCCAAAGCAATCCTGAATCCTAGAAATCACTTTAAGTTGATGATGAAAAGTCGTGTGTATGCTGAAAAGTTGTTCATATACGAGTAGTTATATTAAAAATAAACACCCTCTACATGCTTGTCCCAATTGAATACAAAATTGTGCCACCTTTGACTTAGAGAAGTGATGCCAAGTGGGAGTTTCGAACATCTGGGCCAAGACCACTGAATAAAATTGAGAGTACTGAACTAACTTCGAATAATTCTAACAACATGAGTACTAAAGAAGCTTTAATTGTACTGCAATGATAAGTTCCGTACATGCAAATGGTCCACTAAGATCGATATAAAACAATCCATTCCCCATCATTGCTTTCCTATTTCGCATATAACCTCGGTGTAAACTAAGGAAGAGGGAAACAGGACAATTGTCACTGGAGCGGTGGGATTGGAATGATGCGACTGAAATGGCTCCATTGGAATGTTGGGATAGGCACAGTGCGATTAGAACTCTTTGCTATTTCTGCGCCAGTTCATGATCCGGATATTTCTACACTGAACTCACAATTGATCAATCGTTTTTTAGATTCGTTCATTAACTCCGTTCAGTAACTCCATTGAGTAACTCTGTTCAGTAACTCCGTTCAGTAACTCCATTCATTAACATCGTTCAGTTGCTCCGTTCAGTACCTCCGTTCAGTAGCTCCGTGCAGTAACTCCTTTCAGTAATTCCGTTCAGTAACTCCGTTCAGTAACTCCGTTCAGTAACTCCTTTCGAAAACTCCAATCGGTAGCTCCATTCAGTAACTCTGTTCAGTAAATCCGTCCAGTAACTCCGTTCAGTAACTCCATTCTGTAACTCCGTTCAGAAAACCGTTCAGTAACTCCGTTCAGTAACTCCGTTCAGTAACTCCGTTCAGTAACTCCGTTCAGTAACTCCGTTCAGTAACTCCGTTCAGTAACTCCGTTCAGTAACTCCGTTCAGTAACTCCGTTCAGTAACTCCGTTCGAAAACTCCAATCAGTAGCTCCGTTCATTAACATCGTTCAGTTGCTCCGTTCAGTAACTCCGTTCAGTAACTCCATTCAGTAACTCTGTTCAGTAACTCCGTCCAGTAACTCCGTTCAGTAACTCCATTCATTAACATCGTTCAGTTGCTCTGTTCAGTAACTCCATTCAGCAACTTCGTTCAGTAACTCCATTCAGCAACTTCGTTCAGTAACTCCGTTCAGTAACTCCGTTCAGTAACTCCGTTCAGTAGCTCCGTTCAGTAACTCCGTCCAGTAACTCCATTCATTAACAACGTTCAGTTGCTCCGTTCAGTAACTCCATTCAGCAACTTCGTTCAGTAACTCCGTTCAGTAACTCCGTTCAGTAACTCCGTTCAGTAGCTCCGTTCAGTAACTCCGTCCAGTAACTCCGTTCAGTAACTCCGTTCAGTAACTCCATTCAGTAACTCCGTTCAGTAACTCCGTTCAGTAACTCCGTTCGAAAACTCCAATCAGTAGCTCCATTCAGTAACTCCGTTCAGTAACTCCATTCATTAACATCGTTCAGTTGCTCAATTCAGCAACTCCATTCAGCAACTCCGTTCAGAAGCTCCGTTTCGTAAACTTCACTAATCGGGTCCTGGTCTGGTTTGATTCTGAGCTTAACCCTTATATGGTATATGGTAGGTAGACTCGTAGTTTTTGGCGGTGTTTGGTATCAGAAACAATTCTTCAACCACACTCACTAAAACCTTCCAGTGGCACTGATCGAAATGATTCCAGAGGCTGTGGACAACTCTGAATTTGCTTAATGATGAGTTTGAATGACGCTATTTGAAGCCTTGATAAACTACTCGATAGTGGGGAAGTTAGAGTCGTACCGAAGAGTATACATATATAGGCTCGCGTGACGAACGAAGTTATTGTTGCAAACATATTGTTCGAGGGGATTTCTAGTAAACCCACTCGAACATAAATATACGCATTGCATCTCGCTTCCCCTTGCCGCGCACCGATTTTTGTGAAATCGCCTTCACTTCCATCACACAAGATTTTGAGTGATTCGATCTCTATGTATGAATACTCTTTGGTCGTACATTTCAGAGCTTAAAGAGAGAAATGCTGAGACACGCGAGGTCCTTTCTTCAGATTCCAAGAGACACTGTAGCATACTAGCATAGAGTATGCAAATACGCTGAAGCGTTATATCAAGTACACAATGAACAAACTTCTTCTGGGTCTTTGTCCCCTCCATAGTTATACCAAGGTTTAGTCAAATAGCGTCAAAACTTTGGAAACAACTTGGATCCCGTTGATGTACTCGCATGTCTATGGTTTTTCTCTATGTACATCTTTTCAGTATTGCTCGTACAAACGTACACTTGCAGTCTATGCACACTTAACTCACAGAGTGTAGGGTGTAATAAAAAAAAAGAGTTGGAACATTGGTGGAAAAAGTTAAGGTTGCTTTATTTTCGACGTTAATGTTTTATGTTTTGTAATTACGCCAGGCGTGTTGCTGTTTCTTAATTTGGTGTGTTTATTGTTTTTCTTCTAGTTATTGTTGTTGTTATTGCTGTTGTTGTTGTTGTTGTTGTTGTTGTTATTGTTGCTTTTTACTTTAGTGCCGCACCGTCATCACCTGCTGCAGAATATTTGTGGAACTTAATTTTGTCGCTAAGAGATTGAAAAATTCCAATTTAAAAGTTAGCAGGAGAGGTGTGGGAGGGAAGGAGGAGAGGTGTGGGAGGGGAGGAGGATTGCGGAGTTTATCTGCATGACAGCGGCGAAAAGATAATGTTGTAGCAAGAATTAAGCAATAAGGCGGCTGGCATGAAGTGAAGATCTGATGTGGACTCCTTAGCAGAGTCTCTAGTTGTGTTACGTGCTGAAGCAAAATGTGCAAGGACTTAGGCCAGGATTTTTGCTTGATATTGATAGGGATAAACAGGACTAAAGGTGTATGTGTAGCTATCCACGTAAGTATGCCAAAAGTATTGAATTGTGATAAGTGACTGCCAACATCAGTATAAACAAAGCTAATAACTGAAATTCTCGTTCAAATCCTGCCACGGACTTGATCTCCAAAATGCTTCTTTCTATAAAATCCTTTTCTCTTCGAGTCGAAGGCCCCTCATTCCCCCAACACCTTGCACTCATATTTAATTATGGTGTAAGATATAATAAAAATAATAATAACTAAAATTCTCAGGATATTCATGCGAGAATTGAACGAATATGCATCTAGTTCCATTAGTTTCCCTGCGAATTTTACCTAATAAGGAAACAAATCTGCTGAGTAATTTTGTTCGTAAATATTAAACCTGCTTTTAACTAACTTATATTTAAAATTTACCGGACATCAACACTATTCAAACTGCTTTGGCTCTGCAGTCCACAATTGGAACTGGGAACCCCAAGTATATTTTCATAGTGCACGGTTGAAGCCACCTGTTCCTTCGTTTAATTGCTGTCTTTACGGCGTCGCCCCCCGGTCCAAACTTTAGACGTCACTGCTCATAAACCTTGCATCGAGTCTTTGCCTTTAAGCTGGAAAAATATGATTTACAGATCTCGTCCGCTTAGTTTGTGAAAGGCGTGATATAATTTGACCGCTCTATTAATAAATGATTGACCCCCCTTTCTCATTGAATTTTGGCTGGTAGTGATGAAGTCGATAGATATACATTTCATAACTGAGAGAGACATTGAGCGA
Organism: Clusia tigrina; assembly: GCA_920105625.2. Taxonomy (NCBI): domain Eukaryota; kingdom Metazoa; phylum Arthropoda; class Insecta; order Diptera; family Clusiidae; genus Clusia; species Clusia tigrina. The sequence goes on from OV050032.1 coordinate 192,080,352, forward strand.
CGCGAATTCCTCTTTTCCAGAGGCTAAGAGAAACTTTGGCACATTAAATGAGAAGTTGAAGTGGTACGTCTTTGGCCACTTTTTTATACTGTTACAGAACTTGATGTGACGTTTCAAAAACCTTAAGACAGAACCATATTCTTATATGCTCTCAATTGCACAAAGGACACGCCTAACTTCAATTTAAGCCACTTTCAAAACCTCATTTAAAATTACCCTATGCAGGCTTCTATTGATGATATGAATATATTCAATTGGTGGTCGTGAGCTTTGCCTGGAAACTAGTATTTTTTTTTTTTTTTTTTTTTTTTAATGTATATATTTTATTGAATCTTCTAAAATATCTTAGAACTAACAATAAATCTTCATAGTATGTATATTTAACATTTCACTTTTAAATTCATTTCAATCATTACCAACCTCCCAGTGCCAATGCTTTAAGGAGTTATGGTATATGACAAGAAGTAGCGCAATACTTAAATAATAGCGTAATGAATAAGCTTAAAATCTAATTTGTTGCTAAGCGCAGCACGTCCATCCTTTTCAGGCGGGTGTGTCCTTGATGCTGTAGTAGGCGCCTCGCTAATGCATTGGGATGCTTGTCTAGCTTTGCTAAGTAAGATTCAGCAAGTCGGGAAACTTCTTTAGTTACATACGGGATATGTAAATCTCTGTGGATGTTAAAGTTTTTGATGTACCAAGGAGCATTGGTAATCATTCGAAGAATTTTCGATTGGGCTTTTTGCAGCTTTTCGACATTTGAGGGTGAAGCAGTACCCCAGAGTTGGATACCGTAGGTCCATATGGGCTTGATAATTACTTTATAGAGTAGAACTTTAAAGTCCAGTTTGAGCTTGGACTGCCTGTTCAAAAGCCAGTTTAGCTCATTTATTTTGAGTTTAATTTGAGTAATTTTTGCACTTATATGCTTTGCCCAAGTAAGTCTACGATCTAAATACATTCCTAGATATTTAGTTTCTGTCGCCTGAGGGATCGGCTTGGTGTTAATTTGCACAGGGGGGCAAGTACTCCTGCATAGAGTGAATGTGACATGAACGCATTTCGACTCATTGACTTTGATTCTCCAGTGGTCAAGCCATTCCTGAAGCATGTTGACGTGTACTTGGAGAAGTTTTGACGCCTCTTTCGGATTTGTGTGAGTACACAATATGGCTGTGTCATCGGCAAAAGTATAGGTGATAGTCTTGCCGTATGTTGGCATATCTGCAGTGAACAACGTATAGAGCAGGGGGCCTAATACGCTGCCTTGCGGTACTCCAGCTTGTATAGGGTATTCAACTGAGATGAAGCTTTTTTGTTTCACCACAAAGCGTCTACCTGAGAGATAGCTTTCGAGCAATGTGTAGATGTTAAGAGGTAACATACATTTCAGTTTGTGCAAGATTCCTTCGTGCCAGACCCTATCAAATGCCTGAGTGATGTCGAGAAAAACTGCGGAACAGTATTGCTTCTTTTCGAACGTTTCTTGTATAGTGTTTACAATGCGATGAACTTGTTCGATAGTACTGTGTTTTTCTCTAAACCCAAACTGGTGGTTTGGTATAACATTAGACTGTTTGACAACGTCTTTAATACGCTTTATTAACAAACTTTCAAAGAGTTTTGAAAAAATTGATAGCAGACTAATTGGTCTGTAGGAAGAGACGCTTGTTGGGTCCTTTCCAGCTTTGGGAATCATGATAATTTGAGAAATTTTCCATGAGTAAGGAAAGAATCCAGTGCGTATTATAGCATTTAATATATGCAAGAGATGCATTGTGGCTATTGCTGGGAGCTCTTTTATCATTTGGCCCGTAATCAGATCACGCCCTGGAGATTTTTTGGCATTGAGTTGTTTGATAGCGTTTGTCAGCTCCTTTTTGGCAATCGAGATACCATTGACGCTAGGGATAGCATCAACCGCCTTTAGAGAACGGACGGAACTAGCAAGATTAGGGGTGAAAACTTGCTCCAAATGATTTGCGAATGCTATTCCCTTTTCTGCATCACTTCTTGCCCAGTTGCCGTTGGGAAGGCGTATTGGTGACTCCATTTGAATGGGTTTTTTCGAGTTTTTGGCCGTTCGCCATAGAGAATAGCTTGAGGCTTCTGTAGGACAGAGGGTCTCTACAAACTCGTGAAACTCGGAGGTTTCCTTTTCTTTTAGAAGGTGATGCAGTTTTTTAGTACATTCATTCAGTTTCTTCTTCAGAGAAGGTGATCTCTGCAATTGCCATTCTCTCCTAAGAGATCTTTTTTCGGAGAGGAGCTTCAGGATGTCTTGGGGAGTACACTCTTGTCGGGTTTGAGCTTTAGAACGTGGTGTAGCAATTTTTACTGATTGGGATAGCAATTGAGTGAAATTGAAAATAGCGGAGTTTATTTCCTGCTCAGACTTTAGGGAAGTCTTTATTTCAAGATGTGAACTTATGAACATCTTATATTTAAGCCAGTCTGTATTCTTGTAGTCGAAACTACCACTCACGTTTTTCTGATAGGAGTTTTCAGAAAAGATAGTTATTATTGTGGGAGTGTGATCAGAGGACAGCTCCAGAGAGGAATGCACAAGAGAGTGTACATTATTTACACCTCTAGTGATGGCGAAGTCAATAAGATCTGGAATCTTCTGTTTGTCGGATGGCCAGTATGTAGGCTTACCATTGGACAAGACATTAAGACCAAGAGCATTTATCGCAGAGAAGAGTTTTCTGCCTTTGGGAGTTACTAAACGTGAGCCCCAATGAGTATGCTTTGCATTAAAGTCTCCAGCAGCAATGAACTTAGCATCGAGAGTACTAAAGAATTGTTTGTACTGCTGCTCATCTATAGTAAACCTGGGTGGGCAATAGATGGATGATACTGTCAAGCCTTTGACGTATTCTTCGAGCTGAATAGTCGTCGCTTGTAGATAATCGGTACAGTATCCTTGCAATGGGAAATGCTTTATTCTATTCTTGATCAGAATAGCTGTACCACCACGTGCTTTGCCACCGGGGTGTTTGGTGTCATAAACTTTGTATCCCGCTATCTGGAAACAGTTTTTCTGAGTAAGGTGAGTTTCAGAAATTAGCATCAAATCTATTGAGTTATCGTTGAGAAATAGTTTGAGCTCATTTTTGTGCTGACTTATGCCATTTGCATTCCAATGACAGATTTTCAGTGCGTTCATGGTTTAGTTAATAGGGATTGCAAAAGCATGTTCTGATTACGTATCATGTCTTGCATCATACTTTGCATTGAGTACATAAATTGCGTCATATTTGCGATGAACTCTTGTAAAGTCTTTTCAAGAGTACTCTCATCATTTTTTGGGTTTACTGGTGGGGTGCCTTTGAGAATATTTGCGTAAGATATACTTGAAGGCTGTGCTTCACGGGCAGAGATTTCGCGCAAAACTGTTACGGGAGGAACAGTTTTAACTTGTTTTGGCTGAGGTGCAAATTTCTTTTTTATATGAGCGTATACAGTGCAGCCTCTGTAGTTTGCAGTGTGATTTTCACCACAGTTGCTGCATTTTTTGACACTGGAGTCGTCTTTGGGCTTTGTGCAGTTTTGTGACATGTGGAGATCACCACAAACGACACATACACTGGGAAGTGTACAGTATTTTCTAGTGTGCCCAAATTCTTGGCAGTTCAGGCATTGAACTGGTCCAATTCGCTTGTGGGGTTCTTCTACAGAGATTTTTCTATGTAGAAGATAGCGAAGGTTGTAGATCGGGTGTGATTCGCCTTTTCTGAGGTTCGAGTCGACTGGCTGTAGCTCAACGCGAAAGAGCGGCAGTGGAATCTTATCTTTATTGCGTATGTTAAACACAGAGTTTGCTGTATAACCCTCTTGGGATAGGGCTTCTCTTATTTCGTTGACATCTACGTCAGCTTCGATTCCTCTAAGGACAACAACAATGCCTTTGCTACTTTTAAGTTGGTAGGTGTAATAGTTTTTTTTCTCTGTGTCAAAGAGATTGACGACTTTGCGATAGCTTGATTCGATATATACTTGAATTTTGGTTTCATGTATTTTGCCTTTTAGTATTGGGACAACATGAAAGTTTTTAGCACCAATTAGAGTAGTTAGAGTATTTACGAGAGCGTTAGAATTGCGCTCCCTTAAATAAATTGGTGGGGGCTTTACCTCTTTTAGCACTTTCTGGGTAGAATTGTCTTCGGCATTTGCAAGAGGTGCAAACCTGTTAGAAGCGAGTGGATTCTTTTCAGTAGCAGAATCATTAGATTTAATCTGCTTTGCCGATTTTTGAGACAATTTTTGAGGACTCAACTTGCGCTTAACCACAATATAGCGGTCCATACCAGTCTGTATTGCCGAACCTTTTCCTTGGTTGACTGTAGCATGCATGTTGAGAGGTTCTAATGGTGAGAGAGAGTTGCTTTGCATACTCCACGGCAAAGTGTTTACCGACCCAGAGCCAACAATAAGCGTACTTACGTTTTTGCAGCAGTCGTTACTTACTGTAATGTGCTCAAGCTGAGAGCCAGCGTTAGCAGAGCCAGAGAGGGAGAGCTGTTTATGGGAGCAGTCAGACACTGAAAAACTGCGCTGCCTACCGCTGCTGTCGAATTGCGCTATAAGTGTATTAATTTCACTTGGCGAGAGATCGCAACTGTTTTTATTTATTTTCACGCTGTTGTTATTGTTTTGTTGTGTTTGCACATCGGTTGTCTTCGTTGCCGTTGCTGCACTAGCTGAACGCGCGGGTGGCGACCGCAACATGTAATGTTTACAGGTCAGATTTTCGCGATTTTTTTTTTATTTTGTTCCTTGTTGTATGTAGTTATATTTATTAGTACTTTTTGTTAGCCGGGTAGAGAGTTTTTGATTTTTTTTTGTTTCGGATGATGTTATTTTTTTGTTTTTAATTTTTGTTTTCGTTTTTTTAGTTCTTTTTCGTGGTTAAAGCTTAGAGCCGCGGAGAACACGTCTGCTCGCGACACGTTTACTACTCAGCTTCGGCAGAACATATACTAAACTAGTATGAGTATAATACAAAATACTTCCATTGCCACGCCCACAATTCTCAAATGTTCATAATTCGCTCCCTATATAAGATTCATCTACGAACTTTTACTTGAAGAAACTTGTGATCTGCATGAAATTTATCAATAAACTTAGTTATATTGGTATAAAATTGGAGTGTGAAACTTGCTTAAAATGTGGGCGTACTATGTCAACTATCAGGGCTACTTTTATGTAGACGTCAACTATCAGGGCTACTTTTATGTCGAAGTCAATTATCAGGGATACTTTTATGTTGAAGTCAATTATCAGGGCTACTTTTATGTCGTAGTCAACTATCAGGGCTAATTTTATGTCGTAGTCAACTATCAGGGCCACTTTTATGTCGAAGTCAACTATCAGGGATACTTTTATGTTGAAGTCAATTATCAGGGCTACTTTTATGTCGAAGTCAATTATCAGGGCTACTTTTATGTCGAAGTCAATTATCAGGGCTACTTTTATGTCCAAGTCAACTATCAGGGCTAATTTTATATCGTAGTCAACTATCAGGACTACTTTTATGTCCAAGTCAACTCTCAGGGATACTTTTATGTCGAAGTCAACTATCAGGACTACTTTTATGTCGAAGTCAACTATCAGGGCCACTTTTATGTCGAAGTCAACTATCAGGCTACTTTTATGTCCAAGTCAACTCTCAGGGATACTTTTATGTTGAAGTTAATTATCAGGGCTACTTTTATGTCGTAGTCAACTATCAGGGCTAATTTTATGTCGTAGTCAACTATCAGGGCTACTTTTATGTCGAAGTCAACTATCAGGGCTACTTTTATGTCGAAGTCAACTATCAGGACTACTTTTATGTCCAAGTCAACTCTCAGGGATACTTTTATGTTGAAGTTAATTATCAGGGCTACTTTTATGTCGTAGTCAACTATCAGGGCTAATTTTATGTCGTAGTCAACTATCAGGGCCACTTTTATGTCGAAGTCAACTATCAGGGATACTTTTATGTCGAAGTCAACTATCAGGGATACTTTTATGTCGAAGTCAACTATCAGGACTACTTTTATGTCGAAGTCAACTATCAGGGCCACTTTTATGTCGAAGTCAACTATCAGGGCTACTTTTATGTCCAAGTCAACTCTCAGGGATACTTTTATGTTGAAGTTAATTATCAGGGCTACTTTTATGTCGTAGTCAACTATCAGGGCTAATTTTATGTCGTAGTCAACTATCAGGGCTACTTTTATGTCGAAGTCAACTATCAGGGCTACTTTTATGTCGTAGTCAACTATCAGGGCTACTTTTATGTCGAAGTCAACTATCAGGGCTAATTTTTTGTCGTAGTCAACTATCAGGGCTACTTTTATGTCGAAGTCAACTATCAGGGATACTTTTATGTTGAAGTTAATTATCAGGGCTACTTTTATGTCGAAGTCAACTATCAGGGCTACTTTTATGTCGTAGTCAACTATCAGGGCTACTTTTATGTCGAAGTCAACTATCAGGGCTAATTTTTTGTCGTAGTCAACTATCAGGGCTACTTTTATGTCGAAGTCAACTATCAGGGCTACTTTTATGTCGAAATCCACTATCAGGGCTACTTTTATGTCCAAGTCAACTATCAGGGCTAATTTTATGTCGAAGTCAACTATCAGGGCTAATTTTTTGTCGTAGTCAACTATCAGGGCTACTTTTAGGTCGAAGTCAACTATCAGGGATACTTTTATGTCGAAGTATACTATCAGGGCTAATTTTATGTCCAAGTCAACTATATGGGCTAATTTTAAGTCGTAGTCAACTATCAGGGCTACTTTTATGTCGAAGTCAACTATCAGGGCTACTTTTATGTCGAAGTCAACTATCAGGACTACTTTTATGTCGAAGTCAACTATCAGGGCTACTTTTATGTCGTAGTCAACTCTCAGGGATACTTTTATGTTGAAGTTAATTATCAGGGCTAATTTTATGTCGTAGTCAACTATCAGGGCTAATTTTATGTCGTAGTCAACTATCAGGGCTAATTTTATGTCGTAGTCAACTATCAGGACTACTTTTATGTCCAAGTCAACTCTCAGGGATACTTTTATGTTGAAGTTAATTATCAGGGCTACTTTTATGTCGTAGTCAACTAACAGGGCTACTTTTATGTCGAAGTCAACTATCAGGGCCACTTTTATGTCGAAGTCAACTATCAGGGATACTTTTATGTCGAAGTCAACTATCAGGGATACTTTTATGTCGAAGTCAACTATCAGGGTTACTTTTATGTCCAAGTCAACTATCAGGGCTAATTTTATGTCGTAGTCAACTATCAGGACTACTTTTATGTCCAAGTCAACTATCAGGGATACTTTTATGTTGAAGTCAATTATCAGCGCTACTTTTAGGTTGAAGTTAATTATCAGGGCTACTTTTATGTCGTAGTCAACTATCAGGGCTAATTTTATGTCGTAGTCAACTATCAGGACTACTTTTATGTCCAAGTCAACTCTCAGGGATACTTTTATGTCGAAGTCAATTATCAGGGCTACTTTTATGTCGAAGTCAACTATCAGGGCTACTTTTATGTCGAAGTCAATTATCAGGGCTACTTTTATGTCCAAGTCAACTATCAGGGCTACTTTTATGTCGTAGTCAACTATCAGGACTACTTTTATGTCCAAGTCAACTCTCAGGGATACTTTTATGTTGAAGTTAATTATCAGGGCTACTTTTATGTCGTAGTCAACTAACAGGGCTACTTTTATGTCGAAGTCAACTATCAGGGCTACTTTTATGTCGTAGTCAACTATCAGGGCTAATTTTATGTCGTAGTCAACTATCAGGACTACTTTTATGTCCAAGTCAACTCTCAGGGATACTTTTATGTCCAAGTCAACTATCAGGGCTAATTTTATGTCGTAGTCAACTATCAGGGCTACTTTTATGTCGAAGTCAACTATCAGGGCTACTTTTATGTCGTAGTCAACTATCAGGGCTACTTTTATGTCGAAGTCAACTATCAGGGTTACTTTTATGTCCAAGTCAACTATCAGGGCTAATTTTATGTCGTAGTCAACTATCAGGACTACTTTTATGTCCAAGTCAACTATCAGGGATACTTTTATGTTGAAGTCAATTATCAGGGCTACTTTTATGTTGAAGTTAATTATCAGGGCTACTTTTATGTCGAAGTCAATTATCAGGGCTACTTTTATGTCCAAGTCAACTATCAGGGCTACTTTTATGTCGTAGTCAACTATCAGGACTACTTTTATGTCCAAGTCAACTCTCAGGGATACTTTTATGTTGAAGTTAATTATCAGGGCTACTTTTATGTCGTAGTCAACTAACAGGGCTACTTTTATGTCGAAGTCAACTATCAGGGCTACTTTTATGTCGTAGTCAACTATCAGGGCTAATTTTATGTCGTAGTCAACTATCAGGACTACTTTTATGTCCAAGTCAACTCTCAGGGATACTTTTATGTCCAAGTCAACTATCAGGGCTAATTTTATGTCGTAGTCAACTATCAGGGCTACTTTTATGTCGAAGTCAACTCTCAGGGATACTTTTATGTCCAAGTCAACTATCAGGGCTAATTTTATGTCGTAGTCAACTATCAGGGCTACTTTTATGTCGAAGTCAACTATCAGGGCTAATTTTATGTCGTAGTCAACTATCAGGACTACTTTTATGTCCAAGTCAACTCTCAGGGATACTTTTATGTCGAAGTCAACTCTCAGGGATACTTTTATGTCGAAGTCAATTATCAGGGCTACTTTTATGTCGAAGTCAAATATCAGGGCTACTTTTATGTCGAAGTCAACTATCATTGATACTTTTATGTCGAAGTATACTATCAGGGCTAATTTTATGTCCAAGTCAACTATCAGGGATACTTTTATGTCGTAGTCAACTAACAGGGCTACTTTTATGTCGAAGTCAACTATCAGGGCCACTTTTATGTCGAAGTCAACTATCAGGGATACTTTTATGTCGAAGTCAACTATCAGGACTACTTTTATGTCGAGGTCAACTATCAGGGCCACTTTTATGTCGAAGTCAACTATCAGGGCTACTTTTATGTCCAAGTCAACTATCAGGAGTACTTTTATGTCCAAGTCAACTCTCAGGGATACTTTTATGTTGAAGTTAATTATCAGGGCTACTTTTATGTCGTAGTCAACTATCAGGGCTAATTTTATGTCGTAGTCAACTATCAGGGCCACTTTTATGTCGAAGTCAACTATCAGGGATAGTTTTATGTCGAAGTCAACTCTCAGGGATACTTTTATGTTGAAGTTAATTATCAGGGCTACTTTTATGTCGTAGTCAACTATCAGGGCTACTTTTATGTCGAAGTCAACTATCAGGGCTACTTTTATGTCGAAGTCAACTATCAGGGCTACTTTTATGTCCAAGTCAACTATATGAAAATGTGCCCACAAAGAGTAATTAGCAATGTTAAGTTATATGGGACACATATCGCCACAGTTTAGTGGGCACGGACCACCCCACCCCACTGTAATTTGACAAACTATTTGTACCTTGACTTCCACTGAATTGTCCGTTATCCTTCAAAGTGTATAAAAAATGAAAAGTCTTACCATAATCGAATTTTCCAAAGATTTACCGCATTCAACTGCCAGCTATTGCGACTATACAGCCAGTATAGCTGCGGTATGCGGTATACAGCAGCGTGTTGTTTAGTTAATGGAACAATCTTCACTTCCCGCATTTTGAGCGCAATTTCCGGACTTTGGATGCAAACACAATATTTATCATCGTTTCGTTCAAGCAGCATTTTTTGCCGTTTAACTGCTCCCACAGCAGACACTTTTTCTTGGACCGGCGAAATCCGCTCAAAATCCCTACTCTACCTTTGCTGTGTGTGTGCACTTGGAACGTCATAGCAGAGCACACAGTCATAAATACTGGCATGTTGAAGACCGAAGACCGAACGAACCATCAGTGATGGCAGGACCACTCGTTTGCAGGCGTTTCAACAGAACGTTTAACTGCAGCCAATCACTCCGAGCACTCACTCCAGCGCCGCATGTCGGTGGCACTGACAGCCTGCGAGGCGCTTCCTTTGATAGAGTAAAACGACAGTTGACAGCAATGTATGAGTGTGTGAGTGTGTGAGTGTGTGCGTGTGGGTAAGTAAACACCCGCGAATTTTCAACGTCAACCGCCTTCGCAAACAAAACATTTTGAAGCGATTTTGGCCGTTCGTACAGATTTGTGCTGGTTCTGTGGGGTTTCGTTCCGGACTCCTTCGCTGCTTCTCTTGTTTTCCGTTGGATTATGTTCTGTTCGGATTATCTTTTCCTTTCGGTGTTCTATCCGCTGTGTGACATGTGTTGCTTCCATCAATCAATGACAAATTATTGCATTCCCAACACCCCCTACATGCGAGACGCTACACCCTACTCTCGCCCAACTCCGCTGCAGAATGCTTATAACGATTTGCCAGGCAATGAAGGAGAAAACATGCGGGAATTAAATTGCAAACAATTCATTTTCAAATCGAATTTAAAAGTTCTCCTCCGCTGTTTTGCTCTCCGCTTTTTTTTCGTTTTTGTGGGGAAATTTATTAAATTGAAAGGATTTGCAATTTGTGTGAAAAATGCGAGGGAACGAGGGAAAAGTAATTCAATTTTTTCTCATTTCCATTCTATTTTCTATTATCTCTTTATGTGGTTTGCGAGTGGGTACATGCGTTTGGATGTGTGTATATGAGGATGTGTGTATGTGTGTGTGAGTGTGCATACCTACATACGTATAGAGAGCATTTTGTCTCTGTCAATTGTGTCTGCTTTAGCTGGAAAATCACAGCAGGTGACTTTGCTAACTGCATTTTACCTTTGACAAGTAGTTTTGCATTTATATCAATTCAATTTTTATTCAATTGAGATAGAAGAAATCCCCGCACGTCAGGATATACGGAAAACAACAACAACAACAGCCAATAGCACTGCCACCAATGCGAACGCCACCAGCAACAACAACAAATAAAAAATGCAATTTTATCACAGCAGTAGCAACAGCAGCAGTAAAATCCACTTCCGGCATGCAGGCAGGAAGTATTTTCTCAACATCCTGTCTGCTGTATCATATAATACAGCAAAAGAAACAGACGAGCGAGCGCTCTAACACACACACACACACACACAAACACACACACACACACACACACATATCCACACATACAGCCATCCAAGCACACAAGCCCAACAACACCAACAGGCAGCCAGGATACCTTTTGCACATTGTTGCTGCCTTCCTGCTTTCTATCGTCATTGAAGCATATTACAAGCAGGCGGCAACTTGCCTTCTTGCGCTTCAAGTCTACACAAGAGCACCAACAGGAACATCCACAACAGCGCCAGCAGCAACAACAATAGCAACACCAGCAGCTACACCAACAGCAACAACAATAGCAACAAGAATAGCAACAACAACCAGTACAACAAAAAGAGGAAATCATTTCCGGAATGTACATTGGGGAAATATGAATTTTGTGCAAATATTTGCATTCCTGATACTTTAGCAAATTGTGTAGAAAATGACCGTAGGGAGAAATTAAATACAACTCCGCTGAGCCAACGTTCAACTGAAAGGAACAAAAAACAAAAACAAAAAACAAAAACAAAAACAAAGACAACAAAAACGACAACAGACAAAAGACAAAAGAAACATCAAAAAAACAACCGAACATAATAATAAAGTTAAATAAATTTGTTGCGTGGGTAAAATTGCAGGGACGAAAATTGGCGTCGCCCATTTTTGGTGTTCAGGTGTAACAGCAATCGGAGTGACAGCAAGAAGCGAATAGCTCTGGCCTCAATTAGAAGTTTGGACTTAATGTGGTCATCGGTCCACATCGGTGGACACCAAGTTAACATTTACAGAAGTGAACTTTTAAATGGGAGAGAACTTCTAAGTAGACATAAGGCAAGACAAGTAAAACTTTCACTACTTACTTTATAAACAGTCTAGGACTGTTTTAGTTGGGTACAAGGCTGCACAATAGATGTTTTAGGTCGCGGTGTTCTTTTAGCCTGTTAATAATAATGTAATGTAAAAAAACTTTCACTCGTTGTTTTAATCACAGTGACAAGTGACTGCCAATAAAATTACCCATCGCTGTTTCCCTAAATTATATACCAAATAAGTGAAGGAAAACCCGGATGGTTTTCATTGCGAAGATGCGAAAAAGGCGGCATGAATTGGCCATAGATTTCAGACCGATTAGTCTTACTTCCTTCTTTCTGAACGTGTCGTCTTGAGAGAGTCGTCGATCGTCACATTCGAGATCTCCTTGTAATGTAATGTAATATAAAAGGGAGGTATATACGAGGTGTGATCAAAAAATAAAGTATTTATTTATTCATCAACAACTATCTTGTCCCCTTTAAAGTAATTCCCCTCAGATATAATACACTTATGCCAGCATTTTTTCCAATCCTCGAAACACTTCTGAAACGCTTTTTTTGGTATCGCCAACAGCTCCTGTTTCGATTTTTCTTTTATCTCCTCAATCGTAGCAAAACGCATTCCTTTCATCGGTGTCTTCAGTTTTGGAAAGAAGAAAAAGTCAGCGGGTGCCAAGTCCGGTGAATACGGTGGTTGAGGCATGATAACGGTTTTGTTTTTGGCCAAAAAATTACGCACAAGCATCGATGTGTGAGCTGGTGCGTTATCATGGTGCAAAATCCATGATTGGTTTTTCCACAATTCTGGGCGTTTCTGACGAATTGCTTCTCGCAAACGGCGCATAACTTCAAGGTAGTATTCCTTGTTGACCGTACGACCTTGTGGTAAGAATTCATGATGCACCACGCCATTGCAATCAAAGAAAACTGTCAGCAAAACCTTTACGTTCGACCGAACTTGACATGCTTTTTTCGGTCTTGGCTCATCTGGACGTTTCCATTGTGATGATTGGACTTTGGTTTCAATGTCATAGCCATACACCCACGGATCGTCACCAGTTATGATCTTTTTGAGGAAATCTGGATCGTCGTTGACGATGTTCAACAGCTCCTGAGCGATGTCCATGCGACGTTGTTTTTGCTCAAAATTTTGCAATTTTGGAACAATGTTCGTTTCATGCCTAAAACATTCGTAAAAATTGCTTGGCATGAGCCGAACGATATGCCAACATCATCAGCAACCTCTCTGATAGTGATTCGACGATTATCCAAAAGCATTTTCTTCACTGCGTCAATGTTTTCATTGGTTGTTGACGTGCTGGAGCGACCAGGACGAGCATCGTCATTGACATCTTCTCGGCCTTCCTTAAACCGGTTATACCACAATTCAACTTGTGTTCTGCTCATAGTAGACTCGCCAAAGGCCACAGTCAACATTTCAAATGTCCTTGCGCATTTAATTTCATTTTTTACACAAAACTGAATACAGTTTCTTTGATCCATTTTTTCGAATAGTACAAAATCGAAGAGCACACCAAAACACGAGTAACCTTTTTATCTGTCAAAAACAAACTGACAATCCAAAATGGTTAGTATTGCCAACATATATAACAGACATGTGTACCAACATAGAAAAAAAAATGCGAACATCGAACATACGTAACTCACGAAAATATGAAAATAACGGTTATCTTTTGATCACACCTCGTATATCCAACCAGGGAAGACTGGGAGTCAGGCTCTGCAACGGTTGCCTAACGCATGCAGCGTCTTTCAGGCCGAAGTCTATGCAATTGAGAAAGCGGCCAGACTGATACAAAGTAGTACAATTCGACCCTCGAATATCACTATCTGTGTGGATAGTCAGGCGGCGTTTAAGGCAATAGAATCCGAGACAGTTAAATCGAAGTTGGTAATGAAATATCGTACCTCACTACTGAACATTGGACCCCACAAGGTCTCACTTTGCTGGGTTCCTGGACATAGCAGTATAGAAGGGAATGAATTAGCGGACGAGATGGACAGAAGGGGTTCTGAAATGGACATTAGCGAAGCAGATACCTTAATACAAATCCGGATATGTGAACTGTTTAGGAGCATAGATGCAATCACTACTGAGGTGACAAACAACTTATGGACTAATCGTGACGACTGTGAAGTCTCACGGGCCCAATGGCCTAGGTTAGACATGAAGGGAACGAAGGTTCTCTTAGGGCTCAACAAACCTGCAATAAGAGTGCTTAGGGGGGCATTACCGGGGATTGTGCTATCGGACCAATGCTTCAAAGTTGACGTATTCCGTCGAGCGGGCTATACAGGATTTGCCATAATGAAGAAGAGATAGAATCGATCAATCACTTTTTATGTCAATGTCCAAGACTACAGTTGAAACGACTTCAATGTTTGGGGTCGCGGTTCTTCACAAGCTTGACAGAGATAACGAAGGTGGACTTATCGGACTTCCTCACTTTCATCTGGGAAACCAATGTTTAACTGTTAATGGAGATTAAAGTTTAATGGGGATGGTACTTCCAATGTATACAGAAATCGAGTGTACGGACGAGTATGCCTCCTTTTGGCATTTTTGAAGGCAGTCACAATGGACGTAGATGTCTCTGAGTGGAAGTGCGGATACCGTATCCGTACACGCCTTTGCAACGAAACCTAACCTAAAAGTTGCTGAAGTGAATCCCTGTTAAGGTTAGGTTAGGTTAAGTTGGCTGGCATAAAGCCACGCATAGACGGATTGATCCCTTGAGCCCTGACATGGCTTAATTGACTGAAGAAATTATGCTGAGCAATGATATATGCAGGTATATATAAATATGTGGATAACTGAGACACTTCCTTGCAAAAACTACCAATCCACTACTCAGTCGTTTAAACTTAATAAAATATATTAAGAAGTTTTGCTCATTGTTTGAAGTCTGGATTGTGTCAAGATAATTTCAAAACCCTTTCTAACTAGAAATTTGATAATTTAATCTAATTCATAGTTAAACAATATAATTATAAAAAAGTAATGCACTATGACACTGCTTGAATGTAATAGTAAAGAGAGAGCAGTTTAACGAAACATGTGAGGGGTAAAGGTACAACCAAAATAGACGGGACGTAACGATAGCGACTATATACACCGTCAGGTGTCAACAACATTCTTCTCTTTGTAAAAGGCTCAGGTTGGTTCAATCTGGAGGAGGAAGCGTAGCCACGCCTCGCGCACAACGGACCCAACTGCTGGTCTAAGTGGCATCACTGGTTTATTGGTGATGCTGCTGCCCAATGTACCTACCTAACTATAGCGACTGGACGAACGTCTGCCCTCGTTACTTCGATTTTGACATTTAACGTAAAATGTGACGCTATCAAACGCATCGATGGATGGCTCTTTATATAAATTGCGAGCTAATCCCTCACAGGGCAGATTAAATCGTAGCTAAGCTCCGTCATTTGAACTGTGAAAATAACAAGCGCATCAACCGAGCAGCTGTTGTGACCAGTAGCAGACGTTCGAAGTTCGGTTCTTACGGAACAGAACGTCATGTCTAAATGTATCGTTCAGTTTCGATCAAATACGTACGACCATTTTGGTTATTAACATTGGTTCGCATATGCTTGAACTTACTCGTTACGTCTCCTCTTGTCTATTTGGGTTGGCCCTTTACTCGATACGTCTCGTCTCCTCTCGACTATTTGGGTTGCCCGTTTACTCGTTACTTCTCGTCTTGTCTATTCTGGTTGGCGCTTTACCCGTTACGTCTCGTCTCGTCTATTTGGGTTTGCCGTTTACTCGTTACGTCTCGTCTTGTCTATTTGGGTTGGCCCTTTACTCGTTACGTCTCGTCTTGTCTATTTTGGTTGGCCCTTTAATCATTATGTCTCCTCTCGTCTATTTAGGATGGCCCTTTACTTGTTACGTCTCGTCTCGTCTTGTTTATTTGGGTTGGCCCTTTACTCGTTACGTCTCGTCTCCTCTCGACTATTTTGGTTGGCCCTTTACTCTTTACGTCTCGTCTCGTCTATTTCGGTTGGCCCTTTACTCGTTATGTCTCTTCTCGTCTATTTAGGATGGCCCTTTACTTGTTACGTCTCGTCTCGTCTTGTCTATTTGGGTTGGCCCTTTACTCGTTACGTTTCGTCTTGTCTATTCTGGTTGACCCTTTACTCGTTACGTCTCATCTCGTCTTGTCTATTTGGGTTGGCCGTTTACTCGTTACGTCTCGTCTCGTCTTGTCTATTTGGGTTGGCCCTTTACTCGTTACGTCTCGTCTCGTCTATTTCGGTTGGCCCTTCACTCGTTACGTGTCGTCTTGTCTATTTTGGTTGGCCCTTTACTCGTTATGTCTCCTCTCGTCTATTTAGGATGGCCCTTTACGTGTTATGTCTCGTCTCGTCTTGTCTATTTGGGATGGCCCTTTACTTGTTACGTCTCGTCTTGTCGATTCTGGTTGGCCCTTTACTCGTTATGTCTCGTCTCGTCTATTTTGGTTGGCCCTTTACTCGTTACGTCTCGTCTCGTCTTGTCTATTTGGGTTGGCCCTTTACTCGTTACGTCTCGTCTTGTCTATTTGGGTTGACCCTTTACTCGTTATGTCTCGTCTCCTCTATTTTGGTTGGCCCTTTACTCGTTACGTTTCCTCTCGTCTATTTGGGATGGCCCTTTACTTGTTACGTCTCGTCTCGTCTATTTTGGTTGGCCCTTTACTCGTTATGTCTCCTCTCGTCTATTTGGGATGGCCCTTTACTTGTTACGTCTCGTCTCGTCTTTTCTATTTGGGTTGGCCCTTTACTCATTACGTCTCGTCTCGTCTATTTCGGTTGGCCCTTTACTCGTTATGTCTCGTCTTGTCTATTTGGGTTGACCCTTTACTCGTTATGTTTCGTCTCCTCTATTTTGGTTGGCCCTTTACTCGTTACGTCTCGTCTCGTCTATTTCGGTTGTCTCTTTACTCGTTATGTCTCGTCTTGTCTATTCTGGTTGGCCCTTTACTCGTTACGTCTCGTCTCGTCTTGTCTATTTGGGTTGGCCGTTTACTCGTTACGTCTCGTCTCGTCTTGTCTATTTGGGATGGCCCTTTACTTGTTACGTCTCCTCTCGTCTATTTCGGTTGGCTCTTTACTCGTTATGTCTCGTCTTGTCTATTCTGGTTGGCCCTTTACTCGTTACGTCTCGTCTCGTCTTGTCTATTTGGGTTGGCCGTTTACTCGTTACGTCTCGTCTCGTCTTGTCTATTTGGGTTGGCCCTTTACTCGTTACGTCTCGTCTCGTCTATTTCGGTTGGCCCTTCACTCGTTACGTGTCGTCTTGTCTATTTTGGTTGGCCCTTTACGTGTTATGTCTCGTCTCGTCTTGTCTATTTGGGATGGCCCTTTACTTGTTACGTCTCGTCTTGTCGATTCTGGTTGGCCCTTTACTCGTTATGTCTCGTCTCGTCTATTTTGGTTGGCCCTTTACTCGTTACGTCTCGTCTCGTCTTGTCTATTTGGGTTGGCCCTTTACTCGTTACGTCTCGTCTTGTCTATTTGGGTTAACCCTTTACTCGTTATGTCTCGTCTCCTCTATTTTGGTTGGCCCTTTACTCGTTACGTTTCCTCTCGTCTATTTGGGATGGCCCTTTACTTGTTACGTCTCGTCTCGTCTATTTTGGTTGGCCCTTTACTCATTATGTCTCCTCTCGTCTATTTGGGATGGCCCTTTACTTGTTACGTCTCGTCTCGTCTCGTACTTGTTACGTCTCGTCTTGTCGATTCTGGTTGGCCCTTTACTCGTTATGTCTCGTCTCGTCTATTTTGGTTGGCCCTTTACTCGTTACGTCTCGTCTCGTCTATTTCGGTTGTCTCTTTACTCGTTATGTCTCGTCTTGTCTATTCTGGTTGGCCCTTTACTCGTTACGTCTCGTCTCGTCTTGTCTATTTGGGTTGGCCGTTTACTCGTTACGTCTCGTCTTGTCTATTCTGGTTGGCCCTTTACTCGTTATGTCTCCTCTCGTCTATTTGGGATGGCCCTTTACTTGTTACGTCTCGTCTTGTCTATTTGGGTTGACCCTTTACTCGTTATGTTTCGTCTCCTCTATTTTGGTTGGCCCTTTACTCGTTATGTCTCCTCTCGTCTATTTCGGTTGGCTCTTTACTCGTTATGTCTCGTCTTGTCTATTCTGGTTGGCCCTTTACTCGTTACGTCTCGTCTCGTCTTGTCTATTTGGGTTGGCCGTTTACTCGTTACGTCTCGTCTTGTCTATTCTGGTTGGCCCTTTACTCGTTATGTCTCCTCTCGTCTATTTGGGATGGCCCTTTACTTGTTACGTCTCGTCTTGTCTATTTTGATTGGCCCTTTACTCGTTATGTCTCCTCTCGTCTATTTAGGATGGCCCTTTACGTGTTACGTCTCGTCTCGTCTTGTCTATTTGGGATGGCCCTTTACTTGTTACGTCTCGTCTTGTCGATTCTGGTTGGCCCTTTACTCGTTACGTCTCGTCTCGTCTATTTAGGTGGGCCCTTTACTCGTTATGTCTCCTCTCGTCTATTTGGGATGGTCCTTTACTTGTTACGTCTCGGCTCGTCTTGTCTATTTGGGTTGGCCCTTTACTCGTTACGTTTCGTCTTGTCTATTCTGGTTGACCCTTTACTCGTTACGTTTCCTCTCGTCTATTTGGGATGGCCCTTTACTTGTTACGTCTCGTCTCGTCTTGTCTATTTGGGTTGGCCCTTTACTCGTTATGTCTCCTCTCGTCTATTTGGGATGGCCCTTTACTTGTTACGTCTCGTCTCGTCTTTTCTATTTGGGTTGGCCCTTTACTCATTACGTCTCGTCTCGTCTATTTCGGTTGGCCCTTTACTCGTTATGTCTCGTCTTGTCTATTTGGGTTGACCCTTTACTCGTTATGTTTCGTCTCCTCTATTTTGGTTGGCCCTTTACTCGTTATGTCTCCTCTCGTCTATTTCGGTTGGCTCTTTACTCGTTATGTCTCGTCTTGTCTATTCTGGTTGGCCCTTTACTCGTTACGTCTCGTCTCGTCTTGTCTATTTGGGTTGGCCGTTTACTCGTTACGTCTCGTCTCGTCTTGTCTATTTGGGTTGGCCCTTTACTCGTTACGTCTCGTCTCGTCTATTTCGGTTGGCCCTTTACTCGTTACGTCTCGTCTTGTCTATTTTGATTGGCCCTTTACTCGTTATGTCTCCTCTCGTCTATTTAGGATGGCCCTTTACGTGTTACGTCTCGTCTCGTCTTGTCTATTTGGGATGGCCCTTTACTTGTTACGTCTCGTCTTGTCGATTCTGGTTGGCCCTTTACTCGTTACGTCTCGTCTCGTCTATTTAGGTGGGCCCTTTACTCGTTATGTCTCCTCTCGTCTATTTGGGATGGCCCTTTACTTGTTACGTCTCGTCTCGTCTTGTCTATTTGGGTTGGCCCTTTACTCGTTACGTTTCGTCTTGTCTATTCTGGTTGACCCTTTACTCGTTACGTTTCCTCTCGTCTATTTGGGATGGCCCTTTACTTGTTACGTCTCGTCTCGTCTTTTCTATTTGGGTTGGCCCTTTACTCATTACGTCTCGTCTCGTCTATTTCGGTTGGCCCTTTACTCGTTATGTCTCGTCTTGTCTATTTGGGTTGGCCCTTTACTCGATACGTCTCATCTCGTCTATTTTGGTTGGCCCTTAATAATGAGACACTGTAATTTAGAGTGCGGTGGACTGATACAGTACATGGACAGAATTTGCTCAGTGAGTTCACCACCTAAAGTTAGGGTAGTTGTCTGGATGGACAGAGTACAATAGCATATTCAATATGCAATTGATGAGAACTCTGGGTGTATTTCTCTAGTTACTATTTTTGAAAAATATATGGGGCCCAGGTTCGATTCCTGGGAGGGTTCATAGTTGGTGTGCTGTTGATTTCTGATAATAAATGCTTGCTGAAAAATTGCCTTTCATTGAAAGATCTCTGATAAGGACAAGTGGCGTGTCCGAAGTAGCTATAAAATCTGCAAAATATTTCAGTAAATCTCCTTCTGACAATTATTGCGGTGGCATAAACAGACATTTTCATCTACCGTGTGCGACTTGTTTGTCAATAAATTCGAGAAAAATAACTGTCATTATAATTGAAGATGTATTACCTCGTAGTGTAACCAAATTTTAAAGCTCGTATCGCTTCTGCTTCCAAATCACAACTGTACAAGTACACCATAGTCACGACACATTCCTTTTCTATTTACGCTTATTAAGTCCGTCCATATTGTAACGGCTTGATCCCCCTTATTTTACTTAGCTTCACAACCTTCACTGAAAAATGCCATACACGTATTTCACAGACTTATCAATTTCCTGCCATTACTTACATAACAACACCCCTTTCTCACCTCTTTGCCAGGAAGTTATATTGAAAGAGTTTTGTCAGGATTTTTTCGACATTTCTTTTCTTATTCTCCATTTGCGCCCAAAATAATGCAAACATATTTTATCAATTTTTTTATTCCTACCTCAATGCACACCAACACACTCATAGCCACACAACAATACACAAACCCACACACACGCACACACACACACATATATAAACGAACACACCAATCACACAACTTCAACAAAGAAATGCGTTGTGCAACGGAGCGTATTATTAACTACTAACAGCAGGGAAATGTTGAGTGTGTTTGTGTCAGTCAGTCAGTCTTCGGAGGAAAGCTGCAAGCAACAATTTCCTTACTGTTACCACACACAAGCTTGCACCCTCCTTCACACGCACACGGTGGCATCGGCAACACTTCGCAACGCAGAGCGTGTGTGTGCAGAAGCGTGCGACACTTGCCAATCATCCATAAAACACTTACCTAAATTCACGCTCGGTGACTGCTACGAAAATTGGTTGCCATTTATCGTTTTCATCAGAACTCTCGGAGCTGGAACGACCACTTGGCTGTCATTAGCATCAACAACAGGACCAAGGAGGCAGCAGCACATTTCGACAAAGCGGCGGACCGTACGGGGAGGAGAGAGAGAGGGGGAGAAAGAGAGAGAGAGAGAGAGAGAGAGAGAGATGAAAGAATCTTTTAGTTAACAATTGTTTGAAAAAACGCTTGAAAAATGCGCTGGTAAATAATGAAGAAGTATTTGTGTATTTTTTTTGTTTGTTTGTTTTATATTTGGAAATTTGTCTACTCACCACTTCTCCACCGATGCCGCTGGCACCACTGCCGCCACTGGTGCCACCGCCACTGCCGCCCATACCGCCACTGAGGCGCCGACTCAGCCAGCCGATATGCTTCAGTTCGCCGATGACATTCATCAGGGCGCGATTGGCCTCGGTGAGGGCGCGCTGGGTGCTGCTGCACATGGCGGAGTGCAGCGCATTAAACCAGATTAACGCTTCGGCGGAATCGGAGGCGCGTAAAATGCATGAATGCACACCATCTGGCGAGTGTAATTCGAAGCAACGATTTTCTGCAGTCAAATAAATAAATAAAGGGAAATATGAGAGTGCGATAAAAACAACAACAACAACAAATAAAGTGTTCTTTATTTAACTACCCTCACCCGCCTCACCCACCGCACCCGCCGCACCCACCGCACCGTCGGCTACCCCTGTTTTTCTGTCGTTGCGTCGTGTTTACAATTCGCGTAAATAAATTTCTGAAATATTTATCCCCGCTTTTATGCTTGTTTTTGCTGTACTCGCTTGTTTGCTTGTGCAGCAAAGCAATCAGTATCCTTGAGCGGGAGTGATTGGCTGCCATTAACAAAATCAGTCAAATGTATTAAAAATAATTAAAGCCAACGCATGCAGTTCCTTTCAAAATAGGTCAGCAGTGAATTGAAACTGGCTCAATAGCAAATGCGAGGAGAAGCTCGTACTTGTCTCTGAATAGGTTAAGGATGTGGAATTGATGCACATGACACCGTTGGAGATACTTGAGAAAGGGACGAGGATGAGACGACACTGGAAGAACTGCAGGGAAGCAGCAGCTGGAAGATCCATGGAGCTATCGATAGAGCCATTGATGGAGCTAATAGGATAAAGGAACTAATGAATTGGACTGATAATAAATAAGCTGCGATCTGGTTAAAAACTTATTCCACTCTGTACTTGGCGATAGACATCTCCCGCTTATAGCGTAGGTATGACTAACTGGCACAACCTTTTGATACCCCTCTATTTGAAACATCGGTTATGTATGAAGTGGGAACTAAATTGAGTAAGAGCAAATTCCTACCGTCTTCAGGCTGAGGCCCGCCCAATCATTGATCAAATAGTGATATGAAATCCACTTTTTCAATAGGGAACACACCAAATTGGATCTCACAGGTGGAGTGGAGAAAATGGTGACAATTTCCCATTTGCTACAGGGACTTAGAGTTAGTGAAGAAGAATGGAGGAATTAGCGAAGTTTTGTGGATACTTTCAATTAGAAAAAAGCATCTTATATGCTGAAGTTACAAACTATAATAAAAGAATATAAACAATATACGATGAGGTAATGAAGCTTCAGGAAAAATTGACAGTTTCAAATGACAATAAAACAAAACACAAAGTTTGGATATCTTTCTCAATAGAACATAATTACGTTGCAATACTTAATACGAGGAGTTCTATTTATATTTCGGGAATAGCAAATAATAACCAACATTTTTTAATGAAAATGGCTTTATTGTTCTTCAAAATGTTCCCCTTGATGATCAATACACTTTTGCATTCGTTCAAACCATTTGTCATAGCGGTTTTTCCATTCCTCTTGAGACACCTCCAAAACATGGTTTTTGAACGCTTCAACTGCTTCTTCAGCGCTTGTAAATCGTTGACCACGCAGTTTACCTTTGATATTCGGGAACAAGAAGAAATCATTGGGTGCCAAATCAGGACTGTAAGGAGGATGAGTCATCAATTCGATGTTTTGACTGTTTAAAAATTCACCTGTTTGACGAGATGAGTGAGAGCTCGCATTGTCATGATGGAGAATGATTCGTGTTTGGCGGTTGGTTTTACCAATTTCTCCGAAGACTTCCGGCAAACAAATGATCGTGTACCACTCAGAATTGACCGTCCTACGTTGCTCAAGCGGAACAGTGGCCACATGATCCATTCGGCCGAAGAAACAGGCGACCATTTGCTTCGCTGTGCTTCTTCCACGAACAACTTTCGTTGGATTTAGATCGTCTTGGAATACCCAAACGGTCGATTCCGGCTCATACGCATATATCCATGATTCGTCACCTGTTACGATTTTATACACGTCTTTTGAAGCACCACGGTCGAACTTTTTAATCATTTCCTTACACCAATTGACACGAGCAATTATGTGGGATCCAACGCGAACAAATCTTTTTTACAGTCAAATGTTCATGTTCATGTTCACTATTGAACGTATGGAAGTGAAAGTAATGCCCAAGGTGTCCTCTATCTCACGATATGTCACATGACGATCTTGCATTATCAGCTCACGCACTGCATCGATGTTTTGTGGCCCAACAACCGATTTTGAACGACCTTCACGGAGTTCGTCGGCGACCGAACTACGACCACGTTTGAATTCACTATACCAGCGATATACTGTGGCTTTTGATGGTGCTTTATCGCTATACACAGAACTGAGTTCATCGACACATTCTTGTTGAGATAATCCACGTCGAAAGTTGTGAAAAATAATCGAGCGAAAACCTTCTCTTGAAATTTCCCTTTTTTGGCCAAATTGATTTTCTTAACTCACTGTAAGCGAAATAAATAGCACTTGTACATCAACACGTTGTGAGTACGTTTATGCCAAAAAATGTCAAACTTTATTATGGTGTTGCCAGATTTTAGCTATTGACATTAGTGTTGCCAGTTCCCGAAATATAAATAGTACCCCTCGTAACCAGAGTGGCACTGCGATATGAAAATGAGAGCAATTGAATAATTGGCGCCAAAGCAGCACCACCATACAAAAAGTTTGTTGTTGGGTAATTTGACTCTTATTTCTTTACTCTATGATGGAACTAAGAACTTCGAAGAAGAGTGACCTTTTTCTTCTTACCAATTCCCCCTCCTAAAAACTTTCCTATTTCTCTACTTTTTCTGCCGGGGTATAGTACAATCCAGAGTACAGGTATAGTTCTATCCTGGGTATAGTACAATGGTGCCAGTGACTGAGTGCACTGGTTAATTCCAGCCCACCACACGTAATGGTGCGTTAACTACTGCCTAAAGTTGGTGGCCGCCAAACTAGCAAACGACAGCTCTTATCAACTGCGACAAGTTTAGAGATCCTCTATGCAGCACCGATCTGCGCAAATACAAAGAAGTCAGATTATAAAAACATCCAAGCCACATACAGAGTTGGTGCTCTGAGAGCGGATGATGCCATTTGCGTCATTGCAAGGAAGGTGCTCATTGATAAGCTCGCTCGCGAAATGGAGCGGCTTTATAATGATGTCGGGTGCAGGCCGTCAAGTGCGACAAAAAAGGAAGAAAGGCTGCGCACAATTGCGGAATGGCAGCAACGATGGGAACAATCCGAAAAAGGTCGCTGGACGTTCAGACTCATCCCAAATATTGCGATGTGGATGGACCGAAGACACGGAGAGGTTAACTATTATCTTACGCAGGTGCTCACTGGACATGGCTCCTTCAAAGAATATCTGCGCAGGTGCCATCGTGAAGACGACCCTTCCATCGTGAACACGACCTTTCTTGCCCAATATACCCAGAAGAGCCGGAAAGCTCGCTGCATGTGTTATTGCACTGCCCGTGATTAATCAATAAACGAATAGAACTAGAAAGAGCATTCGGCGGAACTCTGACGGAGGACAATCTGGTCCCAAATATGTGCGAAGATAAAGAGAAATGGAGTACCAAATGTGCTGTAAAGGCGAGTATTATGAACACGCTGCAATACACGGAATACGTGCGAAGAACGGAACGCGCTAATATCTCCAGAAGGAGTTCTCGACGCCGAAATCAACTTTGGATCGTACTATGACAGAATGGCCAATACTGACGAATGAGTAGTAATATACTCATAACGGCCCTATCTAACGGTGAAGTTCCGGGAGGAATAACCATGGGACAAGGGGGGGGTTTGGTTCGGGCTAAAGTCCCACACTACAGCTTCGGCCATAGACTTTAAATGTTTCCCCACCTCAGCAAAAAAAAAGCCCACCACATACATATCTATCTATCTAAAGTCATCGTTCCAATTACGGAACTGGTTTCTGATTCCTTTATGACTCCTCCCATATGAAAAAAGCAAATTCTTCGCTGGTCATTTCGCTGGCCACTTCGCTGGTCATTTCGCTGGTCATTTCGCTGGCCACTTCGCTTGTCACTTCGCTGGTCACTTCGCTGCTCACTTCGCTGGTCACTTTGCTGCTTAAGTTCAGTTCCAAATTCTGGAGCAGCTGCAGCTTCTTGAAGAAGGTCAATTGGGTTTCTAAAGCTTCGCAACACGTGTTGAGGCATTATCTGATTGAAAAGTCATCCATCTAACAAACTTCGGAGGGCTCAAAACTGAAAAAGCCTACGAGTAGATCACATAATAAGCGGAACAAAGACTGCCTCTGTAAGAAGAGCCACTGTTGATAACTGGGGTGAGCATTGGTACAAGTAACAGTAGATAACATCCAACTGGGCCTATTTTGAAGGCGGTCAAATAAATTTGTTCGATTAAACCAAGCAATATTCCATTGAACAATTCCCGACATTTTGTATAGTAATACCAGGGTCTGGCATAAGTTTACTTGTGAGCAAAGCACTCCCTGTGGTTTTTATAGGGGTTTAATATATAATGTAAATCTTCGAGCTTTGTGATGAAACGCTGCCTCTTTCTGAGTTTACTATACAGAATTAGCTAGAAAGGCTGCGTCCTCTCCTTTTACCGGCCCTGAACCCCGGTTCTCTTTTAATCGAAGGCCTTGCTTGCTAGTCTGATTTCCCAGAATTATGTGGGAGGTCTGCTGAAGAAGTGTACAGATGCAAAAAGAAGTCAAACCTGGAGAACTCTTCCGGGATTAAGACAGTCCAAAGCTCTTCTGGGAGATTTTAGTGCTAAAAAAGCCAAGGAGTTAATAAATATGCCTCGGAGTAAATTAAGAATCATCACAGGCATTTAAGCCGACATTGTGGACTCATCTACCATATGAATAAGTTGGATATATCTTCAGATGCCATCTGTCGATTCTGTGGAGAAACTGACGAAACCTCACTGCACCTGATCACAGACTGCGAACAATTGGCAGAAGACAGAAGACAGAAGACTCAGGTGTTACGGAGAATATGTCGTAGACATGAGCAAGATCCCTCAACTAGAATCCTCCTAAATATATGAATTCCTGTCGGAAATTAGCCTGACAGAAGATCAGTAGATGAGACTATCCTCATCTTTCAAATAAGTAGGGACATCACAATAGATCTTTCAGGTCGCGGTGTATAACACCCTTAAATAAATCTATCTATCTATCTCTACTATAAAGAAAAGGTGCCCACATATGCATTCAAACAGCAAAACAGAGATAGAAGAGTGACAAGGAGTGGTAAATAGTGGGAAGGAGCTCCCACAGAGTGGGTTGCGGTATCAAACCGAGAGGGTGTGCAGAAGTTGCAAATGGTTTAATTTACTACGTTGTGCCATGAGTTTTCCGGCCATCGCCCCTCGCTTTTCACTCACGTTATCTAAATATCTGTTGCTCCCTCTCTCTGCCTTACACTCTCTATCTATCATCTCTCTCTCCCTCTATTCCTCCCACTCCCTCTTAGAGTGCTATTTGCCAAAGTGCATTTAATTTTTGTGTGCGGTTTCTTTGGCGAAAAGTAGCTTTTTTCTTGTTATTTTCGGTGGGTGTTTTCGGCTTCGTGCAACAGTTAATGGCGCTAAATTTTGCATGTGGCAGGCGAGGCGAGTGTGAAAAAGTGTGTTGCAAATATCCATTCACGGTACATCATTCTGCAGCTAAATTAAATTATAAACTTCAGTTTGAAAGGAAAATTTAATTAAACTTGCATGCATAACTTTCTCGATGATGTGAAAATATTTTGAAGCTGCGTGGTGGCGGCGTGGGTGCGTAGCGGCCTCTGTATGGGCGTCTATGTATGTGTTGGTTTGCTTGTGGTGGCACAGCAGTCACTTTGGTTAGCGTTATTAAAAATGCACGTGGCACGTAATTAAATATGCACAAAGTTTCAAAAAATATTGCACAAGTGAAAAGTGCAACAAAAAAAAAAAGGAAAAAATGGAATAAAGTTGCTTCCGCGAAAGAAATTCCAGTACGGTCGACAAGGCAGCAGCACCACCACCACCACCAACAGCACGAGGAGCAGTAGCAGAAGAACGCAGTTTACCATAGACGCCCAAGCGGTGGCAGCGGCAGCAGCGCCAGGCAGAGCCAGCCTCTTTTTAGCACTCTTTATAAGGCTGCGTACAGAGTGCTCCGTAGACCGAAGTCGCGCTCAGATGTTCAAATGGAATGAAGTTGTTTGTAAGAACGATGTAGTTCCTTTCAAGAACGATGTTGTTCCTGGACTTTAGAAGGAGCGGTAAAGTAGGAGTTACGTTCAACCAGGGAAAGTAGTCCCTTCTAGCAATGGAGAAGTAAAACCATGGTCCACTATTAATCAATGTACTATATAATAAACTTCAACCAGGAAAAGTATTCCCTTCTAAAAATGGAGAAGTAAATCCATGGTCTACTATTAATCAAGATAATACCTAATAACCGTCAACCAGGAAAAGTATTCCCTTCTAGCAATGGAGAAGTAAAACCATGGTCCACTATTAATCAATGTACTATATAATAATCTTCAACCAGGAAAAGTATTCCCTTCTAGCAATGGAGAAGTAAAACCATGGTCCACTATTAATCAATGTACTATATAATAACCTTCAACCAGGAAAAGTATTCCCTTCTAGCAATGGAGAAGTAAAACCATGGTCCACTATTAATCAATGTACTATATAATAACCTTCAACCAGGGAAAGTAGTCCCTTCTAGCAATGGAGAAGTAAAACCATGGTCCACTATTAATCAATGTACTATATAATAAACTTCAACCAGGAAAAGTATTCCCTTCTAAAAATGGAGAAGTAAATCCATGGTCTACTATTAATCAAGATAATACCTAATAACCGTCAACCAGGAAAAGTATTCCCTTCTAGCAATGGAGAAGTAAAACCATGGTCCACTATTAATCAATGTACTATATAATAATCTTCAACCAGGAAAAGTATTCCCTTCTAGCAATGGAGAAGTAAAACCATGGTCCACTATTAATCAATGTACTATATAATAACCTTCAACCAGGAAAAGTATTCCCTTCTAAAAATGGAGAAGTAAAACCATGGTCTACTATTAATCAATGTACTATATAATAATCTTCAACCAGGAAAAGTATTCCCTTCTAGCAATGGAGAAGTAAAACCATGGTCTACTATTAATCAAGATAATACCTAATAACCGTCAACCAGGGAAAGTATTCCCTTCTAGCAATGGAGAAGTAAAACCATGGTCCACTATTAATTAATGTACTATATAATAAACTTCAACCAGGGAAAGTAGTCCCTTCTAGCAATGGAGAAGTAAAACCTTGGTCCACTATTATGTCTACTGAGCACACTTGCACCATCTCCAGTTTTAAGTGAGGTTTACACCAAAGAAGTAGAATAATCACTCTCTGTCTCTAGCGCCAATTCAAGGACCTGAACTAAGTGGAATGTCTTCTTTTTCCTCAGACACAGTGACTGAGTTTCTTGACCGCATATAGGAGTGTAGAAGAATGCAGCTACAGCAGACTATCCAAAGCCATGTCCGCTTTCGAGTGTTTGTATCCGGTTCCTCACCAAACCAGGAGGAAAAGCCTCCTGCTATGGTGAAAAAATTCCTCAATGAAAAGAAAAGTATCGGAAGTTTTCATTCATATTGAAATATACATGATTGCATACTTATAGGATGCCTCTATTAGGTTCAGTTACTACGAGAGCGGTGTATATAAGTCAAGACACAATCTATTCGGTAAAAAGCTTACTCAAGAACCCTCTTTCGAAGTATAGATAAAGTTCGAGAATATTCACGAACTTCTACGGAAATGTAGGGAATGTTCTAGAATGTTCTACTTCAACCATAAGAAAGGTATATAAGCCACCACACAAATGGACACAGTTGAAAGCAACCGTAACAGTGTGTACATCGGGCATTTTAATCGAAACAGAATCTTTTGCAATTGTGTTAGAGAAGTAATAAAGTGGATAAATGAATTATTAATTAAAGTGAAAATTGTGATAAAGTAAACTTTAAGCCTAATATTAAGTGTGTAAATTGCAAGTAATTAAATAAAGTTCATTATTTTAATTTAACCAGCGACTGTTTGATTACTACATAATCCAGTGGTACAAATCCGAGTATTGAGAGTTAGAAAAAATTGCCAGGAGGGCAATTTCGTAACAGCATAAATTGTCAGGAGGGCAATTTCGTAACAATATCTTTGATTTTCACTCGCCGGATCATGGATTTTGTTGATGATCTCCTCTGAAATCACCTCAATTGGTCGACGTGGACGCTTAATAACAATATTTTCATCAATTGATTTATCACTGTCCGCCAGGCTTTGGTGAAATGAGTACTGGCGACCGAACAAAAAATAAGAAACCCAATCGAAGACCACACCCAGGATTAAACTTGAACATTTTGTCTGGAAGACTGCAATCTCATCATAGCTCCACTAAGGACGAAGTTAATTTTTTATGTCCTTTCCATTAAAATGAAGAGCGGTCAATAATTCTCCCTCATGCCAAGAAATGTCAGAAAGTAGCCACTAAATTGCATTTTACTTTGAAGTATTATAGCACTGGACTCTGGTCGATCAAAAGTCACAGCATCCATGCATGACTCTGCACTCTCCCCACGAGATGCTGCTCCAAATTGGCACACTTCAAAATATTAAAGTACATCATAACCGACGACGGGTACGAGTATCGACGTCGACTTTGAGCTGCAAGTGAACATGGCATTTTTAGCGTCAACTTTGTTAGATGAGGGGGAGGGGAGGGAGGTGTGTGGTAAGGTTTGCGGTTGGGGCAAAGCATGGTTCGAAATTGATGTGTTGCATCTACTGTTTGCCGTATTGAAGTCAGGCAACTTGCAGTCAAGTGTTGAACAACAATTTGTGCGGTGCTTCGACTTGCGTTGCATGTAGGAATGCTGTTGCAGATTATTAGGGATATTCACGTCCAAAGTTGAAGTGTTGACGACCCGAATACCAGAAAATGTAACAAGTGTACGCAGACAACCACAGAAGAATATAATATTAATGAACTTTTTGCTATTCATAAGAGAAGTTTAACCAACTGTGGTGTTTATATGGAGTCGTTCATTAAACGCATTCTTGGTAACACCGTTTTGGCAAACTCTTCAAGGAAGATTTCTCCTAAACTATGAATATTTTGGGAATATTTTTTATGGGAAGTAATCTTTAACTACATTATACTTTAGGAAGTAATCTTTACCTACTTTAAACTGTTCCCCATATCAGGTTCGTTTTCTTTGCTGCTGTCCTTTACTCAATTATAAATATTATTTTTGGGATTACACAGATAGTTCTAAGGTAGAGTTCTGAATCTAGGGAATCAGTGTGGCAATGAGGAAAAATATCGCCAGTACAAATTCAAATACTTGAGAGAGGTATGGTAGAATAGCGATTGGTCGGTAATCATTGTCAGACTTTGGTGAAGGAGTAATTTTTGCTGAATTCCAACAATTAGGAAATGTTGATGTCACTTTTGCCCTATTAAAAATATGAGTTATGAGTGGAAGAACTTAAGAAGTACGTCTTTAACAAAGGCAGGGGGAATTTCATCAGTGCCACAAGCATTCGATTTCACACCCAGAAAACACTCCCACACATCTGAGTCTTCAACACCACAAAAACTGAACACATTTTCATTGCACACGGCACTACAACAATCTATGTAAGCATTCTGCTCTATTGCTTGAATTGACTAAGTTCCTGTTTAGATTGACAAAGTTCCGGTTAAGATTGTTAAGGTCCATATCAAGGCTCCCACATGTAACATTCTCCCCAATACCAATGCTCCGAATATATTTCCAAGTCTGTTTACTAAATACCGCACTGCTAAATTTTCCCCCGATATGTGTACATTCAGCAGCTTTCAGCTCTTTAGTGACCTGTCTTCCAAGCTTTTCATAGGTTTTATATAGAATAGGTAACTTATGAGGGCGGATTGATATTGAAGCTACCTAGCGCTAGATGGCAGCACAAACACAAAAACCTTTTTTTTTAGAAATTGCGATCTGTCAAACGTCAGCTGTTAAAAATTCACCCAAATTCATCGATTAGTTTATTTGTTGTAGTCGTTTGAAGTAAGCAACTTTTGTGTTTCTTGAAAAATGGAAAAAAGCGAAATTCGTGCAGTGATTAAACACTTTTATTTGAAAGGGAAAACGGCGAAAGAGACAAAAGAAAAGCTCGATAAACATTACGGTGAGTCTGCTCCGTCAGATTACATGGTAAAATATTGGATTGCTGAATTTAAACGCGGCCGAACAAGGACTGCAACAATACCATCAACAGGAAGGCCAAAAGAGGTGGCTACTGAAGAAAATATCAAGAAAATCCTCGATATCGTTATGAATGACCGCCGAGTCAAGTTGCGTGAGATTGTTGAAATGGTAAACATATGATATGAACGTGTGTTCAACATTTTGCATGAACATTTGCATATGAAAAAGCTATCGGCAAGATGGGTGCCGCGTTTGCTCAGTGTCGAACAAAAACGATTCGACAGACCACTTCACAGCGGTGGTTGGACATGATAAAGCATAATCCTGTTGATTTTTGGCGTCGATTAATAACTGTTGATGAAGCGTGGGTCCACCACTACACACCTGAAACCAAAAATCAATCGAAACAATGGGAGGAAGCTGGTGGAAGTGCTCCGAAGAAGGCGAGGATCGGAGCGAAATCGGCTTGCAAGATTATGGCCACTGTATTTTGGGATGCACACGGAATATTGCTCATCGATTATCTTGAAAAAGATCCACAATCACAGGAAAGTATTATCGTGCATTATTGGATCAATTGATTGATGCAATCAAGGAAAAACGACCACATTTAAAGAAGAAAAAAATGCTCTTTCTTCAAGACAACGCACCGGTTCACACAGCATTAGATACGATGCTAAAATTACGTGAAATACACTTCGAATTGGTTAATCATCCACCTTATAGTCCAGATTTAGCTCCTAGTGACTTTTTCCTGTTTCCAAACTTGAAAAAATGGCTCGCAGGAAAAAGATTCATCTCAAACGAAGAAGTGATTACCGAAACTAACGCGTATTTTGAGGGGTTCCCGAAATCGTATTATTCAGATGGTATAAAAAAATTGGAATATCGTCTTACTAAGTGTGTCGAAGCAAAAGGAGACTATAAATGGTTTTTGAAAAAAAAAAAATGTTTTTTTCATACTTAGGTAGCTTCAATATCAGTCCACCCTCGTATATCGTCACCATCGTTTACATGCAGCATCTCGTAAGTTAATTCAATTCTTAATCTCAATCATGGTTCTTCTTTATGGACAACGCAGCGCACTTTCTTTGGCACAAATTCATCAAAAAGGAATTTAAGTCACGAATGTAGATACTGAACTGTCAATTGCTGGAGTCATTCAATATATCGAGTTCCAGTTAATACTGTCACACTCTCAAACGATTTGTGGCTCCGAGGAGGAGGACGAGACGGTTTTCCAAATCCTATGCAACTGCCCATTCTTGAGCAGGAGAAGAATTCGCACCTTTGGTGTCCCATTTCTTACAAGCCTGACAGAGCTGTCATAGCTGAAATTTAAGGGACATAGCAAGGTTCATCAAAATATCAGGATGGTTTCCTGAAATATGATGGGGGAGTCGTGTCTTTCCTGGTGCTGTCCTTGCGCTGACTACTCCATCCCAAGTAAGGGTACTTTTTAGTCAGTGCTTGAACGGCGCCACACCGTGGTTATCACAATGGGCCATTAGGTGTGCTCAAGTGTGCTTTTGTCAAAGTAAGCTGCCACTCCTGCCTACCTACCTACCTAAAACTGGCATGCATACATAAATGTTGGCAGTCAATATTTTTAAAGTCACGGTAACTCAGTGCACTGTTTGTCATATTAAATCTAAAATCAATTGTCAGAAAAATAAAGTCAATTTACAAAAACAACGAACCCTTTTCTCTCTCTCTCTTTTTTCTTATTCTATCTTCGTCTCTCTCTTGTTCTGAACTCTTCTGTATTCTTCCCTCTTCTTCTAATCCCTTCTTATATTTTCTTACTTTTTGTCTCTCTTCTTCCTGTCTTCACGTATTCCTACTTATTCCTCCTTGTCTCTGCTTCTCTCTTCTTCATATCTCTTTTCATGGCTTCTTTATTCTTCGTATCTCTTATTTCCGCTTTCTTTATCTCTTCTTGCTATCTCTTCTTCTTTCCCTTATTTTTACCTCATTTTATTCTCTTTTTTACGCATATCTTCTTCTAGTCTCGCCTTCTAATTTCTTCTTCTTATTTCTTCTTATCTCATTTTTCTATCTCTTCTTCTTATTATATCCTCTATACGCGTCGTCTCTCTCTTGTTCTGAATTCTTCTGTGTTCCCTCTTCTTATATCTTCTTTTTTTGTCTTCTCTCTTCTTCTTATCTTCCCGTAACCCTACTTATTCCACCTTGTCTCTATTTCTCTTTTCTTCTTATCGCTTTTCATGTCTTCTAATTGCTTCTTTATTCTTCGTATCTCTTATTTCCTCTTTCGGTATCTCTTCCTGTTATCTCCTCTTCTTATCTTTTCTATGTATATCTTCCTCTAGTCTCGCCTTCCTATTTCTTATCTTATTTCATTCTTATCTCTTCTTCTTATAATATCGTCTGTTCTCGTCTTCTTATCTTTCCTTGTTAACTCTTCTTTGTATCTACTCCTTTTCCCTCTGTCTTTTTTCTTATTCTATCTGCTTCATTCTTGTTCTGAATTTTTCTATATTCTTCCCTCTTCTTCTAAACACTTCTTATCCTATTTTTCTTCTCTCTTTTTGTTATCTTCTAATATCTGTACTTATTCCTCCTTGTCTCTTGTTCTCTCTTCTTCTTAACTCTTTTCATGTCTTCTTATTGCTTCTTATTGCTTCTTCTTGATCTCTTTTTGTTATTTCCTCTTCTTAGCTTTTCTATGTACATCTTCTTCTTGTCTCGTCTGCCTATTTCTTATGTTATTTCATTCTTATCTCTTCTTCTTATTATATCCTCTGTTCTCGTCTTCTCATATTTTTGTGTTATCCCTTCTTTGTATCATCTCCTTTTATTTCTTCTCTTATTATCTCTTCCTATATTCTCTTCTTATCTTTTCTACTATCTTCTTCTCTCTTCTTCTTTTTTCTTATCTCTTCTTCTCTTTCCTTCTCTCTTCATATCACTTCTTCTCTCTTCTTCTTTCGTCTTCTCTCTTCTTATTTCTAATTTTCTCTTCTTTCTCATCTTTTCTCTTCTTTTCTCTTCATCTCTCTTCTTCCCTCTTCTTCTATCTTCTTCTATCTTCTTCTATCTTCTTTTATCTTCTTCTCTCTTCTCCTGTCTTATTCTCCTTTCTTCTCTATTAATCTCTCTTTTACTCCTTTATTCTCTATTATTCTCCTTTCCTCTCACTTCTCTCTTCTTCATAATTGTCCTGCTCGCTTTTTCTTCTCGCTTCCGCTTGAACTTTTTTCTGCTCGTTTGTTCTTTCGCTTCTATTCTCGTCTCTTCTTTTCTTTTCTTCCTCTCGCTTCCGCTTCTCGTTTCTTCTTCTCATTTCTTCTTCCCGCTTCTCTTTCGTTTTTGCTTCTTGTTCTCGCTTCTCTTTCTTCTTTTTCATCTCGATTTTTCTTCTTTCTAGTTCTTCTCACTTCTTCATCCTTTCGTTTCTTCTTCTCGTTTCTTCTGCTCACTTGTCCTTTATAAATTCACATTAAGAGTTCAACATCTGCTACAGAGATTCACAGAGTGGAAATTTTGGGCCAAACATTTAAGAACTCTCTCTTGTTTCAGCGACTATCTTTTGAGAGAATCTTTGTAAAAAGATGTTCCCAAATTCAAGACACTTGGAGCAATAAAGGAACACTTTCACAACCCAAAGGTCTGAGTTGGCTTAAAGATGTCTCCAAACTAAACTTGGGATTTGGTATCAAAAACAGTGGACCGAACCATTAAAAATCAATACCTTTTACCCTTGGAATTAGGTCCTGACATCTTTCTAAATGCAGTGAGTGCCAGCATTAACTTGGAATTTGTTGTCCAGGGACATTTATACCACATTCCAAAAAAAATTACCATAAAAAAACATGACAATGAAAGCATTATATTCCAACCCAAGATATGCACATGTAGTTAAAGGTACCCTTGACTCTCCTAGGGCTCTCTCAACCTATTACAGATTGTATGTAGGATTGTTTGATTACTCCCTCATATGGGTATCGAGTGAAATGGCAATGTAGACCACCCCTAGTGAAACTTTTCTATACCAACACTCTTTTTAAATAATTGACTCGAGCAGCACTGACAGCGGGAAAGAAAGCAAAAACGCATTCGGTGATGAACCCTCTCATTGTCCACATCATCTCTCAAGTAGAGAATTAAATGAATTTTTAATGAATTTCCTGTTTAGAGTTAGTTGACTGGGTAAATGGAGTTTTTTGTCCAAACTTCTCTGGAACCATAAGTTTCGCATCAAATTTTCACAACGAATTTAAGCCTTAAATATGCATTTTTACTCTCTCTGCTAAATAAAGCAATTTGCATACCGATTTATTCTCTGTTTGGACATGACAACGTCAAAAGCCATGCGACAAAACAAAACGAAACTAAAATAAAAGTAATAAAAAATTAAAAAAGAGGAAAAATTTGAAAATTTTTAACACCGCCTTCCAACGAGACAACCGCAAATCCCCAACAATTACTTTCGATGCCAGCGCACTATTCTATTAAAGTGTCTGTTGGCATTTTTTGTCAGCACTTTTTTCCCGGCTCCACTGAGACGTGTCACAGAACTTTGTGCGACTAAAAAATGAAATGCACAAAAACGAAAATATTGCAAAAAGCAATAATAAATTTTTAGCATTTCACAATGTGCAAATATTGAAATTTATTTTATTTATGAAATATTTTATTTACACAAAACTAAAAAGAAAAAAACAACAACAACAAAACACTCCCACACACAAAATGAACATGTTTAAAGCTGCGTCCGAACGCGAGCAGAACGAACAAAAATCAACAAACTTCCCTCGACGAATTTACGTCGAATTTGTACAGCGCGGAATTAGCGCACAAAGCCACATCAAACCGCACCGAATAAGCGCGTGGCCGGACGTCAGCGGCTATGCACTTCCCTACACACACACACACTCACACACACACAAGGCCATATGAACACATGAGCACACACATACGCTCACTGAACCATGCACATGTGCACAAAGGGTGAACCTGGCGTGAAGCGATAAGTAAAAATAAAACGAACTTCATCCGACGAAAGCCTATGCAAAGCACACAGAGCTACATATGTGCGTGAGTGTGAGTGACAGGTGTCCATAAGAGGGTGTGGCATGTGTAAAAATGCCGCCGACTCCTGTCTGCACCGAAAAGTCTGTGACGGAGTCAACTAACTCCAGTTTTTAAATTTGTGGGCTAATTGGATACATTCAAAATTTATAAATCTTGCCATCGATATCTCAAAGATTAGATTAAATATCCCTTGTCTGGGTTCCGGGACACAGGAACATTGAGGGCAATGAGAGGGCTGAAGAGCGGGTTCGGTGGGAAGCTCTCAGGAAGCGCTACAAACTCACGAAACTACAAAGAATCCAGCGGACCGCGTGCAGTGGAATTACAGGAGCCTGTCGCACTTCTTCCGGGGTTGATTTAGACGCGATTCTAAACCTCCTCCCTATAGATATTCATACTTATTGTATTTCCGCACAAGTGCAGTAAGACTCAGGGAATCCGGTAGTGGAATCCGGTAGACTAGAGACACCCTGGTATGGTCATGGTAGCCTTTTGAGTCAACTGCCACCAGACTTCGTATCCTCGAGAACCGACTTCCTCGTTCGCAATCTGGATTTTGCGAGCTGTGTTAACACAGTTCTACCAAGTAGGAATGAGTGGAAGAAGGGAAAGGTGCTCGCGAAAGGGGGTATGCCAATTTTCACCGAGGGTTCCGAGATGGAATCTGGGGTGGGTGCGGGAATTTTTTCAGAACCTCTCAATTTTCTGCTCTCCTTCAAATTACCATCGACATCAAGTGTCCTTCAAGCAGAGGTCTTTCAATCAGACGTCTTTGCAATTTGGCGGACATGCAGGGCGTTGCAGATTAAAAACATATCCATTTACTCCGACAGCCAAGCGGCAATAAAGTCGCTAGCGTCACCTTTTACCAGCTCTAAGTTGGTCGGCCTTTTCAAGGAGGAATTGAAATCAATGTCAAGAAATAATATAATATCCCTTGTCTGGGTTCCGGGACACAGGAACATTGAGGGCAATGAGAGGGCTGATTAGCTAGCACGAAGAGGCTTATCAGAAATCGATCAAGTATTTTCCTTTATGGACGTGGGCGTCCCCTTAACTTTGTTAAGAGAAATATTTATAATCACTTCCTCCGCAAGGCTCGCGAGAGGTGGAAAAACACTGCGACATGTGCCATTTCTAGAATGATGAGGCCTGATTACAGTGCAAAAAGCACCAACCACCTTCTCAATAAACCAAGACATAAAATTAGCAACCTTATAGCTGTCTATACAGGTCATTGGACTATCGGCACATACGCTGAAAAAATGGGCATTCCGTTCAATGCTCATTACAGGAGCTGTAAAGACCCACAGGAGACAGAAACAGTCGTACACTTTCTTTGTGATTGCCCTGCCCTCGCTCGCTTGCGACTCAAATATCTTGGAAGTTCTTATCTGGAGAGTCTAGGGCATTGCTCTAGCTTCGAACTTTCAGACCTATCCAAAATTGTCAGCAACTCCGGATGATTGTAAATGTACAAAAGCATATTAATCTTTCCTTTAGGCCCGCGAGGACATGGGAACAAAACGCCACTATTTCTAATTGAGGCCAGACATTTTACCAACCTACCTCAAAGATGATCTCTTTAGATGTCTCCCTTCTTGCCGCCCTCTGTAGCCTAGTGGTAAGCATGCTAGACTCACACTCAGAGGGTGGCAAGTTCAAATTCTGCCCGGTCTCAAGAATGCTTCTTTCTAAAAATTATTTTCTCTTCCAGTCGAAGGCTTCAGTAGCTAGTACTCATTCCCCTAAACCCGTGCAGTCATAATTTATTCTGGTATAATAATGATAACAATGTCTCTCTTCTTCCTTTTATCACTTTTCACCTTTTTGTCTATTATTCTTTTCTTCTCATCATGTTTTCAGATCTTTTTCTTTTCAAGCTTTTTGTTTGCATTTCTCCTCTTGTCTTGTCCGCTTTTTCTTTTTCTAACTTATCTTCTTCTTCTATGCTTTTCTTGCATCTTATTATGTTCTTCTCTTCTATATCTCCATCGTGTTCTGTATGGTTTCCCTTTTCTGCTCTTCTTCACCTTCTTCTACTTTTTCTTAACCTTCTCTTCTTCTGCACCTCCTTCTTCTACTTCTTCCTTTCCTTTTTTCTCTTTCTTCTTTTCCTTCTTCTTTTATCCTATTCTCGTTCTCTTTCTTTTTATACCATTTCTTATCTCATTTCATTCTTTTGCGTATCTCTTTCTTTATTTCTCATCATTTCTTACTCTTCGTTCTATTTCTTTTTGTGATATTTTCTTCTATTCATCTTTTCTCTTCGTATCTACTTTTATTCTTCATTTACTAATAATTTTTTTCATTTTGTATTCCTATTATTTAAATTTGTTTATCTTTCATTTGTTTCATTTTGTTTATATTTTCATTCTTCTTCAGTTTTCTTCGTACCTTTTTCTTTATGTTCTTGTTCTCCGTGTGATCTCTTCCTTTTCTGTTTCTTTTTCTTTTCTTTTCTCTTCCTCTACTTCTTATCTCTTCTTTTCATCTGTTCATCTCTTCTTCTTTCTTCTTCTTTTCATATCGTCTTCTGTTCATCTCTTACTCTCTCTTCTTCTTGTTATTCCTTCTTATCTTTTTTTACCTCTTATTCGTCTCTCTTGTTCGCGTTTTCTCTCTCTTTTATTACACTATCTTCTTCTTCTCTCTTCTTATTATTTATTTTTCTCATTATTTTCCCTTCATCATCACTCTTCTCATCTTCTTCCTTATGCTACTTGTTCCCCACTCTTTCTTCTCGATTTTTCTTCTCGTGCTTTCTTCTCCTTCTTCTGTATTCTTCTTCTTCTATCTTCTTCTTGAATCTTCGTCTCCTTCTATCTTCTTCTTCTATCTTCTTCTTCTATCTTCTTCTTCTATCTTCTTTTTCTGTCTTCTGTCTTCTGTTTTCTTTTTCTATCTTCTTCTTTTATCTTCTTCTTCTATTTCTTCTTCTAGCTATGTTCTTCTTCTATCTTCCTCTTCTAGCTTCTTCTTCTATCTTCTTCTATCTTATTCTTCTATCTTTTTCTTCTCTCTTCTTTTTCTATCTTCTTCTTCTATATTCATCTTCTATATTTTTCTACTTTGTTCTTCTTTGTTCTTCTTCTATTTTCTATCTTCCTCTACTATCTTCTTCTTCTATCTTCTTCTTCTATCTTCTTCTTCTATCTTCTTCTATCTTCTTCTTCTATCTTCTTCTATCTTCTTCTTTATTCTTCTTCTCTCTTCTTCTTCTATTTTCTTCTTGTGTTCTTCTATTTTCTTCTTCTATCTTCTTCTTCTAGCTTCTTCTTCTAGCTTCTTTTTCTATCTTCTTTTGCTGTCTTCTTCTTCTATCTGCTTCTTCTGTTTTCTTCTTCTATATTATTTTTCTATCTCCTTCTTCTATATTCTTCTTCTACTTCTTGTTCTGTATTATTGTATCTTCTTCTTTTCACATCTTCTTCTGTTCATCTCTGCTTTTCATCTCTACTTATATCTTAATCTTCTCTCACTTTCATCTCTCTGCATCTCTCTTAGGCTTCTCTCTCTCATTCTTTTCTTTTATATTCTTCTCTCCTATTATTTTTTATGCCCTTTCTTCTCTGTTATTCGTATTCTTCTCTCTTCTTCTCTCTCTCTCTGTCTATCTCTATATCTATCGCTTTCTTTCCCTTTCTCTCTCTTGCTATCTCTCTACTTCCTCGCGTGCTGTCTACTTTTCCATGAATCTCTATTTCAATGATTAGTGTTTGACTTGACCGAGGTGAATTCGAACAAGGATGTTATTCTAACGAATACTCTTCAGATCCTCTAAACTGCTGTTTTCTATATTCTTTTTCTCTTTTCTTCTCTATTCTTCTTATGCTTCTCTCTTCTTCTCTCCTCTTCTCTTTCTATAAATATACCAATACTTATCTTCAGAATAATTTTCCACCTTTAACCCGAACTAATCACATCGAAACGTTGTTCGTAAATATTTGCCTGAATACGCCAAACTCCTCAGTAAACCAAGCCAAGGGAAACTAAAAGATGTGGTTAGCGGCTGGGGTCACTACGTACTAAGAAGAGCCTTAAAGGAAGATATGAGCTGAGTTGAGCTGTTGGAGATGCATTTTTCAGTATCAAAGCTTCCATCCAAGGAATCACCGGGTGTTCCATTAACGGCACTGAGATGTCGAATGTCTTGATATGGGTTTGGGTACACACAATGATGTCACCAATAGAAGAGTTTAACAACTTTTGTATGCCTCACAATGCGAGGACTCTCAACAGATACAAAAAGTGCATCTGGGGAGGGCGTGTCAGTGCTTGGAGCTCGATTACGCTCAAGCTGTCAAGTCTTTGATTTATAGCTACGCAGTTGTGTTTGATTTTTGATGTTATCATGTTTCGTTTTAGCCGCATTTGGGAAAGGATTTTCGCCGCCACTCACCTGGATCGATGTATTTCAGATTCCGTGCCAAATGTGTCAACTGCAGCGGTATGTAGCGCGTATCGGCACGCGGTGTTGTCTTCGGTGCAGGCGGTGAAGTTGGCACTCCTGGTCCCAGTGGACATAAAAAGGCGCGTTGCAATTCCCAGCCCACTTCGGAGATGATGCTCGCTTTGCGAAAATATGGCGTGACCTCGCGCAAAAATTTGACTAAAAATAAAAACAAGAAGAAAAATGGCTTAAAAGGATTGCAAGGAAGCATTTCAAATACATTTGCAAATTGGGGCGAGGCAAGCGGAAGTCTTAAAATAGATAATGTTTTTGTTCCTAGAGCACGATTAATTATTTGTTGACCTTGAAGCAATGAATGCTATCTTCCACATGAATATGTTCAGGGGTGGCGTTCCAATTATTGCTTCAATGGCGTTGGAAAGGTGCAAGTATTTCAACTTGGTCTTTCGTCGAAGACGAAGTCGCTCTTGAATGAACGTTTTGAGTTATATTCAGAATTAGTTCAAAAATTGTCCATACAAATATAACAAGAAACTCGCTCTCAAAAGCGAATCACACTGTATGATAATACTCAAGAGAGAACGGAAACGCATGAAAGATGGGATATCACTCAAGAGAAAACTGATGTCATTTAAGAGAGGCCGTATCACTCAATAGAAAACGGTTATTACTCAAGAAAGAGTATACTGTAGAGAAAACGGATTTGACTCAAGAGAGAATGGATATCACCCCAAGAGGGCGGATATCACTCATTAAGGATAGATTTCACCCAAGAGAGGACGGATTCAATAGAAGACTTTTTAAGGAATACTGTTGAATAATCTGCAATAGAGGACTCTTTAAGGAAGATTCTTTGAGGAAGACTCTTTAATGGAGATTCTTTAAGAAAGACTCTTCAATAGAAGACTCTTTAGAGAAGACTCTTTCAGGAACACTCTTTAAGGAAGATTCTTTAAGGAATACTCTTTAAGGAAGACTCTTCAATAGAAGACTCTATAAGGAAGACTCTTTAAGGAAGCCTCTTTAAGGAAGACTATTCAATAGAAGACTCATTAAGGAAGAATCTTTATAGAAGAATCTTAAAGGAAGATTCTTTAAGGAAGGCTCTTCAATAGAAGACTCTTTAAGGAAGCCTCTTTAAGGAAAACTATTCAATAGAAGACTCTTTAAGGAAGACTCTTTTGGGAAGACTCTTTAAGGAAACCTCTTTAAGGAAGACTCTTCAATAGAAGACTCTTTAAGGAAGCCTCTTTAAGGAAGACTCTTCAATAGAAGACTCTTTAATGAAGACTCTATTGGGAAGACTCTTTAAGGAAACCTCTTTAAGGAAAACTCTTCACTAGAAGA
This sequence comes from Clusia tigrina, assembly GCA_920105625.2. NCBI lineage: Eukaryota > Metazoa > Arthropoda > Insecta > Diptera > Clusiidae > Clusia > Clusia tigrina. The sequence goes on from OV050032.1 coordinate 192,122,547, forward strand.
CTCTTTAAGGAAGACTCTTTAAGGAAGCCTCTTTAAGGAAGACTCTTTACGGAAGCATTTTTAAGGAAGACTGGTTAAGGAAGACCCTTTGAGAAACACTCTTTAAGGAAGACTCTTTAAAGAAGCCTCTTTAAGGGAGACTCTTTACGGAAGCATTTTTAAGGAAGCCTCTTTAAGGGAGACTCTTTACGGAAGCATTTTTAAGGAAGACTGTTTAAGGAAGACTCTTTGAGAAAGACTCTTTAAGGAAGACTCTTTAAGGAAGCCTCTTTAAGGAATACTTTTTAAGGAAGGCTCTTTAATGAAGACTCTTCAATAGAATACTCTTTTTAGGACGATTCTTTAAGGAAGACTTTTTAAGGAAGACTCTTTAAGGAAGCCTCTTTAAGGAATACTCTTTAAGGAAGGCTCTTTACGGAAGCATTTTTAAGGAAGACTGTTTAAGGAAGACTCTTTGAGAAAGACTCTTTAAGGAAGACTCTTTTAGGAAGCCTCTTTAAGGAATACTCTTTAAGGAAGGCTCTTTAAGGAAGACTCTTTAAGGAAGACTCTTTAAGGAAGACTCTTTAAGGAAGACTCTTCAATAGAATACTCTTTAAGGAAGACATTTTAAGGAAGACTCTTTAAGGAAGACTCTTCAATAGAAGACTTTTTAAGGAAGACTCTTTAAGGAAGATTCTTTAAGGAAGACTGTTTAAGGAATTTATCTTAGAGAGAGAGAGAGAGAGAGAGAGAGAGAGGATGAGGTTGTGGCTGTCTAAAAGAGTAGTCGAGGAAACGAGCAATTGAAATCTTTTCGAGAGTTTCTGTGTAGATATGGAGAAAGAGGAACTAATTTCACACCTTGAACACACTCTCTGGGCCCCTTCTGCCACAAAAAGGTTTTACAATATTGCATGATAATTCAATATATTTAAGTAAGGTTCGAGGAAAGCTCTACTGAGCAAGGGCAAATCAGCATATACACAGAGATGCTTCTATGGAAGCAGGATACTATGGAATTGTTATTAGTGGCAATCACTATTTAAGTTCCCTTTGACAACACTTTGTCTCAATGAATATCTGAAAATTGTGACTAATGCGATTAAGGATTTAAGGACTCTGCCACACACGGCGACTTGGCATGCCATCCGCCCACAATTGTTCAGCTCCCAATAACTACGCCCCAAAAAGCAATAAGCATGGCGCAAAAGAATCCATTAAGTAGCGATAATTAATAATATTTCTTCATATTTCCTTAATGCACAATAAATTGGTGCTATACGGACGCGTGACAGTGTGCGGCACACAACGTTCACACACCAACACCAACACCAATACCAACACCGCAGAGCAAATTGAAATTCAATTTCACAGTGGTATGAACGACCGCACTAGATTACCACAAATGGAGGGAAGTGACTATCATTGAATTGGAGATAGGAACTGAGTTACGAGACTTCATAAATGGTGTTTTTAGGCGCTTACTTAAGTGAGAGTGGAAAATGAATGGTGTGCCAAGCTTCACGCCCAACTGTTATAAATATATATGAAAATCAAAAAAAATTAGGTAGAGGCAATAGTTTTGCAAGGTACTTCTCGCTGCTGTTGTTTCTCTTTCAAGGCTCTGAAGGAATTTCGAGACTGTGAAGGAACAATAGGATGTATGTGAGATGATACCATCACAATTCAGATATCAAAATGTCTGAACTTGTGTTTAAAGTGATTCACATTGTTTCTTATTCAAGGCTCTGAAAAACTTTCAAGACTGTGAAAGAACAACTGGGATAATTCAGAGACAGTCTGGGCAAGGAGTCAATCGAAAAGGTTCCATTCCGACAAATTGAGTCACATTTTTGATTATCGTGGAAAATGGAGTTTAGGTTCAGTTCACATAATTCAATGAATTTAATCACATCGCTGGGAGTTTCTTCAGCTCGTTGAGAAACTGAAGTTGGATTAGGCACGCTTATAGATGTTGTAGAGTTCTAAAAGTTTGTTCATAGCAGTCTTGAATTGGCCTCCTTACCGCACAACTGACACAAAAATGAGATCTATAGCGTTTCGTACAGATCATTCGTGATCATTTAGTCAAATATCAGAAGGTTTGTGCTATCATCACTTTATACGACTAGTTTATCTGAGCGTTACATTTCCCACAGATTACTCTTCTTCCTGAATTCTCGGATTCTGAGGCTGCTCGTACAGTTGAAGAATCGAAACATTCAGCTTCATCATCATCATTCATCTGTAGATCAAAGATTGCATAGTTCCCGTTTTCTAGCAGATTTGCATCCTGATTATCTGAGTATTATCTGTCATCCATATGTGGATTATTCTTTCTCTAGTGCTGAGAGAAAGGTAGGATAGCATCCTCAGTTTAGCTATAAAAGGGAATTATATCCTTAAACCCATCCATAGTGACCTATAATCCAGTGGCAGGTCTTATCTCTGGCACTCGATCACTGTCCTCGAACTGTGGAAGTATCAAGGATTAAATTCATGGTATCTTCTACAATTGAGGGAGCATTCATGTGTCGTATTCGTGTCAGATTTGAACTCAATAGTCCAATGAACAATTTGCGAAATACGGAAAAAAAATGTGGAGATTAAACGTGATTATCGCCACTCTTCCTCTTTAAGTTCCACCATGATTTTATCATCCTTACATCATAATGAAGTGTGCCTCCAGAAGTTGGGCAGAATCAGTATTCACAACAAAGGACTTGGACTTGTGAATCATAATTGGTTGAAGAGAAACAGATTTAGAAAGAAGCATTTATGAAACCATGCTCTGAACAAGCTTCAATTCTGGGCCCCCACAACTGCGGCATGCTTACCACAAAACCACGGATGCCAACTCCACTTAATGGAATGTGCTGGAGACCGTCTGGCAAGCCACAGCGAGAAACTGTTCGGGATTAGCTTGACAGACAGCTTGTGATACGGAATAGGAAGGGTGTAAAGGTCCTGTTTACCAATGTGTTGAGCAACACTAACTAATTTGGATCCGAAATAATCTGGACTCCTAGGAGCGAACCGTATATTTAATGAAATGCTTTCTCAGCTTTGACTTGCCTAATTACCCAAAACACTATTCACACTATATAAAGAAAGACATGTTACACTTTCCCTTGGGTCTGTTTACATGATTGAGAGAGTGTGACACTCAACCACAAATTAACTGGATTTGATTGGTGGCGATGAGAAGAAAGGAAGGGGAAATGCTGTGCAAACATGACAAAGGAAACTCAACCCTTTCCATATGGGATCTCTGGAATATATTTTAAGAGCAGGACAACTTTTTTATGGGATTGCAGGGATATATGGGATATAGGATTAAATATTGAGGGTTTGTGGAGTTTTTCAACAACCTTTTTCTTAAACTCGTATCATCTGCTTTACTGTGAAAGCGTGCACACACCAATGCATTGATAGCTATACACGAATACATAGACACATTTTATCCTGTGTGTTTGCCGGGGATTGGTGTGATCCTTTGTATAAGGATCAGTATTAGGCATAAATACTGTTACGAAATCAGCGCGCCATTTGATTGGTTGATGGTTTTAGGGTGAGCGTCGTATTCAACCCCTAAAAATGCACACGCGAGAAGGCATGCGAAGCTGCGTTCGGGGGCTGATTGAGGTTCTCGTGGGCAAGAGGTATATTCGCAACTGCACACGAGACATCGGGACCAGTGAATAAGTGAAAGTGAACAAGTGAACGTCGTAGTAGCAGCAGCAGTGAAACAGTGAGTGTAGCCGAGAGTGAACAACGTAGTAGCACCAGCAGTGAAACAGTGAGCGTAGCCGAGAGTGAACAACGTAGTAGCACCAGCAGTGAAACAGTGAGCGTAGCGGGAAGTGAACATGGTAGTAGCAGATCAGTTAAAGAGTGACAGTGGCAAAGTGAACATTGTAGTAGCAGCAGCAGTGGAACAGTGAGCGTAGCCGAGAGTGAACAACGTAGTAGCACCAGCAGTGAAACAGTGAGTGTAGCGGGAAGTGAACATGGTAGTAGCAGATCAGTTAACCAGTGACAGTGGAAAAGTGAACACCGTTGACACCAAGCTGTGAAAAGTGATCATAGCCGAATCCTCGAGTGGCAGCAAGCAGAGTGGGCGTCGTATTGGCAAGATGAGTTAACAAGTGACAATAGAAGAGTGAACATCGTATTGGCGGCAAGCGGTTGACAAATGATCATAGCCGTATCTTGAGAGTGGCAGCAGTAGTCGAATAAGATTGTCGCAGAGCGAACATCGTGTTAGCAACGGGCAGTTGAGCAGTGATCGTCGCAGAGCGAACATCCTGAGAGTAGCAACAGTAGCATGAAGCGGAAGTGAAGTGAAGTCCAACAACTGACTGACTGACTGAAGCAAACTATAAGCGAAGAAGGAGTGTGAGAAGCGAGCAGATAGAATTAAAGCCAATAGTAAGTTCGACTCATACTAATAAAGCCAATTGTTGCAACTGAAGAGGGAATTGTTTGCTTATTACACAATCCAGCGGTACGAATCCAAGTATTGAGCTTGGTATAATTTGTCAGAAAGGCAATTACGTAGCAATACCTTTTCTAAAGTGTCAGTGGTAACCAGGCTAGACTCACACTCAGAGGGCCGCAGGTTGAAATTCTGCCTCGGGCGTGGTCTCAGAAATGCTTCTTACTGAAAAATCCTTTTCTCTTTGAGTTGAAAGCCTTGGTAACGAGTATTCATCATTGATGCTTCGTGATAACGCATGAGGCATCTGGTCCCATCCCTTTCAAAGGTCCAGTCATTTGGAAAGAATAGTAATAATAACAAGTGATCGTGTAAATACACTCGTTTAGTGTGCGTTCAGTGTCAGGCGAGATTCTGTGCAGCCAGTTGGTGCGTTCAGCCCACTGTGTCGCCTACGTGTGAGTCTTAATGCCAAAACAGCAGCTGCTTCTACTACAACAACGACAATTGAAGCTGCGAGTTGTTCGGTGCTCGTTGCACGTTGCACGTTGCACTCTTATCAATTATGCAACAATTTCGGCTATTTTTCATTTTATTTGGCGTACAAGCAACGCGCCTGCATAGCTGCAGTAATAATTTCTCAATTCTCAGATACAATGCCATAAATAAACATTCTCCTTTTATTATTATTTATTGTTCCCTATTTGTATATTGGTTTTTGCTCTCCTCCTTATTTTAGTATGTGCAATCTATCTGATGCATACATCCAACATATGCCAAATACTTTCGTACTGTGTGCGTGGTATGCGTGTGTGTGTGTGCTCCTGTGTGTGTGTGTGTGCTCCTGTGTGTGTGTGTGTGCTCACTCTATGTCCACTTTTTCTGTCGCAAACTGCTCGTGGATGATTCATCACAAGCAACTACCATTCTCATCGCTCTTTGTGGCATCAAATGTGAATATAATCTGAGGCAATTAAATAGCTACAGCAAATAATAAAAACAAGTGATTTCCAGTCAGCTGCATGTCCTGCACGAGTACGTCCTGTTTGCATGATGCTTGATTTATGAACCGAACCGGCACCAATTTGACTTGCGTTCATTTGAGAAATTCGCTTTGGTCCTGGGCTCCCGACGTGCCTGCACGGCTGCCGCCATTTCGTTTGTCGGCGACATTTTACAAGCGTTACTGTTACCGTTGCCGTTACTGCCGGCATTGTCGTTACTTTTAGCGTTACTACCATTACCATTGCTGTTATCGTTAGTTAACTTTTACGATATTGTTACCGTCAACTGTGCCGACAGAGCAGGAGCGAGACCCAACCAGAAGGTACCCACTTCAGTAGTGTAGCTGCTGCAACTTGTTCTAAGTGTGTATGGGTGCTATCATGAGTGTGCATGTATGTGTGCATGTGTGTGTGTGTGTGTTGCAGGTTTCTTTTGCATACCAAATTGCACCACAACAACAAAGTAAATTCGTTACGTTCGGTGCCGCTTAGCGCTTCCTTTATTTGCTTTCCTTTACGATTTTCCTTTTTACATTTTCCTTTTTCTCTGTTCTTTTTCTCTTTTTTTTTTGTTACTTTTTCATTTTTCATTTTTGGTTTTTTTAAGTTTACCGCTGCCACGCCAACAGGTACACAGGCAGCAAGTGTCGCCGACTGCACAAATGACTCCGGCATTTCCCACAGCACTGATGGGGCTCGCGTTGCCGCCCCAGAAAACTGAGCGCCGCCGTGTCAAATGCTGCAAATCGATTCCTGTGCATACGGAAGCGCTCAAATTAGGTGCTTCTTGTTGCTGTCTAAGGAACGCTGCAGTTGCTGCAACCCCGTCTCTCGCTTTCGCAAGTAAATGCAGCTGCGTTTACTGCTCGATTGAGCTGGGAATTTCATGTCTTCTATTTTCTCGCTTCGGTTTGCTTTTCCCTGAGCTGATGCGCGTGGCACAGAGTTATTAAGTAGTAGTTTAGTTGGCATTCCAAGCTGTAACCAGATACTTAAGGAAGCGCTGGTGTGGAAGAGGATGACTGCGGAATATAATGGAGATATATGGCATGGTATTCGGACAGGTGGACCACCGTACAGGCGTCCTTACCATTACCATTGAGTGCATCTCGTTATGAGAATTGATTGTTGTTGAAGGTTTCCACCTGACCAAAGATGACTCAATATCAATTTGGATTAACCAATTGTCCTTCTTCCGTTGGATACACGCAGTTACCATAAGAAAGTGAGTCATCGACAAGAATGAAGATTAATTATTTTTCAATCCATGGTTTAGGATTTTCGGGTCCTTTTTTGTTCAACCAAAATATAGAAGAAAAAACCAGCTACTCCCTTATACCCAAAGTTGTCCTTTTATTTATTTTTTGTGCTAACCCCCCTTTCACTCTAACATTAGGCTTTTTATGAATTGGAGCACTTTGGAAGGGTGAAGTTTCCCAATTGTGGGTGGGTTTTTGAAGACCCCCAAAAATTTTAATCTCTTACCTTTGATCGTTGGACACTCACATAAAAAGTGTTCTGATGTTTCAGAGTTGAGTCCACAGAATCTGCAGTCAGAAATGTCCGACAGGACTATCTTGTTAAGGTGATACCTTAGGCAACAGTGTCCTATCAGATACCCCATTAGAGTCCTAAGATTTGCGCGGTTCAAGGTTAGTATCCTTTTGGAGATACTTCGGTTGGGTGTAAGAAATCTCTTTGGTCTGAAGCATGCTGCCATTGAGTAGCTATCTGAGATTCTTCCAATTTCCTAAGTAAGTGTGCACGTAGCCACGCTGCAGAAAGATGCTGGGCCAATGAGTGGTCGGAGCGCCCCCCTTTTCGGGGGGCAGTCCGCGCTTTCATTCCAGCGTGTTCTTCATGTCCAGGCACCCAATAATATGTGACACTGGTGTCTTTGCTTACTTCATTCATTTTATGACATTCTTCAGCCAATCTGAATGCATAGTAGTACGATCTCAGTGCCTTAAGGGCAGTCTGGCTGTCTGATATAATGTATATAAGCTTGCCGTTTACTCTTCTACGAGGGCATTCTCGAATACATGCTTCGATGGCAACGATTTCCGCTTGAAATATTGTGGGAGTCTTACCGATAGGGAGCGCTTTTTGGAACAATGGTCCCAGTATACCTGCTCTAACGTATTCCAATTTGGACGCATCAGTATACCATACCTTGGGGCAAATTGGTAATGACTTCCTCAACCCTATCTCGTGGCAAATTGGTAATGACTTCCTCAAACCTATCTCTTGCAGGAATGTGAACCTTAGAGAGTGTAGTGCATGATATTCTATTCCATATATTGTCAGAAATCCTGAGAAGGGGGTCATTCAGTAAGGGATCAAGTACCCTCATATGTCCCCAAAGGTGTCCATATCTTGCATTGGAAATGTCCTGAAGGCGTAAGGCTTCACCACAGGCCTCCCTCTTAATAGTTATGGTTGTCGGAGGGATGCCCCTGATGATTCCCTGACTAGTGTCCTTTGAGATTGCAGGAACTGGAGCTTATTGTATGGATTATCTGGTTGGCAAGTTTTCGGAATTGTGTGCAGTTCCATTAAGCTTTAAAATTTCCAGACTGCTTTCAAAGGACAACCACAGACCAATTTTCTGGAGTAGGCAGATATCTAGGAATAATACTAGATTCCAAACTTCTTTGGAAAGCACATGCGGATTTTGTAGCAAGTAAGGCAATCAGAGCATTAATGGTATGTGGAAGTTTAGCGGGGAAAACATGGAGTTGCAAGCCTTACATTCTGAAATGGATGTACACCATGATAGTTAGACCAGTTCTAACATATGGAGCAGTGGCTTGGGCTAAAAGATCCAAATTGCTCACCATGAAGAACACTTTGAACAAAGTACAACGACCAGCATGCATATGTATTACCAGAGCTATGAGAAAGTGTCCCACAGCAGCAATGGAAGCACTTTTACATCTTACTCCGCTACATATTAAAGTAGAAATGGCTGCAAAAAGAACCCTACTAAGAATCGTCAAGGAAGGTGCTGGCCGCGAGAAAGATTGTAGTAATAAACAACCCGACAGCATCGTTGCCACTATAACCCTCGAGGACCTACCTAGAGACGATGTGAACAAACTGTATAACTTTGAGAATCGCTTCACAATTGTGCTTGAAAACAAGAAGGAATGGAAGCCTGAATCACTTCAAGATATCCTAGAAGATCATACCATCAAGTGGTTCACAGATGGTTCAAAAACAGAAGAAGGGACTGGAGCCGGCATATTTGGGCCGAGGGTCAACCACTCCCAACCAATAGGGAAATCACCCAGCATATGCCAGGCAGAGATACATGCAATTCAGCTCTGTGTTATCTTTAACCTCCGACGTAACCTTCTGGACAAGACACTGCTATCATGTCTGACATTCAAGCAGCTATAAAACCACTCAATTCCTACGAGATTCATTCTAAACTTATATGGGAATGCGTGGAGCTTTTAGATAAGTTAGGGATTCTCAATAAACTTTCCATATTATGGGTTCCAGGACACACTAGGATCCCTGGAAATGAAAAAGCGGATAGTGTTGCCAGGAATGGGGCAGCCACACCTTTTATTGGACCTGAACTATTCTTTGGCATAGGGGCAAATAACATAACAGACAAATTAAGATAGAAGGAAGAATCCAGAAGATCACGCTACTGGGCCTCACTACCAAAATTTAAAGAATCCAAGCTCATGATTGGGGACTACAACTCAAAACCTGCAGCTCTATGTCCACAGTTAAGCGAAAACAATTTAACAACTCTGACAGGCCACCTCACAGGCCACTGTTGTTTAAGAAGCCACCTCATGAAACTGGGACTCTCACCAGTAAACATGTGTAGGTTCTGCACGGAGGCAAAAGAAACACCAGAGCACCTTCTAATGATCGCAGTAGGAAGAAATATCTGTGGCCCGAGGCAGAGGCATTACAGCAATGAACGCCAATTCAGTGTACTAAGCTTCCTTAGAACTGTTGGACTAATAGAAGACCTTTAATAGGTGCATGCAGGGGGAGTACAATAGATCCAATTGGTCGAGATACATTTTCCCTTCAATATTTCATTCATTCATTCATTCATTAGTAACTACAACGTACCCAATTGTACTGCCATCCCACTTGAATTGCCGGGAGAAGAGACACATCCAACACTGTCTTATGGACAACTAGTACTTTCAATCTCTTCATATTCGAATATAGAATATATTCTATAGGTTGGACAACTCCTCGTGTAGAAGTCGGGTGTGTGTCTGGCTCCCTTTGGTCAGGTAGAACATAATTGTAGGCAATTGTTATGAGAGTTTTGCTGTTATTAACATTCAATAGTTTGATTCATTGCTGTTTTTATATTTAAATAACTGTGTGGAGGCAAGTTGATTCGCGATAACATGCTGATCGATTGAATTATAGGTTATTATATGAGGAAGTTTAGTGGCCTACTTTCGAATACCCAGAAGCTAATGCTTCCCCGCATATCTTCCCATGACAATGTTCGCTTAAATTTACTTTTATAATACGGAGATTTTCCAGTCCTGACTTTTGGGAGCATCAGACTGCAAAGGTGGCTGTACTCTTTAAAGAATTCATAACACTTTCGATACGCAAAATCCCATTTTAATATATGAAAAGATATCTCTTGAGTAAATCCAGGCAAGGGTGAAACTTGTGCATGACAGTTCGTACTTTCATCAGCATGTTTCGCAAGGCTTTGATGAACTGCAAGGCGGATATGATGACTATGGCAGAAGACCCATAAAAACCTATGTGAGTATATATTTGAGAATTTTGTGAAAGTCGTCACATCAAACACCAAAAAAATCCATTAAAGCCTTGCGTAACATGTTGGAGAAACATAACTCATTGGTTACGTAGGAATACATTTAAGTTGGACATAAAGCTATCGGAAGTCTCTAAACCATGATTATGGAATACTCTCATACTCATTCTATACGATGACTGGTTGTGTTATGGCAATTTTCAAGATATGTCCAAGCGCTCTTTTCTTTTCAATGTGAGTTCTCCAGGTAAGGCATCTGTCAAGGTGTATGTGTATTTCACTTCTGTCTCCTGTGGAATAGTTTTGCTGTTGAGTGTGATAGCACGGCATGTGCATTTGTTGAGTGTAAATGTTGTATGTGTGATGTTTTGTTCCTTTACTGCGATGCGCCAGTTCAAAAGCCATTTTGCACCTACATGAACATTGAGATCACGCGATGCTATGTGATGGTGCTTTGTGACAAGATAAAATCGCAGTGCCAACGGAAAAAGTTGAGGTCAACAGGTATTTGTTTCGTGGGAAATCTGAGGTGTACAGTATGGGGCCAAGAACATTTCCTTGTGGTACTCCAGCCATTATCTCCATTTCTGGTGAAAAACACTTCCTTGTGGTACTCCAGCCATTATCTCCATTTCTGGTGAAAAACACTTCCTTGTGGTACTCCAGCCATTATCTCCATTTCTGGTGAAAAACACTTCCTTGTGGTACTCCTGCCATTATCTCCATTACTAGTGAAAAAGACTTCCTTGTGGTACTCCAGCCATTATCTCCATTTCTAGTGAAAAACACTTCCTTGTGGTACTCCTGCCATTATGTCCATTTCTGGTGAAAGGTAATCTTCACATTTGACTGGAAATCGTCTGCCCTTTAAGTGAGATTCCCAGACACTGTGAAGAGCAGAGCAGTATTGTTTCGCCATTCTGTTTTGGGACACTAATCGGTGAACTTGTTCAATAGTTCCATGATTTTTTCGAAAGCCAAACTGGTGGTGAGGTATTATTTTAGGGTTAATTTTGCTAGCAATAGTTTCTCGAATAGTTTGGAAATGACGGATATCAGGCTTATTGGTCCCCATGATGAGCTTTACGTTCGATGTTTTGCCCGGCTTAGGTACCATGGTTATGTGGGATAGTTTTCAAACTTGCGGAAAGTGGACTTTTCCAAAAATTTTATTAAATAACACAGTTAAATGCTTTACTGCAAGAGAAGATTACTCCGTCATCATATTTGTGGTTATCAGGTCGTGGCCGGCCGTTTCCTTTTTGCTTCATCTGGGGATTTCGTTGCCTTTTTTTGGTATTTTAAAGCTATTACAAGGAAGGTTTGGTTGGAATACAGTTTTTAGGTGTTGAGGAAAAACTTGCCCCTTCTCTTCATTGCGTCGTCAATAAGTTTTGTAGGCGAGGAGGCCGTAACCCGACCACGGGTTGTAAGGGCCACCTAAGAAGAAGAAGGCGAGCCTGCATTTGTAGGTCAATTCATATTTTTGGCTGCCTTCCATCAAGAGTAGTATGAGGATTCTAGCTAGGGATTCAGGTGTGAGGTGTGTACCTCTTTCAGTTTCGTCGCTCAGTGCGTTTCGCAGTTTGTATTTGGGTGTAGTGAGTTTTTGCTTTAGCGCTGGTGACCATTGCCGCAATCGTCTGAGCCGTCTCCTTGCCTTAGTCTTTCAATTTCAAATGAGGTGGAGCAGATCGATTTGTATGATTGGCCTGTTTGGGTGTATAGCTTGGATTTCTGCTGATACAAGCGTACAGTTGAATGTTGGTACTGCGGAACCTAATTCATCCGGGCTTTTAAGACTACATTTAGCAGGACTGCTAATGTATTTACAGAATTTTAGCCAATTTGTTTTCTTTGTTGTTAAGCGAAAAGGTTTGTTTATGACTTCTGCTTATTTCCTTAAGTGTACCATGACTGGAGAGTGATCGGAAATCAGTTCTTAGCATGATTCTCTAGACATTCGTGTTTGGTTTGACTACTTTCGTTATTGAAAAATCTAGTAAGTTCGGTATCCTTCGTGGGTCCGTGGCCCAGTATGTGGGTTGAGCAGAAGAGACATAATAAATTCTATAACGCTGATGCGTCAGGGCGTAATATAACTTTTATCCTTGGGACTTATGAGGCGCGAGCCCCAGTGAGTGGTCTAAGCACTATAATTCCCAGCTGCCATGCATGTTTCTCCCAATGAGTTGAACTGATACATTGTGACATTGTGTTTAGGTAGGCAGTATACAGATGACACCGTCATGTTGACGTCCCAATGCTGCAGGCAAGTGGAGGTAGCTTGGAGATATTCCTTCTCGTAGTCTTCAAGTGAGTGGTGTTTAATAAGATCTTTAATGAGAATATCTGCTACTCCATGAGCTCTTTCCCATCCGGATGTAACGTTTTATAAAACTTCTAATCTTTTACTTTAAAATTGTGTGTTCAGTGGAAGGTGAGTTTCAGAAATGAGGAGGATATCTATTTTATTATTGAAGAGGATTGATGCTGGCTAAGATCGTTCGAATATGTAAGATATTCTCCTTAGACATTATAACAGGATAGGTAGGTAGGTACGAGTGGCAGCCTTCCACACAAAAAGCACACTTAAGCACACTTATAATGGCTCATTGTGATACCACACTAAGACGACGCGACTCCCCCGTCTAGAATTTTGGGAACTACAGTGATTCCGAAATGAACCTGGCTATGTCCTTAATGTTAAGGGAAGATAGTTCGGTTAAGGTAGTGAAGAATGGTGAGCCTAAGAATTTTAATCTTCGTCTGGCCAGAGCTGGGCACTGACACATGAGATGAAGTACTGTCTCTTCGTCCTTCTCAGAGCCGCAGCTGCGACAGAAGTCGTTATGGGGCAGTGCTAGTCTTTCAGCGTGTTTACCAAACAGACAGTGTCCCGTGAGCACATTTATTGTAGTGCCGATGGAGTTCCTCCTTACATTAAGCAGCTGACTAGTACGCCTTGTGTCCATAGTGGTCCAGGTTTGTCTGGCAACACTACAAGTATATCCATTTACCCAGGCTCTTTTAGCTGCCTCAAAGTAGTTATGTTTTATGGCCCATTTGAACGTGGCTAGTGGGACACCTACAATGAAAGAGGGAGAGATGTCAGGGAGCAGCGTACTTATTTTGGCCAATTCATCGGCCTCGCAGTTCCCCAAAATGTCGCTATGTCCAGGCACCCAGCATATGTGAACTTCTGAATTACCTGAGACGACGTTCAGGGAGGAGCGGCAATCAAGTACGAGTAGTGAATACACCAGCTAGGGACTTGATTGCCGCCTGACTGTCCGTGAATATCCGAATGTTCACATCGAATACTTCATTGTGAATAAGCCACTTGGACGCTTGGAATATTGCCATTACTTCCGCCTGCAAGACGCTGCAGTGGTTAGGAAGACTATAGGAGAGCTTGATGCCAAGTTTGCTGGAGAAAATGCCGCAGCCGACCTTATTCTCCAGTTTGGAGCCATCCGTGTATATGTCAGTAGAACTATCAGTGACCACCAATTTATTGGACCATTCCTCCCTACTAGGAATGTGGGTGTTGAACCCGTGGTTTAGGCTAGGTGCAGAGCATGTATAGTCAACGTCTGTCGATACGGGCATATCCTGAATTCGAATTTTAGCGTGGCCCAGGTTCAACTTAGTCCAACGAGATATAGCATTAAGTCTGGTAGCCGAGCATTTTGCTTTTTGCCAGACTAGAAGCTTAGTGGGCAACCAATGTAGGATTGCAAATAGAGCTTTTGTAGAGGTGGTACGCAGAACCCCTGTTATCAGAGGTTTCAGGTTCACCGCCTTGTCAGTTGCGGGCCACTAGAAGACAGCGCCATAGAGAAAATACGGCTCAACCACCGCCGCATAGAGCCAGGACATGATTCGAGGCTGGACGCCCCATCTTGTTCCTAGGGATCTCTTGCAACAGTACAGAGCACACGCGGCTTTCCGTACCCTCTCCGCCAATTTTGCTTTCCAGTGGAGCTTAGGGTCCAGGACCAGACCTAGATACTTGACGCAATTGCTTAAGCTAAGCGAAGTCCCATTGAGTTTGGGTAGGACAAAACTTGGTATTTTATGATTCCTGCTGAAAAGTCTCAGTTTTGGAAGGGTTGACGTCTAGACAACTTCATGACACCATTGGGACAGAATGCTAAGAGAGTAGCTTAGCATTTCTGAAAGTGTTGAAAGATATTTGCCGGAAACAGAGATAGCGATGGCATCCGCATAAGCTATAGTCTTACAGCCGGTCTGATCTAATCTCATTAGTGGTGTGTTCACCGTCAGATCCCAGATGAGGGGTGAGAGCACACCGCCGAACTTGTATTAACGCTGTTAAATACAAAGATCTTGCAGAGTTTATTTGGCTTTTGTCATCACAACATCTTTTAAAAATATTCCTGTTGCATCTTCAAAGCATATCAGAATTCTACTTATTCAGGGTGTGAACATCGGTTCCACTTCCCACGTCCACCAGTTCTAAAATTGTATCTGCGTCATGCATCCATTTCTAAGTATTCGAGTTGCGTACAAAGTGAAGCTTTAGTAATTCTTCGCTGACGTCAGTGAACATGAATATTAGTCTGTCCCTTGATCGGTTGGGCTGACTAGTTAATTAGCATTAGACCATAACAACCCCTTCCTCAGCACTGTTGTACGAGATTTAGCAATGAATCATACGAGTTAAAGAAAAGAAAACACAAAAGAAATTATAGAAAGTTCTTAGACTAACTCTGACATGGATTATTTCTAGAGTATTTCTAATTAAAACCAGTGAAAGAAGAAAGCTTGCAGTTGTTCATATAAAATGTCAGGAATACTTGACTGTGTGTGGTATCCCAGCTCTCTGTAAAATTTCATCCTAATATCTCTTTCGCATCCTAATATCTCTTTTCATCCTAATATCTCTTTCGCATTCTGGGCGAGACTGTTTACAACCAGTAGTATTCTCCAGTGTGGAGCCGTCCGTGTATATGGCACTAATTTATTGGACCATTCCTCCCTACTAGGAATGTGGGTGTTGAACCCGTCGTTTAGATTAAGTGTAGAGCATGTATAGCATTAGAATATTGGCATGGCTCAGGTTTAGCCTAGTCCAAACGAGATATAGCATTAAGTCTGGTAGCCGAGCATTTTGCTTTTTGCCAGACTAGAAGCTTAGTGGGCAACCAATGTAGGATTGAAAATAGAGCTTTTGTAGAGGTGGTACGCAGAGCCCCTGTTCTCAGAATCGCTGCTGTTCTTCTGACTTTATAACACTTGACTATGACTTTGTGACACTAAATCGAGAAAAATATTGCACTAAAAATTGATGGATAAATGGCTCTCTGACAAAAATATGTTTATATATTTATAGAGATTTTTTTTATATTCTATGAGTCAGAACAACCGACATTTGCATCATTTTGTGTGGGCTAAAGTCCTGCATATAGTGTGATTATTGTCAGCGAGTACTACAAACAAAATCTCTACGGAGTCTCGTTGATGACTTCGTACTCCGAATTACCTTAATAGACTGTCACTTCTAAACAACCACATTTGGCTGTTGTGTAGAAACTCGCTGACCACTCGGAACCTCAGGAGAACACAGAGTTTTGAAGCCTGACAGATTTAAATCCAGACAGTTTGTAATACGCGATACATCGTCAAGCTTTCGCAAGTAATCTCTTGTCTCATTATGGTTGATAGCATTCTGCAGCGCTTGGCATTCACAGTTGTAGCTTCGTTTCGTTAAGGCAAATACGTTTTTTCAGCAACAAATGAACACACAGAAATGAGACATGAATGTTAATGCAAAGGAAAATCTTTGTTGTATTCGGATATTCATATTCAGTTCTGTGTGACTTTATTGATATCAAGTCCCTGAGAACGGTCGTTAAGGAGATGTTCAATTTCGTTTGGCTTTATTGATTTCAAGTCCTTCAGAACGGTCGTTAAGGACATGTTCAGTGATCAGCCAATTGACTTTACAAACATTCTGCAGTTAACTTAATTCCATGCAGTCAATTTATAATAATTCCATTGACATTCAACCCTCCAGCGTTCAGTGCTGCGCTATCTGAGGTCTTTGAATATATTGTGTTCGGGAGAGTGTGTGCAACTGAGTTGTCAATTGAGATGAAAAATGTCGTTGCACAGCCAATTCACCCTTACACAAATTCTGATTGATAAGTTCCTGCAGTGTCGTAGCCTCTTTTGTTAGGTGCTTCCACCAATTGACCAATCGATTCTGAATCGCTGCTTGGCTCTCAAAGGACGAGTATGGGTCGGAAATCATTAAACCAAGCATGCCATATGCTAAATGCAGGATAATGCCATCTAAGTCAATCGCAACGTCCACTTTGGCGAACTGTCTCACATAATCATCAAGTGTGGCCAATGGCTTCGACATGGCAAACGCCATCGCCATCAAGGATGGAGCGCGCAGCTGCTGACATTTATGGCTTGTGTACCGTGATGCTTATCAAGAGGTAATGGCAATTTGATACTCCCCGCAATGTAGTGCCAGATTACGATAGGATCTGGGATCTGGAATCTGGAGGATGCCTGTCTCCGTGCATACAGAGAGACTGCATCATAAAATTGCCTTAACAACTTTTGGTTTATGATTGTGTGAAAATTGCGCGCTTTCCGCACACAGTACGCCCAACTATGCATATGTATGAGGGAATGTGAGCTGCAGACGCTTCTGCAAACATAAATGCACGCATGAATACACTCACACACGCACACTCACACACGCACACTTACACACAACTATTCACAACTATCCACTTGCAGGCATGTTCGCTTCCTTGCAAAGGATAGCAAGGATACGCCATAATAGTGGCTTCGCAAAGCCGTGGCAAGAAGAAATACAAAACAGCCAACGCAAAAGCAGTTGCAGAGGCAGTGGTAGAGGAGAAGGGGGCGTAGCTGTTAGTTTGCTTATTGCTACTACTGCTGTTGCTGTTGCTGTTGCTGTTGCTGCTACTGACAGTGACAACCAGCGCTGAATATCGATGATATTGCCAATGATGCTAATATGCCAATAAAACAACAAATGATGATGATGCCGGGCGTATGTGTGCAGCAAACACAGGCAGAAAGCAGCAAAGCTCGAGCTGAAGCATTCCTAAAGTCAGCCAAAGCCAAAGCCAAACACAGCAAGAATAACAAGAACAACAATAACAACAATAGCAACAACTGTATAAGCAACAACAGCAACAGGAGCCAACAGGAGCAACTGGAGCAACTGGAGCAACATGGGCAACAGTCGAGTCAGAAGACACACACATATACACACACACACACACACACACACACACACACACACAGGCGCACGGATAACACTCACAGCCACGGGCACACTACAAACGCCCAAAGCAAATGTTGCAGTTGCAGCAAAAATGATATTAAATTTCGCTTCTGCAGCAGGCAAGTCAAAAATTGAAGAGGCAAATTGAAAAAAAAAACATCCAAATAAATGCACAAAACTGAAGTCAAAGCACGAGTCAAGCATCGGAATTTTTCAATATAGCAATATCGGCGAAAAACGCCACAACTGCAGCGGTGCTATCAGCGGCAGGAGCAGCGGCAGCAGTCACAACTGCTGAGATTGCTCAAGTTGCCCGCGTTACTCGCATAATATTCTCAACTTCGTTGCGTGTCGCTATTTGCTTCTTTAAGTTTTTTCCAATGTTTTTCATTGTTGCCAAATCCGTTGCAAGCTTCTCCACAAATCTGCACTGAAAAAAAATCTGCAGGAAAATCGTTCAGAAAATTCGTCTAACTCGGTCGAACGGAGCCTCAACTTAAAGTCCCCAGATAAGCAGGGCGACAACCCAAATAGCTCACGATACACTCATAGAAGAAAATGTTCACAATACTCTGCAGAGTGAAGGATGAAGGCGCAGAAGATTCTTTTTACTCTATGTTAACCAGGTTAAAGGCTCCAAACGCCGATGAGCTGTGACAAATCTGGGTTTAGATCTGTTAATTAAACACCAAACGATCTGGGAAGAATGGAACCCCACGACTGTGAGGCTAGCACGCTTACCACCAAACCAGTGACGGTGGCCTATTTATAATTTCAGTTACTGGACTCTCTATATAGGAATAAAGTTAGTACACTGGGCACTTCTCCTACCTGTAGCAAGGTATACTAAGTAAGCAATTCAATGGTTGATACCCTGAAACCCGGAGAAATCTTCCTTAACAGTTCTACTATTTACAAAGCAAAATTTCAAACTACAGAGAGAATCCTATGTTTTTAGCATTTCTACATCTCCATTGAGGCAGTTGGGTCCCCTCTTCAGGAGTTGGAACGATAGTAAAAGATAACCGAACAATCATTTAATTCGGTAATAGGAAAGTGTCCCATCTGACAAACAGAAGAAATTGCATTTCGTAGTGACTTGGCGCGTTGGTTAGTAGCGTCTTGTTTAAGTAGCGACTTGATTAAGTAGCGACTTCGTTTAGTAGCGATAGGGTTAAGTAGCGACTTGGTTAAGTAGCAACTAAGTTAAGTAGCGACTGGGTTAAGTAGCGGGTTCGTTAGGTATCGACTGGGTTAAGTAGCGTCTTGTTTAAGTAGGAACTTAGTTAAGTAGTGACTGGGTTAAGTAGCGACTTGGTTAAGTAGTGACTTCGTTAGGTATCGACTGGGTTAGCTAGTGTCTTCTTTAAGTAGCAACTTATTTAAGTAATGACTGGGTTAACTAGCGGGGTGGTTAAGTAGCGACTTCTACGGCACTAAGAACACGTCCGGAACAGCAAAACAGAACGCGTCTTGTTTAAGTAGGAACTTAGTTAAGTAGTGACTAGGTTAAGTAGCGACTTGGTTAAGTAGCGACTTCGTTAGGTATCGACTGGGTTAAGTAGCGTCTTGGTTAAGTAGCAACTTAGTTAAGTAGCGACTGGGTTAAGTAGCGGTTTCATTTAGTAGCATCTTGTTTAAGTAGCAACTTAGTTAAGTAGCGACTGGGTTAAGTTGCGGGTTCGTTAGGTATCGACTGGGTTAAGTAGCGTCTTGTTTAAGTAGGAACTTAGTTAAGTAGTGACTGGGTTAAGTAGCGACTTGGTTAAGTAGTGACTTCGTTAGGTATCGACTGGGTTAGCTAGTGTCTTCTTTAAGTAGCAACTTATTTAAGTAATGACTGGGTTAACTAGCGGGGTGGTTAAGTAGCGACCTCGTTAGGTATCGACTCGATTAAGTAGCGTCTTGTTTAAGTAGGAACTTAGTTAAGTAGTGACTGGGTTAAGTAGCGACTTGGTTAAGTAGCGACTTCGTTAGGTATCGACTGGGTTAGCTAGTGTCTTGTTTAAGTAGCAACTTATTTAAGTAATGACTGGGTTAAGTAGAGGGGTGGTTAAGTAGCGTCTTGTTTAAGTAGCAACTTAGTTAAGTAGTGACTAGGTTAAGTAGCGACTTGGTTAAGTAGCGACTTCGTTAAATAGACTTGGCGTAGCATTATTGACCTCAGATTGACCTAAATGTTTTGAATTAAGTTGCTAGCATTCTGGTAGTCTTTGAACTTAACAATATCAATGCAAGCAGTGGCACAAGTATTTCATGTCCTTTTCCAAGTTTAAATAATTTTTAATCGACAAACATTTATAAAATTGAGAAGTTAGAATTAGTGCTGAGCCTTTCGTTCTCTTTTATATTGACCAGTGATCATGCGGACATTGACCACAAATCTGACAGGAAGTTCGGGCCAAATAGTGGCCCCCAAACTACGAGTAGGGCCAATGTAAACTAGCAATAAAAGAATTCGGGTCCAACATTTTCTTTTCCTTACTTTCCACCATTTCTTACATTCAAGTAGTTCTTGTAGAAATATAGTCTAGAAGCTCTCTACATTCAACCCGGGAGTGTACACAAGTATTCCGAACGTTTCCTGCCAGCCGAGGAATGAGCGTTACTCACTTTACAATGACCTTGGTAGGAACTTACTCTAAGCTACGTTATTCAAATTGATGTAACATGAAGTTTTTCCATATCTTCCTGTATCACTCTTGGGAAGGTTAAACAGAACCCGAACAGTTGAGAAAACTCTTTTATAAAAAAAAGTTATGTGATAGATTTTTGCATCCAATTAATTACAACGCCGACTGAAATATAATATTTTAAGGGCACGTTCACGGTTAATCTGCCACAGACCAATGACCCATGCGGAACGGACAACCTTTTCGTCCTGCTGTAGGAGGAGGACGTGGGCATCGCAATAGTTCAGCAGCCATGGAGCGGGGCACTATGGTGAAGGAGCACCTAGGTGAAGGGGCACTGAGGTGAAGGGCCTTCAAAGCAGCGACTATAACCTGTTCTATAAACGTAAGGAGAGTAAGCTCAGGGATTGTATAGTTTCGGGAGGACATCTCTGATCTCATCACAACACTAGCAACACCACGGTGGTTGAGCTGGAAGCAACTGATGGGGCCAGGCTGAAAATGAGGTGTAATAGTGCAGCCTTAGGTCAGTACAGTTCTAAGGGACATTTTACACGACATGGTACTGTAGAATCAACTACCATATGAACAAGTTGGGTATATCTTCAGATGCCATCTATCGATTTTGTGCAGAAAGTGACGAATCTCCACTACACCTGATAAATGACTGTGGATCATTGGCACACAAAAGACTCAGGTGTTTTGGAGAATACATCTTAGATATGAGCAAGATCCCTCAACTAGAATCCTCCAAAATACATGAATTAATTATCCTGACAGAAGATCTGTTGATGAGACTATCCTCATCTTTCAAATAAATAGGGGCATCACATTAGATCATTCAGGTCGCAGTGTATAACAGCCTTAAATAAATCTAATAAATCTAGTTGGTCCCACAAAAGCCCACTCTCGAGTGCGGCAGGAATTGAAGTAATAAAACTAGTTTGGGTTCCATTCAGACAATATTCATGGTCAATATTGTTAGCTCTCGACAAACTGCAATTTCTGAAGATCTTTTGATGTACTTAGAGATTTATTTATGGAAAATTTTCCCACCTTCCATCTCTGGTTTGTTGAACATTTAAGGAACTAAAGCACGATACTTGAACAACTTATGTATACTGTTCCAGATTGCGGAGGCTTAAGTAGAAGAATATTTGTATCCGGCGATGTTAAACACTGTGGAAGAGGTGGGGTCTTGGAGTTTGGGAAGACTTAAGAGTTTGCGTATTTAAGATTAGGCTTTATATACTAGATTGTGAATGCTTCCACCTTGGTATATTTTGTGTACCGATGGGTTGGTCATCCCAATACCCACTTTATTAACCAACATAACCGGTGGTAGGTTATAGTAGCCTTAGAAGTCGGCTTAATATCCGACAAGAAATATTGACTTCCAGATTTCGTTGATTTAATAATAATAATCATTTTGTTGTGGCAGTTTGTCTAATGGCAGTCTCTAAGGGCGATGGCCCAACCCTTAACATTACATTACATTACATTGCCTAATGGCCGTCTCCTCGACCTAAAATAACCTTTGGATCATTCTACATTTCACATTTCGGTGACTTTGTAATCCATTTATATATCTAGGATCCTTATGAGCCTTCCATAGGAGCCTTCCATGGTACTCGTATTTATCTGTCTTTTAGTTTGCTGATTATTACAGAAGACTTTTCTACATGTGTAGATAATTTGTACTGTTATTATTTTCATTTTTTTGAGGACCCCTGGGAACACCCCATTAACTTGTCAACCATTTCTTCAATGGTATTTGGAGTTAATTCTTTCAGCTATAAATATATCCCAGTGTCTTCTCAAATACTGGATTAAGTCCACTGGAACTTTCTTCTTTATTGCATACCCACTTGGACGCAGATTCATAAAGAATTTATTGTACTGATTGGAGCCATGCCAGGGCCTTCCTCAGTATTTGAAAGGAAACTTCTTCTTCTTGTTAGGTGGCCCGTGGTCGGGTTACGGCCTATTTGAGCACCTCTTGCCAGGCGCCTCTGGTTCGCGCGCGCCTTCTCCACTTATTCACACCAAGCGTGGTCAGTGCTTCTTCAGCTTGGTCGATCCACCGGAGGCACGGTCTCCCTCTTCGTTGTCGACTTTCGGCGCTCGCTTCGAATACCTTTTTCGCCGGTGACAGGTAACAAACCTTCATGGAATCAGAGACAAATTTCGATGGGTTCATAGATCTCTGCTTTCCGTCTTTCTAACTTGCCGTGTTATCGTATTTTCCTCTGTATTGACGTCAATTCAGTTTTATACATTGGAGTCACTATTTTTTTTGAGTGCATGCTCGTGTGTATGTGTCTGTGAGTGCATACGAATACGTATGCTCGTGTAAAGGATGCCTGGATGCATGCCACTGAAGTGAGAAGTGTGCGTCAGAAGTAAGTGTAGCTTGACTTGACACGGCTTTCTTATACGCTTCCAATGTCCCGGTTGCTGCTGTCTGCATTCGTTTCTTTTTTCCTTCACAGTTTGCTCCTTTTTAATTTTATATCCTTTCTTACCTCTCAGCCCAGTAATATTTGCAATGAAAATTTTATTAAAAATGTAGTAAATGCAATTTTTGCTGCATGAAAGCAAAATTTGTTCGAGCGTGTATTGGTGGAAAAATAGAGCAAAAATTGTGCCGGAGTAAGTTTTTTATTATTACTGCAACTCGCCAGTATTGCGAATGGTATTAGAATAAATAAATTACATAGGATAGCGGGGAAGTGGAGAACGGGTTGAGTGTGTGCACACAGAGAAGTGAGTCTCGATTGGAGACAGGAAAATCAGCTTCCTAATGGCGTGTTACATTGTATCGCACTCGATTGCACTACAAGTGCTAAGTGGCGGTTTGACAAGCTGCTTGGAGCGATTTCTGGTTGGAAGTGAGCTGATTTGCGATAGAATCTAATTAGGGTAAGGAAGAGAAAAAATAAGTGCAACAATTTCGGATCAGACTGAATGGCGTTTTGGTTTCAACGTGAGTGAGTTGGGAAGAAGGAAGGTAAGCGTGATTAAACTAATCGAGGAAGATGAGGATGAGGATGAGGATGAGGAGGAGGATGAGGAGGATGAGGAGGAGGATGAGGATGAGGATGAGCATGAGGATGCGGCGGAGGAGGAGGAGAATACTGTGGAAGATCTCTTCTGTAGATGCCCGGCTATAGCTAGAAGATGAGCGGGCTCTTTCTGCAAATACGCTTTCAACTCCCTTACGGAAGTGTCCGGCGCGAAGGTCCTCCTGCGCTTTATTAAGGCTTCGAAATGGTTTGTCTACTAAGGTAGAGGTGCGGTGTTACGCGGTGATATCGCAATGGACCCAGAGTGGTCTGAGGTAGTTGGTCTGTAGACCGGCTGCCACGATACGCTAACCAACCTAAACCATGGACAGACTTCTGATATTCTGAGATAAAAATGTGAGAGAAGTTTGAAAATGTGTAACTCCTCCTTCCATAGCTCCTCTATCTCTTCTCTTCCTAGTTTACCTCTCACCTTTTTACACCTCCCATATTTCAGACTTCGGCTATTTGCTCATATCCTGCCCCCACTTCTTATGCACTCTTCTTTTTCCATCCTCTGCTTTTTCTATCCACTCCTTTTTCTATCCTCTTCTTTTTCCATTATCTCCTGTTTCCATCCTCTCCGGTTTTCCCCTAACGTCAGGCTCAGAGGACAATCGGCATCACTTGCCTGAGTGCCTGTAGAACTACTTTTATGGTCGTTGTCCGTCCCACCCACTGCTTTTCTAATGCATTCTATTTTATTCTATGGTAACTGAACTATCATTGCTTTGGAAAAGTTCTCCATCAACAGTTGCTGAAACGGCAATACCGAAAGGGACTGAAGGAGTGAAGTTCGTCAACAGTTGGTGAAGGCAAACGATAAAAGAGTGTAAACAATGATGACCATCAACAGTGGAGGAGGCACCACATAGTTTAATGCTCTTTGTTAAATGGCATTTTGATGACAATAGTTTTGAGAAACTTGTGTCATGAGCAAGAATCCTGCAGTGATGTTGTGGAAAAATTCCTGAGGATGTCACGGAGCGAGTGACCGGCTGCGTGTACCCTACCTATTGTGTCTCAGAGCAGAGAAATGCAGTTTATCGACACCAGCAACCAGAGGAATGCAGTTTATTGTTATTTATACAGTGGCGGAGCACATTTCATCGGAACATGTGAACAATCAATCTAAAGGGTGAAAAATGTATTCCAACGTGCTTTATAGAAAAGTTTTGAAGGACGGACATAGTTGGCGTGAGTGTTCGGAATTTGTGGAATGAGAAAAGCACACGGAGCCATGAGTGGTGATCAAACAATTTAATGTGAATGAAGAAATGTATTCCGAATGCCTCTATTCTATGCCCAGGATTGGCATATTTATATATGTGGGTGGATGACAATACTGAGATGTCTAGTATAGCAGTAGGTGTATACGTAAGAAAAGTTTGGGGACTATGGACATACGAACGGACCGACAATCAGACTCAAAATGGAGATGCCTATGATCTATATATCTACAGGTCCATATCTGCCACAGGACCTTATCGGCGATACAAAGCATTCTTAGACGCACGAAATTAAATTAAAACTTTTTCAATTTATAAGGGTAAAAGACATAAAAGATAGTATATTAATTCCACTTACGAGTACTTGGGTTCCTAGTAACACCACCACCAAGCTTCAGTTCGTACAACTTTCTATCATTGATTCGTGTGGTTTCTCACGCAACTTACTTTAATTTAATTCGAAAAGGGATTTACAAAGCAACAAAATTCTAAGAGGGAGTAGAGTGCTTTTGGAAATAGTGCCATAATCATGGACTAATCGCAGATAATGAATAGCTGAAATGGTTCTATAGCAGTGAACTCTGGATGATTCTAATCTCTATAGTGCACTAATTTCAGTTTGCCACAGTTTCTTCAATGCTTTTGACTGCAATCGACCATGTCAGTAATTCGTTTGATAGTTTTGCATGATCCTTTACGGCAGGTCTGGAACTGTGCCGACACATTTTATTTATTTGTGAATTGCAGAATACCTCCAGTTCACATTCATCAGAGAGAACCTTTACAGTACGCAAGTTAATCATTAACTGGATCAAAGTTTGAATACTGTAGCACAACACTGTACAGAAAATCTGCCGGCAGACTCAAATTTGACGAAATTATATCCGGTGGTGGAGATGTTGTGAGATATAATATCATGAGCAGCTGCTGTGGTACCCATCAAGAACACCGCAGTGGATTGATTGCAGTCCTGGTGATTTATACTGCCAACTTTGTGAAGTACGGATAAATCGTTCTACTATTCCATCCCATTTGCTAAGTGCGGTTAAATCTTTCTATTATTCCGTCCCATTGGGGGTTCCTTTCTGAAGCATTTCAAGCATATGTCAAATTTCTTCAAAGAGCGCTGACTCAAAGCTCTTGCCTTCATGAGAGCGTAGCTCTAAATGGATATGGTTGAGTCTCTGTTGATAAGTGTCCTAGGCTTAAGCGCTGGTAGGGTCTCTCGTGATGAGTTGACACTTCTCCAAGAGGATTTTTTCTCGTTTGTATAGACAAATATGGTACGTCTTAACTTGTCCTTAATTCAGAACCAGCACAAAAATTAAAGTAAAAACTGATGAAACCATTTGTCATAGCAGTTTTTCCATTCCTCTTGAGACACCTCCAAAATATGGTTTTTGAACGCTTCAACTGATTCTTCGGCGCTCGTAAATTGTTGACCACGCAGTTTACCTTTGATATTCGGGAACAAGAAGAAGTCATTGGGTGCCAAATCAGGACTATACCGAGGATGAGTCATCAATTCGATGTTTTGACTGCTCAAAAATTCACCTGTTTGACGAGATGAGTGAGAGCTCGCATTGTCATGATGGAGAATGATTCGTCTTTGGCGGTTGGTTTTAATTTCTCCGAAGACTTCCGGCAACAAATGGTCGTGTACCACTCAGAATTGACCGTCCTACGTTGATCAAGCGGAACAGTGGCCACATGACCCATTCGGCCGAAGAAACAGGCGACCATTTTCTTCGCTGTGCTTCTTCCACGAACAACTTTCGTTGGATTTAGATCGTCTTGGAATACCCAAACGGTCGATTCCGGCTCATACGCATATATCCATGATTCGTCACCTGTCACGATTTTATACACGTCTGTTGAAGCACCACGGTCGAAGTTTTTAATCATTTCCTTACACCAATTGCCACGAACCTTTTTTTGAGCGATTGTCAAATGATGTGGGATCCAACGCGAACAAATCTTTTTTACAGTCAAATGTTCATGCAATATTGAATGTATGGAAGTGGAAGTAATGCCCAAGGTGTCCTCTATCTTATCCAAGGTGTCCTATATGTCACATGACGATCTTGCATTATCAGCTCACGCACTGCATCGATGTTTTGTGGCCCAACAACCGATTTTGAACGACCTTCAAGGAGTTCGTCGGCGACCGAACTACGACCACGTTTGAATTCACTATACCAGCGATATACTGTGGCTTTTGATGGTGCTTTATCGCCATACAAAGAACTGAGTTCATCGTCACATTCTTGTTGAGATGATCCACGTCGAAAGTTGCGAAAAATAATCCAACGAAAACCTTCTCTTGAAATTTCCCTTTTTTGGCCAAATTGATTTTCTTAACTAACTGTAAACAAAACAAATAGCACTTGTACATCAACACGTTGTGAGTACGTATATGGCAAAAAATGTCAAACTTTATTATGGTGTTGCCAGATTTTAGCTATTGACGTTAGTGTTGCCAGTTCCCTAAATAGAAATAGTACCCCTAGTTTAATTATAGATCACTCATACGACCCGTTAAACTTATCAACATACCAAAATGTGGCTTGGAATCATTGAATTCATCATTCCCCATCTTTGCACAACAAACTAATGAACTGGCTGCAATTCAGACAAATACTAAATGAAACACTTACTCCAGGGTAACACCTATCGAAATCATGTTTAAAAAGGTGACACTCATATTAAGAAACTTGAGAAATGAATGAATTGAGAAGAGATGATTGAGAAACGTAAACTATGAAAAACATGGCACACTACGAGGTAACAAAACCAAATTTAACAAGGCAACAATGGCACTAAAACCGTTACAATACGACAGAAATAACAATAAGTTTCAGAGCGTTCTGACAAACCTTTCATTCATAGAAGCAACGGACTACGCACTATGGCAAGTTACTCAATCATTAAAGCAACCAACCCAATATATGAACGTTCTGGCAAACCTTTCATCCACAGAAGCAACCAACCATATATGTTCCCCCAATAAGAACGAAGAATGGTTGAGCCAAGTTGTGACGAAGTTAAGGCAGAACAATTTTCACATGAGTTTGAGCCATTTCCACCAGCGGAATTTTTAGTTTTTCACAGTCTCCAGGTGAATTAGAGCCACCAATATTATGACTTAGGGAAAAGACGTAAAAAGAACTTGTGTGGAGCTGAAAGAAAACAAAGCGCCGGGATGCGATCTCATCACAGGCAAAATACTAAAGGAACTACCTGAACCCGGATTGCAGTACCCGACTCATCTGTATAATGGTGTTTTAACTCTTGGTTACGTCCCTCTACAGTGGAAAGTAGCACAAATAGTCGTTATACCAAAATCTGGAAAACCTAAGAAGAAAGTAACATCCTACAAACCCATTAGTTTGCTGACCATTGTCTCGAAGGTGCTAGAAAAACTCCTCCTCAAAAAACGAATGACCATTCTGTATGGAAAACACTTAATACATACACATCAGTTTGGGTTTAGAGAACAGCATGCGACCACGGAACAGATACAACGACTATACAAGACTATTAGAGAAGGTTTTGAAAGTAAAAACTATGGTTCTGGACATCACTCAAGCGTTCGGCACCCTGGATTACCTTACAAACTGACACAAGCTTTGCCTTCTAACTATTACTGTATCCTGAAATCCTATATTGAAGATAGACGTGAAGTTTAAAAAAAGTACTCGTATTAGAAGAAAAAACTCTCGGTGTGCACATCAGTCCAGTGAAAAATAGGGAAATTCTTCTTAGTTTCTAAATAAACACATGCGAGTAGTGAATGGAGACGACTCCGCCACGCGGCTCTTTCAAGCGAACGGCCGATTGCAGATTGCACGCCGTTTTAATCAAAGAGGAGCGCGATTTGTATTCATTCCACACACACACGCACGCACGCTCACCGCTTGAGTCGGCGCTTTTTTCGGTGCAATAATTCTTCCGCTTCTAATCCGCACAACTTAAACTCCGGCGGCAACATTTGTCAAACGCGTGCACGCTCACATTTCGTACATCGATAAATGCGGGTTATTGCAGTGTTCTCCAGTTTTTTAATTTCTCCTTTGCTTTGTTTTGTTGTTGTTGTTGTTTTCAGCTTTTTGTGCGCTCCGTTGCCGCACTCCTGTTGTGCCGTTACACTACGCAACTGTGGCAACTCATTAAAGTGCCATTTTCATTTTTGTAGTGCCCGCCCCGACCAATGCAACTGCTGTGATTTCACATACTCGTACATAAAACTTTCACATCAGTTTCGCTCAAAAAGTCGTCCGCATTTTCCATTTTCAAACTTTTTCTCTAAATCCCCTTTTTCCCCATTTTTCCCATTTTTTCCCATTTTTTCCATTTCTCGTTTTATTTTGTTGTACCAGTGGCAGTGGCGGCAGTTGTTGTTGCTGTTCTTGTTGTAGCAGCAGCAGTGCTGGTAGCACTGGTTCTTCTTCTTGTTGTTCCTGTTGTTGTTGTTGTTGTCGTTCTTGCATAAAACATTTCTTTGGCATTTTAGAGAATTTTTTATTTTTGTTGTTGTTGCAGCTTTTTGTGTATTTTTAGAGTAACGTAATAAAAATGTCAAACTGAAATTTATTTAACAAACATCAGCGCAGAGCGTAAAGCTTGGTAATTGTAGGGGGCGAACGGACAGCAGCGGGGTTGGCTAAACAAAAAGTAAGAAAACACACACACTCACATAGGCGTACAACAACTGACAACACTAGTGCCAAGTTTCGGAGGGTGGGCATATTTTATTTATATATATATATATATATATATATATATATATATATATATATATATATATATATATATATATATATATATATATATATATATATATATATATATATATATATATATATATATATATATATATATATATATATATATATATATATATATATATATATATACATATATATATATATATATATATATATATATATATATATATATATATATATATATTTATATATATATATATATATATATATATATATATATATATATATATATATATATATATATATATATATATATATATATATATAAATATATATATATATATATATATATATATATATATATAAACCTATACATATATTCATATATACTATATAAAAGTTTATGTATATGTACATTATATATCTACACCTCGGCTTCAAGAGTTGTTGCTACTTTTATTGAACAAAAATATGAACACAGTTTCAAGTTCCTAATTGTATAAGCGAAAAAAGGCCACAACGCCAAGTGCATGCATTTTGTTGATAATTGAAAGTTTAATAAATTATTTTAAATTTAAAATGTTCACAATTTTCGTCAAATATCACTTGAATTTTCCAATTTGAATTCAATAATTCCAAGCCACATTTTGGTATGTTGATAAGTTTAACGGGTCGTATGAGTGATCTATAATTAAACTAGGGGTACTATTTCTATTTAGGGAACTGGCAACACTAACGTCAATAGCTAAAATCTGGCAACACCATAATAAAGTTTGACATTTTTTGCCATATACGTACTCACAACGTGTTGATGTACAAGTGCTATTTGTTTTGTTTACAGTTAGTTAAGAAAATCAATTTGGCCAAAAAAGGGAAATTTCAAGAGAAGGTTTTCGTTGGATTATTTTTCGCAACTTTCGACGTGGATCATCTCAACAAGAATGTGACGATGAACTCAGTTCTTTGTATGGCGATAAAGCACCATCAAAAGCCACAGTATATCGCTGGTATAGTGAATTCAAACGTGGTCGTAGTTCGGTCGCCGACGAACTCCTTGAAGGTCGTTCAAAATCGGTTGTTGGGCCACAAAACATCGATGCAGTGCGTGAGCTGATAATGCAAGATCGTCATGTGACATATAGGACACCTTGGATAAGATAGAGGACACCTTGGGCATTACTTCCACTTCCATACATTCAATATTGCATGAACATTTGACTGTAAAAAAGATTTGTTCGCGTTGGATCCCACATCATTTGACAATCGCTCAAAAAAAGGTTCGTGGCAATTGGTGTAAGGAAATGATTAAAAACTTCGACCGTGGTGCTTCAACAGACGTGTATAAAATCGTGACAGGTGACGAATCATGGATATATGCGTTTGAGCCGGAATCGACCGTTTGGGTATTCCAAGACGATCTAAATCCAACGAAAGTTGTTCGTGGAAGAAGCACAGCGAAGAAAATGGTCGCCTGTTTCTTCGGCCGAATGGGTCATGTGGCCACTGTTCCGCTTGATCAACGTAGGACGGTCAATTCTGAGTGGTACACGACCATTTGTTGCCGGAAGTCTTCGGAGAAATTAAAACCAACCGCCAAAGACGAATCATTCTCCATCATGACAATGCGAGCTCTCACTCATCTCGTCAAACAGGTGAATTTTTGAGCAGTCAAAACATCGAATTGATGACTCATCCTCGGTATAGTCCTGATTTGGTACCCAATGACTTCTTCTTGTTCCCGAATATCAAAGGTAAACTGCGTGGTC
Source organism: Clusia tigrina (assembly GCA_920105625.2). NCBI lineage: Eukaryota > Metazoa > Arthropoda > Insecta > Diptera > Clusiidae > Clusia > Clusia tigrina. Next base: position 192,153,471 of record OV050032.1, read on the forward strand.
AACGATTTACAAGCGCAGACAAGAAGCAGTTGAAGCGTTCAAAAACCATGTTTTGGAGGCGTCTCAAGAGAAATGGAAGAACCGCTATGACAAATGGTTTGAACGAATGCAAAAGTATATTGATCATCAAGGGGAACATTTGGAAGAACAATAAAGCCATTTTTATTTAAAAATGTTTGATATTATTTGCCATTCCCGAAATATAAATAGTACCCCTCGTATATATATATATATATATATATATATATATATATATATATATATATATATATATATATATATATATATATATATATATATATATATATATATATATATATATATATATATATATATATATATATATATATATATATATATATATATATATATATATATATATATATATATATATATATATATATATATATATATATATATATATATATATATATATATATATATATATATATATATATATATATATATATATATATATATATATATATATATATATATATATATATATATATATATATATATATATATATATATATATATATATATATATATATATATATATATACGAGTATATATATATAACGGTAAATGATCAGAAGATAGATCTAAACACTATTCCGCTGTGACATTTTTTATTGCAATTTCTTTCATTACGCAAAAATCTATGATGTTAGGTACTGTCTTGTTATCTGAATGTCAGTACATTGGTTCTCCGGTTGATAAGTGCGTGTATTTGTTAGACGGAATGGTATTTAGAAGCTCTCTGCCTTTTTGGTATATTATTCTTGAACCCCACTGAGTTGTAGTCGCCAGCAGCAGCCAATCTTGGCCTCAAAGGTTTAGAAAAATGGTCAAATTGGTGTTTTTAAAAGCATGTCTTGGTGGACACTAAACAAAAGTGATAGTTAGAGACCCAACTTGGTCAAATATAGCTATGCTGGGTGCTTCAATATGTGGGTGTTGGTTTTATAAAGGGTTTTCCAATAAGAGGTGTTATTTTGGTATTCAAAGAAAAATGCCATTTTTTGAGATAAATGATCGGATGTTTATTTCATAATAAAGAGGAAGATATGTCGTTAATAATGAAAAACAACATCAGCCAAATGGCCACCACGACCACGCTTACAGGACCATATCCTTTTCATGAAATTTTCCATAACCAAATCGCAAAGTGGCTGCCCTATGTCCTCGATAGCCTCACGAATTCTATCTTTGAGGTCTTGAATCGACGCTGGGCTGTTGGCGTAGACCTTATCTTTCACGTGGCCGCAAAGGAAGAAGTCGCAAGGTGTTAAATCACTAGATCTCGGTGGCCAGTTGTGATCACCTCTTCGAGAGATAACACGGTCCGGAAACTTTTCCCGTAAAAGAGCAATGGTTTCGTTGCTTGTGTGGCACGTAGCGCCGTCTTGTTGAAAGTAAACGTTGTCCAGATCAATACCATTCAACTTCGACCTACTTCTACTTGTCAAATGTCAAAGAATAAAAGCTTCAAAACTGACAGCTACCGAAATACCGGGTGTTTCAAAATAACATCTTTTGTTGGAAAACCCTTTAAATATATATTGTATATACATATAGTATATAGAGTATATGTTGTATTGAGGAATATTTATATATCCTTTTAATGTGAAATGAGTTTCAGCAACTAACATGATATCTATTTTATGTTCTGTAAGAAGATGTCTCACTTCTTGAATATGTTGGGCTAATCCATTGGCGTTCCTTACAGCTATTATAAGTGAAGTCATTTCTTACACTATTGTTGCCACAATTTTCGTCAGAAGGTTGAGAATAGTGCTTATTTGTTCCATGAAATGTTTCATCATGGATTTTAGTTCGGTTGTGTCGTTATGTTTCTCTTTATGGGATTTCGGTCATGTCGTTGGCTTTCTCTTGATGAGATATGTTATTGTCTGGAGATTTCTCAGTTTGTTCTGTCGCACCACTGAAAAGTAACTCTCACTAGCGTTAAGTCCTACTGGAGTATTCAGCGTCTGTGCAAGGATTCTGTTGGCAGCTATGTTTCTGATCATTGTTTACCGGAAGACGTGCAACAACACTCCTTCAATTTTAAAATTTTTCCTTAACTGCAGTGATATGAAACAATTCTCCATACTCTCTGCATGGAGCAAAGCAAAACTAACTTATGACACTTTCTCTACATTAATCTTAGGAATCCAAAAAATCCACACGGGCAACCTTTGACTTCTTCAAATGTATCAAGATGTCGTATTAGTTTAGGTATTAGTGGTCACACAGTGGGCCTCTTGAAGACCTCTTCAACTTCAAAATAAACTATTGATGACCATGACTCCACTTGTAGTACAAGGAAAACGTAACTGTCAATTAAAATAAACACTCGAAGCTGTTGAAATACAAGAATCTTATTGTAGCCAGAGGAGCCCATCAAAATCCTTGACCACCAAAGCAGAAACCACTTTCGGCTAAAATTTGAGCCTTACAGCTTTTCATCTTAACAGCTAACGACGCAAGTGCCAACCGAAGATAAATCTGTACACAAATCGTTGCTTTACTTCAGGCTCTCCCGACATCGCCCACAAATGTGTCGACGAGCAAGTCAAAGTGCGTCATGCGGTTGCCTCCAACTACGCACCGCAATCTGATCTCTATTAAATGGAAGGAAATTGTAGTGGTCCTGCCAATATTGCTTCGGTCAACTGTGGCCTAACAGGGAACCACTCGAATGTGCTGAGCAGCATACCTACGCATAAGTAGATGAGCATTAGAAAGGTATTCGGTTGTGGGCACACATCCTTAAGAGGACATTACTAGCCACAAGTTCTGCTGTCGAGTATCTTTCAAAATCTCCTGGCAAACAGACAATGTATATATCTACGAGTATATGGGTGAGTAAGTGTGTGTGAGAGTGTGTTTGAGTGTGTTTGTGTTTGTGTATGTGTTTGTGTATGTGTTCGTGTATGTGTATGCTGAGCTGAAGAGGCGTAATTAGCTGTAACAATACGTAGCAGTAAATAATTGCCGCCGGTAATTGCGTAGAGTCAATCATCGATGAAATGGCACGACGCACAACGCACAACGCAGAAGGTGGAACGTACAACAACAGCGCCACTGCCTGACAGGCGCACCCAGGTACGAGTACCGTGCAACACGAACACAATGCGGCATTGGAGTGAAACATTTGACAACAGACAAAGTGATTACACCCACATAAGTTGCGACACTGCTGGCCAGGGGCGGCATGGAAACAATCCCAAAGAATCGCAGCGGCGCAGAGGCAAAATGGCAGCCGGGACAGCAGCAGCAACACCTTTAGACGGTGAGTACGCGGCATTGTCAGTCATGTCAACGTTTGATGGCATGGCACGATTGAGCAGCATAAGCAGAAATAGCAGCTAAGTGCAGAGTTATTTGGCTGCAATCGAATCAACGCACACAAACACACATACACAGGTAGTGTGCGCGTTTCCCAGAGTGCTACAAGCAGAGAGGACATGATTCGATTAGCGGCAGGCTGACAGTATAGGTGGCAGCTACCCGGGATGCTAGGCATACTCGCAGTCGCTTTGCGGGGGCAAGAAGGTGGGCCATATTCCCACAATAAACGTAACGGGGGTAAAATTTTGCACGAGTATTGGAATGGAATACAATTTTTTTGCAAACCATTAAATAAATTTATATAAAAATAAAATAATTTCATGATGAAGGATATATATTTTACCTATATTCAAACTGAGAGTCCTAGAGATAGCGCTCTCTTCCTTTGTTTTCGGGTAGAGACGGCAAAAATGCCTGTCGCAGCATCAAAACTGTCGTCACAGCTTTCGTATGTGAAGATTGGACTCACTAAAACATCCCACTCCCTCACTGAGAACATCCCCCTCCCTCCCTGAGAACATCCCCCTCACTCAGTGAGAACATCCCCCTCCCTCACTGAGAACATCTCGCAACCCTGGAAGCATTTTTATACTTCCTTCAAGGTGGAGCTTCTCAGTTCGTCCCTATTGGACACTTAACATTATTCCTGCGTCTAGGTCCCGCTTTTTCCTCCGGAGCACATTTTCCACATATTTCGCTACGGAGTCCCAGTTTTATCTCTCTCTCTTTGCTACTTAGCATAACCTCCACAATGTCGTCGGTGGCTAAAGTTTTCCCGATTTCGATTTCAAGCGTGGTGCGCTCTGTTTGCCACCTTGTATATTTGAAGAAGGTGTGCTCTACATCATCCGCATTGCTATCGCCACTTTTGCCCTCCAAGTTACCCCATTCGGTCTAGATACTTGCAGAAGTATCCGTGACCAGACATTAACTGCGGGAGGTACAAATTGACGGTTCCGGCTGTTCCTCCTAACCAGCTCGCTGTCCATCTTCCGCCACTCTCGGCGGCCCATCGTTCCTGCCAATGCTCCACGGTTTATTGCTTCATATCCTGAGCGGTTACTCTGTTATTCTTACCCATCTTGGCTTCTCGTAAGTGTTTGCGTTCGAGGGCCAAGAGATTGATAGGGGCTATACCGCTAATTACCAGAATTGCCGGCTCCGATACAGTACGGTACGCTAAAGCTACTCGCGGAGCTGCGGTTCGTTGCACGGAGGATAAAACTTTCCTTCGGGAGTGTACCTTCAGCCTGTCAGCCCACAATTCGCTACCATACAGCAGAATGGAGTGCGTTGTCATCATCAAAAGCTTCCTCTTGCTGGATGTCGGCCCTGCGATGTTTGCCATTAGTCTGCGGAAGGAAGCCGTTACCCTTGCTGGCTTAGCCGCTGCATTTTGCATTTGAGCCCAGTAAGTGAGCTTGGAGTCTAGCTCAATTCCCAGGTACTTTGTCAGCTTTTGTGTCCTGATGGTCTGGGAGCAAACTCTCAAGTCAATTTCGATTGGAATGTGCTTTCTCGTGAGAAATAGCAGTTCCGTATTTCCTGGCCAACTTCAAACCATGTGAATCGAGTCACCTCTGGGTTCTGATCATGACCTGGTTCAGCTTTCTTTGGGCGTCTTCCGTGTCGCGTGCGGTGATGACAGCCGCAATGTCGTCTGCGTATCCGACTAGATGAGTGTCATCTGGCATCTCTATGCGCAAAATGCCGTCGTAGCTTTTATTCCTAAGGACCGGTCCGAGGAGGGACCTTTGCGCTGTCCCTGACGTGATGGTTTTGCTTCGGGTGCCACTGTTGGTCTCGTATATCATTCGATATTTAAGGTAGCTCCGGTTTATCTTCTTCAGATAAGCTGGTATCTGAAAACGATTTTCGAGTGCCTCGATCATGTCCACCAAAGCGTTTCTGACGTCTAATATAACAAGGAGTACCACTCGCCTGGAGTAGTGATTTCCTTGCTGTGCCGCTAGCACACTTCCTATGACGTATTCTACGGCCCCAATTGTGGACTTGTCTGGCCGAATACCGTGTTGTCGGGTGGATAATCACCTAGCGTTTTCAATAGCTGCTGCTATTCGGGGTTTGAGTAGTCGCTCCAAAAGTTTGCCCGCGGTATCTAGCATACCCAGTGGTCGATATGCTGACGGTGATTCGGAGTTTCCTTTTCCCTTACTGATGAGCACGAGTCGTTGGCTTTTCCATACGTCTGGCAATATTCCTTCTGTCAGACAGGCCTTGTACATATCGAGAAGAACTTGGGCATGGCCATTTGATACTATTTTTAGCTGGAATACCGTCGATACCCGGTGCTTTGTTTGTTTCTCTGTAGGGTGATGGCGGCTGCTTCAAGTTCATCTTCCGTGAAACGAGGTGGGCCTTCCTTGACCAGCACTTTCGACTCTTTCGATACTATGTTTAGGCCTTCTGCTGGATTCCTATCGATAGCCAGTGTTTTGTTTCTCTGTAGGCTGCTTCAAGTTCATCTTCCATGAAACGAGGTGGGCCTTCCTTGACCAGCACTTTCGACTCTTTCGATACAATGTTTAGGCCTTCTGCTGGATTCCTATCGATAGCCAGTGTTTTGTTTCTCTGTAGGCTGCTTTAAGTTCATCCTCCGTGAAACGAGGTGGGCCTTTCTTGACCAGCACTTTCGATTCTTCTCTTAAGGCATGTATAGGGAATAGAGCGTTTACTATGTTTTCCATAGCCTGGTCTTCTAATTGGGGTGCCGATACTCTTGCTCCAAGCTTTTTCATTACGACTTCATATCCCAGTCCCCCTGGGTTGTTGTTTATTTCCTTTCAAAGCTCCTTCTCTCCATTTCTTATCCTTGCTAGTGCAAACAGTAGTTTTGAGGGTTTTCCTAGCAGCTTGAAGATCTTCTCTTTCGACAATCGCGGATCCAACACGCCTGGCTCCAGTGTACTTTCTTCTACACCGCAGACAGATCCATCTGGGTTGAGCTATTTCCTCTGTCCACCAGGAAACGACCTTCTTGTGTTTGTTTGGTCTTATTTTCGGCATCGCTTTGCTACAGGCTCTCTCTACACACTGCATGGTCTGCTTCACCTAGCTATTAGCATCGCTGGAGTGGCTGTCTAATGGAGTGTTTTCCCCGAGCTCAGCAAGTAGCATTTCCGGATTTAATTTTGATACATTCCACTTGCGAGCTCCTCGTCCACTTATGTTGTGGTCATGGTTGCTTGGCACTTTGTTAATGGAAAACATAATATATTGGCGATCGCTTCCATTATAGCCTTCTAGACTTTCCATGTACTTACTCGGAGAGCAATGCTCTCAGATGCTAGTGTAATATCTGGAATTGTACCCTCGCATCCTGGTCTTCTAAAAGTGGCAGTGGTCCCTGTGTTTACGACGACCAATCCCAGTCTCGCGGCCATGTCCAGTACCCATCGGCCCCTTGAATTGGTTGTTTGCATGCCCCATACGACTGCTCACACAAGTTCCTTAGGGACCGTAGCAGGATCATCCATCAGTAATTAACTGGTTGTCAAATATCTTTTGGTTTATTTGCTGTGACGACTCCATCATTTAAACATGTCTTTTTACTTTACGCATATGCTGGTATAATGTTTTTAGCTTCTGATTTACCTTGCGTTAGTTGCAAACTGTATCCTCGTATAGTGAATCTTTCAGTCCTTTGAGACATTCGTATTCTTAGGAGTATATTTGGTTATGTCCAGAAGCCACAAAAGTTGTGCACACGCAGTGGAGAAGTTGGTGAATAAATCTCAGAAATCTTCGGTTATCAGGTTCTTAATTATGTCGGTGATTTACAGTTGCAGTATAATGCGTTAACCACTCACGCATTCACGTCATGAGTCATTGTGACGTACGAGTATGCTAAAATTGCAGTGACGGTTTTCAAATTACTAGACGAATTTTGCCCGAATTTTAATTAATAAATTCATTAAGCATCCTTAGTGGCATTATTGCGGGGAACTGCTTGAAGCAGTTTCTGTGCTGCTTGTGCACTTATGCGCACCTTCGCTGCTGCTAATTCAATCGAGGGGCTCAAATGAAGATAAGCATTTAATTTAGTGTCAGCGGAAGACGCAGCACAGCCTTTTAAAACAACAGCTCACTGCCAGCCACTTGAGATGAGTGCACGAAACTTTTGCCTTGATTACACGTCATGGTGGGGCTTCGCTGCTCGCCACGGAGCAATGTAATTGCAAGTGGCGCAGTTGGGTTGCAAGATTTGCAGAGAAACTTCTGTGAGGAGGATGAACACGGTAAAACACTTGAAATTACGAGTATTTTGTAAATCTTAATCAAGAGTTAAGCAGCAGCGCTGTGTAGTGATGCTGAAGCGACGTTGTTGCAGGAAGATGTGGGAGTCGTTCATAGTGTTTGATATCATAATACGAACGTAGCATGACAGGTTCGAGTATAGCGCAGGCAACTATGCTTAGCAATAAGCATTGGTAGCTGCCTGAACCAGTGATTCATTGTTCAGACTATGCCTGGTAGGCCAAGATGACAGGTCAGGGTGCTGCTAGTTAGTATTAGAGACCATTGTGGGTCGATATATTATCATGCAACGCTTGGAGGTATAGATATAATATCGAAAGTCAGGGATATATATGAGTCTTCATTTATAGGTAGGAATCAGATGGGCGTAAATTAGTAAATTACATGATTTCAATTTCAGAGGAGAGAAAAACAATCTTCGGTAACCGCAGAAAGTTATCGAATATTGGTGTACTCCTCAACGGAAGTAAAGCTGTCACTTCACCAAAGTAATTACATTGTTCATTTCATCAATTTAGGTCAGGTTAGGTTGCGAAGGTGTGTGCGGATACGGTATTCGCACTTCCACTCGGAGACATCTATGTCCACTGTGACTGCTTTCAAAAATGCCAAGAGGAGGCATACTCGTCCTTCTCTCGTCTTCCCTCGATTTCTGTATACATTGGAAGTACCATCCCTATTAAACCATTTGGTTTTCCAGCTAAAAGTGAGGAGAACCGATAAGTCCACCTTCGTTATCTATGTCAAGCTTGTGAAGAAGCGCGACCCCAAACATTGAAGTCGTTTCAACTGTAGTCTTGGACATTGACATAAAAAGTAATGAATCGATTCTAATACGACCTAACAGTCACAGCGATTTACTGCCCGCCAAGATTTAATATAATCGATCAACAATATAAAGACTTTTTTGCAACTCAGGAAGGAAGTTTATAGTAGCAGGGGACTTCAACGCCAAGCATACTCACTGGGGTTCCCGCCTCATTACACCCAAACGTAAAAAACTTTGGTCGGCGGTTCGCAATCTTGACTTGGATATAGCATCTTCCGGACAGCCAACATACTGGCCCGCAGACAGACGTAAAATTCCAGATCTAATCGATGTTGGAATAACAAAATGACTTAAAAAGACAAATTTAACCACAGAATCATGTTATGATCTATACTCTGATGATTCGGTAACAACAATTATGATTAAATCCAATACTACCCCCATAACAGATTCACATTCAACTCTATCCAATAAATTTACAAACTGGCTAAAGTATAAAAAATTCATAAGTAGCTGCAAACTCAAAAATGCCCAGGATATAGTATAAAAAATTCATAATGACTCATCTCCAATATAATTGCATACTCAAAAATGCCCGGGATATAGACTCTGCTGTTCAAAAATTCAACCATCTGATGCTGTTGGGGTCTAAAGTAGCCACACCCCTGAGAAACAAAGGCAAAGTAAGAAATTCAACCATTGGGCCAAACGATATCGAGTCATTAGTTAAGCAGAATGGGGGGTCTAGGAAGGCAGTGGCAACAATTCAGATCACCAAACATCAAAAGACAACTGGCATGCTGTTCCAGAGAACTTCGAACGACCCTCAAGAAGTGTGAAAGAAATCCAGCAGTACCTTGGTAACTTATCCCCTACCTTATCCAATGACCACTCACTGTGGCGAGCAGCGAAAAATCTGACACGTCCCGTCTCTCTGCTTAAGTGATAGGAATTCGACGAGGAGCGACAGTGAAAAGGGTACGTTGTTCGTTAATCACCTTAAAGCAGTATTTTCCCTTAAGACGCCAACAACTCTCAGGAACTAGATCGTGAAGTTAACAAATTAAATAATATAATAATTGGGGCTTTTGAAAATAGTTGCAATCCAGTTGTGAAGAATTGTTCTAGCAACGTATCCTGGTGGAGTGGTAGGTAGGTAGGTAAGGCGGCTACCCGAAAAGGGCGCACTTAGGCCAACATTGACCCTTTGTGATACCGCATAAAAACCCTGGTCGAGTGGGGAGCTAAACATTTTGTGCAAAAAAGCCCGTCAACTCTCTAATAGAGCCTAGTCTAATGGAGCATGCTATAGTAGTGCCTTAACAGCCTATAATAATGAATTAAGAAGATCTAAGAGAGACTCATGAAAAAAGTACTGTGAGGAGATTGAAACGTTCCCAGCAGCTACCCGACTCCAGAAATCACTTACTAAAGATCACTTAAATGAGCTTTCTACACTCAAGAAGGCTGACGAAAATTTAACGAAGAGCCTGGAAGAGACAGGACAGCTTTTGTTGAACAATCACTTGCCACTAGCGGAGAGGATAGTGAAATCATCGAGAACACTCGTTTCTTGATGCCTGCACGGAGGGAACTCTCACTGGCTCACAGAATCTTTACGGTCAACAAATACCAAATGGGCTATCTCCACTTTTAGACCATGCAAATCCACAGGTGTCGATAATATACAACCGTGCCTACTTCGGCAAGATGTTGTTGTATTGGCACCTGTGCTAACAAGCATTCAGGATAGCCTCAGGATAAGCCTGAAGCTAGGTATAGTGCCTAAATCTTGTACGAAGGGTAGCGTGGTTTGCATACTGAAAGCAGGCAAAAAGGCGGACCACACGCCAAAAGCCTATCGGCCCATTAACCTAACTTCATTCCTACTAAAAGTAATGGGAAAAATTCTGGATCAATATATGAGGGAAACTTATCTTAAAATCTCGCCTCTTCATATAGAACAATATGCTTACCAATCAGGAAAATCTACTGAGACAGCCACACATAGCGTAACGAGGAAAATTGAAAAGCCGTTGGAAGGTAAAGAAATAGCTCTCTGTACATCGGTTGACATTACGAGGGCTTTTGACAATGCTACGTTCAGATCAATTGAGGAGGGGATGAACAGGAAAGGTATACAAAGACTAATCATAACATGGGTTCTCAATATGCTGAAAAACAGAACAATAATCTTTGAAACAGGGGAAGCAAGGTTAATTGTCAGGTCAACCAAAGGATGTCCCCAGGGAGGCGTTCTATCCCCACTCCTATGGTTATTGGTTATCGACGAGCTCTTACAAACTCTCAATGACCTCGGATACGAAGTTCAGGGCTTTGCGGATGATATGGTAGTTATGGTCAGAGGCAAGTTTGACTCTATCATAACAGATCGCATGCAACTAGCTCTGGACATCAAACAAAACTGGTGTCAGGAGAAAGGACTATCGATAAATCCGAACAAGACAAACGTGGTACCCTTCACCAGAAGAAGGAAATCGAATCTGGGAAACTTAAGTTTAGGGACCACAAACTTAACAATGTCTAATGAAATGAAATATCTGGGAGTAATTCTAGACAAAACTCTAACTTGGAAAAACCATTTATCATACATAACTAGTAAGGTCTGAAGAGCAACCTACGCCTGCTAGAGGCTGTACGGTAAAACATATAAACGGCGTGGTCATATAAAACAATAATAGTCCAATGATCACCCATGCCTCTTTGGTATGGTGGCCAAAAGTAAATTAAACAAAGGCTGACATGACCCTTAACAAGATTCACCGAATAGCCTGCAACAAAGAGAATGTGCCCCTTATTACCCTTAGGAATGACCACTGGACTCACTACTCTACACCTTGTGGTTAAGAGGACGCAAGCCAGCGTGGCCCTAAGGCTACCTCATCTAGCCCATCTTAAAGAAGGCAACCTAACGGGGCACGCAGAGGTTCTGAACATTGTCTGGAATTCTCCGTGCCTCATGGTCTTCGACAAGATGGACAGAAAATTAGACCTCTCCAAGCACTTCAAAATGATCATCAGTAGCATCAGCATGAAATAATCCTAAAACAGGGCTTATAGCTGTGGTATACTGATGGGTCCAAAATAGAATATGACAGTGCTGGAGCGTGAATTGTAGGGCCAAATTTCCAAAAAGCAACTGCAATGGGAAAAACAGCTTCCATTTTTCAGCCGGAGGTCAACGCCTTAGAGTTATGTGCTAGAGAATGCCTATGCAGAGGAACACGCAGCACCAAAATATGCATTCTCTCAGATAGCCAGGTGGCTCTAAAATCATTAATAAACTTCTTATTCCAATCCAAGCTGGTCTGGGAATGCTCTAAACTCCTCAGTACCCTAGCAGCGAGAAACTCTCTTACGCTAATGTGGGTACCGGGACAAGAGGGACGTGAAGGCAATGAAATGGCGGACCCCTTGGTAAAAAGGGGCGCTGGCACTCTTTTCATAGGTCCAGAACCCTTCTGTGGGGTAAACAGTATATTCATAAATAACTTGTTACGCTAATTTGGGTACCGGGACAAGAGGGACGTGAAGGCAATGAAATGGCGGACCCCTTGGTAAAAAGGGGCGCTGGCACTCCTTTCATAGGTCCAGAACCCTTCTGTGGGGTAAACAGTATATTCATAAATAACTTGTTACGCTAATTTGGGTACCGGGACAAGAGGGACGTGAAGGCAATGAAATGGCGGACCCCTTGGTAAAAAGGGGCGCTGGCACTCCTTTCATAGGTCCAGAAGCCTTCTGTGGGGTAAACAGCAGCTTCATAAATAACTGGATGTGCGAACAGGAAACACGAGGTCAGCCGAACTGGTGGAGAGCCCAAAAAGGCAAGCGGCAGTCGAGACTACTCATTGACACTGAACACATCAGGGTAGAGGCTGCTTTAAACCTCAGCAGAAATGACATTAAACTCTATACTGACCTTTAAGCAGGACACTGTAGACTCAATTATCATCTGAAAAAAAGAGGCGTGGTAGAGGACGATTCCTGCCGACTCTCTCAAGAGAAGCAGGAAACAGCAGAACACATTCTTTGCACTTGCCCAGTACTAAATTTCTGACAGACGTCTCTGCTGATCCAATAAACCCCACAACTGAGTGCGTAGGGTGCCTCACTTCAGTTATAAAATTATCGTTGTAATTAAAATCGTTTTCAGGAAACAGCAGAGCACTTTGTATGGACTTACCCAGCGATGGCAAAACGCAGACTTAACTACCTAGGCAGTGCGATCTTATCTCCAAATCACCTAGTTAAGCCCACAGCAGTTACGAGGTTTATAAATAGTCTAAAATAGCTTTAGTTGGGTACGAGGCTGCACAATAGATCTCTCAAGTCGCGGTGTTCTTTTAGCCTGTTAAATAATAAAAATAATGAGCGACAAAAATTATAACACCCTTCGAATAATCCACAAAGAAGAAAAACTGCACTTATAATAGACCAGCTAGGATAGCAATTGTATTAACGTAATCACCATATAAAGACACTTTCCCATATAAACCCACTTAACCAAAGTTATTGCCATGCATTGCCAAAAATTGCAAAGGAAAATTCTCAGAGTTAGAAAACTTCCTACAAAAGATTTAAGGAGATTGCCTTTGGAAGGCAAACTGCGTAACTGGGATTTATGCGCAACCTCAAAGCAAACCTATTCATCCTTCTCTGCAGATGCTGATAAAAATGGCAGTTTGCATGGAGATTCTTCTGTTTATGATCTGGTGGAAACCTTGAACCCAAATGCTGACTGTATGTCAGCACCACCTCTTCATTTAGATGACGGAACTCCCACAACAAATTCCTTGTCTGTTTGTTTTCTTGCTTTCAATGAAGTGAAAACGTGAATTAATTTCCCCACTAATGCCGCAGCGAAGTTTATCGAATACTTCACGCCCACTGTTTTAAAAGAAAATGCCCATAAAAATCCATTAAAGCCGCAGAATGCAATTAAATATTAATACCGCCAATCATTGTAAGCCAAGCAATGACAAGATTTTTACTACACATTAAGTGCGCACACATACACACACACAACACACACATACACACACACACACACACAACACACAACACACACACACACACAACACACACACAACACACACACACATACATACACATCCAGGGGAAAGTATCAAATATCTGCGTACACACAAAAATAAGCTCATTTAATATATTCAACAATTTTATGCGCTGGAGCCGAACGGAACACGGGAAAGTACACAAATGTGTAATAATAATACTCGTAAAAAGAGCGCAGAGAACAAATGGAAATATAAAGAAAATAACAAAAATAATGATGCCAAGAAATTAAGCTTATCAGTGGCATTTCACTTAGAAATACAATACATCATAAATGAGTGAGTGTGTGCATTTATATTAGAGTTCACACACACACACACACACACACACAATTACATGGTTGCATGTTCGTCAGCGGGGTCGCGCGGTACACTGGCTTCCAGGCTCACGTATGCTCACATACGCACACAATTACCAAAGCTATTAGTGAAATAAATGTGTGCGCTTAGCCTTATTAAAATAACTAAAACTTATCAGCAGAGCCTTAAAGTATGCTATAAGTTTGGCGTATGTTGATTAATGTGTGCGTGCGGGTGTGTGGGTGAGTGTGTCTCTGGCCCTCCGAGGCTCTGTCTCTGAGCGTGTGAGTGGTAGAAGAGTTTGAGCTTCCAAGCAGGGAAATCAAGCAACCAGTTGCTCAGGTCCTGTACCGGAAATGGAACTGAGTGTATAAAATAGTGGAAAATAGAGAAAATAGTAGAAGAGGATCCATGGCTGTGTAGGGTTTGTCAAGGATAAAACATACATAATAAGTGTGAGAGAGAGAGAGAGAGATAGAGATTGAGATAGAGATAGAAATAAAGATAAAGATAGAGATAGAGATAGAGATAGAGATAAAGATAGAGATAGAGAGATATATATATATATAGAGAGAGAGAGGGAGAGAAAGAGAGATATATAGATAGAGAGAGAGAGAGACAGAGAGAGAGAGAGAAAGAGAGAGATAGAGAAAGAGAGATAGAGAGAGATAGATAGAGACAGAGAGAGAGGGAGATAGAGAGAAATATAAGAAATATATAGAGAGAGATCGGGAGAGAGAGAGAGGGAAAGAGATAGATAGAGAGAGATAGGGAGAGACAGAGAGATAGATAGAGAGGGAATGGGAGAGAGCGTGAGATAGAGAGGGGAGGTGAGAGAGAGACAGAGAGAGAGACAGAGAGAGGGAGAGGGAGAGAGAGAAAGAGAGAAAGAGAGAAAGAGATAAAGAGAGAAAGAGAGAAAGAAAGAAAGAGAGAGGGAGGGAGAGAGGGGAGGAGAGAGAGAAAGAGAGAGAGATAAATATAGATATAGAGAGGGTGGGAGGGAGGTAAAGACTGAGAGAGAGAGAGGGAGAGAGAGGGAGAGAGAGAGAGAGGGAGAGAGAGAGAGGGAGAGAGGGAGGGAGAGAGAGAGAAGGAGAGAGAGAGGGAGAGAGAGAGGGAGAGAGAGAGGGAGAGAGAGAGTGAGAGAGATAGAGAGAGATAAAGAGAGAGAGATAAATAGATAGAGAGAGATAGAGAGTGAGAGAGGGAGATAGATGGAGAGACACAGATAGAGAGAGATAGATAGAGAGAGATAGGAGAAAGAGAGAGAGCGAGAGGGAGAGAGATATATAGAGAGAGAGGGAGGGAAAGAGAGAGACAGAGAGAGAAACAGAGAGAGAGACAGAGAGAGAGAGGGGAGGAGAGAGAGAAAGAGAGGGAGAGAGAGACAGAAAGAGAGAGAGAGTGAGAGGGTGACAGAGAGAGAGAGAGAGAGAGTGAGGGAGGGAGAGACTGATTGATAGAGAGAGAGAGAGAGGGAGGGAGAGACTGAGAGAGAGGGAGAGAGAGAGCGAGAGAGAGGGATTGGGAGAGATAGAGCGAGAGAGAGGGAGAAAGAGGGAAAAAGAGGGAGAGAGAGAGAGAGAGTGAGGGAGAGACAGAGACAGAGAGGGGAGGGTGAGATAGAGAGACATATAGTGAGAGAGAGGGAGGGAGGGAGAGAGGGAGGGAGGTAGAGACTGAGAGAGAGAGAGGGAGAGATGGAGAGAGAGCGAGAGAGAGAGTGAGAGAGAGAGAGTGAGAGAGAGTGAGATTGAGAGAGAGAGTGATAGAGAGAGTGATAGAGAGAGGGAGAGGGTGATATAGAGAGAGATATAGAGAAAGAGGGAGGGAGGGAGAGACTGAGAGAGAGAGAGGCGGAGAGACAGAGAGGGAGAGAGAGAGGGAGAGAGAGATAGGGAGAGATAGAGAGCGAAAGGGAGAGAGGGAGGGAGAGACTGAGAGACTGAGAGACAGAGACAAATAGATAGAGAGAGAGAGAGAGAGATAGAGAAAGAGAAGAGGGGTCCGCTGACCATACCATACATACTACGATTGCTGTTGAACTGTCTCGGCTTTAATTGTGTGGTAGCTTATATACCTCTCGTATGTTAAAGTAGAACATTCTAGAATATTCACTAGACTTCGAAAGAAGTTTCAAGAAGGTTCTAGAGCAGGGGCCGCCAAACTTTTTTGATTTAATTTTTCGAAATCTTCATCGATCCCCATGAAAGTAATTTTCTGTTAATTGAAAAAAAACTCTATTAGATTCGGATCGACCCCCTGGCTCAGATCGACCCCCGCTTTTGTTAAATAGACCCCTGGGGGTCTCTATAGACCACTTTGGCGACCTCTGTTCTAGAGTAAGCTTTTTTCGAATAGATCATGTCTTGGCTTATATACACCTCGTGGTGAACTGAACTTAATAGAGGTATACTAAAAGTATTCTATGGCATTTCGGAAGAAACGCCGGTACTAAACCTTTAGGGCATAGTATATCGGTCAGTTGTGATCACATGGATCATTAATGACAAATGTAGTATGACACAGAAGATCTTTTAGATCGCAGTGTCGGCCATGGGGCAAACTACGGAAACTAAATTATTATTATTGTTATCCTAAAAGTATGCAATCATTTACGTTTCAATATTATCAATAAAAACAGAATAATACAAAACTTTTCCAGCATGTTTGAATGTGATTACACAGAAATCCCAACTGAAATTTGCGAGTGACCTTGAAAAATTTTATTAATTATAATTTAAAAAAAGTTTCCATTTGAAAAATTCAAAAAAATCCTTTAGAAAGTTGTACAAAAGAAAAAAAAACGTATGGAATGAATAGAATATAACTAAAGAAGTAAATTCAGACAACACTTTGATGGATATTTTTTCTTTGAAGTATTAAGTTCGATTTAAAGCTAATACCGCAAGCATCGTTTGATATCAAACTGACTAACCTACTCGTGGATACACAACCAAAAACCCTACTGGACCTACCTCTCTGTATCACCTTACTAGAGGAGATACACAACCGAAAACCCTACTGGACCTCTCTGTATCACCTACTATTGTATCACCTCACTAGAGGGTTGCGGCAGTATTCATTGCTTTGTTTCATCGCTGTGTGCCACAAGTTCCAATAACACAAAGGATACTGACTGACCATAAACTGACACAGTCCTCACCGGTCGCACATTTTTCTACTCTCTTCGTCTGTGATATGAAGGTTTGTGTACTTTTTGTCTCAATTGTGGGTCTTGTACTCCATTTTTCTATACAAGGTAAAATTTTGTGGTCGCTCTTTGATAGTGTACGGGAATTTTTTAAGAATTTCTGTGAAGATCGCAAGGAAATGTTTTTTATCCCAAAGGTCTAGTGTTGTGAATTTCCTAGTTAAGATATTGGCCTTCGTAAGCAATGATTTGTGTCACTTCCCACTTTTTCCACATTATTTCTCATTGCTCCTGCAATAAAATACCTGTCAAGAGCACAAGTTTCACATTTCTCTTTGAAATTTTAATGTCACACAATTCATGTAGACGCGTCCTCAATGTCCCTTTTAATCTAGCACACAACTGACCACACAGAATTGACTGTGCCATGTTGTACGCAAGCCTGAGTACCTTGCTTTTATATCACAGGACATTTCATGAGGGCCTTTGAGCTCCTGTGTTGCAACCAGAATTCAACCGGTTTAATTTGCTACTAATTTGGAATTGTTGTTTAGGAACTGGTTTCAAATTTCCCGGCAGGGAAGTGCATGTATGTATGCGCCATACATTATGTACACATACCGATGTAAATACATTTGTATGTGGCCACATACGTAGGGATGTGTGAGCGGTGGTTGGAAGTATGAAAGTTAACTCATAATTAAAAAAGATTTTCCTAATGAGTTTGTGTACGAGCAGCGAGTACAACAGGCATTTCTTTCATTTTCGTGCCTCATATTATATCTACATATGTAAAACACACACACACTCATATATATGCACACACACACACACACACACAGAGCCACGCTAGCGTACGAACATGTGTGAGTAAAGGTTACAAAAGTGATTAACTGAGTATAATATCAGGAAAGTTAGTTGCCAGCATACTGTCAGGATTTATTGTAATGCCTTAAGTAAAGTTTCTGGCTTTTGTGAATTTGAGGGCCTTAAAAACATTTGCAATAAAAGCAAAAATAAGATTTGCCTCCTTCTTCTGCTCGTTCAGCACGCATACATAAATCTGTGAAACTCGGAAGACAAATTAATTTTGTATTAAAGCTTTTAATCAAGTAAGCGCACTTGTGGGCAGGGCTCACACGCCTCAAATTAGTTGCAAAAGTAAAGTGCTAAATATGTTGGCTGCGGTCATGAGTTGCAAGCAAATAATAGACGATCTCGCTCCTGAGAGTGGTGCGGTCGTGAGTCATTGGAAGTATAGAGCGAGATTAAATGGGCTCTGAAAGAAGTTCTTTATGTTGTCGTCATCGGAATCGTTTCATAGGAAAGACACAGAAACTTCGTTGGTCAAAAATGCAATATTTCCAACTCTCTCTTTTGCGGAACATGTTTTCTCACTGAGATTAGAGATAGATAGGTAGGGTAGGTAAGTAAGGCGGACACACTTAGGCCATCATTGACCCTTTGTAATAACGCATGAGACATCAGGTCACATCCCTTTCAAAGATCCAGCCATTTAGAGCTTTTGATGAAGCAGTTGATGGAGCTAATCTTTTTATTTGAGATATCTCCCAAAGAGTCCAGAAAGAGTCCAGAAAGTAGTCGCCTGAGATCAGAGATAAGTTCATTGATCATCAGAAAAGCCATCACTCAAGGCTGGGAGTATTCTCGCATGAATACTGCAGAAGCTGGGGGATGAGGAGGAGGAGGAGACTGTGGAACATCTCTTCTGTAGTTGTCCCGCTCTGGCCAGAAGCAGAGCGGGCTCTTTAGGCAAATACGCTTTTAGCTCTCTTACAGAGGTGTCTAGCGCGAAGATCAAACAAATCCTGCGCTTTATTAGGGCTTCAAAATGGTTCGACGAGTGAATCGTAGGTGCGTTGTGGCGCGGTGGTATCACAATGGACCCATGGTGGTCTGAGTGAGCTGGTCCTTGAACTGGCTGCCACATTAACCTAACCACTTCAATCACTGAAATCATATTGCCAACTATCAAAGCTTAGAATTGCTAGTATATACATGTCCATCACTGGTATAGTTCGGCTTATATTAGAACACTGCAGGTTAAAATAGCTTTTTGGTTTTGCTCTTATAATTCACACACTCGAGCTCGCCGAGGCTCTTTGATAATGGCTGGTCACGAATTGATGTAGTAACCAACTCTCGATTGATGAGACTGGTGATCGAACGGCCTCATCGACTGGAAAGCTTTGTAATCGCTTTCACTCACTTGCAGAATGATGAAGTTAAGTGTTCAAAAGCTGGCATCCACCGATCTAGAGGATGTTATGTATACTCACTCAACCTAAGATCAATCATGTTTGTATTGTCTCCCACACAACACTGAAGGCACATTACTGGATTATTTATTAGCAAATATTGGGGCCGAATCATGGTACTCATGACGATTCACTCGTTGATGACTTTGGTTAAACGGTACGTCCCTAAACAACTCCTGACTTTAGAAACCACTGGTGCAAAAAATTTAAAGGATATTTTGTTAGGACACTAGACGACTTTATGGCATATGTATTAGAGCGAAAACATTATCTTTTATTAGTATTTCACTTTTATAATTTCAATTTCAATTTATTGTCTAAAGTTATACAATAAGACAAAGTCTTTAAATATATAACTATAAATCAGTTATTATGGACATATGAGATAAATTGTGGCTTATGTTTTGCCTCACACATCTTCGGCTTTATACATATATAAGAGGTAGAGTCAAGAGACTTTGGTGAGGTTTAAACTTGTATGGAACTGTATTGGGAAGCTGAACTCCCAGGGCAGTATGAACAAGTTATCATGGGTACCAGACCACATAGGAGTAGAGGGAAATGAGAAGGCTGATAGCTTAGCAAGAAAGGCTGCGTCCTCTCATTTCAACGGCCTTGAACCCTTCTGTGGACTGTCATCCAATACCATTGGAGGTCTGCTGAAGAAGTGTAAAGATGCAAAAAGAAGTCAAACCTGGAAAACTCTTCCGGGATTAAGACAGTCCAAAGGTGATGGCATGGGTGATTGCCAGGCAAGCCTGCCTTTGAAAACTTACAGGATTCTTGTGTTGCCTTAGGCCACCACACAAGGGATGCATAGGTATTGTCTAACCATCATTACCATAGGATTGGTGTAACCATCATTACATACTCGTACATCCAGTGTATCATATTTGAGTCTAGACCCCATGTTCTACCAAAGAGACTCCGACAGGCCCACATTGCTCTTGTGGGTTTGTTTATCACCGAATTTAGGCGAGGGTGCCAATTTAGTCGCTTATCCAGAACTACACCTAGATCGGAATATTTTATATTGATTCCTTCGACAGATATTGTGCCAAGGTTCAAATTTATTCTGTTTGTGAAAGGAACCAGAATGGTCTTGCTAGGATTAATGCATAACACTTCTGCGCGACACCAATCTGAGATGAAGGTTAAAGCCTGATTCTTAATGTTGACTATTGCTCTGCCAAACTTGCCGCTGATAATGATAGCAAGATCGTCAGCATATCCACTTGCCTCGAAGCCTAACCCTGGTAGTTTGACTAAGAGATCGTCCAATAACTAAAGACCATAGAAAGGGTGACAACACACCGCCTTAGAGACAGCCTTTCATTGCTTTGACTGATATCTCCCAGAGATGAGCTAATTTCTCTATTTTTTAACATCATTTTAACCCACCCAACAGTCGGTTTATTGATGTTTTTGCAGAGCATTGCCCCCTCTATAGAGCCGTAACCGGTATTACAAAGGCCCCTCGACATCTAAGAAGGTACATAAGGCAATTTCCTGGGAAAATTGAGCTTTCTCTATCTTTCATTTAGCTGTGATGGAGAAAATTGAATATAAAAAGCTTCTCCAACAAACACTGACAAAAGCCTCTTCAAAAAGTCGATGTTTTCGAGCCAATTGCCAAAACGACCACATTAAAATTATTCAACAACAAAGGAACTAATTTCCACAGAAGTTAGAAAAATTGTAGAACTAATTGACAGTTCCAATGCCTTCGTAGTCCATTAACGCCGTCATTTTGTAAATCGGTACAAACGTGAAGGGAGGACCTAAGGGCAAAGCCTACCACAACTTCATAATCCCAGCAACAGTGGAATCAGTTCGACGCGTGAGACTTCCACTTCATCTCAAATGAATTCTATTTGTAAACATGAACACCATTGCCACGGGCTTCCAAAAGCTTCACAAAACCTTCCGTATTTTCTAATGGAAGGAGTTTCCCCCCCACGAGAAATCAGCAGTTGTGTCCCGATGGAAGACAAGCACCATCAGAGCCAGCTTTCTAGTTCAACAGTTCCTGAACAAAAGCAGAATTTATGCCCGATTCTCCTAGTACAACTCCAGAACTATCTATAAGCAATTTGTTCCTTGACAAACCCGACCACAAAAACAAGAAACACATTTTTTACATTTCATTTTATTTTATTTACGCACATATCGCAGAGTCCAGACTAAAAGTCACGCTGCTTGGAACAAGTCTCTGGACCAGTGTTTGGACCAGTTCCATTGTTTCTCGAACATCCAACTAAATAAATGGAACCGAATAGAATTGTCGCCAATAGATGAGCGCTCCTCTTCTTTTGAACGATAAAATATCCTTCCAAAAAGGATTCATTTACGATATTAGATGAGGAGAAGGAAAATTGCAAAGATTCATCGAAGAAGATGCGAATGCTTTAGAGGATTTTCCTTCCATTTGATTATAGAAGTTATCCTTCTTCTTCGTATTTATGAATTTTTAAAATGCGGAATAATTTCTGATTAAATTTTTCAATTGCTGAAAAATATGAAATTGAAAGTGAACTGAATTTCTCAGAGCACTGAGTTCATGTTTCTGTTGTTCGACGAATACTGAACAAGTACAGAAATAGTGAAAGGCGTCAGGCTTCTGCGATTATTGCGGACTGCTCCCCACAAAGTGATCGGGAGCAAGGTGTTATTCCTTTGCTCAGCTTACATATGCATAAAAGAGTGCAGATGGTAGATATTCCCCAGCAGTGGATAATGGGGTCTGGGTTTTTTAATCATGGCCAGTTTCGGAACTCTCATACCCTATTCTCGTATCTGGTTTCAATTGAGATCATTTTGGTATTTGGCATCAAGGTCTAAAATAGTCAGTATGCCCTTGTGTACTAACGTTGATTGTGGGTGAATGCTTTTGGGGGTTTAGGCCTACTCCCTGCTGTTATTTAATATACTTTGTGAACATATGAGAACATTAACAACATGAACTGGTGACAATGTCCGACATTTTTATGAAATCCAGCGCATTGAAGAACTTTAATTACACGGAGTGTTCGACCAACTGAACGTACGCTTCGTTTTATTTACGTATGCTTTAGACTGGTACAAGTATCTGTGGATCATTCCATGCATCACTGGTAAAAACGTGATTTAGCTCCACATACTTATTACCAGAGCAACAATGGATATAGCGCTCCTTCAGTGGATTTCCCCCTATTGTATGCAAACTGAGATTGATGCAGAGGTGTTGTTCTGCCCAGCGTTTCTCTAATCTGTAGATCCACCAATATTTTCATAGTTTTCAGAAGAAACGACGTGAGACTGATAGGTCTGAAAGTTGTGGGGAGTTCGCTGGACCTCTTCCAGAATTTTGGAATAAATTCCACATTGACTTTACGCCATATGAATGGTATGTACTCCCTGCTGAAACTGTTCCTAAAAATTGCAACATCCAGTCCTCTTATCAAGAGGGCTGGAAAAATGTTATCTTCACCTGGTGTCTTGAATGGTTTAAATGTTGCATAGATCTTCAATTATGAATATGTGTGAATAAAGGAAATGGCGTGAAATTAGACAACGCCCATATTTTACATAGAATGTGTTACATAGCATGTGTTACATAGAATGCGTTACATAGCATGTGTTACATAGAATGTCTTACAAAGAATGTGTTACATAGAATGCCTTACAAAGAATGTGTTACAAAGAATGTGTTACATAGAATGTGTTACATAGAATGTATTACATAGCATGTGTTACATAGAATATGTTACATAGAATGTGTTACATAGAATGCGTTACATAGCATGTGTTACATAGAATGTATTACATAGAATGTGTTACATAGAATGTCTTACATAGAATGCGTTACATAAAATGTGTTACATAGAATGTGTTACATAGAATGTGTTACATAGAATGTGTTACATATAATATGTTACATAGAATGCGTTACATAGCATGTGTTACATAGAATATGTTACATAGAATGTGTTACATAGAATGCGTTACATAGCATGCGTTACATAGCATGTGTTACATAGAATGTGCTACATTGAATGCATTACATAGAATATGTTACATAGAATGTGTTACATAGAATGCCTTACAAAGAATGTGTTACATAGAATGCCTTACAAAGAATGTGTTACAAAGAATGTGTTACATAGAATGTGTTACATAGAATGTGTTACATAGCATGTGTTACATAGAATATGTTACATAGAATGTGTTACATAGAATGCGTTACATAGCATGTGTTACATAGAATGTATTACATAGAATGTGTTACATAGAATGTCTTACATAGAATGCGTTACATAAAATGTGTTACATAGAATGTGTTACATTGAATGCATTACATAGAATATGTTACATAGAATGTGTTACATAGAATGCCTTACAAAGAATGTGTTACATAGAATGCCTTACAAAGAATGTGTTACAAAGAATGTGTTACATAGAATGTGTTACATAGAATGTCTTACATAGAATGCGTTACATAAAATTTGTTACATAGAATGTGTTACATTGAATGCATTACAAAGAATGTGTTACAAAGAATGTGTTACATAGAATGTGTTACATAGCATGTGTTACAAAGAATGTGTTACATAGAATGTGTTACATAGAATGTGTTACATAGCATGTGTTACATAGAATATGTTACATAGAATGTGTTACATAGAATGCGTTACATAGCATGTGTTACATAGAATGTATTACATAGAATGTGTTACATAGAATGTCTTACATAGAATGCGTTACATAAAATGTGTTACATAGAATGTGTTACATAGAATGTGTTACATAGAATGTGTTACATATAATATGTTACATAGAATGTGTTACATAGAATGTCTTCCATAGAATGCGTTACATAAAATGTGTTACATAGAATGTGTTACATAGAATGTGTTACATAGAATGCGTTACATAGCATGTGTTACATAGAATGTCTTACATAGAATGCGTTACATAAAATGTGTTACATAGAATGTGTTACATTGAATGCATTACATAGAATATGTTACATAGAATGTGTTACATAGAATGCCTTACAAAGAATGTGTTACATAGAATGCCTTACAAAGAATGTGTTACAAAGAATGTGTTACATAGAATGTGTTACATAGAATGTGTTACATAGCATGTGTTACATAGAATATGTTACATAGAATGTGTTACATAGAATGCGTTACATAGCATGTGTTACATAGAATGTATTACATAGAATGTGTTACATAGAATGTCTTACATAGAATGCGTTACATAAAATGTGTTACATAGAATGTGTTACATAGAATGTGTTACATAGAATGTGTTACATATAATATGTTACATAGAATGCGTTACATAGCATGTGTTACATAGAATATGTTACATAGAATGTGTTACATTGAATGCATTACATAGAATATGTTACATAGAATGTCTTACATAGAATGCCTCACATAGAATGCCTTACATAGAATGTATTACATAGAATGTGTTACATAGAATGTCTTACATAGAATGCGTTACATAGAATGTGTTACATAGAATGTGTTACATAGAATGTGTTACATAGAATGTGTTACATAGAATGTGTTACATAGCATGTGTTACATAGAATGTATTACATAGAATGTGTTACATAGAATGTCTTACATAGCATGCGTTACATAAAATTTGTTATATAGAATGTGTTACATTGAATGCATTACAAAGAATGTGTTACAAAGAATGTGTTACATAGAATGTGTTACATAGAATGTGTTACATAGAATGTTTTACATAGAATGCGTTACATAGAATGTGTTACATAGAATATGTTACATAGAATGTGTTACATAGAATGCGTTACATAGCATGTGTTACATAGAATGTGTTACATTGAATGCATTACATAGAATATGTTACATAGAATGTCTTACATAGAATGCCTTACCTAGAATGCCTTACATAGAATGTATTACATAGAATGTGTTACATAGAATGTCTTACATAGAATGCGTTACATAGAATGTGTTACATAGAATGTGTTACATAGAATGTGTTACATAGAATGTGTTACATAGCATGTGTTACATAGAATGTATTACATAGAATGTGTTACATAGAATGTCTTACATAGAATGCGTTACATAAAATGTGTTACATAGAATGTGTTACATAGAATGTGTTACATAGAATGTGTTACATAGAATATGTTACATAGAATGCGTTACATAGCATGTGTTACATAGAATATGTTACATAGAATGTGTTACATAGAATGCGTTACATAGCATGCGTTACATAGCATGTGTTACATAGAATGTGTTACATTGAATGCATTACATAGAATATGTTACATAGAATGTCTTACATAGAATGCCTTACATAGAATGCCTTACATAGAATGTATTACATAGAATGTGTTACATAGAATGTCTTACATAGAATGCGTTACATAGAATGTGTTACATAGAATGTGTTACATAGAATGTGTTACATAGAATGTGTTACATAGAATGTGTTACATAGCATGTGTTACATAGAATGTATTACATAGAATGTGTTACATAGAATGTCTTACATAGAATGCGTTACATAAAATTTGTTACATAGAATGTGTTACATTGAATGCATTACAAAGAATGTGTTACAAAGAATGTGTTACATAGAATGTGTTACATAGAATGTGTTACATAGAATGTGTTACATAGAATGCGTTACATAGAATGTGTTACATAGAATATGTTACATAGAATGTGTTACATAGAATGCGTTACATAGCATGTGTTACATAGAATGTGTTACATTGAATGCATTACATAGAATATGTTACATAGAATGTCTTACATAGAATGCCTTACCTAGAATGTCTTACATAGAATGTGTTACATAGAATGTCTTACATAGAATGTGTTACATAGAATGCGTTACATAGCATGTGTTACAAAGAATGTATTACATAGAATGTGTTACATAGAATGCGTTACATAGCATGTGTTACATAGAATGTATTACATAGAATGTATTACATAGAATGTGTTACATAGAATGTCTTACATAGAATGCGTTACATAAAATGTGTTACATAGAATGTGTTACATTGAATGCATTACATAGAATATGTTACATAGAATGTCTTACATAGAATGCCTTACATAGAATGCGTTACATAGAATGTGTTACATAGAATGTGTTACATAGAATGGCGTATTATCGTTTATTTATGTCATCGATAGGAGCGTAGCTGTGTTTATTTATATTGAGGTGTCAGTAGTTTCATGTATATGGGGAGTGAGAGTCTTCTATACCTGATATAGAGCATATATAACAACTTTCGTATTGTCTTATTATGGGGCAATCTCAGCCGCAAAATGCAACTAATTTCATCACTATTATATTTCAAACTTCATTTCCTCTCTCACTGATTTCCTTCGGTACGACACACTTCGTTGATATTCATTCTTACATAAAAATATTTCCGACTTTATTGCATTGCTCATACTCTTATGTGCTATTGAAAGTTTTAAGAGCCCCCTGTTTATTGAAAGGACTGAAAAGTTCCCTAGTCCTGATGGTATTTATCCACTTGAATTGCATGAAACCGCAGGATACCAGAAAGGCTGGCTAATAGCAATCTTTGACGGATGCTTTAAGTTTGGGTATGCACCTCTTCAGTGGAGACAGGCTAGAGTGGTCTTCATTCTAAAAGCCGGAAAAAGCTTACGTACTCATCTAAGGGACTTAAGACCGATATCTCTCTCATCTTTGCTTTTGAAGACTTTAGAGAGAGCGATAGAAATCCACATAAGCTTAACTTTGGACAAGAATCTAATCTCATCGGTTCAACATGCCTATGCAAAGTAGAGACAGCGCTACACAACCTTATTTCCATTCCAGAAGGGTCATTGCATAAACAGGAATTCACTCTGGCTGCCTTTCTTGATATTGAGGGGGCGTTTAATAATGTCAAAGGGGAGGCCATCACTGCATCACTCACTGAACTTGGGATGGAAACGGGCCTGGTAGGCCACATTGGTAAAATGCTGAATAGCAGAATCATTGAGGCGAATCTCGGAGAATCGGTCCTACGTAAGTTGGTGAGCAGGGGCACACCTCAGGGAGGTGTCCTCTCACCGTTTCTATGGAACACAGTTGTTAACAAACTCCTGTTAAGATAAGAGGCGGTGGGATGTAAGGTGGTGGCTTATGCTGATGATGGTGTTATTGCTGTCTCTGGAAATTTCACCTCTACTCTGAGAGATTTGTTGCAAAATGCTTTAGATATTCCTTCAAAGTGGGCGGAGGACTATGGTCTTGGAGTAAATCCGGATAAGACTCGTATCATTTACTAGGAAACATAAACTCCCTCAATTAGATCCAATTACGCGCTAGGGATTTCAGAGGAAACGAAATACTTGGGTCTTCTAATTGATAGAAAGCTTACTTGGAAGTCGAAACACCCTTGAAAGAGCTACGAAGGCTGGGGTGGCTTTTTATGCCTGCAAAAGAGCTACAGGTAAAACCTGGAGAATGAGGCCTACGGTAGGTTAGGCTAGGTTAGACTGGCCGGCCGTTAAGTCCACACATAGACCTACAAGGTCCTCTGCGGTGCCAAATGGATATACACTTAAGAGCTAGAGTATGAACCGTTGAACAGGGGGACGCTCTTAGCAAATATTAAGAGAGACACTACCCCTAGTTGTACGACCTCTTCTAGTCCTTCAAACCAGGGAGCTCCCAGATATGATAAGCGCGCTTTAGTCTAGGGCAGCTCACTGGCTTTATACTGGGGTGGTCAGGTCCATTCTCCTCTATGGAAATGTTGTCTGGTGGACTGCAGTGCAGAAAAGGACCTACTACGAAATACTCAGTAAGGCACTGAGATGAGCAGTATCAGCAATAAGTGGCACCATGAAAACCACGCCAACCTTGGCATTGGATATCATACTACATCTGCCACCTTTAGATCTTTTTTGCAAATTTTTAGCGGCTTGCTACGCCATTCGGCTTAAGGTGAGCTCACAATGGAAAGCTGTTCCGTATGGATATGCGACCATATTAGATTCCTATACGGACATACCCAGTGATATTGATTACCTTCCTTCTTCTCTTTGTTTCGAAAGGAATTTTTGAGTAAGAATTCCTTCCAGGCAGGAATGTCTCGAGGGGGATCCATCACCACACACTCCCATCAATATATACACAGACGGATCAAAAATGAATACCAGTGTAGGATCAAGGAGTTATTGCGAAAAGCCCTCAATCAGTGAATTCATCAAACTAATGGATCACTGCAATGTTTTTCAAGTGGAAATAACAGCTATTCACGAAGCCTTGAATTGGCTGAGGATAAACGAGGTAACCGTCAAGGATATCTGTATTTTATCAGACAGCCAAGCTGCACTAAGGGCTTCGAATGCATTCCAAATAACATCAATGAGTGTCTTAGACTGTCGCCGATCTCTAAATGAGATGGCTAAACAATTCCATATCCATTTGTGCTGGGTGCCAGGCCATTAGGATATACCAGGGAACTGCAAGGCTGATCAATTTGCGAGAGACGGCACTTGTATGCCAAATGTCAGTAGGCATATTCTTATAAGAGAGACACTAATTAATTCTACCATTGAAATCGCCAGGCAAACATGGTCGAGGCTAAAGCTGCGTCTATCCAAGAATATCATTACACTCCATAGACTATAAATTAGGACTCTAGAGAACATGCACAGAGGTGTCCCGTTCCTGTTTGCATAACCTGCAGATATCTGTGAAGGAAATTCGATTTTGCGATGATACCTGAGTATGCAGTGCTGCGTTAGGTATTCAGTGAGGATTCGGAGATCCTCCCTGGTTATAATCTGAGCCACTTCCTGTGAAATCGCCAGACAAACATGGCCGAGGCTAAATCTGCGTCTATCTAGGAATATCATTAGGCTCAATAGACTACAAATTAGGACTTTAAAAGAAGCCCTCACGGGACATTCTCTAATAGGATGTCATGCAAGAAGAATGGCAGTTTATACGCATGATTTCTGCCGCAGCTTCAGGAACGAGAAGGAACTGGAAACGGTCCAGCATCTCTTCTGTACATGTCCAGCTTTTGCTAGAAATAGGGAACGTTTACTGGGATCCCCCTTCTTAACAAGTATAGATGGTCTATACCAGTCAGGTGATAAGAACCTTCTTCGCTTTGTAAAAGGCTCAGGTTGGTTGAATCTGGAGGGGGAAGCGTAGCCACGCCTCGCATCCGCAGTTCACAACGGACACAACTGGTGGTCTAATTGGTATCACTGGTTTTTTGGTGATGAGGCTGCCCAACCTACCTTGTAATTAATAAAATAATTCTTGTGATAAATATGTATATATAATGAAACAACTCAATATATATATACCTACCAAGCCTTCTTTTGGAAGCTATGGCCCAGCCCTTGACCACCTTTTTCAGGGTACAAACATAATTTTAAGCGAATTATTTCAATTCATTGCTCCAATTGCGCTTTCTATGGTATATCATTTTATATGGGCGTTAATTTGTAAATTGTCGCATCATTTTAAGCCAATGGATAGACACACACACACACACACACACACACACACACACACACACACACCCACACACACTCCCACACGTCCTGATGCGATTATAATCTCAAAAAAAGGAGATATCACATATGCTGACATGCTCAAAATGATAAAGGGACAACCGGAGCTTCAGAAACTGGGTGACAACGTACAGAAGATACGGAAAACTGTCAAAGGTGATCTACTCCTAACCTTAAAGAGAAAGACGGAGGGGGAAACCAATAAATATAGAGAAGATCTGGGAAGGGCTCTACAGGACAAAGCGTGTGTCAAATCACTATGCCAGATGAAGACAATAGAGTGTCGGGATATGGACGAGATAACCACGATAGAAGAAATGTCCGAGGCAATCACAAAGCATTTCCCAAAGGTGACTGCCCTAACAACTAGCTCCATCATTAGCATGCGCAAAACGCAGGAAGGTACACAAGTAGCGCTAATCACCATGCCTGTAACAGATGCAAACGTACTCTTGGACACAGGTCATGTACGCATAGGATGGGTAAGATGTCCACTTCGAGAAAACATTAAACCAACCAGATGTTATAAGTGCCTCGACTTTGGTCACGTAGCCAGACAATGTAAGAGCGAAGTGGACCGGACTGGGGAATGCCTTAGGTGTGGAAAAAAGGGACATGTGGCGAGAGACTGCAAAGCTCCACCAAAATGCTCTCTATGCGATATTAAAAGTGGAAATGACCACGGGACAGGCAGTTTTAAATGCCCAGCTTATAAGAAAGCAATACGTGTTAAAGTAAGAAAGTATGTTTAAGTGCATACAGATAAACCTCAACCACTGCGAAGGTGCGCAAAGTCTCATCGAACAAACCGCAATAGAAACGGGGGCAGACATCCTCCTGATTAGTGAGCCGTATAGGATACCTGAAGGAAACAACAGATGGGCGGCAGATGCATCAAAAACTGTGGCAATATGGATATGTGGGAACACACCTTTCGAGCGCAAAGCTGCAGTACCACAAAACGGCTTTGCATATGCCAAAATACTTGGCACCCACTTCTATAGTTGCTACGCTCGCCCGAGCGCTACCATAAACGAATTTGATGACTTCCTGAACAGGTTGGTCGAAGATGTCAGAGGAAAAACCCCTGTAATAATTGCTGGCGACTTCAACGCCTGGGCAGTGGACTGGGGTAGTAAAAGAACAAATATAAGAGGAACAGCAGTGTTAGAAGCTTTTACGGCGATGGACATGATTCTGCTCAATCAGGGCAACGCAAATACCTACACTAAAGGAAATGGGGGCTCAATTATAGACATAACATTCGCAAGCAGATCCCTCTCCAGGAAACTACGTTGGTACGTCTCGGAAGCACTTACGTTAAGTGATCACAAGGCAGTCATGATAGAGTGCACTAATCCGGAACATACAAGAAGAGCACAAGCTCCAAAAGCCCAACGAAACGGCTGGAGCGTGAACAAAATCGACCACAGCATGATGGAATACACCATAAACCAAATGGCACCTCTCCAAGGATCAGCAGCACAACAGACGAGGCATGTTATGGGGAGTCTGAAAAATATTTGTGATGCAGCAATGCCGAGGAAAAAACATGGGGCTAGCAGGAAACCTGTTTATTGGTGGAATAATAGCATGGCTGAACTGAGGAAAGACTGCATAAAGCTAAGAAGACTACAACAGAGAGCAAAGGGAAAACCTGACTTCCAGCAACTACAGCAGAACTACAAATTGAAACGTAAAGAATTCAGGAAAGCAATCTCTGCTGCAAAAAGTAGTGGATTTAAAGCACTTGTGGAGGATATTGAAAATAACCCATGGGGAATGGCTTATAAGATAGTATTGAGGCGTTTGAACAATGGAGCAGCAATCGTCCCAGTATGCCCCATCATCATGGCGAACATCGTCTCAACCCTGTTTCCAGCGCAAGAAGCACCAAAGCTATGCCGAAGCTATGACTGTAGCCAGGAAATAATCGCAGAAGTAACCATAGATGAGGTAATAAGTGCGGCAAAAAGAATAAAATCCCACAAGTGTCCTGGCTTGGATGGAATACCCAACTTAGTGCTGAAAACAGCAGTGCTCTCACAGCCTGTTATTTTCAGCGATATGTTCACCAACTGTCTGAAAGAAGGAGTATTCCCGGAACGCTGGAAACGTCAACGATTAGTGCTTCTTCCTAAGGGTGACAAACCACCAGAATTACCCTCTTCATATCGACCTCTTTGCATGCTAGACACGGCGGGAAAGTTACTGGAGAGAATTATCTGCATGCGATTGGAGCCGTATCTGGACAGGCTGCATGGAAACCAGTATGGATTTCGGAGAGGTCGCAGTACAGTAGACGCTATAGCTGCAGTTTGCGAAATAGCGCAAAGTGCTCTGTCGGGCACGAGATGGAAGGGAGGCGCTAAAGAGTATTGCGCAGTAGTTACTCTGGACATTAGAAATGCGTTTAACTCCGCGAACTGGGAGAAGACATTAAATGCCTTAGCGGGCCTGAAAATACCCCTTTATCTACAGCGTATGGTGAGAAATTACTTTGAAAACAGAGTAATAGTGTATGACACAGATGATGGACCGAAGGAATATCGAGTAACAAGAGGCAACCCACAAGGATCTGTATTGGGGCCGGTCCTGTGGAATGTGATGTACGACGGAGTTCTAAGGATCCAAAAACCGACGGGTGTGAGTATTGTTGGCTATGCCGATGATATAGCTGTCGTAGTAGTTGCTAAAAGGCGGGAGCAAATTGTTGCGAAATGCAATGAAACCATTCGCAGTATAAAGGTATGGCTTCAGAAAAACGATCTTCAGCTGGCAGACAACAAAACGGAAGTGATGCTGATGAGCAGCCGGAAGGTGATGGAGACTATGACGATCCGTGTGGGAGAGCACAATATTACGTCCTCTCCAAACCTCAAATACCTTGGAGTTGTACTGGATAGCAGGCATAATTTCAGAGACCATATGAGATATGCCAGCGAGAAAGCCTCACGAACCTGTGCTAGGTTAGCAAGGCTCATGCCAAACATAGGTGGTCCAAAACAACCAATAAGAGAACTTCTCACAAGCGTCACAAAGTCGATGCTCCAGTACGCTGCTCCTATATGGGCCTCTGCCAATAAACATAAGTCATATATGAAGAGTGCAGTATCCGTATACAGGCTGTCGTCGATAAGAGTGAGTTGCGCGTTCAGAACGGTATCAGATGATGCAGCTAGCGTCATTGCTAACTGCTGCCCAGCCGATATTGTCGCCAGAAAGAAAAAACAGGCATACATGTCCCGGAAAAATAAGGATAACGGACACTCGGCGGAGAAGATCGACGAAGAACGCATCGTAGAATGGCAGCACAGATGGGATAACTCGTCAAAAGGCCGCTGGACCTATGAAATGATACCAGATATCAAAACATGGACAACGAGGAAACATGGTGACTTGAACTACTATCTGACGCAACTCATATCGGGCCATGGGTGTTTTAGGAATTACTTGCATAAATATAAGCATGTGGAGGATCCCCACTGTCTATATTGCGGCAATGAAATTGAGGATGCGAGGCACGTTCTCCTGAAATGCGTAAGGTTTGCAACACAACGTCACCACCTCGAAATATTGATGCGGAGGCCCCTAACCCCGACCGGATTGACACAGTTTATGCTTAGCTCTGAGAAGGCATGGGAAGAAGCCAATAAGATAGTCGTGCAGATAATGACAAGGCTACGACGGGACGAGCAAATAGCTCGATCAATAGCATGAACAATTAGTAATTGAACACACCTGCCCGGCGAAGCAATACCTTAATTGGCAAGTACCGACGGGAATACAGGATAGAGTGCGAAAGGGGGGTGGTTTAGTACGTAGGCACAAATAATAATTTATGAGTGAATCCTACATACGCTCAGCACGGGCTGACAGTATCTTCAGAAGATTAACCCCCCTTGGCCGCAGCCTAAAAAAAAAAAAAAAAAAAACTCCCACACATAGCAGGCTACGTTCGGTTGGGATTCAGTATCAATGCTGCTTTGTTCATCATACGCCACGTTGCACTTTTTTGCCCAAATATTTGTAGCTTAATTAAAATATTTGTACCTGCTGCATGTGGCTGCCACATAATGCTGGCGTATGTTGCATAATAAACTAAATATGGAACATATGCTTTATGCAGCTATTCAAACAACTGAAAATGTGAAAATGTCTATGAAAAACAAACAAGAATGGAAAAACTTTCAAATTCAAGTGCAATTTTTCACACACACCAAACCGAAATAATTTTAATATAGAGCTTAACACAACACTTTTATAAGTATCCAGAATAGGCGCGCCAACTGCGAATTTAACCTGTACACAAATTTGCATTGTACTGCGTGCAGTTATCAACTAAATTTCAACTTTTCACTGTGCAAACTTTTCAACTTTCGGCAATTTTTTAATTAGGCAACACTTATACGCGCACAATTCCTGAACGCACACACACACAAGCACCCCACGCACACACACACTCCCCCCCTCACACCAAGGGTGAACGAGAAAGTGGGCCTGAATCGCTGGTGGTGGCTTGTGCGTGCCTGCGTGCGTGTGTGTGTGATAGTGTGTGTGTGTGTGCTTAGCACTAACAAAATTTATTCCCGTTGCCCTGCAACAACTTTTTGTAAAGTTTATTTTTAGTTTTCTGTCCTGCTGAACCTGCTCTAAATAAACATTTACATAATAATATACAAACAAAAGTTTACAACAACAACAACAACAATAACTTGTGTAAATTTTACATTTAACTGCAAATAAACTTGAGCAAAAGTTTTTTATTTTCATATTTTTTGCTTTTTTGGTTATTTTGTTCTTTCATTTTTTTATTTTTTTTTTTTGGTTTTTTTTCTGTTGTTGGTGTTTTAGTGTGTTCTTTTGTTAAACAACACTCCCTCGAAAACACTTAAAAAAGTGTGTGCGGAAAGGAATTTTCGAAAGTTACAACAACAACAATGAAAAAAGAGCAAATAAAGTGCAACAACGACGCCAACAACAACACCACCACGGCAAATACCAAAAAACAAAAGAGAGCAGAGGCAAAAAGAATTGAGTTAACTTTTAGCACCTTCTTCTGCGGCTGGGAAAGCCGTGCGGCGGGCAGCGTTAGCGCAAATATGAGCTTAACTTTAAACAACGAAGTACATTGGCGGGGCGAGCATAGCAAATAAAGCATAACTGCCCATCAGGCGTAGGGGACAGCGAGCCTGCTGTGAGGGTGGCGACTGGCAGGGGGGGAGTGTTTGAGAAAAAAGAGCAATAGCTCCGCTCAGCGCGCTAAGTGAGCAGCAGCGGCAAGAAGCACGTTCCAAGCAACCTTTTTTTTTGAATGCATGAACTTGGTAGGGTCATATTTCTGTTGGTTGCTGTTGTGGCTGCTGTTGTTGCTCCTGTTGTTGTTGCTGTTGTTGCTTCTGTTCTGTTCTTGTGGCAGTAGTTGTGGCATTTGATGTTGTGTTGTTGTTGTAGTTGTTGTTTTAGTGCACAAATTATGTGGCCCCACGGCTAGCGCAAGCAGCAAAACTGAGCTAATGGACTTTTGAGCGGTTTATGGGGTTTCTAAGTGGGTTGTAAATTGTGATTCATAGGCGGGAGTAAGCAACAAATGCCTGCCTGCTGGCCCCCCGCCGACAACGGTCCACGAACCGGACGGTCGCTCAGCTGGGCGTGCGGTGACAGCTGCCAACACTGAAAAATGCGCTGCGGCATAAAAATTAATGCTTTCAAATAAAAACCCGCTAAAGTAGTGAACGTAATAAAAAGAAATGCTTACATAAAAATAAAGACCAGGCATTAAAAATGAAAACACGAAATCAGCAGGAGAGACGCGCCGAGAAATTGAGACATTTTCTCTGTTAATTGAAGCATAACAATTCATTCAATTCATGCTAAGCGCTTAAGTACCCGGCCATTAAGGTGTGCACTATCAGGGGAGAAGCACACAAATAAGTGTGCTAAGCCAAGCAAATGACAATGAGAATGGAAGCTGTTCGGTGGCAGTAATTGAAGGGGACGTCCAACTGGGAGGCTAGCAGAAGCAATGGGTAACAGGCAGAAATTGTCGGGAGCAGCTCCATGAGTTGTCTGTGGCGAGCCAAAGAAAAGGTCGGGGAAGTGCGTATAAAGAAATAGTGCGGAGCAGTGAAAAGAAGCATTTAAGTGTAGAGTAGGGTAAGTAGAAGACTCGGATTAAAGGAAAGATACCTTTTAATGTAGAGTAGTGTAAGTAGAAGACTCTGGCGCAGCTATATGAGTTGTCTGTGCCGAGCCAAAGAAAAGATCGGGGAAGTGCGTATAAGGAAATAGTGCGGAGCAGTGAAAAGAGGCGTTTAAGTGTAGAGTAGGGTAAGTAGAAGACTCGGATTAGAGGAAAGAGACCTTTTAGTGTAGAGTAGTGTAAGTAGAAGACTCTGGCGCAGCTATATGAGTTGTCTGTGGCGAGCCAAAGAAAAGATCGGGGAAGTGCGTATAAGAAAATAGTGCGCAGCAGTGAAAAGAGGCGTTTAAGTGTAGAGTAGGGTAAGTAGAAGACTCGGATTAGAGGAAAGAGACCTTTTAGTGTAGAGTAGTGTAAGTAGAAGACTCTGGCGCAGCTATATGAGTTGTCTGTGGCGAGGAAAAGAAAAGGCCGGGGAAGTGCGTATAAGGAAATAGAGCGGAGCAGTGAAAATAGGCATTTAAGTGTAGAGTAGGGTAAGTAGAAGACTCGGATTAAAGGAAAGAGACCTTTTAGTGTAGAGTAGTGTAAGTAGAAGACTCTGGCGCAGCTATATGAGTTGTCTGTGGCGAGCCAAAGAAAAGGTCGGGGAAGAGCGTATAAGGAAATAGTGCGAAGCAGTGAAAAGAGGCATTTAAGTGTAGAGTAGGGTAAGTAGAAGACTCGGATTAGAGGAAAGAAACCTTTTAGTGTAGAGTATTGTAAGTAGAAGACTCTGGCGCAGCTATATGAGTTGTCTGTGGCGAGACAAAGAAAAGGTCGGGGAAGTGCGTATAAGGAAATAGTGCGAAGCAGTGAAAAGAGGCATTTAAGTGTAGAGTAGGGTAAGTAGAAGACTCGGATTAGAGGAAAGAGACCTTTTAGTGTAGAGTAGTGTAAGTAGGAGACTCTGGCGCAGCTATATGAGTTGACTGTGGCGAGCCAAAGAAAAGGTCGGGGAAGTGCGTATAAGGAAATAGTGCGGAGCAGTGAAAATAGGTTTTTAAGTGTAGAGTAGGGTAAGTAGAAGACTCGGATTAGAGGAAAGAGACCTTTTAGTGTAGAGTAGTGTAAGTAGAAGACTCTGGCGCAGCTATATGAGTTGTCTGTGGCGAGCCAAAGAAAAGGTCGGGGAAGTGCGTATAAGGAAATAGAGCGGAGCAGTGAAAATAGGCATTTAAGTGTAGAGTAGGGTAAGTAGAAGACTCGGATTAAAGGAAAGAGACCTTTTAGTGTAGAGTAGTGTAAGTAGAAGACTCTGGCGCAGCTATATGAGTTGTCTGTGGCGAGCCAAAGAAAAGGTCGGGGAAGAGCGTATAAGGAAATAGTGCGAAGCAGTGAAAAGAGGCATTTAAGTGTAGAGTAGGGTAAGTAGAAGACTCGGATTAGAGGAAAGAAACCTTTTAGTGTAGAGTATTGTAAGTAGAAGACTCTGGCGCAGCTATATGAGTTGTCTGTGGCGAGACAAAGAAAAGGTCGGGGAAGTGCGTATAAGGAAATAGTGCGAAGCAGTGAAAAGAGGCATTTAAGTGTAGAGTAGGGTAAGTAGAAGACTCGGATTAGAGGAAAGAGACCTTTTAGTGTAGAGTAGTGTAAGTAGGAGACTCTGGCGCAGCTATATGAGTTGACTGTGGCGAGCCAAAGAAAAGGTCGGGGAAGTGCGTATAAGGAAATAGTGCGGAGCAGTGAAAATAGGTTTTTAAGTGTAGAGTAGGGTAAGTAGAAGACTCGGATTAGAGGAAAGAGACCTTTTAGTGTAGAGTAGTGTAAGTAGAAGACTCTGGCGCAGCTATATGAGTTGTCTGTGCCGAGCCAAAGAAAAGGTCGGGGAAGTGCGTATAAAGAAATAGTGCGGAGCAGTGAAAAGAGGCGTTTAAGTGTAGAGTAGGGTAAGTAGAAGACTCGGATTAAAGGAAAGATACCTTTTAATGTAGAGTAGTGTAAGTAGAAGACTCTGGCGCAGCTATATGAGTTGTCTGTGGCGAGCCAAAGAAAAGGTCGGGGAAGTGCGTATAAGGAAATAGTGCGGAGCAGTGAAAAGAGGCGTTTAAGTGTAGAGTAGGGTAAGTAGAAGACTCGGATTAGAGGAAAGAGACCTTTTAGTGTAGAGTAGTGTAAGTAGAAGACTCTGGCGCAGCTATATGAGTTGTCTGTGGCGAGCCAAAGAAAAGGTCGGGGAAGTGCGTATAAGGAAATAGTGCGGAGCAGTGAAACGAAGGCATTTAAGTGTAGAGTAGGGTAAGTAGAAGACTCGGATTAGAGGAAAGACACCTTTCAGTGTAGAGTAGTATAAGTAGAAGGCTGCGGCAAGTGTTGAAAACTTCTTATAAATAATGTCTCTGGAGGACTCAGAGGACATATGAAAGTGCGAATAGAACAGCAGAAATAGTTCCACAAATCAGGAAAATATCTTAGAATAAAAGAAGACTTCAAGAATGCTAATTACCTAGAATACGTGCATAATCATCACTCGCAATAGGTGAAAAACTGTACACAACTCACAGGGGAATAACAGAAAACGTTCGTTCTCTTTTTGGCGTTCTTTCCATATTCGTAGACGTCTTCTGTAGAAATCGGTGCTGTAGAAATGATTGCAGATTTCGTGCAAACGTAAACTGTGCTCAACAGTTGAGTGGAATTTTGTGGAAATGGGCTCAAAAATTTCCAGACCACTGACAGAGACTTCCAAGTGATGTGCAACTGGAGGACTGGACAAGTCAGCGAACAACCTAACAAATGTGCATAATCCTCATATCGCATCTGGCTGGTGTTGAGAGGCATGGACTATGTGCCCTATAAACTAACCATGGAAAGTAAGACCCTGTGACAACTGTTAACATCACTTGGCGAAGTCCTACGACCTAAAGTAATGGCAGCGGAATATTGTTCGTATTTTCTCAGTGTTTTCCTCAGTGTTCTGGAACGGAAATCTTTTCCACAAACTGTCTTGATGAGGTTTTGCTGAAAAGTTTTGCCTGTGCTCATTTAAATCACAATAAAATCGTTACTTGCTGCCTTCCTGGCAGTAGCCCGGACCGTTGCGGGGCTACTCCTGCCACCTTAACTTAACTTTAACCGACTCGTTGCTGTGTTTCTTGTTTGTTTGTTTTTTTTCTGCTGTTTTTCTTGTTTTTGTTATTGTTGTTGTTGTTGTTGGCACGAGATGCTGCTCTAAGTTTGGGAGGAATTTTGCAGCATTAACTGATGAAAGCCGTGCGCGCACTCCCAACGCCGCTGTCAGCAAATATACCCCAAACAGAGCAATTCAGGTCCCGCGAGTGTCCTTGTACGAGTATCCTTTTTTGGTTTTCTGTTTTGTTTTGGTTTTTAGCGTAAATGTTTGGAGCGTTCGTGCTTTGGTGTGAGCATTTGTTCTATGACTGTGTGTGTGTGTGTGTGCCTTTGACTCTGTGTTGCTGTGTTTGTGTATGTGTGTGCTTGCCACCGTGAAGCAGGCGCGGGTCGCATGTCGAGTTGCGAATTATAAATTACACAGCACAGGATGTGGTCGTCGTCAGGGAGCAGCAACGCAAGGAAGAACATTTTATTTAATATTTGTTTATTTTATTTAATTTCTCTTTTCGTTTTTTTTTTTTGTTTTCATTCTTGCTTTATTGTTGCTGGGTGTGTGTGTGTGTGTGTGTGTGTGTGTGTGTGAGTGTAAGCCAAATATTCCAAAAGGACAACAAATTTGCGCGACTAATGACTATTTAAGTAAATTTAGAAGGGATTTTAAATATTTATTAAGCGTGAGCAGAGCACGAAAAGGGCACAAAGTAGAAGAGAATTTTTGGAAGTTGTTTTAAATATGCAAAGAAACTAAATATGAAGAACTACTTACGACGAGAGCCCAACTTGAAGTGCCAGTAATAACAGTGGCAGTAATTGGCTTGTTTAGTAGAGAAGGTCAATTGGAATTAAGTGGGAGACGACATGCAAGAGACGGCCATGAGGACAACGGAATTGATTCAACGAACGACTCTCATACTTTCGCTGAAGGAATTTGTGGCAGTTGAAGTCGAAACGTGTCCTTTATGGACGGACCATGGCATATGCCACGGACGTGTGAGCCCAGATAGAAAAAGAAATACTAAGAGCTGATAAAATATGCAATGAAGTGAGTAAAATAAACTTTTTTAGATTCAATTCTGGCATATTTCCAATCATCTCTCATTCTAATCAGTGAGGATAATGAGAAACGCTTCAAAGTATGTTCAGAGGAGATTTTCAAGCGACATCCAATCGTATATTTTGGAAAAGGATAATGAGCAAAATGCAATAATATCTTATTGGAGTGAGCCACTTATTCAGGTAGGTTGATAGTTAAGTAGATAGGTAGTTAGCTATGCAGGCA
The DNA here is from genome assembly GCA_920105625.2 of Clusia tigrina. NCBI lineage: Eukaryota > Metazoa > Arthropoda > Insecta > Diptera > Clusiidae > Clusia > Clusia tigrina. The sequence goes on from OV050032.1 coordinate 192,193,801, forward strand.
GGGAACTGGCTGAAAACTGTTTCAACTGCGAACCACACTCAAGTTACTCTAGGTCCATTGAGCTTCGCGTTATCTTTGGCTTTTTAGAGCTCCAATGTTCACTGATTTGTGGAAAACTCTAAAGTTATTTTCATTCCCATCAGCTTTCTGTGAAAGTACCCACCTATATCCACCACGGATTTCATCGTATTTCATGCAGCGAAACACCAACTGGAGATTTGCCTGCGTGCCTGTGACGGACATTGGCACTTACGTGTGCTGCCTCATTCTACTGTCCTGGGCCGAGAGCTGTTGAAAAGTCACTCCGGCGATCAATGAAGGCAAAGAACTTAATTCATGACATAAACAGGAGCACAAATCACAACCTCACCACAGAGTTAAAATACGATATTACGTGACTACAACGAAGCACTCGTAAATTGTTACTCGTAGAACAGACACGCACATTTTCGTACTTCCATTGAAGCATATGAGCAACAATATTTATGGAAGGGAGAAGAGAGATACTACGGTAAACTAGAAGAGCAAAAAGGTCCTTTCTTTTGGTGTCGTGAAAGATGCCTGCCACACTTAAATTAAGGGTTTGCATAACAAGGTTTAATTCTTGGAAACCGTGGTCGCTGCTACCAGAAAACACCTTGAAGACCTTAGCTAGAAGAACCTGAGTTAGGAGGGATTTGAAGGGATGTTGAGTGCTGCGGCCAGTGCAAATAAAAGTCTGAAAGGGCAAGTAGTTTACTTCTGTCCACCATTAGAAAGGATATCCCAGATAATGAGAAAATGCGCACAAATTAAACAGGAAGATGTTCAACATCGACACAAAGTGGAGAAAGTATTAACTATGTTGATTTGAAGTTGATATAATAATGTAATGTGTAATTATCGCATTTCCTGAAATCCAGAAAGCCTCACAAAGGATATAGTACTAAACAATTCTCTAGAATCTACCTACTACCTTCAGATAGTCCTTGGTCTCAGACACAAAACTCCACGTCTCCAAAGATATAAACTAAAGAAAGCCATCTTCCTCCTGGTAGTCGGCTAATGAGATAGTTTGAAATCAAGGGAGGAAAGGGCAAGTAGTCTACTTCTGTCCACCATTATAGGGGGACATAGAAAGTATATCCCAGATAATGAGAAAATGCGCACAAATTAAACAGGAAGATGTTCAACATCGACACAAAGCTGAGGAAATGTTAACTATGTTGATTTGCAGCCTCTTTATAAGCATACATTATCTCATCTCCTGAAATCCAGAAAGCCTCACAAAGGCCATACAATTCTCTAGAATCTACCTTCTACCTTCAGTTAGTCGTTGGTCTTAGAAACAAAACTCTACGTCTCCAAAGATATACACTAAAGAAATCCATCTCCCTTCTGGTAGTTGGTTAATGAGATAGTTCATAATCAAGGGAAGTGACCTGGATTCACTAACTAATAGACACAACCGCTTGGTAGGTCTTGGTATCAAAAGCGACACAACGATTTGTTTTGCAACCCTTCGAAAGAACGATTTCTGTTAGCTCTTCTTCTAAGATGGCTCTGACAACCCGTTATCGGATTATGGCCTCGCCAATCAAAGTTAGTTAGTCATATTAAATAAAACCCACAAGATCAAGGATTGCTGACAACTAATCTGCAATCGAACGCTGACAATAGAAGAAAATCTTCACTCAACTCATCATGGTATCGGAGTACTGTATGAAGAGATATTACTGAATTGTGACACTTAGCAGAGGAAAGAGTGGAAGAAACCAATAATAAAATCAAGTCATGTTAGGCAATGTTTTGACGCCTTCTCAATTATATAGAACCACTTTGAAGGACTTGAGCTAATATTGTAATATTGTATTGAATCGGACAAACGTGTGTTGCCCAAGCAGATAACGTCACAGCAGACATAATAACGGTAGTTGTAGTTACGTCGATACTTTGAAAGACATCTTTCAGTATATTTGGCTGATGAACTACAGATACTTGTAAAACTTAACGAACACTTTGCCTTCGTGTTACGAATTTCAGTTATGAAGACACTTGTCAGGACAGGACTTCATATTGTCACCTAACGATTATTAGAAGTCATATTTCCCAAGTAAACAATGCTTTCATAGAGCGAGTCTCATTTATGAAGACATATGTCAGAACTTGACTTAACATTGTGGGCTAATTAATCAGAGAGAGGCGTTTTATTCCAGAAGACAACATCTTCGAAAACGTATTAGTATAGCAAAACTTTGTTCTGCAGAGACCTTTGCAGGAAGTGTTCTGATATTGTGAGCTAAGTACTATGATAATGAGGTAAGTACTGCGACACTTGCAGGTTAAGAGGACACAATTTTTCTATTATCAATGCTCAGTTCTTCTTAAGACATTGTCCTAATGTTGTTAGCTAACCAAGTATTGGGACACTTGTAGCTTAAGAGGACAAACTGTTCGTATATCAATGCTCAGTTTCTTCTTAGACACTGTCCTAATATTGTTAGCTAACCAAGTATTGGGACACTTTGTAGCTTCAGAAGACAAAATTGTTCGTATATCAATGCTCAGTTCTTCTTAAGACATAGTCTTAATGTTGTTAGCTAACCATGTATTGGGACACTTGTAGCTTAAGAGGACAAATGGTTCGTATATCGATGCTCAGTTCCTCTTAAGACATTGTCCTAATGTTGTTAGCTAACCAAGTATTCGGACACTTGTAGCTCAAGAGGACAAACTGTTCGTATATCAATGCTCAGTTCCTTCTTAGACACTGTCCTAATATTGTTAGCTAACCAAGTATTGGGACACTTTGTAGCTTAAGAGGACAAAATTGTTCGTATATCAATGTTCAGTTCCTCTTAAGACATTGTCCTAATGTTGTTAGTTAACCAAGTACTGCGACACTTGTAGCTTAAGAGGACAAACTGTTCGTATATCAATTCTCAGTTCCTTTTAAGACATTGTCCGAATATTGTTAGCTAACCAAGTATTGGGACACTTGTAGCTTAAGAGGACAAACTATTCGTGTATCAATGCTCAGTTCCTTTTAAGACATTGTCCTAATGTTGTTAGCTAACCAAGTATTGGGACACTTGTAGCTTAAGAGGACAAACTGTTCGTATATCAATACTCATTTCCTCTTAAGACACTGTCCGAATTTTGTTAGCTAATCAAGTACTGGGACACTTGTAGCTTAAGAGGACAAACTGTTCGTATATCAATGCTCAGTTCCTCTTAAGACACAGTCCTAATTTGTTAGCTAACCATGTATTGGGACACTTGTAGCTTTAGAGGACAAACTATTCGTGTATCAATGCTCAGTTCCTTTTAAGACATTGTCCTAATGCTGTTAGCTAACCAAGTATTGGGACACTTGGTGCTTCAGAAGACAAAATTGTTCGTATATCGATGCTCAGTTCTTCTTAAGACATTGTCCTAATATTGTTAGCGAACCAACTAAGAGCTACAAAATATTTGTGGTGATACTTTTAGTGAGAATGTCTGTCGTCCTTAGACAGCAGCGATGTCATTTCAAATTATATTGCTAAGCCCAACAAGTCTGAAACATTAAGGAGCGGTTTCAAAGATGAATTTGTTTAAACAATGGTATAATGGAACCTCTAAACCATATGAGATTTGAGTAAGCTTCCTCTTAAACCTGATCCTCAAAGAACAAGGACAGTGTGGAAGAAGATTTCCTTACAATTTTTGGAGTGGTGAATTAACAACTGGGCAAGGAAGAATGTCAATTAAGTAAAGAAGAAAAAGAGGTTGGGGAAATAAGTTTATAAGCGAGAAGTGGGTGAAGATACAATTAACGGGCAATTCTTTCAATTAGGAGTATATTCAATTAGGTGTATATGAGAAGCGTGCTCTAATAAAGAAGATGCTCAAAGGAAGTAGGTCGAAAAAGTTCATAATAAGAAGAACTCCAGAAAACTCAACAAAATATTCAGTCTCAGAGGGTGTTGCTTGCAGGTTTAGTGGGACAATATAACAGAAAGAGTTCAGAGAGAGAGAGGGAGATAGAGAGAGAAAGAGAGAGATAGAGAGAGAGAGAAAGAGAGAGATAGAGATAGAGAGAGAGAGAGAGAGAGAGAGACAGAGACAGAGAACGCACTGAGCTATGAGTACTAAAAATCGGTTAGAACTGTCGTTTGTTGAGAGAGAGAGAGAGAGAGAGAGAGATAGAGAGAGAAAGAGAGAGATAGAGAGAGAGAGAAAGAGAGAGATAGAGATAGAGAGAGAGAGAGAGAGAGAGAGACAGAGACAGAGAACGCACTGAGCTATGAGTACTAAAAATCGGTTAGAACTGTCGTTTGTTGAGAGAGAGAGAGAGAGAGAGAGAGATAGAGAGAGAAAGAGAGAGATAGAGAGAAAGAGAGAGATAGAGATAGAGAGAGAGAGAGAGAGAGACAGAGACAGAGAACGCACTGAGCTATGAGTACTAAAAATCGGTTAGAACTGTCGTTTGTTGAAATTGATCTGCTACGAGAGAGAACACCAAATATGGTTGGGTATGGAAGGGTGTGGGTGGATATAGGAAGTATATAATACGCGTATGAGTATTCAAATAGCATGCGTACGCTTGTGTAAAACAATTCTACAAACAGTCTTGTAAGTATTCAAGCGATATGCGTTCACTATGCAAGACATGGCTGCAAGGAGTATAGGAGTATAGGAGTATAGGAGTATAGGATTATAGGAGTTTAGGAGTTTAGGAGTATAGGAGTATAGGTACGAGGTGTGATCAAAAAACAACCGTTATTTTCATCTTTTCGTGAGTTACGTATGTTCGAAGTTCGCATTTTTTTTTCTGTTATGTTGGTACACATGTCTGTTATATATGTTGGCAATACCAACCATTTTGGATTGTCAGTTTGTTTTTGACAGATAAAAAGGTTACTCGTGTTTTGGTGTGCTCTTCGATTTTGTACTATTCGAAAAAATGGATCAAAGAAACTGTATTCAGTTTTGTGTAAAAAATTAAATTAAATGCGCAAGGACATTTGAAATGTTGACTGTGGCCTTTGGCGAGTCTACTATGAGCAGAACACAAGTTAAATTGTGGTATAACCGGTTTAAGGAAGGCCGAGAAGATGTCAATGACGATGCTCGTCCTGGTCGCCCGAGCACGTCAACAACCGATGAAAACATTGACGCAGTGAAGAAAATGATTTTGGATAATCGTCGAATCACTATCAGAGAGGTTCCTGATGATGTTGGCATATCGTTCGGCTCATGCCAAGTAATTTTTACGGATGTTTTAGGCATGAAACGTGCGGCAGCGAAGATTGTTCCAAAATTGCTAAATTTTGAGCAAAAACAACGTCGCATGGACATCGCTCAGGAGCTGTTTTTGGCCAAAAACAAAACCGTTATCATGCCTCAACCACCGTATTCACCGGACTTGGCCCCCGCTGACATTTTCCTCTTTCCAAAACTGAAGACACCGATGAAGGGAAAGCGTTTTGCTACGATTGAGGAGATAAAAGAAAAATCGAAACAGGAGCTGTTGGCGATACCAAAAAAAGCGTTTCAGAAGTGTTTCGAGGATTGGAAAAAACGCTGGCATAAGTGTATTATATCTGAGGGGAATTACTTTGAAGGGGACAAGATAGTTGTTGATGAATAAATAAATACTTTATTTTTTGATCACACAATAACGGTTATTTTTTGATCACACCTCGTATAAGTATAGTAAAAGATGCTAGCATATATTCTTGCTAGATATAGGGATGTGTTCAACGAATTTGTTGTGGAACTCTGTTATGAAAACGCTCGGTTGGGAGTTGGAAACATAACCTTACCTTCGACAAGCCTTCGAGCAAGTGCTTCGAGTACCCACTTTTCCTGCTAGGAATAGGTCGGGTAGTACTAATATCGTCCAATATAAGGAACATTAGTTAGCTCCCATGTTACTCGAGTACACGGGAGTTAAACAGCCACTCAAACAAATTAAAAATGCTGAAAAATATCGATTCGAAAACACATTCCATGAAGTGGAAGTTAAACGTTAAAAAGCCCTCAAACGACGCACCTGCCTGCACCATGCCTCTCATTAGGGCGCCTATCAAACAACACACCACTCAAGGCTATAAATAATTAATAACACCGCAAGGAAATTGCCGGCTAAGTTGTTGTACTCGTATTGCATTACGGGACTATCGTGTTGACACGGCCGCACTGCCAGCGACTGTGTGCTGGGGTGTTGTTGTGTGCATGCAGGCGTTGTAGCTCCTCATGTTCACGTGCATGAACATGCATGCACCTGTGTGTGCGAGTGTGTGTGCATTGGCGTGAGAGTGTATTAAATGTTGTAAATATGTGTTTAGTGCACGATTTCGCTCATTCACTCGCAGCACAGAAATTCCATTTTTGCACTTTTCTGTAGATGGGGATAACGATGGGGATGAATGCGTGTGTGTGTTTGGGTGTGTGTTTGTATGTGTGGGAGCATTGCAATTAAGTATGGAAATTTAAGCATATTAAACATCGCACGTGAAACCGTTCAATCATTTTAAACTATGCGGGCACTAATAGCAATCACGCAGTCCGCTTATGTATGTATGTCTGTCTCTGCTCACTGGGCTGCTGGTTGACAGAGGGATGCAGGACAAAATTCAGCATAAACTTTGGTTGTTGTGCGGCAAATTACAGAATATTTGCTAATGAAATTTGCATAAATTGCATGCGATTGCAGGCAATTGATTAGTTGAAGCACCTATTACGAATTATTGCGACTGTGATAATGCCAACCCGCCCGCATTTGAGGAACACTGAGCGGACATGAATGGGAATTTAATGCCAGTCACATTTTAAAACGTTGTTTTCGATAAATATACACGAAAAAAAGATCATGGCTGTTTAATGAATTGCACACAAGAGAATTCTAGAAAACCCTCCATCAGAGATTTACTGGAATGCCATCTTTTGAAGTGTAAAGTCTCTTGATAGTACTATGGTATGCTTTAAGATAACAGCCTCCCATTTAATCCGTAATCATTGAACGCTGTCAATGCAGTCATTTAAAGTCATTGGAATAATCTGAAGCGATAGGCAAGCAATCAATGAAGTTGGTTCAAATTATTGTTGTCATTGGAGTGGCTGAAATCTCCCCAGTCTTTTTAAATTCAATGGAATCATTTGAATTCACATTTTCACACGTACGAGTATAGTAGTGTAGTAATATTTATATAATTAGTCTGTAAGTTATTATTCACATCTTGTATATATTTTCATAATTAGTCTGTAAGTTATTATTCACATCTTGTATATATTTTCATAATTAGTCTGTAAGTTATTCAAACCCTGTATATATTCAAATAAGATATAAGCAGTCGCTGAATGTGCACATTAAGCGATTCTGCACATTAAGCGAGTCTGCACATTAAGCCGCTACATGGCGTGCTAGCAACAGCGTTGGCGTTGTAAGCATGATTAATAAAGTATAACTCAACCAGGCAAGTGGTGTTTTATTGTGTGCTACATATATTCAGAAGTGGGATGATTATCCAAAAAGCCACAAAATTTGATTAAAAACTAAAAAAGTTTTATGGACAAAACGATCGCATAAAAATTTATCAAAAGCGAAAAAAAATTGTTTGTGCAAAGTGTGCAAAATTTCTAATTTAAAATTATATAACAATAATTGCTTAAGCCACATTCGCGTTATTGTGAACAACGCCGGCAAAATAAATAAAATAGCCCGTGCAACGAAAAAGAGTCAAACGCGTCAGCAGCACCACGTTCGAACATTTTGAAGCAGCCCCGATTTTCGTTAAGCAGCAACATGAACAATCAAATTGCGCCGGGTCAGTACACTGTACCGCAGCTACGTCGTTGGCTGCAAGAACTTGGGTTGCCGTCAAGTGGCACTAAGGCGACATTGATTTTACGAATCAATACTGTGCCGTCTGATCAGCGTGGCGAGTGCCCGGTTGATGGTGGCAACGGGGCGGACAGCAGCGACGAGGAACAATATGGTGAAGAAGAACGAAATAGCAACGAAGAGCAACGAGGCAACGACGGCATTGAAGTCTGCGCAGCTGATGTCCATTCAAATGCAGAAACAATACATGCTAATGACAACGAAAATTTAAAGAGAGAAGTCGAGCTGCTGAAACGCGAAAAAGCAATACTTGAAAAGGAAAATATTTTATTCAAAAGGGAAATTATGCTGATGAACGAAATGCAACATAAATTGTCAAACGAAGTTGCCAAAAATGCAAATTCAAAAAATGTGTGTTACGCAGCCTCAGCAGTTGCAGTGAGCAAGATCGCAACAATGACACCTACAGTAGCAGCAGCAGCTTCGGAGAGCGCGATATCAGCAAACATAGAAAAATCGTCAACGTGTGGCGCTGAATCGGTTGTCAACATGACAGTGTCGTTTAACATAATAAAAGACATGTTGCCTGAGTTTGAGGGAGGCGAAAATGTTGACATATGGATTTCGCAACTTAAAAGCCTACGCGATGTTTACAACGTAAACGATTCAATGTTGCGTGCGCTGCTTATTAGCAAAATAAAGGGTAAAGCACAGGCTTGGCTATATTCAAAACCAAGTTTTGTTGCTGAAAGCGTAGACAACTTGTTGTACGAAATACAAACATTTTTCGGAACAAAAGAAAATAAATTGATACTGCGACGAAAATTTGAAGCCAGGAAATGGAATCCAACTGAATGTTTTGCGGACTACTATGGCGAAAAGATTGTGTTGGCCAACAAAGTACGAATAGAAGAAGACGAACTATTGGATCATATAATTGAGGGCATTCCAGATACTCAACTGAAGGTGCAAGCCAGTGTCCAGTGTTTTTCTACAAAGGAACAGCTGCTGCAAGCGTTCGCAAATGTACAACTTAAACAGCGTATGTTTACGACTGTCAAGCGGAATAATTCTGGAGGGCAACAAAAATTGGCGGTGCGCTGCTACAATTGTAATTCAATGGGGCATCTGGCAGCAGAGTGCAACAAACCAAAAAGAGAAGTGGGTGCCTGCTTCGGCTGCGGCAGTATGAGTCATCAGGTAGTGGCTTGTCCGGAACGGAAGAGGGCCGTTAATTTTCTGCAGCAAAACGAATATGTAAGGTGTTTTAAATTTTATATCAAATATAAGAATAACGAATTTGTATTACCCTTAGAATGCCTAATAGACTCAGGAAGCCCGATTAGCTTCGTAAAGAAATGCTGCGCCGAAAATAAATTTAAAATAAGTGAATTTTTGCCTCATAATTTAAGTTATTTTGGAATTAATAATTGTAAACTGAACATTTTTGGGACAATTGAATGTCATTTAATTTTTCATAATAAAAGTACTGTGTTGAAATTAATCGTTGTTGCTGATGAGTCTATGGGTTATGAAGTGGTTTTAGGAAGAGATTATTTAAGAGCTTGTAACTTAAAGTTGATTTCAAAAATGGAAATTGAAAGGTTGTGTGGAAAACGTAATGAAAGCTTAACATGCGATACTGTTTTTAAAATTCAAAATAAAAAAAAAATCGAAGAATGTTATAAAATCGAACGGGCTAGTAATTCTAATTTTATTTCTAAAATAGAAATTGATAATTTATTTGCGAAATGTAAAGAAAAAATAAAATGTGATGGTAATTTTAAAATTGATAGTCAAAAAGAAATCGAAAAATGTTATGAAATAGAAAAAGAAGAAATTGAAAAACAAAATGAATTGGAAAAAAGTGACTTTAAAGTAGAAGATAAAATTGAGAAGAATACAAAAATAGATAGGCAGAAATTAACAGAAAATAAAGAAATGTTTGATGAGTCACTTTTGTTAGTTGATAATTTTGTTGAAAATGAAATAAATTTAAGTATTGGTGACAATGTAAGCTATTCAGCGAAAAAGCAGTTTGAAGAAATTTTTAATTTGTATTATTTAAAACCTGATCGTCCTAATGAACCATTGGTGAAGTGCGAAATGAAATTAGTGCTAGAAAATGCAAAGCCCTTTAATTGTCCTCCTAGGCGACTCTCATATACAGAAAAGGCAGAGCTGCAGAAATTATTAGATGAATATTTGAATAAAGGTTATATAAAAACTAGCGAGTCAGAATTTGTTTCACCAATTGTATTAGTTCGAAAAAAAACTGGTGATTTACGAATGTGTATTGACTATCGCACATTAAATAAGGTGACATTTAAAGATAACTATCCGATCCCTCTTATCGACGATTTGTTAGACAGGCTGGCAAAGAAGAAATTATTCACAAAATTAGATTTAAAGAATGGATTTTTTCACGTGTACATGCAAACTGATTCAGTAAAATTTACTTCTTTCATTACCCCATTAGGACAGTTCGAGTTTTTAAGAATGCCGTTTGGGCTAAAAAATGCCCCTTCGACATTTCAGAGATTCGTTAGTAAAATTTTTGCTGATATGATACGTGAGGACAAATTGATTGTATATCTAGATGATATAATGATAGCAACCGAAAATTTATCCGAACATTTAGAAATATTAACTGAAGTTTTTAAGCGATTAGTTGATAATAAACTAGAACTGAGACTAGATAAATGTGAATTTCTGCAATCAAGTGTGAAGTATTTAGGTTACACGATAACGGGAGAAGGAATAAAAGCTGATGAAAAGGGTATTGAGGCAGTAAAAAACTTTCCAGTACCACAAAAACTTCACACGGTACAAAGTTTTCTTGGATTGTGTTCTTATTTTAGGAGGTTTATCAAGAATTTTTCTGTATTAGCTAAACCATTATATGACTTAACAAAAAAAGATAATAAATTCAATTTTGGACAGAAAGAACTAGAGACTTTTGAGATTCTTAAGAAAAAATTGATAGAATCACCGATCCTCGCACTGTATGATCCGAAAGCTGTTACAGAATTACACTGTGATGCTAGTTCCATGGGCTACGGAGCCGTTCTCATGCAAAAAAAGGAAGATGGTAGGTTGCATCCAGTATTTTATTTTTCGAAAAGAACAACTGAAACCGAAGCCAAGTATCATAGTTTTGAGCTTGAAACATTGGCTATAATAAACGCTTTACAACGTTTTCGTGTGTATCTTCAGGGTAAACAGTTTAAAATTGTAACGGACTGCAATTCTTTAACAATGACCCTTAATAAAAAGGAACTTAACCCTAGAATAGCCAGATGGGCTTTAGAATTACAAAATTTCGATTATGTGTTAGAGCATCGTGCCGGTGCTCGCATGCAACATGTAGATGCGTTAAGTCGGTGTAATAATGTGTTGGTTTTAGAACCTAACACTTTTGAGGAAAACCTTATCATCTGTCAAGGTAAAGATAAAAAATTGATTGAATTGCGTGAACATTTGCAAAATTCTGAACATTGTCAATATGAGATGCGAAATGGAGTTATTTATAAAAAAAATAGTGACGGTACAGTTTTGTTTTGTGTCCCAGAAGATATGGAAAATCATGTCGTTTATAAGTATCACGATGAAATGGGTCATATAGGCATAGATAAAACCAGCGAGCTTATTTCAAAAATCTATTGGTTCCCTAAAATAAGAGATAAAGTAGCTAAACACATACAAAATTGTTTAAAATGCATTGTTTATTCAACTAAACACGGCCGAGAAGAAGGGTTCCTCCACAATATACCTAAGGGAAATTTAGCTTTTGAGGTGGTGCATGTAGACCACTATGGGCCAGTTGACAATTCTCGATCTAAAAAACACATTTTAGTTGTGATTGATGCTTGTACAAAGTTCGTTAGGCTGTATCCTACTAAAACTACGAATACAAAGGAAGTAATAGAAGCACTTAGTGATTATTTTAGAGCATATAGTCGCCCAAAAATTATAATTTCAGATAGAGGAAGTAGTTTTACGTCCGATGAGTTCAGGGAATTTTTAGGAAGACATAATGTACAACACATAAAAGTAGCAACCGCTTCCCCACAGGCAAACGGTCAAGTCGAAAGAGTGAATAGGAGTTTGGGACCAATGATAGCAAAATTGACCGATCCTGAAAAGGGACTTCATTGGGATACTGTCTTAGAAACAGTTGAGTATACACTTAATAATTCAATGCATCGAACAATAAAAGAACATCCAAGTAAAATGCTTTTTGGCATTAAACAGAGAGGAAAAGTGATAGATATGTTAGGTGAATGTTTAAATGAAGTCGAACAAGGTAAAGAACAGTTAAGTCATGGGGAATTGCGTGAGAAAGCTGCGTTACATCAAAAACGAGCACAAGCTTATAATAAACAATATGTAGACAAAAAACGGCAACTACCAAAAAAATATTTTGAGGGAGACTATGTAATGGTCAAAAATTTCGATTCACACGCTGGAATTTCTAAAAAATTAATTCCTAAATTTCGAGGGCCGTATAAAATTACAAAAGTTTTGAGACATGATCGATATCTTATCGCAGATGTTGACGGATTCCAACAATCACGAACGCCATATAAAGGAGTGTGGGCCGTTGCAAATATTCGTCCATGGTTCAAAGGGAGATCAGGATCAAACGGTTAAAGTTGTTTTATATTCATCTGGAGATCAGGTGATCTCCTGGTCAGGATGGCCGAATTGTAGTAATATTTATATAATTAGTCTGTAAGTTATTATTCACATCTTGTATATATTTTCATAATTAGTCTGTAAGTTATTATTCACATCTTGTATATATTTTCATAATTAGTCTGTAAGTTATTCAAACCCTGTATATATTCAAATAAGATATAAGCAGTCGCTGAATGTGCACATTAAGCGATTCTGCACATTAAGCGAGTCTGCACATTAAGCCGCTACATGGCGTGCTAGCAACAGCGTTGGCGTTGTAAGCATGATTAATAAAGTATAACTCAACCAGGCAAGTGGTGTTTTATTGTGTGCTACAGTAGTAAATTTTCTCTGCAATGATTCGAAACCCTCACTCGATACCTTCATTTCGTACCGTTGCGGTCCATTAAAGGAAATGCAGTCACTTGAAATCAGTCCAGTAACTTAAAATTATTTTAAGTCGTCGGAAGTTGGTGGAAGTCAATGACTATATTTTGTGATTCAAGTCATCGGGCATAATTTGAATCAATTGCAGTCGTATGAACTCAGTGCAGTCAGTTGAAATCATTGCATTAATTTCAAACCATTGCAATATTTGGACATCAATGCAATCATTTGAAATCATTGCAGTCAGTTGAAATAATTGCAATCAACTGAAATCATTTCTGTATTTTCAAATCTATGCAGTCTTTTAACATCAATTCAGTCATTTGAAGCAATGCAGTCACAGGAAATCATGCAATCGTTTGAAATCACTGCAATCATTTGAAAACATTGCTATGTATTTATATCAATATACTCATGTGAAATCATTTCAGTATTTTCAAATGAGTGCAGTCATTTAACATCAATTCAGTCATTTGAAACAATGCAGTCATAGGAAATTATTGCAATCGTTTGAAATCACTGCAATTATTCGAAATCATTGCTATATATTCAAATCAATAATACTCATCTGAAATCAGTTCAGTATTTTGAAATCAGTGCTGTCTTCAAACATCAATGCAGTCATAGGAAATCATGCAATCGTTTGAAATCACTGCAATCATTTGAAATCATTGCTATATATTCAAATCAATAATACTCATCTGAAATCAGTTCAATATTTTGAAATCAGTGCTGTCTTCAAACATCAATTCAGTCATTTGAAGCAATGCAGTCATAGGAAATCATGCAATCGTTTGAAATCACTGCAATCATTTGAAATCATTGCTATATATTGAAATCAATATACTCATGTGAAATCATTTTAGTATTTTCAAATCAGTGCAGTCTTTTAACATCAATTTACTCATTTGAAATCATTCAAATCAATGGAGTCATTTGAAATTAATGCAGTCATTGGAAACCATTGCAATCATTTAAAAGCTGTGCAGTCATTTGAAATCAATTTAGTGTTTTCAAATCAGTGCAGTCTTTTAACATCAATTTACTCATTTGAAATCATTCAAATCAATGGAGTTATTCGAAATCATTTAAAATCTGTGCAGTCATTTCAAATCATTTTAGTATTTTCAAATCAGTGCAGTCATTTAACATGAATTTAATCATTTGAAATCATTCAAATCAAGGGAGTCATTTGAAATTAATGCAGTCATTGGAAACCATTGCAATCATTTAAAAGCTGTGCAGTCATTTGAAATCAGTGCAATCATTTGAAATCATTGCTATATATTCAAATCAATATACTCATGTGAAATCATTTCAGTATTTTCAAATTAGTGCAGTCTTTTAACATTAATTTAGTCATTTGAAACAATGCAGTCATAGGAAATCATTGTAATAATTTGAAATCAGTGCAGTCATTTGAAATCATTGCTATATATTCAAATCAATCTACTCATTTGAAATTAGTGCAGTCATTTGAAATTATTTCAGCATTTTCAAATCAGTGCACTCTTTTAACATCAGTTCAGTAATTTGAAATCATTCAAATCAATGGAAATCAATTGAAATCATTGAAGTCATTTTAAATCATTGCAATCATTTGAAATCAGTGCAATCATTTGAAATCAGTGGAATCATTTGAAATCATTTCAGTATTTTCAAATCAGCGTAGTCTTTTAACATAAATTTATTCATTTGCAACAATGCAGTCATAGGAAATCATTGTAATAATTTGAAATCAGTGCAGTCATTTGAAATCATTGTTATATATTCAAATCAATCTACTCACTCATATTCAAATCAATCTACTACTGCAGTCATTTGAAATCAATTTAATGTTTTCAAATCAGTGCAGTCATTTAACATCAATTTAGTCATTTGAAATTATTCAAATCGATGGAGTTATTTGAAATCAATGCAGGAATTCATTGCAAACATTTGAAATCATTGGAAGACGATGCCATCATTTAAAGTGATTGGAAACATGTGAAGTTATTACATGCAGTCTACTTGGAGATTTTGGAGTAAGTTACTGTAGTCATGATTTGACAAACGAGATCGAGATTATTGGTTTTAGTTAATTTTTTTCATGGAGCATTTTATGATGAACAACTTTGCAAAGAAACAAAACTGCTGTAACTGGAATGAAAACACTCCGCAAGGAATGTACGACCACAGCTCTCGAAAAAATGTGGTCTTTGACGAGAACAGAGTATCAACTGAACGAATTAGGAGGGCCAAATCGAGACATATTGGACGATGATTAACAATCATCAACGATTAATGTTTGCTCCATATTGACATCCAGTATGCATTTTTAAAACAAGAGAGGACTAAGATCCACAGGAGTGGTGCACGGGTATGTTAGAAGCACAGGGCGCCGTTTTTCGGTCAACTAAATATGACTGCTTAGTCTTCTTCTAAATGTGATGTGAAGGCATTTCTCCATGGCAATTAACTGAAAGAGCTTCAGGAATTTAAGAACAGCAGAAAATATATTATATTATTCAGCAGAGTCACGACAAGTCCTTTGATTCGTATTATCCTTTAGTATGAATGGCCTCGATGGCGCTTTCATTGGAAGTAAACATGTTGCAAGCATTCCGTTCAGTTTGTTCTGGATACAATATTGAAGTCCCCACAATGGGAAGTGGAATACATTTTATTAATTATAATTTTTAATATGAATATTTAATGCCATTTAAAGTATTGAAGTATAATTAAAAACATTCAAAGAAAAGAATAAATCTCTGTGGCAGGAAAAAAATTAGTTTTATTTATTTTTTATTTGCCGTCAAGCGACCGAAAAGTATTTCACTCAACTGCCTTTTTAGACAATTTCAGGTACCTGAGTTGGTGTGCATACGCGCTGTGGCTGAGCGCTAAATTTCCGCATATAATGCCAGCAGCTTTTCTGCCCTTCCCAGCGGCCTTTTCCTGCACACACACCTCGTCCCTAGCCAAACCATCCAAGGACCACTTGGCTACTACTGCTTCTTTCACTTAGACAGCATCCAGACCGTAGTCTTACAAAAATGTGCACTCGCACGTGCACATTTATGTACACACATGGATGTGCTTCACACACACACACACACACACACACACGCGCGCACGGAAATGCATGCACAGACACTTGGATACCGCTGCCTTTATGACTTTCTTCTTTTTCTTCCTTTTTAGCCAACATTCAAGTGCATTCCTCTTGAAATTTTTTCACATTCATGTTTATTGGGTGGCAAGCGGCTAGAAATGGTATTCCACAACGTCTGCGGCTACGTAGGTGCAAGGAGGAACGTGTGTGTGTGTGTGTGTGTGGGTGTGTGCGGACTTAAGGCTTTTATGTTTGTTAGAATACAAGCGCACAAAAAAGCTAATGCGTTTTGTATCGTTGGTGAATGAAAATGTTTATTATTTTTTGCACTTCTGGCCGCCATTTTGTAATAGACTTAATTCCGAATATGCTTTAAGAGCAACTCCCTGATTCACCCACGTCGACTGGCTTAATTGTTGCCTTTGAAATCTCCACGAGAGATCGCTTGGAAGAAAACTTAGCGAATGCACTTCATTTAAAGTACTGTGATTGGAGTTGTATCCTGCTTAGCTGGGCACTGAAGTTGCATAATTCCGGGCACCTTGTACTCTGTCGGAGACACTTCCGAACATTCCTTAAGAAATTCCTTAAAACATGGAAAAGTTCACATTACAAACTCATTTCCAGCAAATTTACTACCAGAGAATTTATGAAAGACACTATACAAGCACATAAAAGGATCGAAAACAACGGTGATATGCGGACTGTATTCAAAGAAGAAGAAGTTGGTAACAGTATTTAGGTCTATAACTGAGCACTGTCTCAATGGAACTCATGAAGGACAGTGTACAAACTTGAAATATGCTTACATAATTTCTACAAGAGTTGGAGGAAATAAAGAGAAGTGAAAAACCATTTGGCATCCATTGTGCACTGTTTCCGTGTTAAAGTAGTGGGATCAAGACCGCTCATCAGAGTGGGCACAGCTTTGCTCTGAGAAACTTTGCCGAACAGTAACTCATATATGGAAATTCAAACCGCCTTCAACTCAAGTAATGTTAAAATTGTATTTGTGTGCAAAAGATCAACCAGAGAGACCAGGACATTACTGCCAACATTGAGAGCACCACACACCATTGCTTCTTCACTTGAAAATCAAAAGCAAATTCATCATATCCTGAGGATGGGGTATTTGTAGTCCCATTGAAATTCATTCCCAAGGGTCAAGCAGCCAGCAAATAACATATTGTAGGCGTTAAAAGGCTTTCCATATAGAAGGTACGCTGGATGAACACAGTTTTGTGGCAGAACACTTCCTGAAGTTGGCACCACGATAATGTGCTGTTCCACACAAAAATTTTCTATTTAACACCTTGTCATAACCTGGAAAACTCTTCCGGAATTAAGGCAGTCAAAAGCTCCTCTGGAAGTTTTGAATCCTAAAAGCGCTAAGGAGTTAATAAATATGCCTCAGAGTAAATTAAGAATCATTACAGGCACTGTAGACTCAACTATCATATGAATAAGTTGGGTCTGTCTTGAGATGCCATCTGTCGATTCTGTGGAGAAAGTGACGAAACCCCACTGCAGCTGATCAGGGACTGCGAACAATTGGCAGAAGACAGAAGACTCAGGTGCTTTGGAGAATATATCTTAGATATGAGCAAGATCCCTCAATTTGATTCCTCCAAAATATATGAATTCCTGTCGGAAACTAACCTGACAGAGGATCTGTAAATGAGACTATCCTCTTCTTTCAAATAAATAGGGGCAGCACAATAGATCTTCCAGGTGGCGGCGTAGAACACCCTTAGGATAGGTTAGGTAGGAGTGGCCGCCCAGTTTGCCAGAAGCACACTTGAGCACACCCAATGGCCCATTGTGATTCCACGGTGTGGCGCCGTTCAAGCACTGACTAAAAAGTTCCCTTGCTAGGGATGGTGATAGTCAGCGCAAGGACAGCGCCAACACCCTTAAATAATTATAAATCCACCATCTGGTCATATATCTGAGGTTATTTATGGTTGACATCCGGTTGAGGAGTGTGAAATATTGGGTGAGAGAGCTGTGAAGAAATAACTTAGAGTGGAGTCACGCCCTGGTGGGTTAGATTCATGTAGAAATAACGCAGGAGAACTTATTTATTTACTATTACTTACTATTTTTTATACTGAGGAGGTAGGTAGGTAGGTAAGGCAGCCGCCCGAAGGGCTCACTTAGGCCAACATTGATCCTTTGTGATACCACTTGAGACATCAGGTCCCAATCCCTTTCAAAGGTCCAGCCATTTGGAGCTTTTAATGAAGCACTTGATGGAGCTAATCTTTTTATTTGAGATATCTCCCAAAGAGTCCAGAAAGAGTCCAGAAAGTAGTCGCCTGAGATCAGAGATAAGTTCATTGATCATCAGCCATACGCTTCAATCACTGAAATCATATTGCTAAGTCTTTGTGATACCGCTTGAGACATCAGGTCCCAATCTCTTTCAAAGGTCCAGCCATTTGGAGCTTTTAATGAAGCAGTTTATGGAGCCAATCTTATACTGAGAAAATTTGGTGAGAATTTCGACCTACGTTGTGGGACAAAATACACAACATCTGAAACAGGAAACACAAATTAGGACTTTTGTGGGCATCCTTGGGGCACAGCAGTGTTTTTTTGCGAGAGAGGGGGAATATACAATAGTGTAAGGGAAGTGAAATGGCGTTATTTCAATTTATTATTTCTGTCATATTATTATTGGTGCCGGCCTCAATGATCCAGGATGAGGTCTGGATCAGGTTAGTCTCACTGTTGTATAGTCGCGGATTCTATATCTTCTTCTTTACAAATCATCTTCTTCTGAATCTTCTGCTCTTCGAGTCGAAAGCCTTAAGTGCGAGCACCCATTTACACAAACCCCAGCAGATAATTTGGGTGATAGTTTATAATAATAATAATCCTGGTCTGGAGAGTTTGGTGTGTATACAACAGAGCTTGGTTCAATTCCCAATATACTAACTGAGATATTTGCAATTTAAATCATAATGAATTTAAGTACGCAGATATATGCGAGTGGTGTATAACAAAGAGAGCTGAGTTCATTTTGGTAATGGTCAATGACGCCGTAGTAAGTGTTTTACCTAAAAATGTGTTCTTTGAAAAATTGTTGGACAGAATCCAAACATGAGGAAGGGTTTTTGGTCAGTTTATTAGATGAGTTGTATAAAAAGCAACTGATAAAATCTGTTTAAATTCATGATTAAGGAGATACCAAGAGTTGGGGAACCACAAGGGCTTACCCAGATACTATTAGAGTCGCACAAATACCTTGATGCCACGGAATAGATGCATAGTTGTTGGAAAACTAGTGACCTTCTCTAGCACTCAGTCCATCGTATCATTGAGATCTTTCATCAGATTATGAAGAGGAGCAGGAGCAGGAAGCATTACAAATTGCTGACATTTCTGTGGTGAACTTAGAAGTTCAGGGATTAGAACAATAAGAGCTGAGATCATCGTGAAAAATTGCCTGTCTCTTTACTGGCGAAATACTACTCTGTAATATCGTTGACTTCCTCATTACAGGAGTGTCATGTGCGGCTTGGGCCCCAAACTTTCACGGCTTCAGCAGTGAGGACTCCACTGGCACCATAAACATGTATGGAAGAATGGAAATGAAATGTTCCACAACAAATACACGCATTGGTATGCTACTCGTAGCCATGTTAGTCAGCGAAACCACCACAAGTCGCATGGCCGCATGTCACGCAGACTTGGTTTCCAAGGTTTCTTTTGACTCTACGAGACAGCCAACATCCCATACATCCTGCTGAACTTCACAAATGCAATTATTTACTCTGTAAGGTATAATAAACCAAACCGAAGCACACACCACGCCTCCTTTCTGTTGAAATTTGTTTTATTTAAGAATTTCAGTTAAATAAAATTGCCTCAACTTGCTGCAGACTACATTTTTAAGTGCCAGAGTGTGTGCGTGGGTACTAATCTGCCACTGAGTGTGAATGTATGAGAGAGTGTGTATGTGTGTGTATGTATGAGATTGTGTGCATGTGTGTGTATGTATAAGAGCGTGTGTCTGCCTGTGTAACAAAAATAATTAAGTTATCTACAGATTTATCTATATACATTGAAGTAAGTATAAAAATCCATATCGAGTTAAGAGCGACAAAAAATGAATTTCTCTCTAATATTGCCAGTTGGTAAGTGGGCCTGTTTGGGTGCGTGTGTGTGCGTGTGTGTGTGCGTGGGATTGCGTGTGCGTACGTGGGTGTTGTGTGAAAGAACGTATGTGTAATCGCATTTAGAATTACGACTAATTCTGATTTCCATAGCAATATGTGCTGTGATATTTGACTTTATAAATATAAACATAAATACACTTGAATGAATGTAAAAATGGAATCTGTGTGGGTGCATGTGTATTTAATTACAGTCATGCCACGCCATCCCAGCAGAAAATTCCAGTGAGTACGTTTCTATGCCGATAGCACTGATTGCGGTAGAGCAACACTGCGATGTCCCTGACTTTTTGTATATTAAAATTACCAACAGGTTGCAGGTATGGTAAAGGTGGCGTGTTATAGTGCTGACACTTCCGATGACATGTCATCTGTGCCATCACAACTACATGAGTGGTGTGGTTTTTGACATTGCTGACAATTTATTGCTTCGATAGTGTAAATAAAATACGAGTAATGTAAATTATACGAGGGGTACTATTTATATTTAGGGAACTGGCAACCCTATTGTCAATAGCTGAAATCTGGCAACACCATAATAAAGTTTGACATTTTTTAGCATAAACGTACTCACAACGTGCTGATGTACAAGTGCTATTTGTTTTGTTTACAGTTAGTTAAGAAAATCGATTTGGCCAAAAAATGGAAATTTCAAGAGAAGTTTTTCGTTGGATTATTTTTCACAACTTTCGACGTGGATTCTCTCAACAAGAATGTGACGATGAACTCAGTTCTTTGTATGGCGATAAAGAACCATCAAAAACCACAGTATATCGCTGGTATAGTGAATTCAAACGTGGTCGTAGTTCGGTCGCCGACGAACTCCGTGAAGGTCGTCCAAAATCGGTTGTTGTGCCACAAAACATCGATGCAGTGCGTGAGCTGATAATGCAAGCTCGTCATCTGACATATCGTGAGATAGAGGACACCTTGGGCATTACTTCCACTTCCATACATTCAATATTGCGTGAACATTTGACTGTCAAAAAGATTTGTTCGCGTTGGATCCCACATAATTTGACAATCGCTCAAAAAAAGGCTCATTCGTGTCAATTGGTGTAAGGAAATGATTAAAAAGTTCGACCGTGGCGCTTCAAAAGACGTGTATAAAATCGTGACAGGTGACGAGTCATGAATATATGCGTATGAGCCGGAATCGACCGTGTGGGTATTCCAAGGCTTGCCGAACGAAGCTCCTATCGGATCTGATATTCCTATATATCTACACCTAATCATCAAAGTATAACAGCAATATGTCTGTCTGTATGTTGAAGCTTACTCTGACTCATTCGGTTACATCCGGTGGCAATTTTCTGCTGGGTGGCGCACCAATTAAATTTCAATCTGCATATTCAACATTCATATTTGTCTGTTTTTAACTAATGAACTTCCGATTTGAGGCTTCACATTCAATTTTGATGCTTTTGTTGTTTAATTCGATTTCATTTCTATGGCAATTTATCATTTATGCAGTTGTTTTCGTTGTTGTCGTTGTTTTTGTTGTTTGTGTTGTTGTTACTTACCGTATTTTCACACAGAAATTCAAGTGAATTTGCCAATATTGGCAATTGAAATTGTTTATTAATTGCAAGTTTAGTAATTTGAGTTGTGCTTTATTTGCCAGTGCTCGTTGCTGGTGTTGTTGTTGCTGGTGCTGTTTTTGTTGCTGTTGTTGTTGCTGCTGTCGTTGCTCTTGTTGTTGTTGTTTGTTAACACACTGTGACGTTGGGTTTGCAACTGAAGTGACCTTTGAAAGTTTTGTTAGGAATTATATTGAAGTTAGTTGCACGCTCCGTAAGTGTGACATTTCAAGGATATTGTTGTGGTGTCGAATGTGTAATAAGACCAAATAACTGAGGACTCTTAGGTGAATATGGCAGAAAAGACGGAAAGTATAAAATAAGTTAGGAAAGAGGAGAAGTTTCTTGTTCTAGTAAACACCTTGTTCTTGTATACATTGTTCTAGTAAACACGTTGAGAAGTTCTTCCAAGAGAGTGTAAAGTGTGCAAAAGTGCGTTTTGTGTTTATTTAATGGAGAAGAATTCTATTAAAGAGTGCGTCCAGATTTGTTTCGAGCGTTGTTCCCATTAGTTTTTGAATATTCAGTTGTTCGGCGAAGGATACGAGTATTAGGAACTATTATGACTGCTCGTAGTTCAAAAAGGACCTTCGAAGCATTCAAAATTTTACTGTAATGAGGTGTTTAAGTAAATCATAATTTCGGTCCCATGTTGGGTCCAATTATAAGGTATTGGGTCCAATCATAAGGGAAGGAAGAATTGTAAGGGAAGCATTTGATAGGACAATATTAAACCATGTCAAGAAGCCTTTAAATTAGTTCACCAAATTAAGGAGCCATTGCTTTGAAGTCGAGTGAAATATATCCTGAGTGCTTTCGCATAGTGGGAGGGCTTTCTACATGAAAACGTTAAAGTTATAGGGCGTGGCATACTGTCTTCAGTACTCAACAAGATAATTAACTTTTCTTCCAAGTGAATTTTCAAAGACTACGAGTATTAAGGATACCGTAACATCATAGCAGAGTCGCGGGGATAAGAACAGTAAACATAATCAGTCATTTGGAACAGCACTCAATTCACACGAGATTCATTCTAAACTCGTATGGGAATGCGTGGAGCTTTTAAATAAGTTAGGAAGCCTCAATATCTTCTCTCTTTGTATATCTTTGTATAACTGTTTAATACCCTTCCTAAATCGATATCAGGCCTTTGAGGGTTAGCGTAACTGTTATTTTAGGGAGGTGGTTCTAGTGAGTAAAAATCTCACACTCTTGGGTGGTGCGAATTTCCTCGTTTCTTTTTGAAGATTTCCCCTCCCTACGGGAAAAAAAATAAACTTTCCATAATATGGGTCCCAGGACACACTGGGATCCCTGGAAATGAAAAAGCGGACCGTCTTGCCAGGAATGGGGCAGCCACAACTTTTATTGGACCTGAACCTTTCTTTGGCATAGGGGCAAATAGCATAACAGATAATTGAAGACAGAAGGAAAATCCAGAATATCACGCTACTGGGCCTCACTACCAAAACTTAGACAATCCCAGCTCATGATTGGGGACTACAACTCAAACTGTGCAGCTGTATGTCGACACTTAAGCAAAAACAATTTAAGAACTCTGACAGGTCACCTCACAGGCCACTGTCGTTTAAGAAGCCACCTCATGAGACTGGGACTCTCCCCAGTAAGCACGTATAGGTTCTGCACGGAGGCAGCAGAAACACCAGAGCACCTTCTAATGATCTGCGAAGAGATAGATCGCAGGAGGCAGAAATATCTGGGGCTTTACTGGCCCGAGGGCAGATACATTAGAGCAATAAACCCCAACTCAGTGCTAAGTTTCCTTAGAACTGTTGGACTAATAGAAGATCTTTAATAGGTACATGCCGGAGGACTATCCACACAGATAGGAAGGAGGAAAATGTACCTCGACCAATAGATCAAATTGGTCGAGGTACATTTTCCCTCTTTATTTCATTCATTCATTCATTCATTCATTTGGAGCAGAAGGTTTGCCATTTCTTTCTGGTGTAAGAACCAAGCTATATTATTGTAAGGTTGTGAATAGTTTGAACAAGATCGGAGTCGTAGAGGAGGAGCCTCGATTGCGCCCACATCATGATAATATCTTGCAGCTAAGGAAGTGTTTCTGGAAGCCTTTCAGACATCGACCCTTGCAGAGCCGTTAATGTGTATTCAACTAAAACCTCATGTGAAACCCGATGATAATTCACTGAGCCTCGAATGATTTAGTAAGTTTCAAAGAAAATTAAGGAAACTCTCTTAAATGTAGAATAATTGATTCCATCTTACCAATGACTTTCTTAAAAAAGGAGACTTTTAACGAAGTCCCTCCCAACTTCTTTCAAAGCCACTGCAATTTGCTTGGTATGGAAGAAGTACGGACCGCATTTCTGCAACTGTGTGTTGATACACTGAAACTTATTCATATGGGTTTATAGCGTCCACATCAGAAGGAAAGAGAGAAGTCACCCTTAGCAGAGCCACTTCACCCCTCACATCGACAAAAGATTAAAGAGGATGACTGCATCAACTCAGTTGTTCCACTATGAGAATTGCTACTGGTCTCCCCATGTTTGAAAAGGGTCCTTATTGAAAAATTGTGGAGACGAGAAAGTTTTGAATTTTCTGTAAATCAGTTAAAAAAGTAAAAATTTGTTGTTTGTTTTTCAGTTTTATCGACCAAATTTGAGATTTCGATTGCGAATTTTACCGTTTAAGGCCAAACTAACCAAAGACGGATCTACACAGTGGTAGAGAACAAGAACCAAATATATGCAATTACGATATTCGACTTCAGAAAATGATCGCCGGCCGCTATGATAGCGATAGTGAGAACTACAATTGGGGTGACGATGAGGACAGCGAGGAATGCGATGCGCCACAACAATGCGGCTTCCCAAGCAGACGGCATCGTTGCGTTGGCTATAAGGCAATTCCCCACGATCTGACAATTGTCTGTTCCGAGAGTGCTTCCCACAATTGCATACAGAAAGTGCTGCGCCTGGGCCTGCAGTGCACCGATCGTGTGCTTATGTTAACACCTTGGAGTAACTATGTGATCTTTTGTCAGCAGTGCGGTGTCAAAAAGTGTTACTACCTCTACGACGGCTGCACTTGCAATGCCGACCGATTCCGGCATATGGACCTCAGCTGCGGTACTGCCGGCCTCATATACTTTCCACACTTGCGGACTGTAATTAGCTACATACAGGATACGGTCAGAGTGCGACCCGTCCAGAATAAGACTCGCAAGGATTTGTTGCGGGATTTCTTTCACGAATACAACAGAGATAAAGAAAAGGATCTGAACATATGTAATAGGATCTGAACATATGTAAGAGTCACCAATAACCTTAGCATCAACGCCAACTGGAACAATCGCACAGAATTTTATAGATATTCGTTTACAGAAGAAAATTTTAAATTTACTTCATTTACCATTCGATAAATCAAGAAAATTTAAAATATTTCTAGAACAGAAAACAATCGGCAAAAGAGGACACCAAAAACAACAGCAACAGAACAAAGTACTGCAAGTCAAATACAAGTGTTCAAGTCAGATGCACAATATACGAAAAATGTGGCAACCCTAACACGCCTTGCTTCTCATTTGCCTCTTATGGAGCAGGTGGACTAGTTTTCAATAGGGCGGGCTTATAAATTTCGTCAACTCTCTGAATCTAGAAACTACTTTCTGACTGAGCTGGAAAGTTTGTTTTAAACCAAATGTGAAGTAGGTTAGATGAGGTTGTCGTGGCAGCCGGTCTACAGGGTCCATAGCGATACCACCAGGTAACGCCGCACACCTACTTTACTAGCCAAACCATTTTGAAGCCCTAATAAAGCGCAGGAATTGTTTGACCTTCGGCCCGGACACTTCCGTAAGAGAGCTGAGAGTGTATTTGCCTAAAAACCCCGCTCTGCTTTTAACTAGAATCGGGCACAGAAGGATGTTCCCCAGTCTTCCACTGCTGCTCATCCCCGCAGCTTCTATAGTATTCAATGTGAAGGAACTAGTATCTAGAACAGTACGGATAGCTAAAGAAGCAATGGATACAGTGCTGCATGAGAGCGCCCAGATTATGAACAGCTCAGATGGAGTTATGGGAGGCGGTTGGCCAAATCTGCCCAATGCAATTTTTTGCCACTCTTAGAACACAGGTATTCAGAGTCACATAAGTATGTATGACTAATCTCTGCCTTACAGTTGGAAGACTCATAAATATCCCGTTACATAATAATCACAGTTACCTGGTCCTTAACAGAAACTTGTGGCTTCAAAGGAGAGCATCTCAGGTCATTCGTACAGTAAACCAGATTAGGCCATCAGTATTAGTGTATTTCTTGGAGCACAAAACGGCCTATTATGCCTAATAGAATGACGACAGCAGAGACTCTTAAATGGTTCAAAGCTTTTTAGTAATTTGTCTTTTTCACTAGGGATTGGTTATCACATGCTTTATATGATAACTATATAAAGGGTTTTCCAATAAGAGGTGTTATTTTGGTATTCAAAGAAAAATGCCATTTTTTAAGATAATCGGATGTTTATTTCATAATAAAGAGCAAGGTATGCCGTTAATAATGAAAAACAACATCAGCCAAATGGCTACCACGACCATGCTTACAGGACCATATCCTTTTCACGAAATTTTCCATAACCAAATCGCAAAGTGGCTGCCCTATGTCCTCGATAGCCTCACGAATTCTATCTTCGAGGTCTTGAATCAACGCTGGGCTGTTGGCGTAGACCTTATCTTTCACGTGCCCCAAAGGAAGAAGTCGCAAGGTGTTAAATCACTAGATCTCGGTGGCCAATTGTGATCACCTCTTCGATAGATAACACGGTCCGGAAACTTTTCCCGTAAAAGAGCAATGATTTCGTTGATTGTGTGGCACGTAGCGCCGTCTTGTTGAAAGTAAACGTTGTCCAGATCAATACCGTTCAACTTCGACCTACTTCTACTTGTCAAATGTCAAAGAATAAAAGCTTCAGTAGTGACAGCTACCGAAATACCGGGTGATTGAAAATAACATCTCTTGTTGGAAACCCCTTTATAATAGAGCAGTTGTTTTACTTTACCGGCAACATGTTCTCAAAGTGTTCATACTTACTTACGTTCGTGACCTAATCGCAGAATCTGTGAAACAACCCGCTATCGGGTTACGGCCGAACTTAACAGAGCTTGCCAGGCACCTCTGATTTGCGCGCGTCTTCTTCAATCTGTTATACCAACTGTGGTTAGAGTCCTCGACTTCGCTGGACGTATTGCTGAATGTCATTCTACAGCGCCGTAATACCTTTGTTTGTTGAATACCGAACTCCGACATGGTGGCATATAGGCAATCCCTTATCGGCCTATCGAAAACAGCTTTATAGTTGACAAAGAGATGATTGGTGTCGATCTGTTTCTCGTGGGTTTTCTCCCTTTGGCGCAGCATAAAGATATGGTCAATGGTGGACTTTCCAGGTCTAAAACCGCACTGATAAGCTCTAATCAGTATGTTGGCATATGTTTTTAGTCTATCACACAATACGCTAGACAGAAACTTATAAGAGATGGCAATAAGACTGATTCCCCACCGGTAGCAGCGCATATCATCGGGTCACCTTTCTTCAATACAGGAAAGAGGACACTGAGATTCCAATCGTCGGGCTTGCTTTCTTATAGCCATATTTTACTGATGATGAACCCTATCAGCTAATCACCGCCAACCTTGAACAATTGAGCAGGCAGTCTAGCGGCACCAGCTGCTTTGTTGTTCTTCAGTCGCTGAATAGCAACTCTGACCTCATCGGGACTAGGTGGTTGGAAGAACCACTCCGTCATCGTAAACTGGTGTTATCGGGTTGAATACTCCAAAGGCGATATTGGTGGCATCGCAGCCTGCCAGTAATTTTGAGAAATGTTCCATCCATAATCTCAGTGTGCACTGCGTATCCGCAACCAGATTCTCATTTTCATCTCTACAAGTAGATGCTCCGGGCTTAAAACCTTTGGTCAGACGCCTGTCTTGTTGATAGAATTTTCGAGCATCATTTCTGTCTCGGTACATCTGGAGTTCCTCGCACTCACGCCTTTCTTGTTCGCGTTTCTTTCGTCTGAAAAGGCTCCTCCCTCTGTTCTCCTCACCCGGTAGTTTTTTAGCAGACTGCAGCGTTCGTTTGTAGGCGGCGTTTTTCGCTGCAGTCGCTTCGCGACACTCCTGATCATACCATTGGTTGCGTGGTGGCGGGCGTCTGAAGCCAATGGTTTTCTCTGCGGCGGTGCACCTGGAGCGGGATATACGAGTATGTGCCCAAAGTCTGCCGGCATTGTCGAATAAAGAGTCAGGTTGGTGGAGCAGTTCCGAGAAATGAGCGGAATAGACAAGAATTGCAGGAAAGTGCTCTTACTTTATATTAAAAGAATGAACCCAATTTTCTCTCAGTGTTTTCAGCATGTTTATTACAATATATGAACTCAACGAAAGGGACGTAAGTACAGGTGAATATCATCAGTGTATGTATTGAATATAACATCACACCGATTCACTATTCATCAAGTCGTTGATGAATACGGAACATAGTCACATATTGTGACGTGAGTAACTAGTAAATTAGTTCTGCTAATAATTCGATTACTGGATTGCGTGAAGCAACTCAAGAACACTTTTGTGGTAATTCAAATTTTATAAAAGGGATTTAATAACAATCTACTTAAGCAATTATCACAAAAAAGTTTGTTTTAGCACATATAAACAAGTCTCACTTTGTATTTATAGCAATCTTATTGCATCTGATTTGAATTCACAACTGCGGTCCATGTTACGAGGCATACCTTTTCAACTTTTATGTCAGTCAGCTGCTAATGGGGCCATTCCAGCATATTCCAAAACTAGGTCCAAGCAGCATCTGTGAGTCGCTAGTTAGGATTTTTGATTATTTCTGTCCTTTTACAAATGTCAGAAGTCATTTGTAAAAGGACAATGACATATCACTAAGGTAGCTTTGACTCTTTCTTCAGAAGCAAGATACTTAGGTACCATTCTAGACTCCAAGTTAAATTGGTGCAGCAATATTGAGGAGAGAACAAAGAAGGGTTTGGCTGCATACTCTATACCTGTAAAAGGATGCTCATAGAGTTTGCTCATGGAGTTTGTTCATGGAGTTTGTTCATGGAGTTTGTTCATGGAGTTGGTTCATGGAGTTTGTTCATGGAGTTTGCTCATGGAGTTTGTTCATGGAGTTTGGTGTAGGAATGTCCAAACACATTTTTTTAATTTAGATTTAAGAGATATAAAATTAAAAGTTGTTTGAACATAAAATTTTTGTGGTGAATTTGATCAACGAATTTCCAAAACGATAACATTTCCTTTGACTGCTTTTGCAGAATCTTTCCGTGTGGTCCTTGAATAAACTCGCATACGTTGAAATACGTGAAAATCTGTGTATTAAACTAAATTAAACTCCAATACTGATTGGTTGAGGGGCCGAGAGGAGGAGCGAGAAATCGTACGACGTTTCAGCACTCGCATATTCACTGAAAATAGGGTGGCAACACCTTCTACGCCTTTTGTTTCCGCGGAGCAGGGAGGCGGGGAGGCAGGCAACCTATTCAATTTGCGAACTTAATGACCATTTTATGGCGTATAAATATGACATCAAATTTATGACTACGACATTTTTGCAAATTAAGGTCACAGCGCAGGGTTGCAGGCGGGCGTTTGCACTACTCCTCGTCCACGCCGCCGGCTGCACAGAGGCAAATAATAAAACGACATAATTTATCATGAGAGCGAAATATTAAAATTAAAATTAATATATAAACGCGTTTAATGCATTTTTAACCTTTTCGGTTGTAAAGTGAAAAAATAAAATAATACAATTTACGAAAAAGTACGAACGAGT
Organism: Clusia tigrina; assembly: GCA_920105625.2. Classification (NCBI taxonomy): domain Eukaryota; kingdom Metazoa; phylum Arthropoda; class Insecta; order Diptera; family Clusiidae; genus Clusia; species Clusia tigrina. The sequence goes on from OV050032.1 coordinate 192,223,388, forward strand.
GTAATAAATTGTATAAATTGTATCAAAATACGTGATTGGCATGAAATGCTGAGCATACGCGGTCGAGCTGTGCCAGCGGTCGAGCTCTGTGGGAGCGTGCGTGCGTGAGTGTGTTTACGAGCGTGTATGCGTGAGAGTGAGTGGCGCCCACAGCTACCTTAAGCGACCACTTCGCGTATGCCGCGCGCTTTGGCGGCAGAAGGGGGCTATTGGTATGTGCTGTCACCGCGCTCATCGCCCACTCGCCCCCGGTCACCACAATCCACATCAAATTAACATTGAGCTTGTGTATTTCAATTACGGAGCATTAAAACCTTTTTTGCATACGGCAACCTTGCGTACGGAACTGAATTCTGATTCAGAAATCAACAGAAGAAACACGAAAAAGCAGAGCGAAAAAATGTATCACCCAAAAAGTGGCGAAAATGTTGCGCGAACATCACACTCTTGGCTATAAAAGCCGAAGCGGCGCTAAAGGAGAGCAGCAGTTGCATTTTGGAGTTATCATACCGAGCCGAAGAAACATAAATCCAAAAATGCTCGCTACACGATGCCATCACGCCTTTACCTCAAAATGGATCCTTGTGGTTGCCGTCGTCGTCGTTGTCGTCGGTGTTAGCGTCAGCGCCACGCCGCTGCAGCGTCTGCGCACACAGAAATCGGCGCGCCAGTTGGCAGCCACCACGTATCCGTACGAAACACAGACTCCCTACCCGGCAGCTGGCTTCCGCCCCAGAATACCTTTCGAATTGCCAAACGAACGCCAGCCAAAGGCGCTACTGCCGGAGCCAACAACCACAACCACTGTGGCCACAGTGGAGGACTTCGGTGTGGTTGTCACCACAAGCACCACGTCGCCGCCACCGCAGAGCACAACAACGGCAGACAGCGAAGAAGTCGTTGACCACACACCCGCCCTCGCATACGGCCCACCTGAGCACACAGACACAGTCACAGCCGCAGACACAGACACATCCACCGACACCGACACAGACGATGCCGAGAACACGGTCGAGGTGGAGGCTGAGGTGCTGCCGGCGCCTGCCGAGGACTTTCAACCGCCCACACAGGAACCCGCAGAGGACTTTGCCCTTGCCAAAGATGCTGGTGCTGCTGTCGCTGGCTCTGCTGTCGTTGCTGAGCCTGTTGCTGATCTGCCTGCCGCTATTGATGTAGAGGACGAAATATCGACGGACATTGTCGAGCCAACGCCAGCGGACACTTATGGCCCGCCTCAAGTGCTCGTGACGGCCGAGGGACGTCAGTTCCCAGCTGCAGCTTATGGGCCGCCTGCCGACGACCCCACCACTGAACCACTGGATGTGGAGGAGAATGAGTTGGACAGCGAAGAGCTGCTGACCCCTTTGAGCGCTCTCAGGAGTGGGCGTTTGATATTTGTGCCAGCGGACGGCACCAATCTGAGGCAGGTCTACTTCGCCGAAGTAGAGGCGCCCAGGCGTAGCACAAGTAGTGGCCGCCAAAACGGACGTTTAATGAGACTCTAAAGTCGTTGTGCATATTGTGTGCATAATTTTAGGCGTTTATTGTTAAACATGATGTAAATATGGTGGAGCTAATTTTAGGCTGTTTTTGGTAATCGGTTTGTTAAAATGTTAATAAAAGAGAATTTAAAAAAGTGTGTCTTTCAATGAAGAAGTATATAAACATGTGTGTAGCTATTGCCACGCCTCCAAATGGTTTGACGAGTAAATCAGAGGTGCGTTGTTACGCGATGGTATCACAAAGAACCCATGGTGATCTGAGTGAGTTGGTGTGTAGACCGGCTACCACGATAACCTAACCTAACCTACTGCCACGCCCACTCAACGTCAGTCCAAGTTACGAGTGTTTGAACCAATAACAGTCTACAGCGATCCACAGTTGGAACAAGATGGCCAATAAGTAAGACACAGTTCTTTCTTTATACTAAATTTTTCCCAGCACTACACTTGATGAGTGTCCTTCAGGATTATGTTCCTTAAGATTATGTCGATTATGTATGCCATTGAAGAAGATTCTTGGAATTATGTATCTCTGGATTCTGTTCCTCAACATTATGTTCCTCTGGATTTTGTTCCTTAAGATTATGTCGATTATATATGCCTTCGAAGAAGATCCTTGGGATTATGTCTCTTTGGATTTTGGTCCTCTACATTATGTTCCTCTGGGTTATGTTCCTCTATATTATGTTCTTCTGGATTATGTTCCTCAAGATTATGGCGATTATGCACGCCTTTGAAGAAGATTCTGTGAATTATGTATGCCTGGATTCTGTTCCTCTACATTATATTCCTCTGGGTTATGTTCCTCTATATTATGTTCCTCTGGATTATGTTCCTTAAGATTATGTCGATTATGTATGCCTTCGAAGAAGATCCTTGGGATTATGTCTCTTTGGATTTTGGTCCTCTACATTATGTTCCTCAAAACGAAGTACTTGGTGTCAACACACAAAGAGTCTCAGCGTCTTGGACACCACGTCACTGTTGGCGACTACAACTTTGAAGTTGTGAAGGATTTCGTTTATCTGGGAACCAGCATCAACACCACGAACGATGTCAGCAAGGAGATCAAGCGAAGAATCACTCTTGCCAACAGATGTTACTTTGGGCTCAGTAGGCAACTGAGAAGCAGAGCCCTCTCTCGACGAACAAAAATTACGCTCTACAAAGCCCTCATCCTTCCCGTCCTGCTTTATGGTGCCGAAACCTGGACGATGACAAACAACGATGAGCGAGCTTTGGGGGCGTTCGAGAGAAAAATTCTTCGAAGGATCTATGGTCCTATATGCGTCTACGGAGAGTATCGAATCAGATGGAACAACGAGCTGTATGAGCTGTACGCCGACATTGATATAGTTCAGCGCCGACATTGATATAGTGACAGCGGCTGCGCTGGCTGGGACATGTTGTGCGAATGGATGAAAGTGCTCCGGCGAAAAAAGTATTTGAATCGATGCCGCCGGGTGGCGGACGCAGGAGGGGGAGACCACCACTACGTTGGAAGGACCAAGTTCAAGAGGACCTGGCTGCACATGGTGTTTCCAATTGGCGCCAGCGTGCGCGAAGCAGAGACGACTGGCGAAGGCTGATAACGCGGCAATGATCAGAAATGGTTGTACGCCAATTATGATGATGATGATGATGATGATGGATTCTGTTCCTCAACATTTTATTCCTCTGGGTTATGTTCCTCTATATTATGTTCTTCTGGATTATGTTCCTCAAGATTATGGCGATTATGCACGCCTTTGAAGAAGATTCTTTGAATTATGTATGTCTGGATTCTGTTCCTCTACATTATATTCCTCTGGGTTATGTTCCTCTATATTATGTTCTTCTGGATTATGTTCCTCAAGATTATGGCGATTATGCACGCCTTTGAAGAAGATTCTGTGAATTATGTCTGTCTGGATTCTGTTCCTCTACATTATATTCCTCTGGGTTATGTTCCTCTATATTATGTTCCTCTGGATTCTGTGCCTTAAGACTATGTCGATTATGTATGCCTTTGAAGAAGATCCTTGGGATTATGTCTCTTTGGATTCTGTTCCTCTACATTATATTCCTCTGGGTTATGTTCCTCTATATTATGTTCTTCTGGATTATGTTCCTCAAGATTATGGCGATTATGCACGCCTTTGAAGAAGATTCTGTGAATTATGTCTGTCTGGATTCTGTTCCTCTACATTATATTCCTCTGGGTTATGTTCCTCTATATTATGTTCCTCTGGATTCTGTTCCTTAAGACTATGTCGATTATGTATGCCTTTGAAGAAGATCCTTGGGATTATGTCTCTTTGGATTTTGGTCCTCTACATTATGTTCCTCTGGGTTATGTTCCTCTATATTATGTTCTTCTGGATTATGTTCCTCAAGATTATGGCGATTATGCACGCCTTTGAAGAAGATTCTTTGAATTATGTATGTCTGGATTCTGTTCCTCTACATTATATTCCTCTGGGTTATGTTCCTCTATATTATGTTCCTCTGGATTCTGTTCCTTAAGACTATGTCGATTATGTATGCCTTTGAAGAAGATCCTTGGGATTATGTCTCTTTGGATTTTGGTACTCTACATTATGTTCCTCTGGGTTATGTTCCTCTATATTATGTTCTTCTGGATTATGTTCCTCAAGATTATGGCGATTATGCACGCCTTTGAAGAAGATTCTGTGAATTATGTCTGTCTGGATTCTGTTCCTCTACATTATATTCCTCTGGGTTATGTTCCTCTATATTATGTTCCTCTGAATTATGTTCCTTAAGATTGTGTCGATTATGTATGCCTTTGAAGAAGATTCTTGGGATTATGTCTCTTTGGATTCTGTTCCTCGATATTATGTTCCTTTGGGGTATGTTCCTTAAGATTGTGTCGATTATGTATGCCTTTAAAGAAGATCCTTGGGATTAGCCCCTTTGCATTATGTATCTTTGAACTATGTCCCAGGGATTATGTGCCTTAAGATTGGGTCACTTGCATGTATGTCCCTTGGGATTATGACTCTTGGAATTATGTCATTGGGCTTATGTTCTTTGGTATTATGTCTCTTAGGATTATGTCTCTTGACATTGTGTCCATTTAGAATATGTTCCTTCCGTTTTTATCATGTCATCATCTGCAAGCCATGCAGAGCTGAGTACCATTCACAGGCAATATTCGAGGAATTGAAAATCTTTTTTGATATTTTTCGCTAAAACTTCAAATACTCCATTGGAAAACGGAGGAATATTTTGAATATAACATATCAGCGCTTGTAAGTGAAATATGATATAATGATCTGAAAGTGGAAAAGAGGAATTCAGAGGCAGGGAGGGATTGAGGAACTCTCTAGGTAATTACTACCTTACACGTGCACTGAATCTCTGCTGGGTGTATCAGGTTCTACATCATTTATAGAGAAGGTGAATACTTTAATGTGGTTATCCTCTTAATGCACCCCAAAAGTATGCTTTAATTTTAAGTGAAACTCATAAAAAATTCGAATATATCACAGCGATTGGAATAAAGCTTTCAAGGTGTTCCATTATCTCCAACATATTCATCCGCACGCTCGTTTAATTTTAAACAAGAATGGCAAAAAAGAAAAAGCAAATGAAACTACTCTTCAGTTTATTACCCCAAATTCAACATGTTCCCCTATAAAATTCCTCTTTAATTATATCAGACCGTAATTGCTGCGGCAAGTGCTTTAATTCCTCAGCACGTTGTTTACAGCTGCTGTCCGTTTCGTCTGCTCCTGCTGCTGCTACTGCTGCTCTTGTTTTGAAGCCATTTCTTACAATTGCACTTTAGTGCTGTGCCATACAATTGTTTGTTTAAACTACTTTATTTGTGCTATGCACTCACTCAGTGCTTAAGAATCCACTTTTCCACATTCATAAATCTTCCAACTAAACCCCAGAACAAAAAACCCAAAAAAAAATTGAGTGAAACTAAAAAAGAAAACACGAAGAAAACAAAGAAAAACGTTCAAAAGTAACACACCGAAAAAACAAAAAGAAAAAACTAAATATGAATTACGTTTTTAGTACTTTTTGCTACTTCAAAATAGCGTCGCATACGCGTCTACTCAACTCCGTATCCATTTGCACAAAATGAAAATCCTTTCAATTGGAATGTGACTTGCAGCCACAATTCCGTAAAACACACAAAAGCATACCATGTCTTTTGCTTTTCCTTTTTTTTAACAAACTCAACTGCTACTACAGCACACACACACACACACACACACACTCTAACAAATACCCACACAAAGCACACTCCAGCACACACTCATTCGTGCAGGCACAGATACTGCCACTTGGCGTTTGAAGCGTTCTTTTACTCACACACACTACAATAAATTCCGACTCCTACACCCACTCACACTCAATAACACACACACACACACACGCTTGCACAGCCACACACTCGCTTTGCCAACTGCAAATTGCTGCGCTCCTTTTTTCCACATTTCCTGCCCATTTTTGCTTGCCGCCGCTTACTTATGGCATTTGTAGGAGTGCACACACATGTGCCCCGCAGAAAGCGAAGAATGCTGCTCAAGAAAAAGTAGCGAAATAAAATAACAAAACGCAAACAAAAGCAAAACACAGCCAAAAACAAAATAACAACAACAGCAACAACAGCAACAACAGTAGCGACGAACAAAAACTAAATGCCGCTCCTCGTAGTAATCGGAGTCTGACTTGGAGTTAGAGTCGCAGTCGTCGCAGTCGTCGTAGCCGTCGTAGAAGTCGTATTTGCGAGCGTGCTGTGCAGCAGACTGTAAATTATTTCATTTTTGTTTTTCTCCTTCTCGTTCTCGTCCTGGTTGTTGTTGCTTTTGCTTTATTTTAAAATTCAGTGACATTTCTACTACTTATATTTCGGCTGGCATACTTTGTGGCGCAGACGTTGCGTGCGTTGCTGCAAATCAAGGACGTGATCATAATTTCGACGCTTTTTCTTGGCGGCTGCAGACAAGTGGCATCAGTTCTTTGCTCTCCGTTCACTGCACAAATTTAAGCTGGCAAATTGTCTTCGTGACTGACTAGCTGAGTGTGTTGAAATCGTTTTGAAATCATCGCCATCATACGGTGAAATGACACGAAAGTTCATATCGGTCTAACACACGATAATTTCGCAGCCAAAAAGTGAGCTTTTTTCGTGTGACATGCTGATATCACCAATTTTAATTTCACAGTTATCTCCAACATATCATCACACATCACATAAAATTTAGGGCCTACTTTTAGGCTGCATCATTATCGAGTGTAAGACCGATACGAATTTGTGTTTCGCTTCACAGTGCGCTGGCATGTACCTATGCAATCGTATAACAATAGTACCCTATGCACGTACGACTACTTTTTGCCATTTTCTGGGTTGGTTGCAGAGCGTCCACGTCGACCAATTGAGGTAATTTAAGAGGAGATGATCTACAAAATCCTTGATCCGGCGAGTGAAAATCAAAGATATTGTTACGAACTTGCCCTCCTGACAATATATACTGTTACGAATTTGCTCACCTGACAATTTATTCTAACTCTCACTACTCGGATTCGTACCACTGGATTGTGTAGTAATCAAACAAGCGCTGGTTAAATTAAAGTAATTAACTTTATTTAATTATTTGCAATTTACACATTTAAAATTACGCTTAAAGTTTACTTTATTACAATTTTCACTTTAATTAATAATTCATGAATCACTTTATTACTTCTCAATCACAATTGCAAATATTGCTGTTTCCAAAAAATGCCGATGTACACACTGTTACGATTGCTATTCAACTGTCAACATTCCCTAAACTTCGGTAGAAGTTCGAGAACATTCTCGAATTTTATCTACACTTCGAAAGAGGGTTCTCGAGTAAGCTTTTTTTTCGAATAGATTGTGTCTTGACTTATATACACTTCACTCGTAATAACTGAACTTATTATAGGTATCCTAAAAGTATGCAATCATTTATGTTTCTATATTTAAAGCCGTAGGCCAAATATTTTACATGAACATTTTAGGTATTCTCCAGATTCCGAGCCCAACGACTTCTGTTTTCCAAACAGGAAAAAATGATTTGACGGAAAGAGATTTGCATAGTACCAGGAAGTCAGCCCTGAAACTGAAGCCTATGTATTTCTTAGATATCGACAAATCTTATTGTTTCCTGGAGTTGCCAAAGTTGGACCAAATGCATCGTGGTAAAGGGGGACTGTGCTTAAATATAAATAAAATTTTGCCTTTTTGCTAGCCTAACTCGGGTAATTATCGATTAAAATATTTTGTGAGTTTGCTTGATTAGTGCTGGTGATCTATTGAAGACGAAGTCCTTGATACTATTTGATTTCTAGGAAATTATCTATCATTTTCATTCATCTATCATTTTAAACAATCTCCGGTTAATTTTGCGTTCTGGCGTACTGATGACTTCGTCCCCTTAAAAATACGGCCTTACATATTGAATCATAAATGATTGCATACTTTTCGGATGCCATTTAAATTTTGTGAATTAGTGCACCACCCCAGATATGTATTTAAGCCAAGACACAATCCATGCAGATAATAGTCGGGAACCTCATCAAAACTTTCTTCGAGGTGTAGAAATTGTTCGGGAATGTTCTCGAAACTTCCTTCGAGGTGTAGATAATGTTCTACAATGATTTCGAAACTTCCTTCGAGGTGTAGATAATGTTCTGGAATGTTCTACTTCAACCATAAGAAAGGTGTATAAGCCACCACACAATTAAAGTCGAGACGCCGTTGAATAGCAATCGTAACAGTGTGTACACCGCGCATATTAATCGAAACAGCAACATTTGTAATTGTGATTGAGAAGTGCTAATGAATTATGAATTAAAGTCCAAATTGTAATAAAGTAAACTTTAAGCTCAATATTAAGTGTGTAAATTGCAATATTTAAATAAAGTTAATTATTTTAATTTTACCTGCGATTGTTTGATTACTACACAATCCAGTGGTACGGATCCGAGTATTGAGAGTTACAGTAAATTATCAGGAGGGCAATTTCGTAACAGTATAAATTGTCAGGAGGGCAATTTCGTAACAATATATTTAATTTTCTCCCGAAAGCAAGTCCCTCGGAGCTCTGGTCATCTGTTCAATATGGACTTATATATAATTTTCACTCGGGGGCAAGTACCTCCGGATTCTAGTCGTATGTTAAACAGGCACTTGGTATCACTTTGAACCGAAAGCAAATAACCCGCAGGTCTAGTCATCTTATCTATATGGACTTACATAGGATTTTCATTCGAGTGCAAGTATCTACCGCTTCTAGTATGTTAAACAGGCACTTGGTATCACTTTCACCCGAGAGCAAGTACTTCGTAGTTTTAGTCATCTTATCTATATGGATTTATAAAAGATTTTCATTCGAGTGCTTCTAGTCGTATGTTAGACAGGTACTTGGTATCACTTTCAACCCAAAGCAAGCACCTCCCAGTCCTGAGCATCTGTTCAATATGGACTTATATATAATTTTCATTCGAGTGCATCTCCCGCTTCTAGTCGTCTTTTCAATATTGACTTAGGCATACTTTTCTCCCTGGAGCAAGTACCTCCCTGTTTAAGTTGTCTGTTGAATAGAGACATAAGTCCCAATCATACAATAATTTCTTCGCGGGAGGAACTTCATTGTGGTTCTAGTTGTCTTTCAATGTGGACTTTGATATAATTTTCTCCCAGAATCAAGTGTCGAATGCATGAACGAGTCCCTTGAACTTTCGTTGGGCTTCGAACAGAATCGGTCTATACATCCTAGTACTATTGTGAGTTTCACTGGGTGGCTTTTCAGACGGTACCGGCAAGTTGGATGCTCTGTAAAACTGATTCAACTGACTTTTTCAACTGACTTTTTCAACTGACTTTTTCAACTGACTTTTTCAACTGACATCAACTGATACTGCCCGCTTCAAACGAATATCTTCAATTAATTGATTAAAAATTACGAGTTCAGTTAGTTGCGTATTTCAACCATTTACTTTAGATAATGTTTCCAGGCCAAAAAAGAGGTCCCGACTAATGAGTTCGAAACGTTCCCTTTGTTGTACGCAACTTGTTTGGTACTTCTAGTTATGTTGGAACCTCAACCAGCCTCCGAACGCAGCTTCGCATGCCTTCTCGCGTGTGCCTTTTTAGGGGCTGAAAACGACGCTCATCCTAAAACCGCCAACCAATCAGATGGCGTGTTGATTTCGTAACAATATATAAAAAATATATATTTTGTTTTATTTTGTGAATTGGAACGAAATCAGTCTTATTCAGAGAGCAAATATTTCTTCATAAATTCTCAGGAACTTCCTGGAAGTGATAAGGAGGCAAATTATAGTACGGCTTTCCAATGCACAAACATTGCTCTAGAGCCCATACCTAGCCTTATCTCTTTATTATGATTGATATTATGGTGGATAAATAAATTGTACGTTAAAAGCTTCGCACTACCCTGGATACGAACAAAGAGACTTCAACCAGTCTATAGAAGGGAACCACGTCATTCTGTTCCACAAAAGTTCAGCCAGTCAAGAGAAGGAAGGAAAAATATCATGTTGTTCTTGAAGTACTAACAATGCTTAACTTTAAGATTGGACAATAAGAAAAGTTTTAACTTAATATTTTTCTCATCTTTTCACTTTCCCGCCTCATATTGCATTAGAGCGGCGACAGACGCATGCAGTCCCACACAGAGGGACACATCACCGACAGCACTTAAATGTGCTCACCACACTGCAGCGCCGCAATACCAGAGCAGAAAATATCCAAGTTTCCACCGCAGCTAAACAAATTAAAAACTCACAACAATTTTGGATACGTGATATTTGGGCACACCCACTCGAGCGAAAATATTCTCGACAATTGCACGGAACGCACGTGCTGCGAGCAGGCAAAATGAAAAGTTCAATTTGTTGTTCCCGGTGCACATGTGCGACCTTTGGGAACTGTTCGAGGAGAAAATTTTGTTATGGACTTTTGTCGTTTGTGTCTTTTGGGCAACAAATGTGCATTTGTTTTGTACGTACACAGAGTACCATTACAATATCAACAAGGATATTAAGGATAAAGTAAAGGATTGTGTGCAGCACACCATGAAGCGTGATTTTACAGCAATAAAGGCAATTCAGTGCAGACGAATTAAAAGTTTATTGCTAGAATGACACCAACCAGACAACAACGAGGCAGCAAATTATGCTGAAATGAGGATACAAAAATGCATGTGAAATTCTCTTCGGATCTAGGATGGGCGTCGGAGTATGAGGAACGCAAGGGTACGAAATATTTTTCTTGAATTTTATTCAAAATTGCCTCTACATTATGCCATGTCTGGCCTATCTTATAAAGAGTTGTTGGTAGCGATCGAAATGAAGCGACAGAGCATGCCTTCGCACTAGGTTTGTAGTGACAACTCCAATCCAATGAACAGTTGTCCTATTCAGCAATACAGTTGAAGAGTTGTGCAGTAGATTCGTATGTGAATTTGCTGGTTAGAGAAATCGGTGTGGAGTTCTAGTCACTTATTCATGGCAGGGACACATTTTGGATACACTTTCCTCACCAAAACTAATAAGAAAAAGGCATTTCTCTAAAGTAACTCGCCAAAGAGGTAAATACCTATAATCGTACACATCATCTGCATAAGGATTGGGGAGGAGCCTTTAACGTATGCTTTTTAGAATACAATGCGATGATGCAGTTCGTTAGTTATGTGTGTACAGTGGCACAGTTCCACGACAGTCGAAGACTGCTTTAAAGGCAACACTTATGAAAACAACTTGCAGAGTTGCTGTTGGAGAGGGCAGTGCAACTCTTCCATGGTAAATGCCCAGTTTGGAAATTGCAGCTGGGAAAAGACCTTCGAATTGTATGATTTGTTAAGGAGCATTGTTCAAAATTATAAGCAGCAGTCGACTGTTCAGTGTGTCTGTACTTGTTCCATATTTGCACACCAAATGAATGCCGAAACACTACACTAAAGTTTCCTCAGAAGCTAAAGGACTTTAAAAGTGGATTGGAGATTCAAACGCTAATGTTAATGTTAATGTGTGGTTTGGAGGTATAAGAGGTACTGCGACCAAACAGATCTCTTAGTAAAGTAATATCTAATAGTAGACGGCGGTTACTATTAAGGGTATCCGCATAATATTAAGGGTATCCTCAGAAATTGGAGGATGTTGGCTAGATCTAGCATGACAATTTCTTTGCCTGGTATTTGGTATGAGTCTAGGTGTTTCTTCTAAAGTGCCTTAGTACTCCACAGTTCCCTAAGATGTGCTCTAGCGAAACGCATCAAGGGCAACTTGAGTTCAAAGTAAGTAAGAAATCCATGTGAACGCCAATGCAGATGACTCGCTGATAGAGATCGGTTCAGGATGCAATTCCGAACTTTTACAAGTACTAAAAGAGTGTGTCAAGACATAGTTTAGGAGTTAAACGAAACTTAAAACATTTTATTATAATTCAAAATCATTTTTAATAATAGTTCGAAATCATTTTTAATAATAATTCAAAATCATTTTTATATAGTCCAGAAACTGTTCAATCTTTGTTGGCACAAATGTTATGGAAGTACACCAGAATATGCTCAGAAAGCCTGCGCAGGGCTCAGTTAATGCAAAAAGATCGATCCAAGGTACTTGTAATTTGCAACATGATCACAACTTCATGACTGCTCCTCTCAAGTGCTTATAATGCCAATGCAAGGAGTATGGCCTCATTCCATGGACAGTTGTGTATGTGGACATGTTTCTAAGTCAAGTCACTAACATCTGTGGACATGTTTCTAATTCAAGCTTGAATTCAATATTCCTGATTATCACTCCAAAACGCACACACAAAAACAAAAGGCCAGAGATATAGGAAATTCTACACGATCGTTTGCAGCTATGGACCAGCTAGAAACATGACTCCTCTTAGCAAATGGTGCGCCATATCAAGTAGCCATGCAGCGTGCCTTTACAACTGCGTCGGAAAACATGGGGAAATGTGAGCTGAAAAGTCAATGCCAGCAACTGATCTGATTCATGGGGTCAATGTCAGCTGAAATATACTGATATGTGGAACTGGGCTTGTGGGAGTATCGGAAAGTATGTGGTACTCCAACCCAGTTTCTCATTGTTCATCAGAGAAGAGTGATATCTGATATGGTGAACTGGGCTTGTGGGATTATCGGCAAGTATGTGGTACTCCAACCCAGTTTCTCATTGTTCATCAGAGAAGAGTGTAAAGCAATGAGGTCCCTCTAAAATAGCAATTTGTAGTATGGCTAAGAGGTAGACAAGGCAGGTAGAGAAGTTCTAGAACAGCCCGGACGGAAAAATATGAATCTGTCTTCGAAGATGTGAAATAAACGACGCAATATCCGACTAGACAGATCGCTACTTTTTCATATTGCTTTTTGAGAAGAAAGTTATACGAAAATCCTTTTTATTTAAGGGATACTAAGCAGGGACAGAGTCGACTCATCACTTTTTATGTCAATGTGCAAGATTATAGTTGAAACGACTTCAATGTTTGGGGTCGCGCTTCTTCACAAGTTTGATAGAGATAACGAAGGTGGACTTATCGGACCTCTTCACTTTCATCTGGAAAACAAAATGGTTTAATAGGGATGGTACTTCCAATGTATACGCAAATCGAGGGTAAGGACGAGTATGCCTCCTCCTGGCATTTTTGCGAGTGGAAGTGCGGATACCGTATCCGCACACGCCTTCCCAATCTAACCTAACCTTTCCTAAGGTATACTAGAATTCCAATGAGAGTTGCACTTATAGTGACAACTACGCAGACGCCTGTAAAGTTCTGAGTTACCCTCTGACTTTATCACTCCTCCAATAGTCGCTCACATTCTCCAAGAAAGAAAAACATTTCATAAGTTTTATTAAAGTCAACGGCGCATTCTTTGGCTGTAAGGCAACAGGTGCTTAAGACAAGGTACTTAACATGGTGAGAATCAGTAGAGGTGCCACAGGAATGGTAATCCGTTCCCTACCGAAACACTGAAACAAAAGCCTTCGAATCGCAAATAGAGAATAGAGAAAAGGTCATTATATAGAGTCTATATAATGACATTTTCTCTCTTCTATGGTATACTTGTTATCATGGGTCTATAATATAGACATACAGCATAATACAGCATCACTACCACAAGATCGAATTTTAGTAACCCAATCCTAAAGAGTGGATATGCCTTTTTATAATCTTGATCACTTTTGAGTACATTTCTCTGTCTATAAGTCGGTCCGTCCGTCTGCTCCCAAAACTGTATTTTACTCTTTGGGATATTTTGATTAATTTCGTGCTACGAAGATCAGACCAAGAACACGCCCATCTATCCTGTAAGAAACTGGTCATACCCCATATAAAATGAACACATAATCATGATATGAAGACAAATTTTGGTAGAAACATTAGACAAGTCGCTACTATGGTGGAAAATATAGTAAAATACTCGTACATATAAATATATATAGTATGCCACGCCTTCTGTTCATGTTTACAAATTCATTTCAATTTTTGGACCTAGTATGAAATATCAAAATATTTTAGATTTGGGAAATCTATGGAAAAAACTGACACCAGCTGACAAAAACACGCCGACCCCTCCTCATATAATGAACTTTCCAGACCTCCTTTGAAACGACATCCACCAAACACGTCCACCCCTCCTCATAAAATGAATTTTCCAGACCTCATTTCAAACGATATCCACCAAAGATGTCCTCCCCTCCTCATATAATGAACTTTCCAGACCTGATTTTAAACGATATCCACCAAACACGCCCACCCCTCCTCATATAATGAACTTTCCAGACCTCCTTTCAAACGACATCCACCAAACACGCCCACTCCTCCTCATATAATGAACTTTCCAGACCTCATTTCAAACGATATCCACCAAAGATGTCCTCCCCTCCTCATATAATGAACTTTCCAGACCTGATTTTAAACGATATCCACCAAACACGCCCACCCCTCCTCATATAATGAACTTTCCAGACCTCATTTGAAACGACATCCACCAAACACGTCCACCCCTCCTCATATAATGAACTTCCCAGACCTCATTTGAAACGACATCCACCAAAGACGCCCACCCCTCCTCATATAATGGACTACCCAGACATCATTTGAAACGACATCCACCAAAGACGCCCACCCCTCCTCATATAATGAACTTTCCAGACCTCCTTTGAAACGACATCCACCAAACACGTCCACCCCTCCTCATATAATGAACTTTCCAGACCTCCTTTGAAACGATATCCACCCAAGACGTCCACCCCTCCTCATATAATGAACTACCCAGACATCATTTGAAACGACATCCACCAAAGACGCCCACCCCTCCTCATATAATGAACTTTCCAGACCTCCTTTGAAACGACATCCACCAAACACGTCCACCCCTCCTCATATAATGAACTTTCCAGACCTCCTTTGAAACGATATCCACCCAAGACGTCCACCCCTCCTCATATAATGAACTACCCAGACATCATTTGAAACGACATCCACCAAAGACGCCCACCTCTCCTCATATAATGAACCTTCCAGACCTCCATTGAAAGGACATCCACCACTGTCAAACGATATCTCACCACATTTTCATTACTGATTGGAGCTATACATTTGGCAATATTGTGCACTGGATACTCAACTGGCACGCCCACAATTCTTAACTTAAACCAACTTAATCCACAGTGTCACTATTAAAGGCACAAACAAATTGACGGGGATGGACACGCCCTCAATTTCGCCAGGTACACAGCTCAACAGGAGATCTATGCAAGGTTTGTAAACAATATTTAGCTGAAGGGCTCATAAATGGATAATGAAACCTGGAGCTAAATGAGGGCCCAGTAATCCATTGCCACGCCCAACTTTGTGTAGGATTCTGTGATGCGAGCACAAAGCTCCTAAACACATTGAAATGCTTAATATGACGTCATTAAACAGCTAACTTCCTTCTCTCAGCGTAGTTTGACAGATTTTCCTAGAGTGTAGAGTGTGCTCGAGAGTCGACCTCAGTTGACTTCAGTATTTTTTACTGTTTTTAATAAATTCTGACAGTGCTGGCTTATTTTTGGAAATTTTTGCTTGGAAGTAGCAATCACTGATCCGCCACTGCTCAGAAGCCACACTGGAAGAAAGGAATGCTTGTGTCCCCGTATTTTATCAGCAGTTGTCGGTGTTATGTGTCGCTCTCGATGGTGGTTCATCGTATTCCAATCACAACGCAAGTGAACAGAAACACACTGACAGAGTGGGTAGTTGTGGCGGCCTCAATCGATTGTTGGCTCAAATAAACAAAGGCAGCAGCAATCCGAACAGTCCGTCGCAGTATTTTGAACGGAGAAGATCTCTAAATTGAATGCAAGTTGATCTCAAGTGCGAGAAGTAAAAAGTTTCTAGCACCAGGTAAAAGGACACAACGACTAAGGACTCCGAACACCAGTCAGGAGTACAATTATACTAGAATCCTTGTCACATACAAACAAAAAAAAAAAACAGTGGAAATGGATCTTTTAAGCAGAATATCAGCGAATATGCCGAAAATGATGATGGGACAACTGCTCCTGCTATGCTGCTGCTTCACAATTGCGAGGTGTGCATTTACTATGAGACTGGTAAGTGGGATGGTGGTGACTTTTCAATCGATTCCTGTGACATTGCCGGCACTTTTGACAGTTGGACTTTCCGGTGACCAAGAATGATGTGCGTTTCTCGCTGTCCCGTTGCCAGGATGAGTATTCAAAGTGGGACCAGGGCCTCAGAAGTCTGTGGATAAAGAACGAGTACCCAGATGAGCCACGCACTCACTGCTATGTCAAATGCTTTCTCACCAAATTGGGACTGATCGATCCGCAGACTAATGGCCTACATGTAAGACTCCGCCACCGCTTAGGAGGGGCTGTTGTACTGAGTTATTGACTCTCTTTACAGTTTAAACGTTTAATCGAAATTTGGGCCAATATGGATGTGGAAATAGCTGAAATGTGTCCGCCCAATTTTCGTCTGGACGCAGATCTAGATGGCAAATGTGTCTCCTACTATCGACAGTGGCTGGAGTTGCGCGAGAAATGTGGCGACCTAATGAAGTACGTTTTCTTCGAGATGGACATCAAGAAGTCTGTTAAATACAGAGTGGTAAGTAGAGCAAGAGAACGCGGCCGGACGATGTGTATTATATATATATATATATATATATATATATATATATATATATATATATATATGTATATATATATATATATATATATATATATATATATATATATATATATATATATATATATATATATATATATATATGTATATATATATATATATATATATATATATATATATATATATATATATATATATATTATATTTTCATAGGAAATCCAGTCGAAACCATTGGGGGTGTCAGCCCGGGAATATTGTGCAGCAGTACCCAAACAAGAGACAAATGCAGTTCAGACCACCACCAAGTATTTGGAGACTATAGCGACGCCATTTCGGTGCAGAATGTCCTGCGTGTTCCGGCAATTCCGCTATTTCGATGGTTATGGACGTGTCGATGTGAGTGATATGGATTTCGAGTGTGCAGGAGATTTGTTAGAGAGCTGAAATTGTTGTTGTTTAATCTCGTCCATAACTGAGAAGACAAAGAAGGTAACTCCTTCCGAATAGGTAGTCGACATCTTGGGAAAATGTACCAAAAAATTTTAGCTTCCGAAAGTTGTTACTCATAGTTTATGTTGTGAGACTTGTTTCTGACTCTTTAAAAAATTATGGAACTTATTCCTTTATGTGCTAAGAACGTGTGGAGACTTTAGTAGAGAGAGGAGAGTTGACTCTAGTAGAGAGAGGAGAGTTGACACTAATAGAGAGAGAAGAGTTGACACTAATAGAGGAGAGTTGACACTAGTAGAGAGAGGAGAGTTGACACTAGTAGAAAGAGAAGAGTTGACACTAGTAGAGTGAGAAAAGTTGACACTAGTAGAGAGAGGAAAGTTCACACTAGTAGAGTAAGGAAGAATCGCTATATGATGTGTAACACCCGCATGCTTATAAAGTCTGTGGTACGAAATCTGCTTCGCTGCTATTTTCCAACCGCATTCATCCCATTGTGTGAAGTAGTCCAATTGTCAGCATTTCAAAGCTCTCAACAGTTGTTTATTCATTATTCTGATCGACTCAGTTCCTATACGTAGAATGTACCTTCAATATAGTTTATGCAGTTCTTCCCAACATGGACAAAATAATGCTCTATCGCAGATCTCTGGTTCGGATGTCAGCTCCAAGACTAGTGCTAATTTCATGTTCTTTTTTTAATGGTACACAGAGCGCTGAAATCGTACGCAGCTTTGAAGAATCGCACCATTTGACGCTGAAGAATAGACTGGCCATCACGAACTGCACGAACAACGCCAACGTTTTATTTGATGGACTCGCAAACTGCAAAATGTCGGTTGAGCTACGAAATTGCCTGCAGAAGACCACGGACGATTTTCAGAAGGTGTATGTGCAACGGGATATGACATCGCGCCTGTACTGAATAGTCTCCAAGTCAGCTACATAGCTCAGTACTAAGCGGCATCCCTGCAGATTGCAGACATAGCGATCAATTTGTATTTGTATAAGAAAATAAAACTGTTCAACTATAAAAAAATAAGACCATAAGTTAGAACTAGATTTTGATATAGGATATTGATATAAGCTCTCGATATAAGTTCTTGATATAAGCTCTTCAGGCCGACTCCTACTTAATACAGCTTCTACATTACCTGCTATGCTTGATGGCCCTTGCGGTATCACCGCTTCGGTGTTGAACTAATGCGAACTTTAAATGAAACTATAAACGCCTCAGGCTTCCTTATTTTTTACACCCTTTACAGGTCAGGGTCTTTAAAGTTTTCTAGATGCTCTTTGCGCCACCAGATGAATGCCCGATTCTATCAGAGGTGATGGCAAAGTGTGTCCCGTTCTACTTCATCAACGAATCTTCGAAATAATTCATCATGAAATATTAAAAAACAGAAAAATCATTCAATGCTTTGTGTGTTCATTAAGGTTAAGGAAGCAAGGAACCAGAAATAAAATCAGTCGAAAGATTTGTATACAGAAGAATCTCAGAGTTGAAGAGCTGAATTGAAACATTTACTGAAGACTGAGTGCGGTTTGTCATAGCACAGAGCCAAAAATATTCCGGAGGCTGTCCGATTCATGTGAAGAACCTTCTAAGATGTATGTAGAACACAATTTTTTAAGGGTTGCTAGTCTCAAGAAGTATTTTATATAGTTCGTATCTATCTCTGATACATTTATATTCACTTTTCAACAAACTAAAAGAGTTAAGTTAAACATTTGCGGATCAGGTCTGTGCATTGGGTGTGAATAGATTGTGTCTTGACTTATATACATCTCTCTCGTAGTAACTGCACTAAATAGAGGTATCCTAAAAGTATGCAATCATTTATGTTTCAATATGTATGCGACTTTCAATGTATATCTCGGCTTTGATATTACGCCACACCTCACTCATTAACAAATGGTTGTAGAGTGAAAGTCCTGCATCTCCTTTCCATCCTTCCCATCTAACGTAGTCGAATTACCCCCGCTCAAAGTATATTACTCAACCTCCCTATCTGTACGAGTATCTCTCGCTCACTCACACTTTTGTCGTTGGTTGTGAGCTTGCCTTCGACTGCAGGAAATTACTCGTACAATAAAATTATTTAGACTATAGAAGAACAGCAACTATAAAAGTGAAGCATATGGACACATAAAGGCTGACAAATGATGAAGACAGATGGTGCACGCATGCAGCAATGCAGTAAAACCGGGCGCATAATGCCCGTGAAACTAAAAAAAATAAAATAAATATAATAAAGAAGACTGCAATAAGACAAAGAAAATCGTTGCAGTTGTACGTGAAAATGCGCTGCGCACACAGTGCTAAGGACAACGGAAAAAAGCCGTTGCATTGGAAAGTGTTAAGTAAAGCGGCGCAAGTCGACAGAGACAAGTAGTAGAGGGGGCAAAGGAGGGAACACAGAGAGGGAGAAAGGACGAGTGCGAGTGCTCGCAACAAAGTAATGCAAGCGATGCAATCAATGCGACTATTACGCTCCCTGCCCATATGCCAGAACAATGCCAACTCCAGTGGGCGGCTGCAGAGGTGTGCGCCTACCTTAGGCTACGTCTGCATCAGAGCTCACGAACAATACATCAGCGCGCATGATGTCAATGCTGCTGCGGAGCTTACTACAATGATCAAAGAAAGTACTCTGAATGCTAAGCTTGAGCTTTCGACTAGGCTCGTCAAATATCTGCAAGCAAATACCCTGCAAAAGGTAATAACTTTGTGAAACTGTAGGTACTGCCCAGAAAAAAGCATGACAGATATGGTTATATGTAAGACTATAATATAATATAAGAGAGAGTGGTTATAGAACGGCGCTAAGGCCCTAATTGTGATTCACGCAAGGATGCCGTGGATCAGCCACCTGAACCAACCAACCAACCAATCAACCAAGTCAGCAGAGTAGATTTAGGCAACAATGTTTGCAAAGAATTTCTATGACGCTATGCGCAATTGTTAGCAGCTTTCTTCATATTGAGCTTACTGTAATATAATATTTATTCCACACATACGAAATATAGTCTCAACAAATTACTCTGCCATGCCCAAAAACACCACATACTCATAATCAGAGCCTAAAGTACAAAATATACATCAACCAAACTCAGCTTAATAGAGCAAAGTAAATATATACTTCATAAATATTTTGTGTCACATAAGGGTGTTATATCTAAACTGCCACGCCCATTTACGTATAGAAGTGTACAATAGGGGATATGAGAGATAATAATTTTCATCAATTTATAATAATTTCCTATCATTTCAAATATCCTATCATTTGAGTCTCACGCCGTCTTTACTTGGGGGTAGAGAATAATCCCCCACCTAAATAATCTCCAATTGCGTCAAATCATAATATTGACACATAAATGATAGCATACTTTTAGGATACCTCTCTTAAGTTCAGCTACTACGAAAGAGGTATATATAAGCCAAGACACAATCTATTCGAAAAAAAGCTTACTAAAGAACCCTCTTTCGAGGTGTAGATAAAATTCGAGAATGTTCTTGAACTTCTACCGAAGTGTAGGGAATGTTCTAGAATGTTCTACATCAACCATAAGAAAGGTATATAATATTTTGCAGTTTCTACTAATATTCTATACTGGACCTTAAACTCCACTCCAATGAGCTTCGTACTACAAATAGTCTCCTACAGTTTCCACTTATTTATCTTTCTGACAAAATAATGTCAAGTCGATAACTCCACTTTCTTTGTAGAGTTGTCCATACTCGCATGTTCTGACAACTTTTGTTTATATGAAAAAGTCAGCATCTTAAGCTCAAACTATACAAAAACCTCAGCGCTCATTGGTCAGCGGTAGCGGCTTCGGTCTGTTTATTGAGAACTCTACGGCGAGGGCGGGTACAGTGTGGGGGAGCGCATATTTGTGATACGAGTAGTTTACAAGTAGGTATATAGAAACTTGTGCTTTGCACTGACAATGCTGCCAAGCAACACAACTCCTGGATGGACACTTGACAGTAGCAGGTGGAGTGCGCGTAAGTACCCTTCCTAACGAAGGACGCCTTTATTGCAAGATTGCGAAATGGAATTTAATTCCCATAATGCTCGATTGCGGAAGGGGGCAGAAGGGGTGATGAGGGCACAGCTGTGAAGTGTAGACAAAAAGGTTGACTTTTAATACACAAAATTGAAATCGATTGTCGCACTGAATGCAAATGTTCCATCGGTGTACAGCGGACGAGTCTGCTTCATTGGTGTTCCATGGCGATTTTATTTTCACAGTCGTTATCGAAGTTGTTGTTATTGTTGCTGTAATTGTTGCTGGTGATGCTATTGTTGCTGTTATTTTTGGAGTTGGACCCATTTTCGTTGGGTCAGTTGTTGTTGTTGCTGGAGTTGTTGTTGTTGCAATTTTATTATACACATTGACAGCAGTTGACATCGCTGGGTAATTGAGACATCAAATTAAGTGATAAAGTATACAATTTTTTTCAACGAACAACAGAATGAGTCCTCTAGGAAGAGGTCTATAGGACATCAATGGTTGATTTCGAACAATGAATCAACCATACGTCAACAATGACTATGCGACTCTTCATCGACGGTGCTAAATACAGTGTGAAGGCCGCTCTCCTGCATATTCGAAACAAAAAGCCATCGTTTCCGATTACTCATGATGTCAACAACAAGGAAAGTTACGAAGCGATGAATGGAATTTTGGAATTGATCAAGGAACATAAATGGATGGAAGTCAAGGAACATAAATGGATGGAGATTTGCGGTATTTGATGGTTTCGAAGTAGGATATTAATTTGAACTAATTGACCACGCATATATTCCAGGTTATTGGCATGTTGATTGGGATGCAGTGCGGCTTCGCGAAATACTGTTGCTTTCTTTGTCTGCGGGATAGTCGAGCAACAGCGCATCATTATGTAAAGAAAGAATGGCCCTCTCGAGACCTGATTGAATACCAGGAAGAAAGAACCTCTCTAACCATTCACTGTTTGATCCAAATAACGTTTTACTTCCTCCACTACATATTGAATTGGGCCTCGCAAATAATTTCGTTAAAGCGCTCGACCGAGACCAGTACTTTCAAGTATTTTAGTTTCCAGTACTTAACTCGTCTGTTTCCGAAGATTTCTTAAGCCAAAATGAAAGAAGGGATTTTCGTTGGACCTGACATAAGGAAACTGATGGCTGACGACAACATTACGCGTCGTTTAACACCCACAGAACAGGCAGCGTGGGTATTTTTCGGGAGCATTGTCCGTAACTTCCTTGTAGGCAAATTGTCGCGGAACTGTTGCTGAATTACAAGAGAATCGGTGCTCGTATGTCGCTAACCATTCCTTTTCTGCATTCCCACCTGGATTTCTTCCCGGAAAATTTAGGTGATACGAGTCAGAGAATACAGAGAAAAGAAAGTCTTTTTCGCTGCCAGCATCCGTAGCGGACACACCACGATTTTGAGTGGATTCACCACCATTTTGAGTAGATTCACCACGATTTTGAGTAGATTCACCACGATTTTGAGTGGATTCACCACGATTTTCAGTGGATTCAAACCGAATTTTGAGTGGATTCACCACGATTTTGAGTGGATTCACCACGATTTTGAGTGGATTCACCACGATTTTGAGTGGATTGCAAACGATTTTGAGTGGATTCGCCACGATTTTGAGTGGATTCATCACGATTTTCAGTGGATTCACCACGATTCTGAGAGGATTCACCACGATTTTGAGTGGATTCACCACGATTCTGAGAGGATTCACCACGATTTTGAGTGGATTGCAAACGATTTTGAGTGGATTCACCACGATTTTCAGTGGATTCATCACGATTTTGAGTGGATTCATCACGATTTTGATTCATGTATAACGTCCGTCTGCTTTATTTCGCTGCTTTGCCGTTTGACGTTGATGTTTCTTTTCTCTGTATTATCTGATACGAGTGAAGAGCAGGGCGAGCGGTTGCAACAAGATTTACAGAGAATTGAGAGAAATTGCTAAGGTTTCTGGGACGAGGGCATGTTGAGCGATTACATTTGGGGTCTATTATGTGAAACAGACCCACAAGAACACAAACGAAAAAGTTACACCGCACTTCAGCTCTAAATTTTGATTCATTATTGAATAAAGTAGGAGAAAATTGGTCGAAAATTGGAGAAAAACGCCATTTCCATTATCTCGAAAAACGGACTCCGGATTCGGAATTAGCATCGAAAATTACTCTAGGAACTCACTTTGGTTGCTCAGGTACAAAACCGTGTATTCCTGTGTAATCTTTCACGTATGACTTATTGCTAATGGCTTGTCACTAATGACTTGTCACTAGTGACTTATCACTAGTGACTTATCACTAATGACTTATTACTAATAATATTTCACTAATGGCTTATGACTAATGACTTATCACTAATGACTTATCACTAATGATTTATTACAAATTAGCTTTCAATGACGCCTTATGACTAATAACTTATTACTAATGGCTTATCATTAATGACTTAATACTAATAATCTTGCACTTATGACATATCACTAATGACTCATCAATAATGATTTATCACTTATGAATCATTACCTAGAATCTTTCAATAATGACTTATCACTAATGCCATATTACTAATAATTCTTCGACAATGTCTTTTGAACTAATGACCTTTTACTAATGTCTTATCACTAATGACTTGTTACTAATAATCTTTCACTAATGACTTATGGCTAATGACAAATTAATAATAATATCTCACTAATGGCCTATGACTAATGGCTTGTTACTAATGACTTGTTGATAATAGCTTATTACTAACAATTTTTCGAGAATGACTTACGAACTAATGATTTTAGCTTTCTTATCACGTATCAATAATAACTTATTACTAATGAGCTATCACTGACGACTTATGACTAATGACTTTCACTAAAGTCTGATGACCAATGCTTTATTGCTAATGACCTATCACTAATGACTTATCACTAAAGATTTATTACTTATGAGCTATCACTGACTACTTATGACTAATGACTTACTACTAAGGAGCTTTCACTAATGATTTATCACTAATGCCATATTACTAATAATTCTTCGAGAATGTCTTATGAACTAATGATTTTTCGCTAATGACCTTTCACTAATGACTGATCACTACTGATTTATTACTAATGAGCTTTCACTGATGACTTATGACTAATGACATATTACTAATGACTTATTACTAATCATCTTTCACTAATGACTTATGATTATGATTTATTACTAATGACTTATCATTAATGACTTAATACTAATAATCTTGCACTAATGACATATCACTAATAACTTATCAATAGTGATATATCACCAATGAATCATTACCAAGACTCGATCAGTGATGACTTATCACTAATCTTTTTCAGCAATTACTTATCACTAATGATCTTTCACTAAGGAGACTCTCACTTGTGATTTATCACTAATGACTTATCTCTAATGACTTATCATTAATGACTTAATACTAATAATCTTGCACTAATGACATATCACTAATAATTTATCAATAGTGATATATCACCAATGAATCATTACCAAGACTCGATCAGTGATGACTTATCACTAATCACTTTCACCAATGACTTATCACTAATGACTTATCACTAATGACTAATGACTAATGGCAAATTTACTTGTATAGCATTGAAATGTTCTGATATTAGGCTATCTTAAATCCTCGATTGAATCTGTTAATGCTCAGGCTACATAAACTAATGGAGCCTATTCCCTGGCGCTGAAACTGGACTATGAAATTCTACACAATTTTCTCGCTAGATTCAACAGGGCCCGCCCAGGCTATTCCTGTACTGCAATCACCTCCCCCCTGCAGCGTTAGTGATCCACCAAGGTTAAAATTTATGCCGGGAATTCACTCGCCGTCATACCAAGCTTCGTTCGACTCCTGCGAAACACCTCCGCTTCAGTTCAATTTGTAGCGTTTTGCTCGAAACAACCAAAAACCAACAAAGGGGAAAATAAGCAAACTAACAATTCACTCCTCACGGTAATCCACAAATTCACAATGTTTCTTTTTTCTCCTTTTTTATGTAAACCCTTTCAATACTACAAAATCCGCAATTACTCAAAAATTGTAATTTCTCAAGCAAGAAACAGAAAAAGGAACAAAAAAGCAGAAAGAAGTAAATAAAAAGAGAAACGTGTACAAATATGCAATATCCTGACCTTCTTTATAAGTTAGTGCTCCCCATAATCCTTTAACGTACTTTGTATATCCACGCGAAAAGCAAAGGTACGAGGAGCACACACAAAACACCGAGAGGAGAAGAAAGCGTAAACACAACAGAAGTTTACCCGAAAAGCGAGCCAGTCATCCAGCCAGTCAGGCAGACAGCCAAGGGCAGTTTTGGGAGCGCTGGTTTAACTACACAGAAGCAAACACGCAGCACACCCACACACATCCATCCCCATAAAGGACGCACATACACACGTACAATAACTAATGAAAATAAAGCTGTCAAGGAAAAACTGATATTTCAACCGACAATCACACAGCAGAGCCACTCGTACACCGTGGCACACTGGGACAATGCCGCGCTGGTGGTGGTCAAAAACTCAAGAAGTTGCGGGGGGACGAACAAGGTATGCTTTGAATTAAAGTAAATCCGTTTATGAAGTCAGACTCGCTCATGAGACATTCTTCGTCTGTTGCACAAGCTGAGAAGATTCGGGAGACAACTGCATGTTGACCCCGTTGATCTAGTATGGAGATAGAGAACCTCTAAGAGGGAAACCTCGCTAATATTTACTATAGTAATAATAACGAAAAGTATGAGATCTGACAGAAATGTAGTATTGATGAGAGAAGCTCCTTTCAAGGAGTGTCAAGGTGAACTGACTAGTGACGATTATTAGAAAAAACACAAACCGGAGATCTAGCGGCTTGTTATGGAGGTAAGTTACTAAGAAAAGATACTAAGTCTAGAGTTAAGATACTAGGTCCAGAGATAAGATACTGAGTCT
This sequence comes from Clusia tigrina, assembly GCA_920105625.2. Classification (NCBI taxonomy): domain Eukaryota; kingdom Metazoa; phylum Arthropoda; class Insecta; order Diptera; family Clusiidae; genus Clusia; species Clusia tigrina. The sequence goes on from OV050032.1 coordinate 192,249,505, forward strand.
AGAGATAAGATACTAAGTGTAGAGATAATATACTTATTCTAGAGATAAGATACTTAGTCTAGAGATAAGATATAAGTCTAGAGATAAGATACTATGTCTAGAGATAACCACCTAAGCCTAGAGATAAGATATAAGTCCAGAGATAAGATATAAGTCTAGAGATAATATACTTATTCTAGAGATAATATACTTATTCTAGAGATAAGATACTTAGTCTAGAGATAAGATATAAGTCTAGAGATAACATACTAAGTCTAGAGATAATATACTTATTCTAGAGATAACATACTAAGTCTAGAGATAAGATATAAGTCTAGAGATAAGATACTTAGTGTAGAGTTAACATACTAAGTCTTAGCGATTAACAGGGGCATCTACATGCACTGTCTTACCTTAGCGGGCAATAGATGGAGGACACTTACAAACATGTCATACATCCCGGGCGACCTGGCCAGTCTTTAACACAGCGAGATCTAGGGATCTCATAAACAGGGACCGCAGGGACACCAGGCGCCTCACGGCGGCCTTTATGGGTCACTGGCTCGTGGGTACTCATGCAAAGAAATTGCAGAGACCCATTGTAGAAGTTGTGGAAACTCAGAAGAAAAGGAAACTTTAATCCATTTTCTTTGCGAATGCCCGGCTCTGGCGGCCGCAAGATATAGAACACTAGGAAACTATTTCCTAGCGAGTTTATCCGATCTCTCGGGTATAAAACCGAAAGATCTTTTAAGATACCTAAACTCCACAAAGTGGATTTAGTGACCAATCCATCGTTTTCTCCGGCGTTAGGAGTGGTTATAGTATCAAAACGTCGCTAAGGCGATAATTGTGATTCATGTGCGGACTGGCTTGGATCAGCCACTGAAACCAACCAACCAAGTCTAGAGATAAGATACTTAGTCTATAGATAAGATATAAGTCTAGAGATAAGATATTTAGTCTAGAGATAAGATACTAAGTCTTGAGATAACATATTAAGTCTAGCGATAAGACATAAGTCTAGAGATAAGATACTTAGTCTAGAGATCCGAAACGGAGGGCCATTACGAAGGTAAGTCTAGAGATCCTAAACGGAGGTAAGTTTATATGTCCAATATGGCAGCAAGTCGAGAGGTACGATAAGGAGGTGGGTCTAGAACCCCAGTACTGAGATCTTGAGGGTCAATATGGAGGCCTTTAGAGGTCCGTTAGACTTTAGCAGCGACAAATTCAGCCAAAGTTAAGACAAAAGACAGACTGACACGGATGTAAAGGTTCATTTTGTGATGTGCTGTGTTGTGTCCAGTCTAGAACTACGCCTATACTGAAGATGAGGAAGTAAGAGGATCAGTCGTGGTAGGATGTCCTTATGGACTATTCGCACTTTTCGATACATGCAACACTTAACTAAATAATATATAGAATGAGCTCTAAACTCCAAAATATCATTAGCAAATCACTTTGAAAATGACTGAAGTTATCACATGTGCTTAGAGAAGTCTCAACTCTTCCAATAATTCGGTTATTAGAGCTCCATATTGGTCGGGATTTAGCGGCGAAAATGCAAGGAACTGTTTTACTTCAATTGGTAAGAGACAAGGAACATGAATTTATGGGCTATTGTATGTTGACTCCTCGGAACTTTTGGACAGTGAAGTTGATGTAAATGATAAGCAAAAACAACGTTGTTGATGTAAATATATCTCTCTGCCCCGACTTCTCTTGAAAATCACCTTTAAATTGTATATGTGAGAGTAGTTAAAGGTAAATATTTACCACGCCTTGCCTACAATGCCGCCCCGTTGCTATTAAAGGTAGTCTTCTCACTGTATTAAAACAAATGCATATTGTGTCGGATCACATTTGGACTTGAGGAAGGAATTTGCCTCACTGTCCACAATAAGCGCGGAAATTCTGTTTGATTTTTGTCTGAGTGGATGCACCGTGCGGCGGCGGCTCGAACCGGCACATGGCCGTTAACCCAGTCGCTACTATCAATAAACTTAACTCGAGCGAAAAAAGCAGCAGCAACAACAGGAATAATAACGACGACGACGACAACAACAACAACAGCAACAAGAAGAAGGCGTTTTGATATTTAACTAAGCCGACAACTGTGCCGGGTTCACAATGTAAACTGCGCCGGTGTGGGTGGCGATGCGCAGGTGTGGGCGGTCAAATTAAAGTGTTGAATAGGGCAAAAACCTCCAACAAAGAAGCAACAAATTTCCCAAAAAGTGAAATGTTGGTGTGGCAAGTGGTAAAGGAAAAACTGATGAATTCAAGGGACTGGTTTGAGTGGGGACTTAAGGAAATACCACAAAACCACAAATTCCAGTATAAATCATTTGTATGGATGAGTGTGAGCGTGTGTGAGTTAGAAAGAAAAGGGAATTTGCGCAGCGCAAGAAATTCGTAGCTTGAACCAAGCACCGACAACTGAGACGGCTGTTTCGGTGCGGTCCAGAGCGGTCCGGAGCGGTCTGATTTGGTCCGGACGGACTGGTTTTGTCCGGCCTGGTTTGATGCGGTCTGGTTTGGTCCAGCCTGGTTTTTTCCGGCCTGATTTGGTCCAGCCTGGTGTGGTCCGGCCTGGTTTGGTCCGGCCTGATTTGGTCCGGCCTGATTTGGTCCGGCCTGGTTTGGTCCGGCCTTATTTGGTCCGGCCTGGTTTGGTCCGGCCTGGTTTGGTGAGGCCTGATTTGGTCCGGCATGGTGTGGTCCGGCTTGGTATGGTCCGGCCTGGTTTGGTCCAGCCTGGTTTGGTCCGGCCTGGTTGGTCCGGCCTGGTTTGGTCCGGCCTTATTTGGTCCGGCCTGGTTTGGTCCGGCCTGGTTTGGTCCGGCCTGGTTTGGTCCGGCCTGATTTGGTCTGGCCTGGTTTGGTCCGGCCTTATTTGGTCCGGCCTGGTTTGGTCCGGCCTGGTTTGGTGAGGCCTGATTTGGTCCGGCATGGTGTGGTCCGGCTTGGTATGGTCCGGCCTGGTTTGGTCCGGCCTGGTTGGTCCGGCCTGGTTTGGTCCGGCCTGGTTTGATCCGATCTGGTTTGGTCCTGCCTGGTTTGGTCCGGCCTGGTTTGGTCCGGCCTGGTTTGATTCGGCCTGGTTTGGTCCGGCCTGGTTTAGTCTGTTCAGGCCTAAGCTCAGACGCATTGACTGTAAGGATTTAACATATTCACTGGACGCCCAGTTGGAAAACTTGTGAATAATCGGAGACTACTTTTATGTATTGGCACTACGTTCGGTTTACATTTCATTCATTGCGAGTGGAGTTGAAATTCATATTGAAACGTGTTTGCATACTGAAACGTGATTGCATACTTTTAGGATCCCATCTGGAGTTTGAGAATGAGTGCACCCTGTGTATTTATAAGCCAAGACACAATCCATGCAAATAAAAGCTTCTTTCTTGGTATTGATAATGGTGTATGGAATGTTCTCGTTCAAGGTGTATATAAGATTCGTGGTGTATAAAAGCTTCTAGAATGATCCAGAAACTTCTACACTAATGTAGAAGTTTCTACTTCAACCATTTGAAAGCTATAAAAGCCACCACACTATTCAAAGTCGGACGCTGTTGAGCAGAGATCGTAACAGTGTGTACATCGTGCATTTTAATCGAAGCAGCAGTATTGTTATTTTGTAAAGTGATGAAATTAATTATTAAATAAAGTGCAAATTGAAACAAAGTAAACTTTAAGCCTAATATTAAGTGTGTAAATAGCAATAATTAAAAAAGTTAGTTATTTTAATGTAATCAGCGACTGTTTGATTACTACACAATCCAGTGGTACGAATCCGAGTATTGAGAGTTAGAGTAAATTGTTAAGAGGGCAATTTCGTAACAGAATAAATTGTCAAGACGGCAATTTCGTAACAATATTAACAGTGCTCAATATTAATACCACTATAGAGCTTGCTCTAGAGCAACTTCCTCTAATTGCCCAATGTCGCTTATTTTGAAATTTGCCCACGATTATCACAATAACAATTGAGCGAAGTCGCCAATAGGATCATTAGGTTACAGTGTGATCCGTTTGACAGTTTCACTCACTCGTGATTATTTATGTGAGGAATGCGTTCGATTTGTTATGAACACTGTTTATGGTTCTTTTGAGATGCCTCCTTTCATGTTGCAGACCATTTATCAATAATACATTCACCATCTTTGGACTTAATCGTGCTTAAGTAAAGGTAGAAAGTCTGCCACCTTCCCACCAACACAACTCGCAGTGTAATGAAGGCCTACATTTCCTAGTGGGTATGTACCAGAGCTTCATATGCTAGTGTACGAATGTGCCTGCGTGGATTTGTGAAATTTTTGTTTGTCTTCTGGTTTCTGCTTTCTTAATTCGCCAAACTGTTCAGCTGTCCAGCTTAAACTGAGTATGTGTGTGTGTGTTTTTCGTTTTTATCGTGGCGGTTCTTGTTATTTTTCATTGTCGCAGTTTCGCAGTTTCGTTTCTTTTTTCATGGATTGTTAAACTTTGCTCATTACTCACTGCCCCCATTAAGAAGCCAGCAACAAGGCACGGCATTACTGTGCTATAGTTGCACCATATTGCATCCTTATGGCTTTGCTGATCCTTTTTGACATAAGCCTTTTCTTTGCAGCTGGAAGATTAACATCTTTAACAAGTAAATACTTTAACAAGCAGTAAGCATAGTTCACTAAACTAATACGTTGCTTAGACAGCGAGGGGCATGCATAAGATTACAGAAAGAATCTATTTCGAAAAGTCTTTGAAAAACACAAAATTAATGTTATATCTTTCATTGTTTGTACATTTCTAAGGCATCTTGAATAGTACAGGCAGGGAATGACGCTCAAGAGTATTCGTCGAGATTAAACACCAACACCGGTCCAGGGGCCAGTAATCCAGATTGCTTACCATATTCAAAGGAACACAAGTGTGGAAGCTTTGTTTATATCAAATTTAGCAGATAACAGAATGAGTAGAACATGGCTCCGATGAGAGACTGCGGCAGTCTGAAAGTCGTATCAAAGAGTCTGAAAGTAGTATTCGCTCGCGTGACAAACGAACTTATTGTTGCAAATATTTTGTTGGCCGGGTTTTCTAGTAAACCCACCAAATACACGCATTGCATCTTCCCCTTGCCGCTCACAGATTTTTGTGAAATCGCCTTCACTTCCATTACACAAAATTTTGAGTGATTCAATCTCTATGCATGAATACTCTTTGGTAGTATATTCTAAGAACGACTCAAGGAGTCAATCAAGCAGTCACTCAATTTATAGTCAGTCATGCCGTCAATTTGAATAGAAAATTTAGTTCTCTCAGGGTATACAAACCTATTTCTCTATCTGAGTAACCACCGAAATTTCACTTTTTCTGTTTCTCTAAACCTACATTTCCTTATCTTACTTTATCTCTCTTTCGTTCTGCCCTTTTCTATTTGTTTCATTATTTTTCAGTATTTTGCACCCGCTTGCATACACCCTCACTGTTTATCTTTCACTCTTTTTCACTCTCTGTCACTCTCTTTCTCTCTCTTTCGCTTTCTTTCTCTCGCTCTTTCTCTCTCTCTCTCTTTCTCTCTCTCTGTTTCTCTCTCTCTCTCTTTCACTCTCTTTCACTCTCTTTCACTCTCTATCTCTCTCTTTCTCTCCCTTTCTCTCTTTTTCATACTCTTTCACTCTCTTTCACTCTCTTTCACTTTCTTTCTCTCGCTCTTTCTCTCTCTCTTTCTCTCTCTTTCACTCTCTTTCACTCTCTACCTCTCTCTTTCTCTCCATTTCTCTCTTTTTCACACTCTTTCACTCTCTTTCACTATCTTTCGCTCTCTTTCTTTCTCTCTCTCTGTTTTTCTCTTTCTCTCTTTCTCTATTTCATTCTGTTTCACTCTTTTTCACTCTCTTTAACTCTCTTTAACTCTATTTAACTCTCTTTCACTCTCTTTCACTCTCTTTCTCTCTCTTTCATTATCTCTCACTCTCTTTCACTCTCTTTCGCTCTCTTTCTCTCTCTCTTTCTCACTATCTCTATTTCACTCCCTTGTACTCTCTTTCGATCTCTTTCTCTCTCTCTCTTTCTCTCTTTCTCTTTCACTCTATTTCGCTCTATTTCGCTCTCTTTCGCTCTCTTTCACTCTCTTTCACTCTCTTTAACTCTCTTTCACTCTCTTTCACTCTCTTTAACTCTCTTTATCTCTCGTTCGCTCTCTTTAACTCTCTTTAACTCTCTTTAACTCCCTTTCACTCTCTTTCACTCTATTTCTCTCTCTTTCATTATCTCTCACTCTCTTTCACTCTCTTTCGCTCTCTTTCTCTCTCTTTCACAGTCCCTCTCTCTATTTATCTCTTTCTCTCTTTCTCTATTTCACTCTCTGTAGCTCTTTTTCGCTCTCTTTTTCTCCCTTTCTTTCTCTCTATATCTTTCTCTTTTTCTCTATTTCACTCCCTTTCACTCTCCTTCACTCTCTTTCACTCTCTTTCGCTCTCTTTCACTCTCTTTCTCTCTCTTTCAATCCGTTTCTTTCTCCTCTCTCTTTTTCCTCGCTTTGTTGATTTATCTTCCTCTTCCGTCCTCTATTGTTCTTTGTTTATCTATCTCCATCTTTCTTCTTCTGTCTTTCTCTATTTTTCTCTACCTTTCTCTATTTTTCCCTGTTTTTCCTCCATTTCTCTTTCTTTTTTATATATTTGTTTCTTGATGTTTTTTCGCTTTTTCAACTTTCTTCATCTTTCTCAATTTATATTTCTTTGTCTTTCTCTTTATATTTGTTTTTTTTACCTTTTTTTCGTTTATTCCTTTTTTATCTTTCTCTCTTTATATTTCTTCATCTTTCTCAATTTATATTTCTTTCTCTTTTACTAATGAGACTTTCACTTGTGATTTATCACTAATGCCTTATCACAAATTTGCTTGCATAGCATTGAAATTTTCTGATATGGGGCTATCATAAGACCTGGATAGAATCTGTTAATGTTCAGGTTACACAAATTAATGGAGTCTATTCCCTGGCGCTATTATCTTTCTCTGTTTATATTTATCTCTTTATGTTTCCTTAACTTACTCTCTCTACATTTCGTTATATTTTACGTATCTTTCTTCCTCTCTATTTACCTTTCGTAATCTCTCCCCTAATCTTTCTGTACACTTTTTAATCTTTCTGTATCTTTATCTTTCTCTCTTTTATCTTTATATATATCTTGTTTTTTTCTTCTATATTCTTAGATTTTCTTCATACCTTTTTCTGCGTTTTTTTCTTTCTACTTCTTAATTTCTTTCCTTCTGTTTCTTTATTTCTTTCTTCGCATATTTTTATTGCTGTCTTTTTATTTCTTTCTCCCAATTTTTCATTTCTTTCTCTCAATTTTCTCATTTCTTCTTCCGATTTTTTAATTTCTTTCTTTCGATTCCTTAATTTCTTTCTTTCTCTTTCTTTATTTCCCTTTTTCTATTTCTTTATTTCTTTCTTCGCATATTTTGATTTCTGTCTTTTTATTTATTTCTCTCTATTTATAATTTCTTTCTCTCTATTTTCTCAATTCTGTTTTCGATTTCTTAATTTCTTTCTTTCTCTTTCTTTATTTCCCGTTTTCTATTTCTTTATTTCTTTCTTCGCATTTTGATTTCTGTATTTTTATTTATTTCTCTCTATTTATAATTTCTTTCTCTCTATTTTCTCAATTCTGCTTTCGATTTCTTAATTTCTTTCTTTCTCTTTCTTTATTTCTTGCTTTCTGTTTCTTTATTTCCTTCCTTCTATTTCTTTATTTCTCTCTTTACATATTTTTATTGCCGTCTTTTTATTTATTTATTTGTTTGTTTCTCTCAATTTTCTCATTTCTTCTTCCTTAATTTCTTTCTTTCTCTTTCTTTATTTCCCTTTTTCTATTTCTTTATTTCTTTCTTCGCATATTTTGATTTCTGTATTTTTATTTATTTCTCCCAATTTTTCATTTCTTTCTCTCAATTTTCTCATTTCTTCTTCCGATTTCTTAATTTCTTTCTTTCTATTTCTTTATTTCTTTCTTCCTGTTTCTTTATTTCCCTTTTTCTATTTCTTTATTTCTTTCTTCGCATATTTTGATTTCTGTCTTTTTATTTATTTCTTCCAATTTTTCATTTCTTTCTCTCAATTTTCTCATTTCTTCTTCCGATTTCTTAATTTCTTTCTTTCTATTTTTTTATTTCTCTCTTTACATATTTTTATTGCTGTCTTTTTATTTATTTATTTATTTCTTTCTCTCAATATTCTCATGTCTTCTATTTTTTCTATTCTATTTTTTCTTATATTTATTTGTACTTTGTTTTTGTACTTCAATTCTTTTTCGTTTTGTTCTTCCTTTTTATCTCGCTTCCTCTTTATGTATCCGTTCTTCTCCATCTTACCTTCTCTCTTGATTATCCCCCTCCCATCACAATCAACTCTTTCTCTCCTTCTCACTCATTTTCTGATTCTTTATCTGGCTCTTTTCCTCTCTTATCGCACTCTTTATGAGAACTGTGACCAATTGATAATGATTCGGCAACTAAGTTCGGAGAGTTCAATATCAAGCTCCCCGTACTTATCCTCCTCTTGAACACTTGCTGTTCAAATATATCCTGGCAGCACACCCCCAAATACCGCTCGGGTAGCTTCTTGTGTCAACCTTCCCAAATGTTGTCTGAATTTTGTTACTTTGTCTACAGCTCATATGCCGCTTGTAGAGCTCTTAAGATATGGATCAGGCTCAAAGTTGTTGGCTTGTCTCCTTGAATTTGCGTGTGTGCACGCTTCCTTACGTTTTGTGTGGGTCTGTTTGCTATTGTCGTTGTCGTTTTTTTTGCACTGCTGCCGCTGTTTTGTTATCCTTTCTGCATGTCGCTTTCAACCCGTCAGCGTCTTAAATAAATACAAGTGTGGAAAAAACAAAATTCAAACAACAAACGCGCAAAGCAAAGGGAGCCTGAAAAAATAGACATTTTTCGCTGGTGCCTTTGTTGATGTTGCTGCTGTTGTTGTTTCTGTTGTTGTTGCTGTTGCTGTTGTTGTTGTTGTTGTTTCTGTTGTTGCTGATGTTGTTGTTGTTGTTGTTGTTGTTGTCATAGTGTTGCGGTTTTGTGCTGATGAATACGTTGAAGGCTCTGTTGAAAATCCTGTTGATTTACTGCTTTGTTTGCATATTTGCTATGAAAAATGTTGACTGAACTGCCTGACAATGAGTTCTGTTCTTGAGTTTCCCGCCCCCACTTCATGTCGTTCATGTGGTTTCAGTTAGCAAATAGCCGTGGCTTTCCCAGCTCAGTTTTGTGGCCCTGAATCAAATTATCCACACAAAATTATATGCCAGTGTGCTGTGGGATCAAACGTCCTATCTAATTACGTTGTTTTGAGGTATTACAGGAGGCACTTGGTGTGAACAACAGATTTGGGTAAATAAGTGTGTAGAGCACAGAATTAAGGAGCAAATGTAGGGGGTGGAATTTGAAATGGAGTGAATTGTATAAAATTTTGAAAGAAAGTACAATCGGCATTTTCAATTGCCTCCACAAAGGCCTATGGAAGTATTTTCTAATACTCTGTGTCTTTGGAAAGTACCAATTAAATACTCGGACTAGTGTGAAGACAGAAAACCAACTACAGACCTTTGACCCAAATGTATGCCCATGTTTCACCTATCAATGTTTTCACTGGCCACCAATAATTCTGAATAGCAATAGACTGGTTATTAAGAATGAACATAAACTGACGAAGACCCCTTTGCCGAAATGCAGAACGCTCGTATATCAATATTTTAAACTCTCAACATTTTTAAGTGGACGCCTACCGGGAAATTTCTATTTTCTGAACAAACTTGTAACAAATTGTATGAAACTGGGCATTATTGTGAATAACTTTATTTGGGAGACATAATTTATACATCTACCGATGTTACTAGAGTAAGTGAGAGTACTTCAAACGCTTACATAAAGCCTTTAAGACTCGAATCTGAGTACTGGTGCTCCCTGTATGTGGACTCTGCGCGGTATGACTCGAACTTTTGAATCCACACATAATTATAGTATACTTTTAGGATGCACTATTCTAGTCTGCACCACTACGATAGGAACGACTGTTCCTTTCACTGAATGAATGGAGAAATTAACCTGCCCACTATAGCACTACAATCCACACCAAACTCACTCTTCAAATTTAAATTAAAATCATAAGCTCTGTGCTCCTGCAAAGCTGTGAGTTTAAAATTTTAATCGCTTCAATCAAATCTTGCTGCAGAGTGCCTGCGAACGCTTTTAAGTGATAGGCACTCCATGCAGCCAAATGCACACATGCAGTGAGAGACACATACAGGAAAACACAAACACGCACACAATCACACAGCAAAGCGCACACACACGCACTCAACCAAACATGCAGAATAGTTGGAGGCTTGTTGAGCGCACACAGGCACAGACACACACACACACACACGCACACACACACACTGCTGCTTCCTTTATTGAGTTGCATTGAGTCAAGTGCGTCGTAATTGCGAGCACACAAATCGTTGACGAATAAACAATGCGAACGGCAATCATGAACTTTTCTGTCTATTGCTTCCTTACAATTGCACAGCATGCAAGGCACAGCATCCTTGTCAACGCAGCAGCAACAGCCACCGCTCCGCTCCGCTCCGTGCCGCGCTGCGCCGCTCCGTCTTAACTGTCAACGGCCGCAACCCAACTAAATTGCGATTGACAGAGGGATTAGGCGGCAGCAACAAACCATCCATTGCCGACCCAAACCGTCTCGACCCGATCCTATCCTAACCGACTCCAGCCACCGTGAAGTGAGGCGCGCCCTACTCATCGTAATCGCATAAAAGCAAGAAATTTAATTATACGCGGCACAAGCGGCATGCGGCATGCGGCATGCACCTCCACTCACGAGTGCCACGACCAATGCGACTAGAACGACTACAATTACAGAAGGACAGCGGCGGCAACGACAACGACGACGGCGATGACGACAGCGATGACGATGAGGACGACGGCGATGACGACGACAACGACGCTGACGACGACAACGACGACGACGACGACGACGACGACGACGGCGACGGCGACGGCGACGGCGATAACGACAACGATGCCAGCGATGACGACTACAAAGGCGACATTTGCAAATGAATTTCGCATTCAGTGTGGTGTTCGCGATTGCAGCCCGCCACATTTCGTTGCTGATTTACGTGATTCGCATACGCGATCGCAATTGCTGTGTGCGCGCTGCAAATTCGACCGAAAATTGCTAAATTCCTGTGGGTTGCTTGATACCAGTCCACACACTCGCGCTTCCAACATTCACACAAACACACACTTGCTCACCTCGCGCTCTGATACTCCTGTGCTCTCTCACATACGCGTACCAGGCATATAAAATGCACACCCTCAACTCCCACCACACGCACCAGCCGCGTCACACCGACACATTCGCACAATTTTTATTGCATTGTTGACAGGCGGCGCTGACATGCTCCGCTAAAAGCATATAACGGCAGGTCACGCTGCTTGCCAAAGAACTCTGGGGAGCAGAAAGAAGAAGTCCGGGGATCTGCAGTTTGGGGAGCACCCTTAAAAATAGCCCACACACCCACGAATATAGCTTTTGAAGGGAAAATGCCGCATCATACTTAAACAATTCACGTAACGAGGTTAAAAAGGCAAATAAAAAGCACAAAAGCAGGCCTCACAACATTGCACTGATTCAATACGTTAATAGATGAGTTCGTTCCCCACGCTCTGAGCTGATCGGTGGTTCAGTTAAATTGTGAATTGTAGGCAGAGGGTGTGAATATATAGGAATATTTAAATAAAATCAAATTGTGATATTTCGGAGTCTGTTGAAACCACCTCCGCCCGCCTCCCTTGCAATTGCAGGGTATTCGCTTGGCATGCGACAGTTGAAGAAATCTTACAACCACTATTTTGGGGTTTGCTACTGAATTTCGGTGAAGTATGGATTAAGTATATAAGGAAGAAAATAGGAAGCAGTTTTCGAAACTGAATTAGAAACATTTGAAAGAACTTATGAGAAGAATTCATAATGAAGCTGTTTCAGCTCACCAACCAACTACGATAGTCTTAAAAGTTTGGTGTTGAGTGGTATTAAAATTATACCAAGTTATTAGTTTGGGAGTTATACACAAAATTAGGGTATAAATACCCTTCACTTTCTTCCACCAGCTCCAGTAGAGCGGTTCCCACAAACGCCTCCTTTATGTAGGTCTGCTCCATAAAGGAGACGTTTGTGGGAACCGCAGATAAATTGCAGATTAATTGCTTTATCATATTGAAACATGATTGCATACTTTTAGGATCCCATCTGGAGTTGTAGAAGTCCGAGTATTGACAGTTAGAGTAAACTGTGCAATTTCGAAACAGAACGGTTCATACGCTTTGGCAAAAGTCGTTTTAAAAATAACACAGTGAATCATCATCTGATTTAGTCAGTATACTGCCTGGCATGGAGGGCATCTAAGTACTGTAACTGTTAAATTGGGCACCGCCACCTGCTGCTTTGTAAGGTTCCAAGCTTTTTTGAGCTTTACTGGCCCATTTTTACTGTGATGTTAACAATAAAAGCCAGCCTAAGACTACTCCATGTCAGTCTTGGCCAGACAAATAGTATCGGAAATGTTCTTTCACAATCCCTCAGTGCCCGCAACAACCAATTCATACGAATCCGCAACAACTCCTTCATGCGCAAAACCCAGCATACCTCAGTGTCCAAAAGAAGAGCTGGCAGGGAGTGTACATTCATTAGAAATCCCTTCTTCCCAGCTCTTCCAGTTTCAGTAGCTTTCTCCGAGAACAACACTTCTACTTCGAAGACATGACAAAGAACTGCATACACTGCGTCCTCAAAAATAAGTTCCATGGCTGTTCTATTCTAGGATGTGAAACCTTCATGCAGGATCGCTTGATTAGAGACACTGTCAGACATGAAAAGGAGAGATTCTATGGCAATAATCACCCAAACCTTCAACAAGCTTGAAGACAACATCCGTGCATCCATAAAATTATGGCAGACATGCCCGCAGATGGGGTAACGGGCTTTTCCCAAAGTATCGTATATGATTATTTTTGTGTTTGGATTGTACTGCTATAAAGGTACAATACGGTTACTATTTTCATAGAGAACACTTTCTAAGAAAGAGAAATTTCACAAGCACTGTTATAAAGTTATAATACAGTCACTATTTCCATAGGGAACACTTTCTATGTAAGAGAAATTTCGCAAGCACTGTTATAAAGTTATAATACAGTTACTATTTTCATAGAGAACACTTTCTAAGTAAGAGAAATTTCGCAAGCACTGTTATAAAGTTACAATACGGTTATTATTTTCATAGATAGCATTTTATATGTAGTCGAATTTTCGCAGACACTGCTATAAAGTTACAATATGGTTACTATTTTCATAGAGAACACCTTTTAAGTAAGAGAAACTTTGCAAGCACTGTTATAAAGTTACAATACGGTTACTATTTTCATAGAGAACACCTTCTAAGTAAGAGAAACTTTGCAAGCACTGTTATAAAGTTATAATACAGTCACTATTTTCATAGATACCATATTATATGTAGGAGAATCTTCGCAGGTACTGTTATAAAGGTACAATACGGTTACTATTTTCATAGATACCATATTATATGTAGGAGAAACTTCGCAGGTACTGTTATAAAGGTACAATACGGCTACTATTTTCATAGAGAACACTTTCTAAGTAAGATAATTTTCGCAAGCACTGTTATAAAGCTATGATAGAGTCACTATTTTCATAGATACCATATTATATGTAGGAGAATCTTCGCACGCACTGCTATAAAGTTACAATACGGTTACTATTTTCATAGAGAACACCTTCTAAGTAAGAGAAACTTTGCAAGCACTGTTATAAAGTTATAATACAGTCACTATTTTCATAGAGAACACTTTCTAAGTAAGAGAAATTTCGCAAGCACTGCTATAAAGTTACAATACGGTTACTATTTTCATAGAGAACACCTTCTAAGTAAGAGAAACTTTGCAAGCACTGTTATAAAGTTATAATACAGTCACTATTTTCATAGAGAACACTTTCTAAGTAAGAGAAATTTCGCAAGCACTGCTATAAAGTTACAATACGGTTACTATTTTCATAGAGAACACTTTCTAAGTAAGAGAAATTTCGCAAGCACTGCTATAAAGTTACAATACGGTTACTATTTTCATAGAGAACACTTTCTAAGTAAGAGAAATTTCGCAAGCACTGCTATAAAGTTACAATACGGTTACTATTTTCATAGAGAAAACTTTCTAAGTAAGAGAAATTTCGAAAGCACTGTTATAAAGTTATAATACAGTCCCTACTTTCATAGATACCATTTTATATGTAGTTGAATTTTCGCAGACACTGCTATAAAGTTACAATACGGTTACTATTTTCATAGAGAACACTTTCTATGTAAGCACAATAATTCTGAAACTATACAAATATTCAATATATGTATATAAAGTACTCAGATTTTCGTGCAGCTTTCTATTAACAACTGAATTACTTGCATATACTCGTATGCATGTATACGGAGCTCTCTGATATTTTTAGTGAATTTTTAAAGTTTTCATAAATATTTTTTTGGATATTTTTTTAAGCACTCACCTTCCAAGTCCACCACGCGTCCGGCGCGTTTCAATGCACGCACTGCCTCGTCATGAGTAGCCTCGCGTAACTCTTCGCCATTGACTGTTAATATAGCATCGCCCACGTAAAGACCTTTCGCCTGATCCGCTGCCATACCACGAAATATTTTCGATATTAGTATGGGCATGCGATTCTCTCGACCGCCTTTAATGGAAATGCCGAGACCATTGTTGTCTGATTTTATAATGCGAACCTGCGAAAACATAATGAGCGATGTTGAATTGAAAGGAAATGCAATTATGCCGGTTCTATACTAGTCAGAAATTTTGAGCATTGTATAAATTATTCTTACGAAAGATAAATGGAGAATCTCTCTCTCTTCGCAGAATCTGCGAAACAACCCGATATCAGGTTACCTTCAAGAAGATCATAATTTAATATTGTAAGATTTTATAACAGAATTCCGGATGATTTCTCCCTGGTATAAACCCGGCTTTTAAGCTGCGTTTGTTTTTTATTGGACTTTACAAAATGAGGTCCACTATGCTCTTGAAAGTACCTTCTTTCAGGGCCTTAGAACACAAAATACTCTGTCTGCTAGATGAAGCTAATAGTGCTCTCTGCAAAGGTGCTTCTAGTGGCTTACGGGACTACAGTTGTAGACTATATTCTCCTATATAGATACAGAAAGTGATTTGAGGCTGTCTTCATCTCAACATAGAGACAGTAGAGAGCCAGTACGGAACCTACTCTTGCTTTCTTGGTATTACCCCTGTAGCTGTTGCTGGGTAAGTTTGCTGCAAAGAAGTTGAAGCCAGTACACAGTCTGTCGCAATGTGTTCTCCAGACCGTTGACCAAAAATTTAGTGGAAACCCAGTTAATCCAATCTACATTTCCCAGCCCAATGGACCTTCTTAGTCCATTGAGTTCATTGTAAAGATTTCTCATTGTCGATTATTCACAAACATTGTTTGTGGATTAAAGCAGCACTAAACCAGTTCCAGAGCGATTAAATATTATATTAACAATGAGTCCAGTGCATCTTGGCTCTCCAAGAATTTAGGTTTAGCCGACTGTGATGTCTTTCCACATCATAGAATAGATTGTGCAAGGTCAGCATACATTCTAGTTGAATGTCAGATTATCAGCACTCCCCGAAACATCCCTCTAAAAGACTTGGGAATACACACATATACAATATGGAATAAGAAACGAAGTCCACTGTGATATAAATCACAAAAGATCACAATGCTATAAGTCACAAAAAACTACGCTTGGGTCCACATAATAAACATAACCTTAGGTCCGAGAGTGTTAGAGTATTCATTCAACAAAACAGTTCTAAACATTGGTCCTACTAAGAAACGTAAAAGAAACGATATTTCGTAATATTCTGCACATGATAATAAAGGATCCTGAAAGTATCCTATTATTGTCCTGAAAGTATCCAAATATTGTCTTTCCATATATTATAAAATAACCGCCTACACATAGAACAGGGTATTATTGAAAACTGAATACCAGGATTATTGCTTTCATTAACACTCCAGGCTCGATTTAGATCTAATTGGTTACGTTCACACCATCTCTTAGAAGAGAATATTATAGAAAACTGAATACCAGAATCCTGGAAACCCCACTAAAACAAGTTGTTGACGTTTCACTCCTTAGAGTG
The DNA here is from genome assembly GCA_920105625.2 of Clusia tigrina. Taxonomy (NCBI): domain Eukaryota; kingdom Metazoa; phylum Arthropoda; class Insecta; order Diptera; family Clusiidae; genus Clusia; species Clusia tigrina. Next base: position 192,265,771 of record OV050032.1, read on the forward strand.
AACTTCCTTGCCCGCCACCCCCCTACTTACATGTCTCTTTTGATTTGCCACATGATCAGGTACGTCACACATATCCATGCCATTTTCCATTGTGTTATTGTTGAGCACATGCTCGCCGCCATTCTCCGTGCAGTCCAGTTCCGAGGTGTTTGTTGCGGCCGCCCCCATGCCCTGCATAGAGGCGGATGTTGGTATTGAGCCGTTTTGACCACTGTGATTGCTTCTATGACGAAGGGAAGCAAAATTGTTTTGAACAGCACAACAACAATAAGGAAAACAAAACAAACAAACTTGAATCCCCATAACTGAAAAAACCTACCCTAAAGTGCCGTTTAGCGTAGTCGACTGATCGACGCATATGGCCGCATCGCATGACTCATCCAAACTGATGGCCAGAAAGTCCGTTTCCAGCGTAACGAGCACCCGATACCAGGCGCCGCGCACGCGTGTCTCCAAATTTCCGCAACGCATGCCCGACGGCGAGTGCTGCGGTATAGGCTGCTGTGGATTGGTGAGCGGCCGTCCCAGGCTTGAGGATTCCACCATTGCGCTTCTTGATATGTGTGAGAGAGTGGTAGCTGCGCTTCTGCCGCTTAGTCTTCAACTGTTCACAGCTTAGCTTTCAAAGTTAGCTCGCTTATTTGATATGAGTCTGATACGGTTTCCTGGGTAGCCTCGCTGTGGCAGGCATTTTAATAAGTTTCATGAGTTCTGGAAGAGAGTCAAAATAATATAGATTAGAATAAGTGAAGGATAGAATGTAAAAAAAGTGAAGGATAGAATATAAAAATACATAGATAACCCTCTTCTCTAAAGAGCAGATAAACCTTGAGTTTGTTATAGCAGTTTTCAGTGAGAGAAGGATAATGTTAAGAATTATTGAAAAGGCTCTTGACACTTCCTTTATTGAACCCGAATCACAACCATTGAAAATACCAGAAAAGGGAAGAATATAATACAACCACAGAATTCCCGGTTGGCACACAAACTAAGTCGCAGTCGAACGAACTTAACTGCATCCCATATTTCTGAGTATGCCAAGGAATGAATACTGGTCTCATCATGTCCATTAGAGACCCAATAATCGCGTCAGAAGACAAGTATTTTGTCCAAGAAGATGATGTTGGTCTAGAAATTTTGAAATATCTCTGGAGTAAGCATCGATCAAGTGAACGAATTCTGAAATCGTCGAGGAAAACTTTGAAGGAGCATCTTAATCATCAAACAAATTATACTTTTCGACTCAGTCCAAAGAGTGATCTTTTCGGAAAACACTGAGTCGGTGAGTTGTAGCGAATTGTGTGAAGTGTGATCTGTTGAACTTACAGATAAGTTCATGAACAATGTTGAACAATGAATGATTGAGTGATTTTCTCCTGTATTTGTTGAACCCTTTCAGTGATGTAGTCGATAATTCTTGCAACACTTCTCTGCAACTGGTTTAATTTATCATTCTAGATATATTCAAAGCTTTGAGGATAGTTTGATTGAATGATGAGGATGCTGTTTGAACTCATGTGTGTGGATATTTCCATATGTTAAAGAAGAACTTGTTTTATTTGTTCGAGTGATGCCTTGTGTTATTATTCAGAACTTTCAGTACCGCAATAGTCAAGAATTCTTCAAAGACTTGAAGTGTCTCCAGAACTTGTTTAATATCATATAACACAGGACTATCTTAATGGCCGATGATGGTTCTGTTTCGATCGCATTTGATAAAGAAGAACTTGTTTTATTTGTTCGAGTGATGCCTTGTGTTATTGTTCAGAACTTTCAGTACCGCAATAGTCAAGAATTCTTCAAACACTTGAAGTGTCTCCAGAACTTGTTAAATATCATATAACACAGGACTATCTCTATGGCCGATGATGGTTCTGATTCGATCGCATTTGATAAAGAAGAACTTGTTTTATTTGTTCGAGTGATGCCTTGTGTTATTGTTCAGAACTTTCAGTACCGCAATAGTCAAGAATTCTTCAAACACTTGAAGTGTCTCCAGAACTTGTTTAATATCATATAACACAGGACTATCTTAATGGCCGATGATGGTTCTGTTTCGATCGCATGTGAAAAAGAAGAACTTTGTTTTATTTATCCGAGCTATTTCTTGTTTTATTATTCAGAATTCTTCAAAGACTTGAAGTGTCTCCAGAACTTGTTAAATATCATATAACACAGGACTATCTCTATGGCCGATGATGGTTCTGATTCGATCGCATTTGATAAAGAAGAACTTGTTTTATTTGTTCGAGTGATGCCTTGTGTTATTGTTCAGAACTTTCAGTACCGCAATAGTCAAGAATTCTTCAAAGACTTGAAGTGTCTCCAGAACTTGTTAAATATCATATAACACAGGAATATCTCTATGGCCGATGATGGTTCTGATTCGATCGCATTTGATAAAGAAGAACTTGTTTTATTTGTTCGAGTGATGCCTTGTGTTATTATTCAGAACTTTCAGCACCGCAATAGTCAAGAATTCTTCAAAGACTTGAAGTGTCTCCAGAACTTGTTAAATATCATATAACACAGGACTATCTCTATGGCCGATGATGGTTCTGAATCGATCGCATTTGATAAAGAAGAACTTGTTTTATTTGTTCGAGTGATGCCTTGTGTTATTGTTCAGAACTTTCAGTACCGCAATAGTCAAGAATTCTTCAAAGACTTGAAGTGTCTCCAGAACTTGTTTAATATCATATAACACAGGACTATCTTAATGGCCGATGATGGTTCTGTTTCGATCGCATGTGATAAAGAAGAACTTTGTTTTATTTATCCGAGCTATTTCTTGTTTTATTGTTCAGAATTCTTCAAAGACTTGAAGTGTCTCCAGAACTTGTTAAATATCATATAACACAGGACTATCTCTATGGCCGATGATGGTTCTGATTCGATCGCATTTGATAAAGAAGAACTTGTTTTATTTGTTCGAGTCATGCCTTGTGTTATTGTTCAGAACTTTCAGTACCTCAATAGTCAAGAATTCTTCAAAGACTTGAAGTGTCTCCAGAACTTGTTTAATATCATATGACACAGGACTTTCAGGCTAGGAGAGTTCTTTGACTATCTCAATGAATGGTAGTTCTGATTCCATCGCATGTGATAAAGAAGAACTTGTTTTACTTGTTCGAGCGATTTCTTGTGTTTTTGTTCAGAACTGTCAGTGCCGCAATATACGAGAATTCTTCAGAGGCTTGTAGTGTCTCCAGAACTTGTTTACAATCATTTGACACACGACTTCCACGCTTCGAGAGTTCTTTGACTACCTCAATGAATTATGATGGTTCTGATTCCATCGCATGTGGATGCATTTTTCGTCCTGAAAAAGAACAAACTATGTTTTTTGTTCACAAAGAACTTTGCACTCGGGTGCCATGCAGTTTCTGTCGGTAACTTCCCTCACTATCATCGCTGCTTTATATTTATTGAAAGGATGAACTGACTTCAGAGCGATTAAATTGTCACACACGAAATTGGTTCATTGGACCTCAAGTGGCAAATTGCTACCTTTCTCATCTGCTGTGCAGCTGCACGTCAGTTACCGAACTTAACTTTCTGCGGAGAGGAGGGAGGGAGTGCGGCACCACTGGTAATCGTTTTACCGAACTTTCAGCCACATTTTATTCGCATATAAAATATTTGGGAGGATGGAATCAAAATGAATTTCATACAAATGGTTTTCCCCTGAGCAAAAGATAAAAAATGGGGACCACCAACAACGCGCACAGATATACACTCATCCACGCCCGGTACTAGAAGCGGTAAAGCACAAATGCAAAGAGAAAAATATGTAATTAAAATCTATAAAAAAAAATAAAAAAGAACACTTTATAAAAGTTTCCCAAACTGTCAAACAAAAATGCCACACTCAGACATTCAAAAAGAGAGAAAAGTAGGGAGCAAAAAAAGGAAGCGAGCACATCAACTGCATCTGTCAATAAACTGTGGCAACGCTCCAAAGCATTCCAGCCAGTTGTGCACATGCCGAACTGCCATACATCAACTGTCAAATGTGGAATTGCTCTTTTCGTTGTTTTTTTATTAGTTGGATTCGCACACAAAAGACGGTCGCTCCGTCGGTCGGGCGGTCGGGCGGTCGGGCGGTGGTGGTGACGTTGCTGGGTGCAGCGCTTTAAGCATTAGTTTCACTTTGTCAAGTGGCGTTCCAGCTCCGGAATGGCGGAATGGCGGCACTGTGGGAAGTACGGGCGGGCGGGCAGCAAAGAAGTTGAGTGCTTTCGGTGCTGCAATGCAACTTTTATTATGCACTACAATTGCAACTGCAATAGAAGTGCAATTACCCGTTAAAATGACGCTCGAGTTACTTCAAGTCCGGACAATGGACGTGGCAGCCAGTGGGGGGCGGGAGCTGTGTTGTGATGGGCGCTGTTCACAGGGAGTCCATTCCTAATTAATTACTTGCCATTTAAATTCGATGGATTTAAATTGGTGAAAAGTAGTAAACGATTATTTGGAAACACTACGGAAAGTCAGCGAAGCATTTGTATGAATGAACCCGAGTGGATGGAACACTGAACATACGTAGATCGGTAGCATTCAAGATGCGTTGTGCCACTGTCTCCTCCTCTCTTTTTATATGTGTTTCTCATTGTGCTGTCTCTTTCTTTCATGTAATCCTAAGCAGTGAATTTTGGGTTTCACGTGACCGATCATTTTAACAGCGACTGAAGTCATTGGTCACTTTCAACTCGTTAATTACAAACGATTGTAGTCAATACACAAACCAATTTTTAAAAATTTATTGTGTGTGGTCAAAGATAGTTGATACTACAACCACTTTTTGAGGTCATTGGTATGGGGTCGTAAGTAGTTGACTTCGATCGCTGGCTGAGCCTTCATAGCGTAACGTTGGCTTCGATCGCTGGCTGAACCTTCATAGCGTAACGTTGGCTTCGATCGCTGGCTTAGCCTTCATAGCGTAATGACATGAGCTGCATGGACGAGGAGGAGCAAGAGTCCATTGAACACCTGCTATGAACGTGTCCAGCGCTGTTCAGAAAGAAGCGCACTTTCTTAGGCGACTACTTTCTGGTCTCTTTGGGAGATATCTCAATCATGAGCTCCATCATGAGCTCCATCAACTGCTTCATCAAAAGCTTCAAATGATTGGACCTTTAAAAGGGTTTAGGACTTGTGTCTCATGCGGTATCACAAGGGGTCAATGATGACCTAAGTGCGCCTTTTAGGAGACCGTTTTACGTACCTACTTTCCTAGTAGTCGAAACTCTTTGTCAGAAAAAAAATCGTTCTGTAGGCAAAGATCATCAATATACTCGAGTTTACATTCATCACTGCATTTACAGTGCTCAAAGTCACTGGCGGTTCAAAAAGGTCGTTTATTGGTTAGTTACTAAAAGAAATGTTGCTAAGTCACCAGTAGTCAAAGTCAGCAGTAAACCAAGTGACCAGTAATCAAAGTTAACAGTAATCAAAGCAATCAGTAATCAAAGCAAATAGTAATCATTGACACCAGTAACAAAAGGGACCAGCAATTGACAACAACAGTACTCAAAGACAACAGCAATCAAAGTGACCAGTAATCAAAGTGACCAGTTATCCAAAGAGATCAGTAATCAAAGTCACCTCTAATTCAATGACCAGTAATGAAAGTTAACAGTAATCAAAGCAATCAGTAATCAAAGCAATTAGTAATCATTGACACCAGTAATCAAAGGGACCAGCAATTGGCAACAACAGTACTCAAAGTCAACAGCAATCAAAGTGACCAGTAATCAAAGTGACCAGTTATCCAAAGAGACCAGTAATCAATGTCACCTGGAATCCAATGACCAGTAATCAAAGTCATCAGTAATCACAGTAATCAGTAATCAAAGCAATGAACATGATGAGTAATCAAAATATCCATTTAGATATAAATGTAGCTGATCCCCATAACGGTGACTAATACATCGCTGCTACAAAGTCACTGATATCGCTCATCATTAGTCTAAAAAGTCACTGCTAACGCTCCTCATAATAATACGAGTGTGGTGATATGATCTTCAATTATATGAGTGATTTAGGTTGCTTCCTTGGTTCTCTTATATCGCACCGCTATAATGATTTACTAAAAGAAAGTCTCTAATAATGTCACATGTCATAAAAAAAATCACTAATTAGGCTTTCTCTTTCGACCGTTATCATATATTTTACAGATGAAACCCGTAATCAAACCATTATCAAGTTTGTCACTGCGACTGAGGGCGAATGAGGCGTCATCGCAATTGATTCACATTGAAACATAAATGATTGCATACGTTTAGAATCCCATTTGGTGTTTGAGAATGAGTGCACTACCCTATGTATTTAAGCCAAGACACAATCCATGCAGATAACAACAGCCTTCGAGGTGTAGATAATATTCTAGAGTTTTCTACCTCAACCATAACAAAAGTATATAAGCCACCACACAATTAAAGTCGAGACGCAGTTGAAAAGCTACCGTAACAGTGTGTATATCGCGTATTTTAATTGAGAGATAGGCATATCATCACTAATGGCACTAGCGATTACAATAGAGTTATAGCACTGCATACCACATGTTCTAGATGTGATTTGAACTGATATTCCTTGGAAATAAATCATCTACTATTACTATATATTCAAAATATTCTGGGACTGAGAATGGAAGGAGCTAATGTTGATATTCAATATTTATATTTGGGTCAATAACATTTTTATCAATATGAAGTTGTATAAAATTCATACCAAATATAGATACGGATTAGAGATCTTGTGGTAGTGAGCATGAGTCAATATGAGTTCCCCTACCATAATGAACGCTAGAAACTGTCTGTTCCTGTCACATGTATGCTAACACATTCTTATTTCTGGCAATTTGTACTCAGCTAGAATGCTATCTTTCCCCTCTTAGGTAATTCTCCGGAACTGCTTGAAGAAAAGCAACTTCATCCAGGCTTCATAGAAAATATATACCTTTACATATCCCCAAATATTTCTGCTACATTAGAAGAAAGGATGAAAAAAAGAGTCCAACTAAGGTAGCATATGGTAAAATAGTCTTAGGAAAATGAAACTTAGAGCAGTATAGACCAGTACAGTCTAGTATAGACCAGTACAGTCTAGTATAGACCAGTACAGTATAGTATAGACCAGTACAGTATAGTATAGACCAGTACAGTCTAGTATATACCAGTACAGTCTAGTATAGACCAGTACAGACCAGTATATACCAGTACAGTCTAGTATAGACCAGTACAGACCAGTATATACCAGTACAGTCTAGTATAGACCAGTACACTAGACAGTATATACCAGTATAGACCAGTATTGACCAGTACGTATATACCAGTACAGACCTGTACAGACCAGTATAGACCAATACAGACCAATATAGACCAATACAGACCAATATAGACTAGCATAGACCAGTACAGACCAGTATAGACCAATACAGACCTTCTGATTGTGTTTGTTGAGAATCGTCAGTTTCCAAATCAGAGATGCTCAAAGCTCCGTAAGCAGGCGAAAGCTCTTTTCTATATGAGCAGGTATATAAGTCTTTATTAGAATGTTTGTCTTCTGTATTGAGTCAATACACACCCAATCTGCAATGATGAAATATTTCACATATTTTTATCAATCTTAGAAATTGTGCTCTGTTAGTGATCTATTTTCTTTGCTGAACATCACCGTTTTTTTGTCTATTATGTTTGGGATGATTTGCCTACTTTAAAAAAGACTATTTCAGGTATTGTCTAATAATCATGTGATGCTGGTGGAGCCCCTGTTCATATCTTTCCTCATCAAACGAGATTTGTTTCTATTCTTCGACTCAGGGCTTCTTCTGAGATGGTTGCCCTTACGTGTAGTAATCTTCTAAAATTCCGGACTTCTAGGGTAGGTTAGGTTAGGTTAGACTGGCCGGCGATTAAGGCCAGACATAGACCTACAACGTCCTTTGCGGTGCCAGATGGATATCCATTTAAGAGCTATAGTATGAATCGTTGAACAGACAGACCCTCTTAGCAAATCTTAAGAGAGAAACTATACCTAGTTGTGCGACCTCTTCCAGTCCTTAAAACCAGATGTGATAAGAGCGTTTTCGAGATTGCGGGGCAGATCTCAAGAGAAAAACTATGCCTAGTTGTACGACTTCTTCTATTCCTTCAAACCAGGGGCTCCCAGATATGATAAGTGCGCTTTAGATATTGCGGGGCATAGGCATAGTAGATGCTCCAGAGTTTCTCTTGTGCCTTGCTCCCCCATATTTCCTGCATTCACTATTGTTTGTGAGTCCCATCCTTTTAGCGTGTACCGCCGTTAGACAGTGACCTGTGAGTACTCCTACTACCGTTCTGCAATCCTTCCACGGAAGAATTCTGGGGTTACTTAGGACTAATTTATATTTGGCATTATGAAGTTAGGGGCTGAGATACTTTATATATACACGTTTAATCAGATGACACCTCTTTGTTTTCTTTTATTGGAACAACTTGAGCATGAATTGCTGCCTTTGGGCATTACTCGATGCGGGGTTTATGAACGTGTCATTTGATTTCCGCACAGTTTCGAGAGATTCGCTCCTCTAAGCCGCAACGCGCCGACTGACACGTGACACTGCATTCACAGACAAACCCCTTCAAGCGTCAATAAAATGCTGCCACGAATCTTTTATGCCATTTAAAGCAATACTCATGGCATTCAACAATCATTATACTGATTCCCACTCCCGAAGTAAACCAAGTTTTTAATGTCCTTTTAAACTTGATATACCGCATACGTGCCAGTTTCGTTTTTCGTCTTGAAGAAATTCGCACTCTCATCCGTTTGGCAACTGCATAAGCAAGCGTAAAAAGGCAGACAACGGTCAGGGAGGCGGAGCTGAAGGTGGAAATGAAGATGGCAATGGCGATGGCGAGGACGACGACGATGACGATGGAGATGGCAATGGTGGAAGAAAAAGCGTGAGTTCCACTTGACAACGATGTCAAAAAGTCACGTGTGCGCGCGTGTTTATGACTTTACAAAAACAAACTTTATTAATTTGCCCGCCCACAATACGCGCAATTTTTGCGCTCTCACTACACAAATTAAGCGCAGAAAGCGCAGAAAGCACATAAACACAACTGTAAACAATGACACGAACGTACGACGACGCATTTAAGAAAATTGTTGCGGTAAAACAAATCCAGCAGCGGAAAAATGTGCACGGTCGCGCTGGGGTGGCGAGAGGCCGCAGGAGTCACAGGAGTGGTGGCAGCGAGGCAGCACTTGTGCAAGCATAAAAACGGAAAATCCGAGCGCTGAGTGCGGCGCATTTTCACACCCTCCACGCGGCTTTCTTGCAGTCATTTCGTTCGTCGCCGTTATGCTCATAATATTAAATATAAATCACGTGCTATGTAGCATGAATTATTGACACACAATCCCGTTAACGTTGTCCTTGTGCGGCAAGTGGGTAAGAAGGGCGCGCGCGTTCGGAACGGTTCAGCGAACGTAACTTGAAATTTGACACACGCAATTTTTGCGTTTGAATATTTTTCGCAATCACAACACCACCAATTGCTGCAATAATTGGACTGTTTAACAGCGTATTCGACAGGAAATCCCTCAAGTCCCCTTGGAGGAAAACCAATTTGTTTATATAAACCTGTAAATATTGTGCAACAGTCCCGATTGGACACAGGAGCAAACGCCGAAGGCTACAGGAGCAGCAATCATGTAATGAAGGCAACTTTAATGAGTTTTGTCAACCTACAAAGAAGTGTGCAAACCACAGGTGGAGGGTACGTATCCCACAGAAACGTGGTCGTCCACGTTTGATCTGCGTTCTGGAGTCCGCCGCAAAATGTCACAAATAATATATAATTAATATGTACATAAATATGCACAGAGAAACGAGCGAAGGTAATGACGTCGCACTATAATAGAGCACCATAAAAGTGGGCTTTGTGTCCGTGATTTGGCACACTTTCCTTTTGAAGCGGCGATGGAAAAAACCCCGAAGGAAGAGATGGAAGAAGTTTTCTGTGAGAGGTACACCACGAGTAATCGCAAGGCATTTCAGTTACCGGTCTAGTGTAATGTCTTTCTAGCTGAAATCAGCCTGAAATTGACTGCAGAAGTATCAATCAACGAATGTAGAATGATATCAACGAATGTAGAACGATATCGACGTATGTAGAATGATATCAACGAATGTAAAATGATATCAACGAATGTAGAATGATATCAACGAATGTAGAATTATATCAACGTGTGTCGAATGGTATCAACGAATGTAGAATATCAACGTATGTAGAATGATATCAACGAATGTAGAATATCAACGTATCTAGAATGATATCAACGAATGTAGAATGATATCAACGAATGTAGAATTATATCAACGTATGTAGAATGATATCAACGAATGTAGAATGATATCAAAGTATGTAGAATGATATCAACGAATGTAGAATTATATCAACGAATGTAGAATGGTATCAACGAATGTAGAATTATATCAACGAATGTAGAATGGTATCAACGAATGTAGAATATCAACGTATGTAGAATGATATCAACGAATGTAGAATATCAACGTATCTAGAATGATATCAACGAATGTAGAATGATATCAACGAATGTAGAATTATATCAACGTATGTAGAATGATATCAAGGAATGTAGAATGATATCAAAGTATGTAGAATGATATCAACGAATGTAGAATTATATGAACGAATGTAGAATGGTATCAACGAATGTAGAATTATATCAACGAATGTAGAATGGTATCAACGAATGTAGAATATCAACGTATGTAGAATGATATCAACGAATGTAGAATATCAACGTATCTAGAATTATATCAACGTATGTAGAATGATATCAACGAATGTAGAATTTTATCAACGAATGTAGAATGGTATCAACGAATGTAGAATATCAACGTATGTAGAATGATATCAACGAATGTAGAATATCAACGTATCTAGAATGATATCAACGAATGTAGAATGATATCAACGAATGTAGAATTATATCAACGTATGTAGAATGATATCAACGAATGTAGAATATCAACGTATGTAGAATGATATCAACGAATGTAGAATATCAACGTATCTAGAATGATATCAACGAATGTAGAGTGATATCAACGAATGTAAAATGATATCAACGAATGTAGAATGATATCAACGAATGTAGAATGATATCAACGAATGTAGAATGATATCAAAGTATGTAGAATGATATCAACGAATGTAGAATGATATCAACGAATGTAGAATGATATCAAAGTATGTAGAATGATATCAACGAATGTAGAGTGATATCAACGAATGTAAAATGATATCAACGAATGTAGAATGGTATCAACGAATGTAGAATGATATCAACGAATGTAGAATGATATCAAAGTATGTAGAATGATATCAACGAATGTAGAATGATATCAACGAATGTAGAATGATATCAAAGTATGTAGAATGATATCAACGAATGTAGAGTGATATCAACGAATGTAAAATGATATCAAAGTATGTAGAATGATATCAACGAATGTAGAATTATATCAACGAATGTAGAATGGTATCAACGAATGTAGAATTATATCAACGAATGTAGAATGGTATCAACGAATGTAGAATATCAACGTATGTAGAATGATATCAACGAATGTAGAATATCAACGTATCTAGAATGATATCAACGAATGTAGAGTGATATCAACGAATGTAAAATGATATCAACGAATGTAGAATGATATCAACGAATGTAGAATGATATCAACGAATGTAGAATGATATCAAAGTATGTAGAATGATATCAACGAATGTAGAATGATATCAACGAATGTAGAATGATATCAAAGTATGTAGAATGATATCAACGAATGTAGAGTGATATCAACGAATGTAAAATGATATCAACGAATGTAGAATGGTATCAACGAATGTAGAATGATATCAACGTATGTAGAATGATATCAACGAATGTAGAGTGATATCAACGAATGTAAAATGATATCAACGAATGTAGAATGATATCAACGAATGTAGAATGATATCAACGTATGTAGAATGATATCAACGAATGTAGAGTGATATCAACGAATGTAAAATGATATCAACGAATGTAGAATGATATCAACGTATGTAGAATGATATCAACGAATGTAGAATGATATCAAAGTATGTAGAATGATATCAACGAATGTAGAATTATATCAACGAATGTAGAATGGTATCAACGAATGTAGAATGATATCAACGTATGTAGAATGATATCAACGAATGTAGAATGATATCAAAGTATGTAGAATGATATCAACGAATGTAGAGTGATATCAACGAATGTAAAATGATATCAACGAATGTAGAATGATATCAACGTATGTAGAATGATATCAACGAATGTAGAATGATATCAAAGTATGTAGAATGATATCAACGAATGTAGAGTGATATCAACGAATGTAAAATGATATCAACGAATGTAGAATGATATCAACGAATGTAGAATGATATCAACGTATGTAGAATGATATCAACGAATGTAGAGTGATATCAACGAATGTAAAATGATATCAACGAATGTAGAATGATATCAACGTATGTAGAATGATATCAACGAATGTAGAATGATATCAAAGTATGTAGAATGATATCAACGAATGTAGAGTGATATCAACGAATGTAAAATGATATCAACGAATGTAGAATGATATCAACGTATGTAGAATGATATCAACGAATGTAGAATGATATCAACGAATGTAGAATTATATCAACGAATGTAGAATGGTATCAACGAATGTAGAATGATATCAACGTATGTAGAATGATATCAACGAATGTAGAATGATATCAAAGTATGTAGAATGATATCAACGAATGTAGAGTGATATCAACGAATGTAAAATGATATCAACGAATGTAGAATGATATCAACGTATGTAGAATGATATCAACGAATGTAGAATGATATCAACGAATGTAGAATTATATCAACGAATGTAGAATGGTATCAACGAATGTAGAATGATATCAACGTATGTAGAATGATATCAACGAATGTAGAATGATATCAACGTATGTAGAACGATATCAACGAATGTAGAATTATATCAACGAATGTAGAATGATATCAACGATTGTAAAATGATATCAACGAATGTAGAATGATATCAACGTGTGTAGAATGATATCAACGCATGTAGAATGGTATCAACGTATGTAGAACGATATCAACGTGTGTAGAATGATATCAACGAATGTAGAATGATATCAACGTGTGTAGAATGATATCAACGCATGTAGAATGGTATCAACGTATGTAGAACGATATCAACGTGTGTAGAATGATATCAACGAATGTAGAATTATATCAACGAATGTAGAATGGTATCAACGAATGTAGAATGATATCAACGTATGTAGAATGATATCAACGAATGTAGAATGATATCAACGTATGTAGAATGATATCAACGTATGTAGAATGATATTAACGAATGTAGAGTGATATCAACGAATGTAAAATGATATCAACGAATGTAGAATTATATCAACGAATGTAGAATGGTATCAACGAATGTAGAATGATATCAACGTATGTAGAATGATATCAACGAATGTAGAATGATATCAAAGTATGTAGAATGATATCAACGAATGTAGAGTGATATCAACGAATGTAAAATGATATCAACGAATGTAGAATGATATCAACGTATGTAGAATGATATCAACGAATGTAGAATGATATCAACGAATGTAGAATTATATCAACGAATGTAGAATGGTATCAACGAATGTAGAATGATATCAACGTATGTAGAATGATATCAACGAATGTAGAATGATATCAACGTATGTAGAATGATATCAACGAATGTAGAATTATATCAACGAATGTAGAATGATATCAACGAATGTAAAATGATATCAACGAATGTAGAATGATATCAACGTGTGTAGAATGATATCAACGCATGTAGAATGGTATCAACGTATGTAGAACGATATCAACGTGTGTAGAATGATATCAACGAATGTAGAATGATATCAACGTGTGTAGAATGATATCAACGCATGTAGAATGGTATCAACGTATGTAGAACGATATCAACGTGTGTAGAATGATATCAACGAATGTAGAATTATATCAACGAATGTAGAATGGTATCAACGAATGTAGAATGATATCAACGTATGTAGAATGATATCAACGAATGTAGAATGATATCAACGTATGTAGAATGATATCAACGTATGTAGAATGATATCAACGTATGTAGAATTATATCAACGAATGTAGAATGATATCAACGAATGTAGAATGATATCAACGAATGTAGAATGATATCAACGTGTGTAGAATGATATCAACGTATGTAGAATGGTATCAACGTATGTAGAATGATATCAACGTGTGTAGAATGATATCAACGCATGTAGAATGGTATCAACGTATGTAGAACGATATCAACGTGTGTAGAATGATATCAACGAATGTAGAATTATATCAACGAATGTAGAATGATATCAACGAATGTAGAATGATATCAACGTGTGTAGAATGATATCAACGAATGTAGAATGATATCAACGTGTGTAGAATGATATCAACGCATGTAGAATGGTATCAACGTATGTAGAACGATATCAACGTGTGTAGAATGATATCAACGAATGTAGAATTATATCAACGCATGTAGAATGGTATCAACGTATGTAGAACGATATCAACGTGTGTAGAATGATATCAACGAATGTAGAATTATATCAACGAATGTAGAATGGTATCAACGAATGTAGAATGATATCAACGTATGTAGAATGATATCAACGAATGTAGAATGATATCAACGTATGTAGAATGATATCAACGTATGTAGAATGATATCAACGTATGTAGAATTATATCAACGAATGTAGAATGATATCAACGAATGTAGAATGATATCAACGAATGTAGAATGATATCAACGTGTGTAGAATGGTATCAACGTATGTAGAACGATATCAACGTGTGTAGAATGATATCAACGAATGTAGAATGATATCAACGTGTGTAGAATGATATCAACGCATGTAGAATGGTATCAACGTATGTAGAACGATATCAAAGTGTGTAGAATGATATCAACGAATGTAGAATTATATCAACGTGTGTAGAATGATATCAACGTATGTAGAATGATATCAAAGTATGTAGAATGATATCAACGTATGTAGAATGATATCAACGTATGTAGAATTATATCAACGAATGTAGAATTATATCAACGAATGTAGAATGATATCAACGAATGTAGAATGATATCAACGAATGTAAAATGATATCAACGAATGTAGAATGATATCAACGAATGTAGAATGATATCAACGAATGTAGAATGATATCAACGAATGTAGAATGATATCAACGTATGTAGAATGATATCAACGTATGTAGAATTATATCAACGAATGTAGAATTATATCAACGAATGTAGAATTATATCAACGAATGTAGAATGATATCAACGAATGTAGAATGATATCAACGAATGTAAAATTATATCAACGAATGTAGAATGATATCAACGAATGTAGAATGATATCAACGAATGTAGAATGATATCAACGAATGTAGAATTATATCAACGTGTGTAGAATGATATCAACGTATGTAGAATGATATCAAAATATGTAGAATGATATCAACGTATGTAGAATGATATCAACGTATGTAGAACGATATCAACGTGTGTAGAATGATATCAACGAATGTAGAATGATATCAACGTGTGTAGAATGATATCAACGCATGTAGAATGGTATCAACGTATGTAGAACGATATCAACGTGTGTAGAATGATATCAACGAATGTAGAATTATATCAACGTGTGTAGAATGATATCAACGTATGTACAATGATATCAAAGTATGTAGAATGATATCAACGTATGTAGAATGATATCAACGTATGTAGAATTATATCAACGAATGTAGCATTATATCAACGAATGTAGAATGATATCAACGAATGTAGAATGATATCAACGAATGTAAAATGATATCAACGAATGTAGAATGATATCAACGAATGTAGAATGATATCAACGAATGTAGAATGATATCAACGAATGTAGAATGATATCAACGTATGTAGAATGATATCAACGTATGTAGAATTATATCAACGAATGTAGAATTATATCAACGAATGTAGAATTATATCAACGAATGTAGAATGATATCAACGAATGTAGAATGATATCAACGAATGTAAAATTATATCAACGAATGTAGAATGATATCAACGAATGTAGAATGATATCAACGAATGTAGAATGATATCAACGAATGTAGAATTATATCAACGTGTGTAGAATGATATCAACGTATGTAGAATGATATCAAAATATGTAGAATGATATCAACGTATGTAGAATGATATCAACGTATGTAGAATTATATCAACGAATGTAGAATGATATCAACGAATGTATAATGATATCAACGAATGTAGAATGATATCAACGTGTGTAGAATGATATCAACGTATGTAGAATGGTATCAACGTATGTAGAACGATATCAACGTGTGTAGAATGATATCAACGAATGTAGAATGATATCAACGAATGTAGAATGATATCAACGTGTGTAGAATGATATCAACGAATGTAGAATGATATCAACGAATGTAGAATTATATCAACGAATGTAGAATGATATCAACGTGTGTAGAATGATATCAACGCATGTAGAATGGTATCAACGTATGTAGAACGATATCAGCGTGTGTAGAATGATATCAACGAATGTAGAATTATATCAACGAATGTAGAATGGTATCAACGAATGTAGAATATCAACGTATGTAGAATGATATCAACGAATGTAGAATGATATCAACGAATGTAGAATGATATCAACGTATGTAGAACGATATCAACGTATGTAGAATGATATCAACGAATGTAGAATGATATCAACGTATGTAGAACGATATCAACGTATGTAGAATGATATCAACGAATGTAGAATGATATCAACGAATGTAGAACGATATCAACGTATGTACAACGATATCAACGTATGTAGAACGATATCAACGTATGTAGAATGATATCAACGTATGTAGAATGATATCAACGAATGTAGAATGATATCAACGTATGGAGAACGATATCAACGTATGTAGAACGATATCAACGTGTGTAGAATGATATCAACGTATGTAGAACGATATCAACGTATGTAGAATGATATCAACGTATGTAGAACGATATCAACGTATGTAGAATGATATCAACGAATGTAGAATGATATCAACGAATCTTCACTGGCAATCACACCCCAATCAAATCCGTGTTGCCCTTCCTGCTAATACGAGTATAGAAGCAGTCACTTGTGTGTACAATATTCAGCGAGCTTATACTTCGACCCCTTCTCTTGTTCGCTATTTGTGATTATTTTAGTGTTATCTGAATATATAATTTTCTCTGATTTTCGGACGTAAACTGAGTTCAACTTCTAACCTTCTTGAGAGTTTTTACTTCCCAGAAGTCTCATTTTGATTAAGGTTTGGTTAATCTGACTGATTACAGAGCCTGTCTTGATTAATATTGGACAAAAAATTTAATATTAATAATATTTTTCTATGCTGATTGAGTTGTATTGATTCCGATATCTAACTTGACAGATTTCTTATCTTATAATACTATCAATTGATGGCAGTTTCCTAAATTCGCTTAACATGCCAAGCTTTATACATTGCCAGGGTCTATTTCTGCATTATGAACAATCTACAATTCACACCCATGGTATTCCAAGTATATTATATAATAGCCTATCGGCTAGCCAAGCAGAACTCAAAACTGCACTCCCATGAGCGTCAACAAACTCAATACTCTTTGCTCAATCAACAAAGTTACCATTCAATGGGTTCCAGGACATACTGGCATAGAAGGGAATGAGATTGCCAACGAACTTGCAAGGGAGGGGGCTGCGGCATTCTTAATTTGCCCAGAACCCTTCTGTGGTGTAGGACAAGGCAAGCTGTTCAACCACATTAGGGTTGATAAGGTACACCTTAGGTATAAGTACTGGGTTGCTATACCGGGCCTAAGGGTATCAAAGAGTCTGCTAGGGACCTATCACCTAAAAAGATTCGAATCACTCATCAATCTCTCTAAGAATACTCTTAGGATGCTGACAGCCCTATTCATAGGACACTGTAAATTGAACTCACATATAGTGAGGATGTACGATATACTTTCTGAAGGAGATCGCAGCCAGTTGATTCAGGAAATATTGAAGGTCCAACTACAATTTATAATGGAGACGGAGCTGCAGTTGTATTCAAGTCGGAATCAGAATTGAAGTTGGCTTTGAAGCTGATAATAAAAATTATTAAGATAGGACACCTCGGAAGGCTCCTGCAGATTCTGTGTGGCGAAAGTGAAGACGTCCTTATATGTGCTGTCCTTGCGCTGACTATCACCATCCCAAGTATGGGAACTTTTTAGTCAGTACTTGAACGGCGCTACAACGTGGCATCACAATGGGCCATTATGTGTGTTCAAGTGTGCTTTTGGCAAACTGGGCGGCCACTCCTACCTAACCTAACCTAACCTTGCATGTGCTGACACAATGTCTGGCTCTCATGCACACCCGCAGGAAACACTTGGGATTCTTCCAAGGCTCTGCTAATGATGTGACACCTCTGGAGCCAAAACTCGTCATCGCGTTTATCCAGAGGATACGACTCAGAGAAGTACTTTGAACCTCTGATGGGGGCACAATATCTCTTAAGGTCGCGGTGCATTTACATCACCTATACAATAATCATATGGTACGACTTTTAAAATTTAGTCGGAAAAACACCCCACAACACTCTTAACGAATCTGCTTCCGAATCAAAACTATACTCTATTGTCATGATGCATTCCTTATTATTCATAACAAAAGAGATAGCATCATTTATGACTTGTGTTCCATAATGCTTTGCTTATGATATTTCCACTAATAAGATGTCAATGACTTGAATGATATTTCTTCAATGAATTATCAGTATATATCCTATAATTAATCACTAATCATTAATGACTATTCAGTAATGATTCATCATGTATGACCTTTCACTGATGATTCTTTCACTCACTCAATCACTAAACTAATCATTCATATCCTTTCACATTTGACATTGCATTTAACATTTATTCATTTGTGAAAATACTATTTCATCACAACATTTACAACAACAAACTTAGCAGGCATTGGCGGACAATAATGAGATCTGCTATGTACGAGCAACTTTCAGAATATTTTTAAGTAATTGCCTTTGCTGACAATTTTTGACAAGCTCAATACTTGGATTCGTATCGCTGGATTGTGTAATAAGCAACCAATTCCTTCTTCAGTTAGAACAATTGGCTTTATTAGTATTCCTCCAACTTATTATTGCCTTTAATTCTATCTGCTCGCTTCTCACACTCCCTCTTCGTTTATGGTTTGCTTCAGTCAGTCAGTTGTTTCACATCACTCTTTTCATTTACTTCCGCTTCATGCTACTGCTGCTACTCTCACGATGCTCGCTCTGCGACGATCACTGCTCAACTGCCTGTTGCTAACACGATGTTCGCTCTACGATGATCACTGCTCAACTGCCCGTTGCTAACACGACGGCTGCTCTGCGACGATCCTATTGCTGCCACTCTCAGGATACGGCTATGATCACCGATACGCTTGCCGCCAATACGATGTTCACTTTTCTATTGTCAATTGTTAACTGGTCTTGTCAATACGACACTCACTCTGCTTGCTGCCACTCTCAGGATTCGGCTATGATCCTTTTGCCACTATCACTGGTTAACTGATCTACTACTACGATGTTCACTCTCGGCTAAGATCACTGTTTCACTGCTGCTACTACGATGTTCACTCTCGGCTAAGATCACTGTTTTACTGCTGCTACTACGATGTTCACTTTCCGCTACGCTCACTGTTCCACAGCTGCTGCTACTACGAAGTTCACTTTCGGTTACGCTCACTGTTTCACTGCTGCTGCTACTCCGATGTTCACTTGGTCACTTACACTTTTGCACCTCCCGATGTCTCGTTTGCAGTCGCTTATATACTTGCACACGAGCACTTCAATCAGCCTCTTAACACAGCAACGAATGCCTTCTCGCGTGTGCATTTTTAGGGGTTAAAATCGATGCTCACCCTAAAACCGCCAACCAATCAGATGGCGTGTCGATTTCGTAACAATATGTTCAGGCAGGAATTGAAGAATAGTATCGAATCGGAAGTGGTTCCAATTACCCTAAGACCCATGCAGCTCCTTTATGTGTTAACACTCATCGTCATATAAAATCAACTCAACATCTTTTGCCGTTCTTGGACTATGTTATTTACAAGTAACCAAATGCAGATGGTTTATATATAAATACAGGCGGACACATCGAAAGACTGTCATGACAAATTCGTCTCAGGAAGTAACGCTGATATATATCTTGATATATAGAGTAAATGCAGCTTATATAATTAGCACACCTAAGTGGACATATAATTAGCACACCCAAGCTTACATCTAATTCTATAAATAGTCTTATAACTGACCCTGCGGGAAGGTTGATGGCAACTAAACAATTCTCTCTTCGGCCATTCGGTCATAGCTCTGTAGGTCGAAGTCTCACGGTCAACACTGAATATGTGACTCCTATTCTTAGCCTGTGGAAACAAATAAAAACAACTATTGAAAAAGAAGAATGGCATAGACGCATGAATGCGGCACTCAGTCCAAATCGATACTGGTACTTCCGAGAAAGGATCGCAGAACTGTAGTAGGAATACTCACAGGACACTGTCTAACGGCGGTACACGGGAAAAGGATGAGACTCACAAACAACAATGAAGGCAGGAAATATGGGGGAGCAAGGCACAAGGGAAACTTTGGTGCATCTAATATGACTATGCCCCGCAATATCGAAAAGGCGCCTAACACATCTGGGAGACCCTGGTGTGAAGGACTAGAAGAGGTCGCACAACTAGATATATATATATATATATATATATATATATATATATATATATATATATATATATATGTATATATATATATATATATATATATATATATATATATATAAATATATATATATATATATATATATATTTATTTATTTTTTATTCCTATTAGTCCATTAAGGAGCAAAGGGCCGTTACAAGATTATTAAAATCTACTCTATCATTCGCACGTCTTTTAATTTCATTTCCAGGTGTGTGCAGGGCGGCCTCTGCGTCTGCTGTCCTGAGGGTTCCACATTATGGCGATATAGTTTCTCTCTTAAGATTTGCTAAGAGCGTCTCCCTGTTCAACGATTCATACTACAGCTCTTAAATGGATATCCATCTGGCACCGCAAAGGACATTGTAGGTCTATGTCTGGCCTTCACAACCGGCCAGTCTAACCTAATCTAACCTGCCTCTAGGAAACCGCTGAGTAAACCTCTTCTTTTCAAAGGACAGTCATCGTGCCGTTACGTAAAATGGTTACAGATTGACATTCCTCATCGGCACAGATTATTAAATATACTTGCCAACTTGTGCCGCCTCATCTTCACCCACACAATCGCATTCGTCAGCGCTTTAGCTGAGAGCCACCTGTGCGGTTCTCTGCCTTAGCCACCATAAACCCATTCAACGAGCGTATCGAGCGAGCGCAGTTACATGGAAAAGTAAGTTCGCTGACGTATAAAATTCAACTACCTTTTTTAATTAAGTGAATTCAGGATTGTTCAATTTGAAATTAAAATACTCTCCTCTTTTGTACACTCAAATGCAACAAGCAACAAACAGAAAAATCGCTCCAATTTTTTCCCAAAAGTTAGCATTGTTGTACTCACCGCTACTCCCCCCACTGCCACCACGAGCACCGCTTTCTATGTACATAAGAGCGCATAATTTATATATATATATATATATTTATTCTATATTTATTTATTTATTTTTGCACACTTTTTAATATTGCTCCTTCACTGTGAAATGAAAATTGAAATTGTTGCACTTCCTCAGAGCAAAATGAAAAATATACGCCATTCATCTGAGTGCGGTTACTGTGACTTTCACAAAGCCAGCCTGGGCCCGCCTTTCCCGCTCCGCATTCCCTGACGGGGTCCCCACGCCACCGCCGTTTGCTGCGTGTCTTCATTTACCTCTCGAAACCTTTCACAAATTTCTTGCCTTGATTTCCATCTCGCTACACGCTGACGAATAACAATTTCTGAATTTCCTGCTCATCCTCCTCTTTCCAGTCCGTTCATTCGTTCCACTTCTGGCACGCTACTACAAATTTTTAATACTTTTTTCAGTGCAACGTGCGTTTTGGCCACTTTTTTGTGCGTCTTTTGTTTAATTTTTAGCTGCTTGTTGACAGTTTCGTGTGCGCATATTAAAAATTCTCTTTCGCTTGTAGTTCACTTCACTTTTTACCTTCGTTTTTCAGATTTTTTCCGATGCTTTTTTTTTCGGGGACTTTTTCCGTTGCATTGACAACACTTTAATTGAATTGCATGCTTGATTGCAGCCCTTGGAGCGCTTTTGGTCCTGTTTCTGCTGCGCTTTAATTCAGTTGAGTGACAAAATTAAAAGTTCTAAGGCCATCACAAAGCAGGAGTGTGGCAGGCTGCTAAAATATGCGACAGAATTTAACGTACGCGCGAGAAAGAGACAGAACAGGAAATAGAGAGGGACACAAAAAGGGTAAAAGAGACAAACAGAGAGTGACAAATAGAGTGAGACAAATAGAGTGAGACAAATAGAGAGAGAGACAAATAGAGAGAGACAAATAGCGAGAGACAAATAGAGAGAGCCAAATAGAGATAGAACAAAGAGAGAGAGAGACAAATAGAGAGAGACAAATAGAGATAGAACAAAGAGAGAGACAAATAGAGAGAGACAAATAGAGAGAGACAAATAGAGAGAGACAAATGGAGAGAGACAAATGGAGAGAGACAAATAGAGAGTGACAAATGGAGAGAGAGACAAATAGAGAGAGACAAATGGAGAGAGACAAATAGAGATAGAACAAAGAGAGTGACAAATAGAGAGAGACAAATAGAGAGAGACAAATAGAGAGAGACAAATAGAGAGAGACAAATGGAGAGTGACAAATAGAGAGACACAAATAGAGAGAGACAAATAGAGTGAGACAACTAGAGAGAGACAAATAGAGAATAGAAATAGAACAAAGAGAGAGACAAATAGAGAGACACAAATAGAGTGAGACAAATAGAGAGAGACAAATAGAGAGTGACAAATGGAGAGAGAGACAAATAGAGAGAGATAAATAGAGATAGAACAAAGAGAGAGAGACAAATAGAGAGAGACAAATAGAGAGAGACAAATGGAGAGAGACAAATAGAGAGTGACAAATGGAGAGAGAGACAAATAGAGAGAGACAAATGGAGATAGAACAAAGAGAGAGACAAATAGAGAGAGACAAATAGAGTGAGACAAATAGAGAGAGACAAATAGAGAATAGAAATAGAACAAAGAGAGAGACAAATAGAGAGACACAAATAGAGAGAGACAAATAGAGTGAGACAAATAGAGAGAGACAAATAGAGAGAGACAAATGGAGAGAGACAAATAGAGAGAGACAAATGGAGAGAGACAAATAGAGTTAGACAAATAGAGAGAGACAAATAGAGAATAGAAATAGAACAAAGAGAGAGACAAATAGAGAGACACAAATAGAGAGAGACAAATAGAGTGAGACAAATAGAGAGAGACAAATAGAGAGAGACAAATGGAGAGAGACAAATAGAGAGAGACAAATGGAGAGAGACAAATAGAGATAGAACAAAGAGAGTGACAAATAGAGAGAGACAAATAGAGAGAGACAAATAGAGAGAGACAAATAGATAGAGACAAATGGAGAGTGACAAATAGAGAGACACAAATAGAGAGAGACAAATAGAGTGAGACAAATAGAGAGAGACAAATAGAGAATAGAAATAGAAAAAAGAGAGAGACAAATAGAGAGACACAAATAGAGTGAGACAAATAGAGAGAGACAAATAGAGAGTGACAAATGGAGAGAGAGACAAATAGAGAGAGATAAATAGAGATAGAACAAAGAGAGAGAGACAAATAGAGAGAGACAAATAGAGAGAGACAAATGGAGAGAGACAAATAGAGAGTGACAAATGGAGAGAGAGACAAATAGAGAGAGACAAATGGAGATAGAACAAAGAGAGAGACAAATAGAGAGAGACAAATAGAGTGAGACAAATAGAGAGAGACAAATAGAGAATAGAAATAGAACAAAGAGAGACACAAATAGAGAGACACAAATAGAGAGAGACAAATAGAGTGAGACAAATAGAGAGAGACAAATAGAGAGAGACAAATGGAGAGAGACAAATAGAGTTAGACAAATAGAGAGAGACAAATAGAGAATAGAAATAGAACAAAGAGAGAGACAAATAGAGAGAGACAAATAGAGTTAGACAAATAGAGAATAGAAATAGAACAAAGAGAGAGACAAATAGAGAGACACAAATAGAGAGAGACAAATAGAGTGAGACAAATTGAGAGAGACAAATAGAGAGAGACAAATGGAGAGAGACAAATAGAGAGAGAGAGAGAGAGAAATGGAGATGAATTTGGATAAAGACAGAGAAAGTGGAAGACACACAGAGAAAGAGAGGGAACAAGAGCATAAAGAGCTTTCTATAGATAGAATTATATAGAAACAAATATCAAATAAGAAATGAGATATAAAATGGGAGAAGGAGAGGGTGAAAAAAAGACACTAAGAGAGAAGAGAGATGAAAAATTAAATAGAAAGAGATAAAAAGAAAAGGGAGAGAAAGATAAAGAGAGATAATTAGACAGAGATAAATAGACAAAAAGAAATGCACACAGAGATATAAGAGTGGTATACAGAGAGTAGCAGTGAGATAAAAAGAGAGAATGAGACACAAAATTATATAAAAATTGGGTGAAAGAATAAGAAAATAGGAAAGAATAAGAAAATGGGGAAAGACAAGAATCGAGACAGAAAATTAGGTAGACAGAGAAATAAAGAGTGATAAATAGAAAGATAAAGAGTGATAAATATAAAGAGAAAGAGTGATAAATATAAAGAGAAAGAGTGATAAATAGAAAGAGTCATAACTAGAACCAGAAAGAGTGCTAATAAAATGAGATAAAGTTAAAGACAAAAATAGAGATAAAGACAGAAAAAGGGGTATAAAGAGGTTAAGTGAGAGAAACCAAATCAAATGGAGAGAAACGAGGGAAGGAGATAGAAGGATACAAAAATAGTTATAAGGACATAGAAAACGTGACAAAGAAATTAAGAAGATAGAAAAGGACAGAAAGAGGAATATACACAAGGAGAAATATATAGAGATGTAGAGAGAGAGAGAGAGAGAGAGAGAGAGGAAGAGAGGAAGAGAGGAAGAGAGGAAGAGAGGAAGAGAAAGAGAGAGGAGAGCAAAAGAATTATGTAGAGACACAAAAAGAGAAAAAATTAGAAAGAAAAAGAGACAAATCATAAAGAAAAAGAGAAATAAAAAGAGAAAAAAGAGAAATAAGAAGAGAGAGAAAAAGAGAAAGAAAGAGAGAAAAAAGAAAAATAAAAGGAGAAATAAAGAAAAATAAAAATAGAAAAAAAGGGAAATAAAAAGAGAAAAAAAGAAGAAGAAAAAGAGAAAAAAGTGAAAGAAAAAGATAAAGATAAAAAAGAGAAATGAAAAGAGTAAAAAAGGAAGGAGAAGAGAAAAAAGGGGAAGAAAGAGAGAAAAAAGAGGAAGAAAAAAAGAAAAAAGGGAAAAAAAAGAAAAAGAGAAATAAAAATATAAAGAGATAAAAAGGAAAGGAAAAATAGAGATAAAAAGAGAAAAAAAAGAGAAAAAAGAGAGAAAAAAGATCGAAAAAGGAGGAAAGAAAAGAGGTAAAAAGAGAAATAAAAAGGGACAAAAAGAAAGAAAAAGAGAAAAAAGATAGAAAAACAGAAAAAAAATAGAAATTAAGGAAGAAAAAGAGAAAAAAGGGAAGAAGAAGAGAAAAAAAGAGAAAAATAAATAAAAAAGAGAAATTAAAAGAGAAATAAAAAGAAAAAAAGAGAAAAAAGGGAAAGTGCGAAAGAGACGGGAAAAATGGGAAAGAGATGGAAGAAGAGAAAAAGAAGAAAAAGTGAAAAGGAGCGGGAAGGAGAGAAACAGTGAAAAATATTATTTTTATTATTATTATTATATCTTACACCATTATGACTGCAAAGTGTTGGGGGAATGAGTACTAGCTACAGAGGCCGTCAACTCGAAGAAATTTTGTAGACCAATCTCGTGGCAAATAAATAATATAGGGACAGAGAATGATAGAGAGAGAAGAGAGAGCAAAACTCCTCTTCAAATACCAATTTTTAAATTTTTATACAACTGACTAGAAGACATAGTTGGGTGCAGTTACAGAATATATCCCCCAGCTTTATTACCCAATATTGGGCTCCACTCAAAACTGGAAAAAGGAATCTAAGGACACTCCACAATAGACATATTCGAGATGAGCAGAAGCAGTGTTGAGCATTTTCTAAAGCTGTTCGTTTCAGACCAGGAACCGAAACAGTATTGAAAAAATTGTTCTTCTGTTATGGAAGCATTCGGTGAGGCTTAGTACAGTTATTCTATTAGGCATCCACTCAAAACCGGAAGAAGGAAGGACGACTAGTTCCATTGTTTCTTTCCCTTCACTGTGAGACTTTCCCACTACTAACAATTGGATTCCTTTCGCACCGATAGATGACCGTTATAGCGGAATGACAAAGCAGAATGAAAATGCACTCAATTTAGCATGAGTTCCTTTAGGATCACTTGGCAGCCTCAAACAAGATATTTACTTTAAACTTATTTTGGTACCGAGCAATTTCTATGTGCCGAATGAAGCTCCTTCCTAGTCTTCTTTCTACGCAATTGTTTCGTTATATGTTTAGGTGGGATATATTTAAGCGTTAACAAAGGACTTAATGTTCAAAGATTCTACTATATTTGAGACCGCTTTGATTGGATGTCCTTTTTCACTGCCTCTCAAGTGGATCAAGTGAATATCGATTGAGTAAGTCGTTCCGATTAGCAAAACTTTTGTCAGTTTTATACTGCTCCACTTCAGTATGACGAATGTCCTTTGCTTATTCTTTAACACAACTGCGACAAACTTAATTCTGAGTAGCTTGGTTTAAGGACTTCAAAAGTTCACTGAAGTGTATCGCGACACATTCCGTCAGGTCGCCAAAAAACAGGTTTCTTACTAAACCGGTTTGGTTTAGGGGAAAGTCGGTCAGTAAATGAGTTCTAAGGTCCACACTGTTGTCTTTGGAGTTCTTTATGTGGGAGGATGCTGGCTACAAACACAGAAATCTCTATTGCCCAGTGACCAGTAATAACAGCTGGTTATCTCACCACTGCTGTGAGGATGTTGTTGAGGATGTATTTGTTAAAAATATGGCAACAAGCCGACGAGGATGTATTCGCGACAATACTTTATTAGCGAATGAATCAACAGCTTAAATCTAAAACATAAGAAGCAAACAAGAATGAGAAGGTGTGAAGAACAAAGACAAGAAAGCATACATTGCATATACGAGTATATATAGAGTTGCCAGATCTGATAGTTCAGTTTTTCTTTTAACAATCCGCTATAGTCATATGTAGTGGTGCGGGAATTCGTAGAGTTTCCATGTCTGCTGTTAGGATTCTTTTCTTATCCTCTGTTTCACTTTATGCTGCTGCTGATTTCTGTTCAACGGTGGTCTTAATGATCTTTACGATATGATTGGACTATATATGGAATATCACTTAATCAACTAGACCCGAAGACTTGTTTAATAGTTCTGTGGTTGCCAATGAAACTTAGGTAGGTAGGTAGGTAGGTAAAGGGCACACTTAGGCCAACATTGACCCTTTGTGATACCGCATGAGACATCAGGTCCCATCCCTTTCAAAGGTTCACCCATTTGGAGCTTTCAATGAAGCTTTCAATGAAGGAGCTAATCTTTTTTTTTTGAGATATCTCCCAAAGAGTCCAGAAAGTAGTCGCCTAGGAAAGTGCGCCTCCTTCTGGACAGCGCTGGATACGTGCACAACAGGAGAGCAATGGACTCTTCCTCTGACTTAAGGCTTACACAATTTAGCAGATGTTCTCAATTTAGAATTCTGATCTTCTTCTTTAGTAGATCCGTTTAATTTTTCAGTACGGCGCACAGTGCTACGACCTCATACATATTGAGGAAAAAAATAGAAGGAGTAATCGGAAAATCACCTATTTTGGGAAAAATTACTTTTGGCTGGAGATTAAAAAAAATTCCAAAAATAGACGTGGTCGGTCAATTTCCACGCCCACCTCCCATACAAACTCAACATAGAAAGTGCTACAAAATGGGTTCCAATATAGATATTGAACTGAAATTTTGGTAATTTATATCTGAAGAGATATAGATACTGTACTGTGAAAATGGGCATAGTCGCTGAACTTTCACGCCCACTTCCCATATAAACTTAAGTGTGGAAAGTGCTTCAAAATGGGTTTCAATATAGAGATTGAACTGAATTTTTGGCGTTTTTTTATCTGAGAAGATACAGAAATTGTGTTTTGGAAATGGGCGTGGTCGGTCAATTTCCACGCCCACCTCCCACACAAACTCAACATATAAAGTGCTACAAAATAGGTTCCAATATAGATATTGAACTGAAATTTTGGTCATTTATAACTGAAGAGATATAGATACTGTACTGTGAAAATGGGCATAGTCGGTGAACTTTCACGCCCACTTCCCATATAAACTTAAGTGTGGAAAGTGCTTCAAAATGGGTTTCAATATAGAGATTGAACTGAATTTTTGGCTATTTATATCTGAGAAGATACAGAAATTGTGTTTTGGAAATGGGCGTGGTCGGTCAATTTCCACGCCCACCTCCCATACAAACTCAACATAGAAAGTGCTACAAAATGGGTTCCAATATAGATATTGAACTGAAATTTTGGTAATTTATATCTGAAGAGATATAGATACTGTACTGTGAAAATGGGCATAGTCGGTGAACTTTCACGCCCACTTCCCATATAAACTTAAGTGTGGAAAGTGCTTCAAAATGGGTTTCAATATAGAGATTGAACTGAATTTTTGGCTATTTATATCTGAGAAGATACAGAAATTGTGTTTTGGAAATGGGCATGGTCTAACAATTATTTCGCCCATTGACATTATCATTGCTTAATACCATTTCGAAGCATACTTTTAAACCAAAGTTCGTTCTTTGCAAAAAAACGCTCAATTGTCATCCAATACCTCTTATGGCCTATATTCGTAAACATTACAATAATTGTTATTGTGTTACAAAGATTTTTCATCAGGTGTTGCCATTACGTTAATTAAAAAGCTTTTACAAATTAGCAAAATCCTAAAAGTATGCCCCAATTTTTTTAAATTTTTTTCAATATTTTTCAATTTTTTTTACTTTTTTTGTCATTTAAATCGAAATAACTTAAAAAAGGCAAATTTGGGCAAAAATTTCTTTTTTTTTATATCGAAAGAAGACATCTCGACCTTTCATTTCTATATAGTTAGAACACGGAGGTAGACGGAGGTAACGAAGTTTTTGTCCATCAAAGGGGAAAAGTTGGTATTTAGGTAGCTTCCTCTTTGATCGCTTATAATTTCAACAACACTTGATGGATTGATCTCATACTTTTTTTATTTTGTCGAAAAAGTGCTGTATTTTTATAGAAAAGTAACAAAAGAAGCAATCAAAACAAAATTATTAGGAAAAAAACTTTGCTCTAGTTAACAAATATTTCAATCATTTTAGGTGAAAAAACATTTTCTGACTTTCGATACTTGTATTTAGTATAAAAATGGCCATTCTGGAAAGAACTGTAATGATTTGTTCTTATTTAAACAATGCTAAATTCAGCTAAATCCGTCAAACATAAGAATAGGGTACTTGAAAAAATGTATTTTTTCCGCCAAAATACCATTGTGCGGCGTTGGCATTTTCTAAAGCTGTTCCTTTCACACCATGAACTGAAACAGTATTGAAAAAATTGTGCTTCTGTTTTGGACGCGGCAGAAGTCTTCGGCGAGGCTTAGTACAGTAATAAACCAAGGCTGTTGATTCCAAAGTTTTTGTGTTTAGCCATCAATAGTTTTTCCCGCTCCCTCACTCAGATATTTTGGTGAATAGACTTTCTGTGCCCTTTCAGTTATTTCCTTTTTACGTACGATTTATTAGCTCAATGAAATCATCACCAACTTTTCTCCTCATTTACCCGAAAAGCCACTTAGCGATATTTCTAAGTGAAATGGTGTACTTGAAATTTTTGATTGACACAAAATTGCGGTCTACTTTCAGGGGCAGCATAATTGTGGGTAACGCGATATGAACGGTCGTTTCATTTTACAGAATATTGAGATACATTTATTATTGAGAAAGTGGAGCCATAAACACAGTCAGTCCTACAATTGATGCTGGCACAACAAAGCGCGATATTCATTTAAACCAACCGAAATAATGAAATCAATTTGTCGTCCACTGCTCACATTTCGGCCGAAAAATACGACCAACTTCGAGAATTATTAAAAGGTACTCAAAAGTTTATTGTTTTGTGTCTTTTCAGTACTTTTCACAATATAAATCAGTATAAAAATGTACAAAAAAATAAAACATTTTTATATTGACATGCAATAAAGAATTGGCTACTCCACCCTGCTGCCTAGGAACCAGCACTGTCGCCCCGCTAGGAAGAGGAAGGAGTAGGAACAGGAAGTGAGAACGCCTGTTTACAACAAAGGTAATAAAATTTTTAATACATTTTTTATATGTCCCTCATATCCATTTACAAAATTGTCAATAATAAAATCAACAACAACAACAACAACCACAAATAAAAGAAGATGAACAACAACAAAAACAGCAACTCTGTTTGGTGGAACCATTTACCTGCACACTTATGCGTAGCTTTGCTGTCGTCGCCTGTCGTCAATGCCTCAAAATTAACAACAACAATCATACAATTACTCCGGCACCTCCCCTCTGCCCCTCCTTCCGTCCTTCGCTCTGCCTCTTCACCCGCTTTGTATCGTCCTGTATCTCTCTATTTGCTACTCTTTAAGCAATTCCACATAAGTCGCAGAAAGGAAATGTCTTTTAACAAAAACATGATAAATTCATTTTGACTGCTTTTTGGAAAGTCATGCCCTCTTTTTTACATTTGCCTTGGGTACACCTGCTTCCTTGTGAGCTCCTTCCAACCTATTCTTCCACTAGTTATCTTTATTACCTTTTCAACATATAGTATACGCATATATACATATGTACGCGCTGGTGGTGGTGGCGGTGGTGGCGGTGGTGGCGGTGGTGGCGGTGTTGGCGAGGGTCGCAAGGGGCGTTAAGTCTTCAGCCCAAGGTAGTCAGGTGGAAAAAATGCGCCTAAGAAAAATGACCCCTGAAAATGATTGAATTTTCTCTCTCTCATTTACGTATATAAAAAAATAAAAAAAGAATGGAAAAGAATTTTGTTGTTTTTTTTCTTCTTTTCAGCAAGAAATTGTCCTTTGGTGTGTTGCCTTTCATCGAGGGCTTTTTCCCATTGTCCTTTTTTGTATGTGAGGCATGATTTGTGCATTCCTTTTTGCACTAATCAAGCTTTCAATTACTGCGGCGGAAGCACGAGCACGACCATGGGCACGAGTACCGGCAACAGTGCGAGCATAGCAATTGCTGCGGTGGCATGGCATAGTTGCGCGCCAAGTCAGCGGCGGATGGGTGCGGTGTTGCATAAATATCCTTTGTTGTTAGAAAGGTATTTACAGGTCAGTTAGCAGGCTCACAAAAAAAAAATTATGAAAAAAGAAAAGAAATTTGTAGAGAAGTGCTACACACTTGAAAGTTGATAATTTACAAAGGAAGCTGCTTTGCTGCTTTGCTGCTTTTACGGTTTGCACAGAGACCTCGATTGTGGGGCAGGTTACGTACCGAAAACGAGCGAAACGAAAGACCGTATAACGAGCTCTGCCTATGCAGTTGCCCGTTTACCATCGAGAGGAGGGCCAGCACGAGTGTGCGTGAGCCGGAGGGCGGGCGGGTGGTCGGCCAGGCAGGAGTACCCACTAAACTGTACATAACGCAGGTTAGATTGGCTTTGTTTCGACGGTGCAGGCATCCAATAAACGTCATCTCATTTTGTTACCTGACATTGATCGTGATGAGGTCATGTTAGGGATGGGCGATGCTAGGAATGGGCGATGCTAGGAATGGGCGATTGGATTATAGGGGCGGCTAATATTAGGGTTGAATGCTAGGGATGCGTAGGGTTGGATGATTTAAGGGATGATTTAAGGGATTGGTGGTGTTATCGATGAAAAGTTGGATGATTTAAGGGATTGATGGCGTTATCGATGAGTGTTTTTGGGGATGGGTGATATTAGGGTTGGCTGCTAGGGACGCATGATGTTGGGGTTGGACGATGGTAGTGATGAGTGATGTAAGGAATGGATGATTTTAGGGAAGGCTGGCATTAGTGATGGGTGGTGTTATCGATAAAAGGTTGAATGTTTTAAGGGATTGGTGGCGTTATCGATGAGTATTTTTGGGGATGGGTGATGTTAGAGTTGTATGCTAGGGACGCGTGATATTGGGGTTGGACGATGATAGTGATGAATGATGTAAGGAATGGGTGATTTTAGGGAAGGGTGATATTTGTGATGGGTGGTGTTATCGATGAAAAGTTGGATGATTTAAGGGATTGGATTGCAGGGTTTGATGGGGCTATCGATGAGTGTTTTTGGGGATGGGTGATATTAGAGATGAGTTATATTAAGGATGGGTGTTATTGGAATTGGACAATGTTAGAGATGGGTGATATTATCAATGGACGATGTTAGGAATGGTTGATGTTAGGAATGGGCGATATTAGGATTGAGTGTTTTTATCGCTGAGTGATGCCAGGAATGGGTGCATGGGTAATTGTAAGGACGGTTGAGGTTACAGTTGGGTGTTATTAGGGATGGGGAACATTATAATGGGTGATTTTAGGTATGCGTTATTTTGGAAATGTTGAGGATTAATCGATTGTTAGTACACAATTATATCGGCGACTAGAATTGAGACGAGTATAAGTGTTTTAATAATCCCTCATACCAGGACTGCGCCATAATAATCGGAATAGTGACCATTAGCTATCGATTATTGCAATCGATTGTATAATATATAATTATATGCATATGATTGAGTCAATCAAGAATCAATAGGTTGAACTAGAATGTATATGGGTTAATCGATTATTTCAATTTGTTTATTTGGAAGTGATTATATTAACCAATTCATTATAAAAAAGAATGATAAAATAGAATATCAAAACCGATTATTCAAAGTAGAGTAGCAGTTAAAATAGTCGACATTTTTTGAATAGTCCTAGAAATGGTAAACGATTGTAATCAATAAATTGATTATTCCATTTCAATTGTATATGCAATAGAGAAATAGACGATTGTGATTATTCCGACGGGACTATATCGAATAATGCAATCGATTGCAGTTTGCACGAGAAATCACTTCTCCATAGAAATACACCTTTGGCCTGTGAGAATAAAATACGCGTAGAACAACATGCTTTCTACCCCTCCTATAATCAATATACACGGTAAGTCGTTGGTTAGAATCCCATATCAAAAAGCCTGTTCCAAGGATTCTATGCCAGATAATCTTAACCCTAAAGATTGAGTAACGAACTATCATGAGGGAAATCTGCCGAAAACTCTTCAAATCATAGCCTTCAAAATAGAGCATTAATATTACTTGTGGACTAACCCTCGCCAAGAGATACAGACACACATTTTAAGGGCCGCAACTTGGCAGAGATTACAATTGTCACTGATGAATTTATGTTTCAAGTATCCTCCACTTATGCACTGGTTGAACAGCAAGAAATTAGTTGCTTTGCTATGTTAAACACAATTGATGTTTCCTCTGTCTGGCGGCGTTTTCAACGCAAAACTCACAACTACTTCTATCAACAACTCAGCGTCGAAAAGCAAACAAACACTTAAATGTAGCCTCAGCGTAATATAACATGAACGGACCATAAACAAGTGCATCCGTTGGCAGGCCTACATTGCCATAATCACATTACAATCATGTGGACATGTAAGCATAACAGATAGCCTCAGCGAATACCACGGTTCATTTCCCCACTTGCGGTGGAATGACGCCGCCACTCAATAATAATAATATACCAAAGGTAAATAGTTCCACGCTATTACTACATAAAGTTTGACCAGGATGAATACAGCAGAACTGTTCGTGTGATGTCACTGCAATAAGCACAATGGATGCCAGTACTTTAAGGGAATTTCTGACGTCCACAACAAATTGAGCACTTGACTGATGGGATGAATCGATAAGTCAGTAACTGGCTGGTGTTCCCAATTAATTGAAAAAATTGCAATATTAATAATCTTGCATCCGTAGCTATTGGTGTACTTAAAATTCCTCTAAGATCCAACTTGCTCACCAACTGGCAGTTCAACACTTTGAAGCTTTGTAGTATTAAGACAATGGAGACATGTCCTTATGTTTCTCTGTTCTCATCTCTTGTGAAAAGATAAGCTCAAGGCAGAAATTTAGCAGCTAAATGAATAGGGGTTTCGAGGCAGTTCGGACCAGAAAAGTCCAGCTAGGCCAGAAGAGTCCATGCATTTTATAGCACTAAGCTACTCATATACCATTGATCTCTAGGAAGTCGATGGCTTAGGTTACCAGAATCTGGAAACTAATTACTTACACTCTTGAAGTCGTGACCTATCGGAATTGTTCTTAATATTTCTGACTGTTCGCAGACACTTGCCCTGCCCTACTACGTCCAGAAAATAGGCCTAACATTCTTTGGGCACTAAAATCCCAGTAAAGGTTTTATAGCTAGTACTTAGAACGACATTTGAGTAACCACTTCTATGCTGAGTCGAAGAGTAGTCTAGGTCAATTTTCTCTACCGTAGACATCCTCTCGCATATACTTAGTAACCTCTCGTCCTGACTATGATGATCAAATGTTCTGGCAAGAAAAATCACGTATACAGATATGTTCAACCGAGAAAGTGGTATCAGAACATAGCATCCTCGCTGATTGAATGAATATCCAAGA
The DNA here is from genome assembly GCA_920105625.2 of Clusia tigrina. Classification (NCBI taxonomy): domain Eukaryota; kingdom Metazoa; phylum Arthropoda; class Insecta; order Diptera; family Clusiidae; genus Clusia; species Clusia tigrina. The sequence continues at coordinate 192,300,947 of OV050032.1, forward strand.
TTTAAGCACATGAATTCCATATCCTGACATGAATGAATGAATTGAATATGAATTCTATATCCTGGCACGAATGAATCAATATGAACATGAATTCCATATCGTGGCTTGAATGAATCAATATGGACATGAATTCTATATCCTGGCTTGAATTAATGGATTTGACCATGAATTCTCTAACCTGGCATGAATGAATGAATTGAATATGAATTCTATATCCTGGCATGAATGATTCAATATGAACATGAATTCCATATCCTGGCATGAATGAATCAATATGGACATGAATTCTATATCCTGGCACGAATGAATCAATATGAACATGATTTCTATATCCTGGCTTGAATGAATCAATATGAACATGATTTCTATATCCTGGCTTGAATGAATCAATATGAACATGAATTCTATATCCTGGCAAGAATGAGTGAATTTGAACATGAATTCTATATCCTGGCACGAATGAATCAATATGAACATGAATTCTATATCCTGGCTTGAATGAATCAATATGAACATGAATTCTATATCCTGGCAAGAATGAATCAATTTGAACATGAATTCAATATCCTGGCATGAATGAATCAATATGAACATGAATTCTATATCCTGGCATGAATGAATGAATTTGAACATGAATTCCATATCCTGGCTTGAATGAATCAATATGAACATGAATTCTATATCCTGGCTTGAATGAATCAATATGAACATGAATTCTATATCCTGGCATGAATGAATGAATTTGAACATGAATTCCATATCCTGGCTTGAATGAATCAATATGAACATGAATTCTATATCCTGGCATGAATGATTCAATATGAACATGAATTCTATATCCTGGCATGAATGAATCAATATGAACATGAATTCTATATCCTGGCATGAATGAATGAATTTGAACATGAATTCCATATCCTGGCTTGAATGAATCAATATGAACATGAATTCTGTATCCTGGCTTGAATGAATCAATATGAACATGAATTCTATATCCTGGCATGAATGAATGAATATGAACATAAATTCTATGTCCTGGCATGAATGAATGAATTTGAACATTAATTCTATATCCTGGCGTGAATGAATCAATATGAACATGAATTCTATATCCTGGCATGAATGAATCAATATGAAGATGAATTCCATATCCTGGCATGAATGAATCAATATGGACATGAATTCTATATCCTGGCACGAATGAATCAATATGAACATGAATTCTATATCCTGGCTTGAATGAATCAATATGAACATGAATTCTATATCCTGGCATGAATGAATGAATATGAACATAAATTCTATGTCCTGGCATTAATGAATGAATTTGAACATTAATTCTATATCCTGGCGTGAATGAATCAATATGAACATGAATTCTATATCCTGGCATGAATGAATCAATATGAACATGAATTCCATATCCTGGCATGAATGAATCAATATGGACATGAATTCTATATCCTGGCACGAATGAATCAATATGAACATGATTTCTATATCCTGGCTTGAATGAATCAATATGAACATGAATTCTATATCCTGGCAAGAATGAGTGAATTTGAACATGAATTCTATATCCTGGCATGAATGAATCAATTTGAACATGAATTCTATATCTATATCAGTACCTGAACTAAATTTTCATGAACATTTTCTTCCACCCTCGAAAAATACTCTATACTGGAAGAAGTTTCCCCATTGTGACTCCCTTCTACGGGCTTCAAACAAGATTTAAGTCGCCACAAACCCGAATTCCACCAGAGCAAAAAATCAACGCTTCTGTCTCGATGGAGTAAATGTGAAAAAATGCCAGTAAATGAGAATAGAACTGAGAATGGGAGTTGACTATGTTCCTATCTAGAAGTATTATTATGAAACTTAGTTTCTAGTTCGATCACTGGATTGTGCCAAATAATCGAACAAGATACTAAGTTGAAAATGAATGTTATATCAAATTCACTCAGATTTCTAAATCTGTTTTACAGATGCTGCTTCCAACTCTCGACTTGATCAGCTCTGTCGATTCAATGTCGCAGTTTTGTGGCTGATCTCCGCTTCAAGGAGGCACCAAAATATTCCAGAATGTTTTCCATTAGTGTAAATGAGATAACATCACTGGTGACTCATCGTTGACGCCTCGAAGTATAAGAGAAAGAGTTCATATCTCTAAGAACGTAATACAAATGAATAATCACTAAAGAGTTGGCCTATCAGTGAAGATTTACCACTAATGACTTATCACTAATGAGACTTATAAGAGTTATCACTTATGACAATTATCACTTATGATTTTCCATTAATGATTGATTGATTGATGAGACAACACTGATGAGACTTGTCACTAACGAGACTTGTCACTAACGAGACTTGTCACTAACGAGACTTGTCACTAACGAAACTTGTCACTAACGAGACTTGTCACTAACGAGACTTGTCACTAACGAGACCTATCACTAATCCGACTTATCACCAATGAATTTATCACTACTGAAATAGAATATGCTCCATAGAAGAAACATGAAATCACTGTTCGGCAAAGGTGGGGGAACAAAGGTTCTCTGTGATCAAAAATCGCTAGAATTTTCCTATCGCGGAATAACGTTAACGATTCCAAATACATTTTCATTTAGCTGTGATGGAGAAATTTGCATATAAAAAGCTTCTCCAACATACACTGACGAAAGCTTGTTCAAAAAGTCCGTGTTTTCGAGCCAATTGCCATAATAACCGCATTAAAATTATTCAATAACAAAGGAACCAATTCCCGCAGAAGTTAGAAAAATAGAACTAATTGACAGTTCCAATGGCTTCGTAGTCTATTAACGCCGTCATCTTGTAAACGGTACAAACATGCCGGGAGAACCTAAGGGCAAAGCCTACCACAACTTCATAATCCCAGCAACAGTGCAATGAGTTCGACGCGTGAGACTTCCACTTCATCTCAATTGAATTGTATTTGTAAACATGAACACCATTGCCACGGGCTTCCAAAAGCTTCACAAAACCTTCCGTATTTTCTAATGGAAAGAGTTGTCCCCCACAAGAAATCAGCAGTTGTGTCCCGATGGAAGACAAGCACCATCACAATAGCTTTCTAGTTCAACAGTTCCTGAACAAAAGCAGAATTTATGCCCGATTCTCCTAGTACAATTCCAGAACTATCTATAAGCAATTTGTTCCTTGACAAACCCGACCACAAAAACCAGAAACACATTTTTTATATTTCATTTTATTTTATTTTGCGAACATATCGCAGAGTCCAGATTAAAAGTCACGCTGATTGGAACAAGTCTGTGGACCAGTGTTTGGACCAGTTCCATTGTTTCTCGAACATCCAACTAAACAAATGGAACAGAATAGAACCGTCGCCAACAGATGAGCGCTCCTCTTCTTTTGAACGATAAAATATCCTTCCAAAAGGGATGCATTTACGATATTGGATGAGGCGAAGGAAAATTGCAAAGATTCATCGAAGAAGATGCAATACTTCGGGAATTTTCCTTCCATTTGATTATAGAAGTTATCCTTCTTCTTCGTATTTATGCATTTTTAAAATGCTGAATAATTTCTGATTAAATTTTTCAATTGCTGAAAAGTATGAAATTGAAAGTGAATTGAATTTCTCAGAGCACTGAGTTCATGTTTCTGTTGTTCGCCGAATACTGAACAAGTTCAGAAATAGTGAAAGGCGTCAGGCTTCTGCGATTATTGCGGAATGCTCCCCACAAAGTCATCTTCAGGTCTTTCGCCAAGAATGCTCAAGTAACCTACGACATATTTCAGCAAGTTCGACGAAAGCAGAAATACACCAACCTTCTTTCTGAAGATGTAAACGGACACTAGTCCAGTGGTCTGCTTAATGACTTCCCATGAGTTCGTATATGGCAGAACCCTATAGTATTCTCGCTCATGAGCAACGGACGATGCTCAGGAGAAGAATAATTGAAGCTTTGGCGATCACGACAGGACCTTGGACATCACCTTCACCGCCATAAAAGGCTATTATCTCCTACTCCTCGCTAAATTAGTCGTGATACCATCGCCTCAGTGGCTTTCCACGAATTCCTATAGGCCAGAGTTCTATAATATCCACGCACACTGCTGAATAGTTCATTGTTGTCGGGCAATTATTGTGCCTGTGGGCAGCAACTTCACTACCCTCCAAAAGGGATTTAGTGAGAGGCGAGCAATTATTTCTTAATACCAGCAAACTTATCCGGACATTCAACAGATTAAGTATTGCTTAAGAAGTAAACGTACAACAGCCAGGTGGCATTCCAGCACAGCAATCAGTCCAATTGCTCCCTTTGCAAAGCTGACCAACCTGGTTCACTCTTTCAGATGTGGCCAGACACACTTGCAATGGCATTCCTAAGCATTTGCTTGGTGAACCACTTTAAGAGCGCCGTTCACCCCTCAGCAGGCACTAAACTACTGGGAAAATGAGTTCTTATAATTTATTTAAAGCATATCTCACCGTTGGTCCGCATGGCAACTGGCAGACAAAGCCGGTTGCGTAGCAGATTTTCCCACAAATAAAAGACGAACCCCGACGCGTAACGCTGTGTAAGTGGGTAGTTAGTATTATGTTTACTTAATAACTGAGCCAGGGCACTGCCGCTTGCCTCCTGCAATCCCAATGCGTTGGCTTGGCTCAAGGACATTCTCGCATCACTGCTTCGCAAATAAATTTCGCTATGAAGTTAAAATTAATGAAAATAACAAGCGGAGAAAATCAAATTTTCTTGATTTCTTTTTAAATTTGTCATAATTTCAAACAGCAAACATCTTCATTAATTCCAGTAGACGCATCTCTGATGAAATCAAAGCAACACTCGAGCAGGAATGACGGCAACGGCAGCGACAACGGCAGCAACAACGGCAACGGCAACAAGAACGAGAACATCGCCGAGAACGACAGCGAGAACGACGCGAGAAAAAGGGAAAGATGAAAAGGGAAATAGCTACCGTCGCGACATCAAGTCTACCCTCATTGTTGGCAGTTAAATGCTTTTAGGCGCTAAAGCACAGACCGACAGACATCAGCTCGCATGGGGGGAGGAGGCCGAGAAAAAATGTAGTGAAAAGGGCAAAAAATATAAAAATAAAAACTCAGAGATGAAACACAAAGAAATCAAGCAAAGGTACCAAAGCGACATAAGAGACAGAGACATTGGCAGCAGTTGCTGCGGACCGGAGTGGGTGGTGTGGCAATCTACTCCAGCAGCGCGGAGCGAAGTGAAGTGAAGCAGCGTGGAGTCTAGTGGAGTGACTGGCAAACAAGCAGCAAGCATATCAACGCATGTTGATGGTAATTGTCGCAGCGATTTCCGCTGCTGTCAGGGAACGAACCTTTGATATCCCTTTGCATGTACTGTTTGTTCGCGTGGATAGGGACGGATCAGCCTGCGTGCTCGCATTGTACATGAGCAGCTTGGCAAGTGGATGCAGTGGATATGCCCGTAATGCTTGATGCTTTGTTCTTTGTACTTGGCCGCCAGCATGTACGAGAGAAGTCATACGCAGGAATCTACTGTACGGTGCTGCGAGATGATGGGCAATGGAAGGTGAAGGTTCAGTGTTTCGCTAACTATTTGTCTATCTTCTGTCTGTGCGGCTGTCTGCATGTCTGTCTAACTACTGAAGTATTGCTTTTGTAGTATTCCTTTCCTTTGCCCCACTGTTAAGTGTGTGACACAAGTTGCCTTAATTGCGAATTGTATGTGGAAGACCGTAACGCCCGCTTTTCAAAGCATTTCAAAACTGATGGCTACGAAAGCGTGTAAAAGCAACAGCGGCACTGTGAGACAAAACTGCGCCAAGGTATCGTAAGTATCGCTGGGAAATAATCATTGATATGCTCTATGCTGGCGGATGCCAACAGTCACAGTTCAATATGCAGAATTGTAAGCTTATCTCCCTTAAACGAACCAAAACTTAGAAGCATACATCGATAGATGACATCACCGAAGCAAGGGAGTTGGCAGATTCGTCTGCAGAATGCATGACCTCGAAATACCTTGCTCCTGAAGATCATTAAAAGTTGCAAAGAGTTTATCCAGTCTCATGAAACTTGGCATAATAGTGGCCGCAAACACACATCTTGAAGAACTGAAATCAAGTTGAATGAGAAACAAGTCAGTTAAAGCTTTATTCAATCACGATTTTCAGCATTCGACCTCACTTCATTAAAACCTCACTTCATCAAAACCTCACTTCATCAAAACCTCACTGCATCACAACCTCACTTCATCAATACCTCACTTCATCAAAACCTCACTTCAACAAAACCTCACTTCATCAAAACCTCACTTCATCAAAGCCTCACTTCATCAAAACATCACTTCATCGAAACCTCACTTCATCAACACCTCACTTCATCGAAACCTCAATTCATCAAAACATCACTTCATCGAAACGTCACTTCATCAAAACCTCATTTCATCAAAACCTCACTGCATCAAAACCTCACTTCATCAAAACCTCATTTCATCAAAAACTCCCTGCATCAAAACCTCACTTCATCAATACCTCACTTCATCAAAGCCTCTCTTCATCAAAAGATCACTTCATCGAAACCTCACTTCATCAAAACCTCATTTCATCAAAACCTCACTGCATCACAACCTCACTTCATCAATACCTCACTTCATCAAAACCTCATTTCATCAAATCCTCACTTCATCAAAACCTCACTTCATCAAAACCTCACTTCATCAATACCTCACTTCATCAAAACATCACTTCATCGAAACCTCACTTCATCAAAACCTCATTTCATCAAATCCCCACTTCATCAAAACCTCACTTCATCAAAACCTCACTTCATCAATACCTCACTTCATCAAAACCTCACTTCATCAATACCTCACTTCAACAAAACCTCACTTCATCAAAACCTCACTTCATCAAAGCCTCACTTCATCAAAACATCACTTCATCAAAACCTCACTGCTCACAACCTCACTTCATCAATACCTCACTTCATCAAAACCTCACTTCAACAAAAGATCACTTCATCGAAACCTCACTTCATCAAAACATCACTTCATCGAAACCTCACTTCATCAATACCTCACTACATCAAAACCTCACTTCATCAAAACCTCACTTCACCAAAACCTCACTTCATCAAAACCTCACTTCATCAAAGCCTCACTTCATCAAAACATCACTTCATCAAAACCTCACTGCATCACAACCTCACTTCATCAATACCTCACTTCATCAAAATCTCACTTCAACAAAACCTCACTTCATCAAAACCTCACTTCATCAAAGCCTCACTTCATCAAAAGATCACTTCATCGAAACCTCACTTCATCAAAATCTCACTTCATCGAAACCTCACTTCATCAAAACATCACTTCATCGAAACCTCACTTCATCAAAACCTCATTTCATCAAAACCTCACTGCATCAAAACCTCACTTCATCAAAATCTCACTTCATCAAAACCTCACTGCATCAAAACCTGACTTCATCAAAACCTCACTTCAACAAAACCTCACTTCATCAAAACCTCACTTCATCAAAGCCTCACTTCATCAAAACATCACTTCATCGAAACCTCACTTCATCAAAACCTCATTTCATCAAAACCTCACTGCATCAAAACCTGACTTCATCAAAACCTCACTTCATCAAAACCTCATTTCATCAAAACCTCACTTCATCAAATCCTCAATTCATCAAATCCTCACTTCATTAAAACCCACCGCGCCCATCAGACCACACAAATTATTTAATACACAACATGTTTAGGAAGTGTTGTAGATAATTCCCGATGGTGAAGCACTGAGACCCGCTGGATTAATAGAGTAAAAGGGAGGATCTTTTAGTAAGATGAAAGCTACTACATCCGAGTAGAATCTGGTTTCAACGGGTGATAAAGACCCCTGTTAAGAGACTCCTATTCTAAGCCGAGTCACAATTACAGTGTAGTGTCATCTTGTCACTCTCCATACATCGCAAACATTCCGCCTTATCGGAAAGATTGCGATGGTAACTGAAACATAATGTATACATAGAAATCCGCAGGACATTTTGGATCCGCTTTGGTGCAAACGTTGAATCATGAGATGTGATAAGGTGATTGGTTTATCTAAAACCAGAGATAACGTCTCAGACTGGTACTCATTCAGTTCTTCTGCACTCTTCAATGACCAAATATGTGGTGATATTAATTCGTTGAGAACTAAATCCGTTTAAGAACCCCAATTGCATATGTTTTCGCCTGAAACAAACTCACCGATCTACCCAGTGGGATTAAGATCGTATAGTGGGATCCATGAACACCAAAACTTGAACCACAGTTCACTTCAGAATCATGTGTAACCCAATTTCAACACGAGGTACGGGAATTGGAGCTTATCTTTTCATACCAGGAGAGAAGAAACGTGTAGTATTTTGTATTGAATGATCATATTATGAGACACTGAACAGATTGAGCTGATGAGAGCCTAGATTTCATGTAAGAAACTATACAATAACAACGCTTGAGTATAGACTACGGACCATAAAGCTTGCGGATCCCAAGAGACTGACTACATACTGAGAAGAAAGATGCGGAGGACCATCAATAAGTATGGAAGTGGACCACAGTAGCGTTTGAGTGTAGAATGTGGAAGGTCATGCTACATGAGGGGCAAGAGTGAAAAGAAACTAGGCTGCATAATTTCGAGCTGACTGTCGTCTACGGACGATAAAGCTTGAGGATCCCAAGAGACTGACTACATACTGAGAAGAATGAGGCGGAGAATCATCAATAAGTATGGAAGTGGACCACAGTAGCGTTTGAGTGTAAAATGCGGAAGGTCATGCTACATGAGGGGCAAGAGTCAAAAGAAACTGGGCCAGAAGAGCACTTTACTATATAATTTGGAGCTTGATTTTAGACTACGGACGGTAAAGCTTGAGAAGGCAAAGAACATGAATAATGACTGAATCCTTGAATGCATTCACTGCAAACTGTGGTGGAAAGCATTCCAATATGAAATAGAGAAGTAAATAATTTGATTCCCACCAAAGGTGGAAGGCAGAAATTTCAGTTACTGTGCTAATTTCATTTCTGATTCATTTGTTTATAACTGAAATTTTTATAACAAAAAAATTCTATTTCATTGTCTTTCAGAAAAACGAATCTTCGAGACTCTTTTACTCCACCGCAAAACAGAATTAAATTTTTACAAATGAATTCTTTCCGGAAATTTCTCCCAGCTGTACAAAAAAGCATTAATTTAGTTGCGGAAAGGCAACAGAATTGGGGAGATGGGAACGTGTATGCGAGTGTGTGAGTGTGAGTGTGTGAGTGTTTGGGTGTTTGGATGTTTGGGTGCGCGCATGGAGTGTGCTTTATTTATTCAAAACTTCGTTTTTGCTGCACAGACCAGTCTGGCTCTGCGGTTGCCAATTAGTCAATCAACAATCAAACGTCATGCATACAGAACGACAGAGCGGATGCTTGGCGGAAGAGAGCAATAGAGCGCAAGAATGAGTAAATAAAGATAGAAAAAGCACAGCAATCAATTGTTTTGTGGTGTGTTTGTGAAACAGGACTGAGTGGTTTAATTTGCGTTACTAACCACTGAAATGAAATTTCCTTCGAATGCATGCTTCAATTAAAGCACCGAAAGTGATGTGTACGTGCTGCTCAGCGCGGTGAAGTCCCTCAGGTGTCCTTCCATCTGCAAGGAGCAATGTAAGCCCTAATGAACAGGTGCAGTTGAAAGGAACATTGAAAAGTTTAGGGTAAAACTGCAGTCAGTGAGGGAGATCACTATTAGCGAGGGAGATCACTATTACCATTTGATTGAACGCCAGTGATGAATGGGCACGGGTCGGAGGAATTCCTTACATTGAAGACTTGAAAGCATGATCCATGACGAACTCATCATGGTGTATGACGAAAGCGCAGCAATAAGAGTTGTTCCCTGTATAGTTACCCCATTCGGTTTAAGTGTGTCGTGAACACCTTTTAGGCACTTCGAATCCCACACCAAGGAAAACCAAAATGTTTATAGACCGATCAGTTGGTTTACTACTCTTTCCTACTTCCTTGGGTGCAATACCGAAGGATTGTGATGATAGCTTCAAGTTCAATACTTGAAGCCTGATGTCTCTTTGGGTACAGTACCGAGGAAGGAATCGACAACCGTGTTGTAAACCAACTGATCGGTATATAAACACAAATAAACGTTCCCATTAATAGTCCGTCGTCAAATTAGAAGAATTATATATAAGTCCTGTGTGATGTGTTGCGAGTATACTTGCAATTGGAATTCACAACTCTGTAGAAAATGTGAGCACCTCACATCAATAATCACCCCCTTTTAGGGAGCTCCCTTTTCGTATGCCTCATCCGATTCGTTCATTTCAGAGAATAATGAGCCCAACTTCTGCTTGCAATGCCAAAGATGTTGACGCTTTTCAAAAATAAACTCATCATTGAGCAAACTTCGAAGTCATTATTCTCAATTACAGCTGATTGAAGGCATGATACACACGTATAAGCCCTGAAGGCTTCAATGGCAAACTTTTAGACAACAACGAAATTATTTCAAATTTTAAATTATTTTTTTTATATTATTATTATTATTATATTATTATTATTATTATTATTATTATTATTATTATTATTATTATTAAGCGGCACAGCAAGGAAATGACTACTCCAGGCGAGTGTTATATAAGACGTCAGAAACGCTACCAACAGCGCTAGGTGGGTGGACATGAACGAGGCACTCGAAAATCGTTTTCAGTGACCAGTTTATCTGAAGAAGATAATCCGGAGCTACCTTAAAGATCGAATGTTGATAAAAGAGACCAACAAAGGCACCCGAAGCAAAACCATCACGTCAGGGTCAGCGCAAGGGTCCATCCTTTGGAATATAAGCTACGACGGCATTTTGCGCTTAGAGATGCCAGATGACACTCATCTAGTTGCAACTCACTCTCATATTCACACTCAACTTTACGCCAACGACATTGCGGCTATCATCACCGCAAGCGACTTGGAAGACGCCAAAGAAAGCTGAATCAGATCATGATCAGAACGCAGAGGTGGCTCGATTCACACGGTTTGAAGTTGGCCACGGAAAATATGGAACTGCTATTCCTCACGAGAAAGCACATTCCAATCGAAATTGACTTTAGAGTTTGCTCTGAGACCATCAGGACACAAAAGCTGACAAAGTACCTGGGAATTGAGCTAGACTCCAAGCTCACTTACCGGGCTCAAATGCAAAATGCGGCGGCGAAGGCAACACGGGTAACGGCTTCCTTCAGCAGACTAATGGCAAACATCGCAGGGCCGACATCCAGCAAGAGGAAGCTTCTGATGATGACAACGCACTCCATTCTGCTGTATGGTAGCGAATTGTGGGCTGACAAGCTGAAGGTGCACTCCCGAAGGAAAGTTTTATCCTCCATGCAACGAACCGCAGCTCCGCGAGTAGCTTCAGCGTACCGTACTGTATCGGAGCCGGCAGTTCTGGTAATTAGCGGTTTAGCCCCTATCAATCTCTTGGCCCTCGAACGCAAACACCTACGAGAAGCCAAGATGGGTAAGAATAACAGAGTAACCACACAGGATATAAAGCAACAAACAGTGCACCATTGGCAAGAACGATGGGCCGCCGAGAGCCGCGAAAGATGGACAGCGAGCTGGTTAGGAGGAACAGCCGGAACCGTCAATTTGTACCTCCCGCAGTTAATGTCTGGTCACGGATACTTCTGCAAGTATCTACACCGAATGGGGAAAATTGGAGGCCCTGAGTGGCGATAGCAACGCGGGTGATGCAAAGCACACCTTTTTCGAATACACAAAGTGGCAAACAGAGCGCACCACATTTGAAATGGAAATCGGGAAAACTTTAGCTGCCGAGAACATTGTGGAGGCTATGCTAAGCAGCAAAGAGAGAGAAAACTGGATCACGTAGATAAATATGTGGAAAATGTACTCCGGCGGAAAAAGCGGGACCTGGACGCAGGAATAATGTTAATAGTCCAATATGGAGGAAGTGAGAATCTCCACCTTGAAGGAAGTATAATAAGGGTTCCAGGTTGGGAGATGTTCTCAGTGAGGGAGGGGGATGTTCTCAGTGAGGGAGGGGGATTTTCTCAGTGAGGGAGGGAGATGTTCTCAGCGAGGAAGGGGGATGTTCTCAGTGAGGGAGTGGGATGTTTTAGTGAGTCCAATCTTCACATACGAAAGCTGTGACGACAGTTTTGATGATGGCATTTTTACCCTCTTTACCAAAAAAAAATATAAAAAAAATAAATAAATAAATAAATTATTTTACTCTTATATAATTTATATTTTTTTATACATTTTTTGTTTTTTAAGCTTTTTTAATATTATTTTTTTATTATTTATTTATTTGTTTTTATTTTTAATATTTGTGTTTTAATTAATTCTCTATTTACAGTTTTTGATTTGTTTTTTTTTTATTAAATTTTATATATATAATTTATTAATATTTTATTTATAATTATATTATTTTTATTTATTAAAATAAATTGGTTTTTGTAACGAGTCCAAGGTCTCGTTACAAAAACCAATTTATTAAATTTCAACCGGAGGTCGAGAATCGTTTAAACATATTTTTATTTGGTTATTTTTATTTATTATTATATTTAAATTTTTTGTATTTATCTTATTTAATGCTTCATTATATAATTTTTTTTAGTATATATTTTATTGTCAATATTATTATTTATTTTTTTATTATTTTTTCTTATTACTTTTTTAATAATTATTGGTTTATTACTTTGTTACTATTTTTTTCTGACTTTCTTTTTATTTATTTATCTTATTATTTTTGTATTACTTTTATACAATATATTTTATATTATTATTTTTTTATAAATTTTCTGTGTTTTTTATCTTCTTCATTATTATTTTTTTATTCTTTTCTTTTTAATATTTTTTCTAAATATTTTTAATCAATTTAGTGTTAATTAATTTATTTTTTATCATTATTATATTTATAATAGTTTATCCCTATTATATTTATAATCATACTATTTTACTTTATTTTATTTTTGTTTATTATTATATTTTAATTTTTTTGTATTTATCTTATTTACTATTAAATGTTTCATTACATAATTTTTTTATTAATTTTTTTAAATTATTTTTTTTTTTTTTTATTAACTTTTTTTCATTATTATATTTTTAATTTTTTTATTCATTTTTTAATATTGATTTCATTATATAATTTTTTTATTATTTTTTTTACTATTTACTTTTTTATTATTATTTTTTTATATTTTTTAAAGTTTTTTAATAATTTTTTTTCTTATTTATTTATTATTTAAAAAAAAATATTTTTGTATTAATTAAATCTCTAATTAGTATTTATTTATTTATTTTTTGTTATTATAATTATATTTTATATATACAATATATCAATACTTTATTTATAATTATATAATTTTTTAATTTAATTTTTTTATTTTTTATTTATTATTATAATTAATTTTTTTGTACTCATTCTTTGTACTCTTATTAATTTTTTTTCATTATTATATTTTTTATTTTTTTATTCATTTTTTTTAATATTGATTTCATTATATAATTTTTTTATTATTTATTTTACTATTTACTTTTTTATTATTATTTTTTTATATTTTTTAAAGTTTTTTCAATAATTTTTTTATTTATTTATTTATTATTTTAAAAAAATATTTTTGTATTAATTAAATCTCTAATTAGAATTTATTTATTTATTTTTTGTTATTATAATTATATTTTATATATACAATATATCCATACTTTATTTATAATTATATAATTTTTTAATTTAATTTTTTTATTTTTTATTTATTATTATAATTAAATTTTGTGTATTCATCTTTTTTTATTATTAATGATTTCATTATTTTTTTATTATTTATTTTCTTAATAATTTTATTATATATATTTTTAATATTATTTTTTTTGAATCAACATAATTTAAATTGGGCTGACTCATGCATGCATGGGAACGAACCGAGTCAGCTTCCACACACAATGCCAGAAAATTGTCTTAAATTCACCCGCTGCCTAAAAGTATGCAGGATGACTTTTAATTAAACGACCAACGCTGACAAACGGAGAAGCCAGTCCGTGTGCGTGTGTGTCTGCATTACTGCCATTTGTAATTTGTACAAAAACAAAAACACATTTTTGCACTTACACATGGGTGTGAACACACACACACACACACTAACACGCCCTCTCGCGACACAGTCGCAGCATATGAGGAGCTGCCTTTGAATGGCTGTGTGTGAATATTTATATGAGTTGCTGGAGTAAGTGTGAAAAAAGTTTTAATCATGATTTACTGCCACACTCTCACATACATTTTGAACCAACTCAGGCAGGAAAGAAATGCAATGAAATGTAAAAATACAACAGCAGCAACAACAATAAAATACTAAAAAAAAAAAAACAACAAAAAACACAGCACAATTACGCAGGCTGCCGCCGTTGGGGTTTGTCTGATAATGACAATAAGTGCCAACACTTGCAAACACACAAACGCAGAAACACCCAAACGCAGAAACACCCAAACATCCAACACACACACACACTCACTCACACAGACACACGTATGCATGCTTGTGAACAAAAGTTCATACAGGCAGAGCAAATACACACATATGCAAATGCAAATAGAGACTTGCATACAAACACACTTCCGCCTTCTAGAAGAGGAAGTAATTTTGAATTGCTGTCGCTGTTGTCGCTACCGCTCCTGATGCTCCTGGTGGCGGTGCTGGTGTTGCTGTTGTAGCTGTGATGCTGAAATTTGTTGTGTGTGAAACATTTATTATTATTTCGGAGCGTTGCATTTGCTTGTCGCATGCATAAATGTAAAATAACAACAATAACTACTGCAACAGAGCCAACACAAAAAAGCATCTTGTTTTAAGAGGATTCTTGAGACATAATTGCATGTAAACACAGAGCAGGAACACAACGTCAAAAACTCTATCGCATTCAATCACGCAATACACACACAAACACATTCACAGTCAAATGTCAAATTGCCCATTAGGAACTGATTGAGACCATGGAATAAGCAGGAGGCAACTCAAAACAAACACCAGAGCAACTAATGGAATCTCTAGCGCACCCAAGGCTGGCACATGAACAGGAAAGCGTAGGAGAACGGTGCACGAGTGGACGGGCACACTGAAATGCAGATTCCGCAGACGACACAGAACTTTACAATAGGCACTCTTTTTCTACAAGTCATTCTTTTTTGCAGGCGTCTAACGACATTCTCCCTAAAGCTCCGACCTGATCGGAGTAGCTTGAGGCAGAGAAGATATACAAAATTTATTCTAAAAATAGTAAACAAAGTTATCAACACCACAAGGCAAAATAAAAAGGAATGGATACTATTTTTGAACTCCCAGAGATGATGTACCAAACCACACCTTGAAAGGAAACATGGAGAATAATCCGCGTATGCTGGTAAAGATTACCAGAAAACCATATGCAGCTCTCTTCAGTAGCGGGAGGCGCGGAAGAACCCTTCTCGCAGCAGGCGGAACCAAGGATAATGAAGGTTCGTTTCCACTGAACAGATACAGAAAAATTCTTCCACGAACATCAAATAAAATAAAATCCAACAGGCCGAAAGCTTCAAGGAGTGCATCATATTCTGGCTTGCGGCATCCTGTATCTCCTGTAAACAATTTCAGAGCCACCCTGTTAAGTTAACAATGTATTGGGCTTGATATCCTGGGATGGTCTCGAGGACTTTCAATATCAACAAATATCAAAAAGACCAACTGGGGCCTATTTCAAGCTTTAGTATAGACTTAAAGTCAAATTCCTTTGATTCCTGCAATATATCAATTAACAAACAGCGACGGGAACTCAATTTCTACAGAAGTAGCACATAATGTAGTCTGTTATATTGAAGGTGTTTAGAAGATTAGTCATTAAAGCCAGACGTGCGAATCAGTAGAATAACCACAGAGTTTCTCAGACTGTCTATAATGAAGAAGATCCAAATACTCGTCTAGGTCCTGAAGTGGGCAATGTGAAATTATCAAATCTGTACCATAGATAGATCTAATAATACACCCGTAGATAGATCCAATAATACACCCGTAGATAGATCCAATAATACACCCGTAGATAGATCTAATAATACATCCGTAGATAGATCCAATAATACACCCGTAGATAGATCCAATAATACATCCGTAGATAGATCCAATAATACATCCGTAGATAGATCTAATAATACATCCGTAGATAGATCTAATATAACATCTGTAGATAGATCTAATAATACATCCGTAGATAGATCTAATAATACACCCGTAGATAGATCCAATAATACATCCGTAGATAGATCTAATAATACATCTAATAATACACCCGTAGATAGATCCAATAATACATCCGCAGATAGATCTAATAATACATCCGTAGATAGATCTAATAATACATCTAATAATACACCCGTAGATAGATCCAATAATACATCCGTAGATAGATCAAATAATACATCTAATAATACATCCGTAGATATATCCAATAATACATCCGTAGATAGATCTAATAATACATCCGTAGATAGATCTAATAATACATCTAATAATACATCCGTAGATAGATCCAATAATACATCCGTAGATAGATCTAATAATACATCCGTAGAAAGATCTAATAATACATCTAATAATACATCCGTAGATAGATCTAATAATACATCCGTAGATAGATCTAAAAATACATCCGTAGATACATCTAATTGAAGACATCTATTCGAACACGACCCCAAGCTGAACAATCGCAGAGAGTGTGAGTTGTGGTCTTGTCATTTTTCATACAAAGATAATGTTTATCTTATCGGATGGAACTAATTTGTTCAGTTGGTATTGGGAGCGTCCAAAAGTCAAAGTTCTGATTGTGGAATATGAAACAACTCAGAAAGGAACGTGTTACCAGGAGCAGTTTTCCGCTGGGGCTGTTGTAACTCTCTATTGTAACATCTGGGTCATCAGCCCTAAGGCTGAAATGTACGGCATTATGGCATGATCGGCAGATTGGTCACTCGACTATCGTGCATACCTGGAGTAGTTGGATCCAACACATTGACCACTCTATATCAAACCTTAACTTTGATAGGCACTTCCAGACACACATTCCATCTAGAAGAGAGTGGCAAACACTCATGCTATGGAGAAGGGGGAACTGAATTTATACACCGACGGATCCAAACTGGACGATAGAGTCGGCTTTGGAGTTTTCTCAAAAGAACTGGGAGTGGAGCTTTCGTTCCGTCTCCCCGACCACTGCAGTGTTTATCAAGCAGAGGTCCTAGAACATAAAGGAGGTAGCTGTCTACTTACGTAGACACGCCGTAACAAAGAACATTATAGATATCTACTCGAATGGCGATGGAGGTGGTTTTTAGAGGGTAAGAATCCCACACTATATACAGGTGTCTCAATGCGACCAGTGTCTTTTAGAAGATTTCCACCTCCGTTCCAATATTGGAATACTA
Source organism: Clusia tigrina (assembly GCA_920105625.2). Taxonomy (NCBI): domain Eukaryota; kingdom Metazoa; phylum Arthropoda; class Insecta; order Diptera; family Clusiidae; genus Clusia; species Clusia tigrina. The sequence continues at coordinate 192,318,466 of OV050032.1, forward strand.
AAAAAAAGAAGATATATAGTACGATAGCCAGGCGACCATCAAGTCAATGAACTCGCTGGCACTGAAATCAAAAGTTGCTCAGGACTGCCGGGCAGCCCTAAATGATATCAATAGCGTTTTCAGGGTACGCCTTACATGGGTTCTGCGACTTAGAGATATCGAAGGGAACTGTAGGGCTGACGAGCTAGCCAAGCGGGGTACCAACCTTCCTCTGTGTACCGACGGATGTGAGGTTGGAATACCAATTGCCACCTGTAAACTGAAGGATAGGATCCCGCGTGAGGCCAATGGGTATTGGGCAGACAAAGGCACTTGCTTAAAGACTATGCAAATGGTGGCCGGAGCTTTATTTTCTTTTTTTTTTTTTTTTGTCGGAACAATCTAGTAAGCGCAGCACTCAGACAGAGTATATATTCATTAGTCTGCCGGAGTTTAATAGGAGGAAATCTAGAGACTTGCTTGCCCTGTGGAGAGAAGATATCTCTATGGTCGTGGCTTGTATAACTGGTCATTGGCTGTTCAACAGACATGCTCTCAGGCTGGGAATGAATACTGCAGGAGCTGTGGGGTTGAGGAGGAGGAGGAGACTGTGAAACATCTCTTCTGTACGTGCCACGTTCTGGCTGGAAGCAGAGCGGGCTCTTTAAGCAAATACACTCTCAGCTCTCTTACGGAAGTGTCCGGCGCGAAGGTCAAACAAATCCTACGCTTTATTAGGGCTTCGAAATGGTTTGACGAGTAAATCAGAGGTGCGTTGTTACACGGTGGTATCACAATGGACCCAAGGTGGTCTGAGTGAGTTGGTCTGTAGAGCGGCTACTACGATCAGCAATTGTATTACATCTGAGAGTCTGATGGCAGCCTAATTTCAAAGGACACCAAATACACTGAAACAGTCTACGTCAGTCACATCCCTCCCTACCAGCTCTGGTATATACATATTTTTCCTAATGGGTCGTAGAACGTTGAACTACTTAAGTTTGCACACATTCACTGTTGCCTTTCACATGTCGTCAGACTTTCGTCTTCTCCGAAAATGACGTACAAGTATGTAAAAATATGCTTTTATGCAGGCAGAAGCTGCTTTTCCTGCATTAATTACAGGATTTGTTTATAGTGAGCGGCCAATGCAATGCTATGCTGGTGCAAGTTTTACAAGTGTGTGTGTGTGTATGTGTGTGTTTATGTAAATGGAAAATTTGTATTTAATTTTATCATTCACTGCAAATGCAAGTGTACTTACATAAGTTAGTGACTTTGATTTTCATGGGAATGAAAGGCATGCAATTTAAATCAGAGTTAACGTTTTCCAAGTCAATGAGAAACAGAAAGTGAACATGAGAGTGAAGGAGTGGAAGAGGGCGACAGAGAAATCGTTAAGCAGCTTGAATAGAAGTTCCTTCCTAGTACGTAAGCGCCAAATAATTCTAGTTAACTTAAAAGTTTTCAAGTTAGATTGTCACAAGTACCATTGATATACATAGAAATATTAAATCCTCATTCTTTTATGGAGCTTTGGACTTGATATGAATAATGTAGGAAATCTAATAGTAATTCGGCCGGAAAATATGCTACTATTTTAGTTATTAAGAAACTCCCTCTACTCCTCATTCTTACATAAAATATGATTAACTTATACGTTGCCACCGTATCAAATTTCTTAAAGGATCTTCTGGGGAAGAGACATTTTACTTTATAAGGCATCCAAATGGACACTGCCACGCATTGTTCTTGCCACAATTTCTACAGTAAATGGAGTAGAGCGCTCTTGAAGTGAAACTCAGTACAAATTAATGGGATATATGTACGAGAGGTACTATTTATATTTAGGGAACTGGCAACACTAATGTCAATAGCTACAATCTGGCAACACCATAATAAAGTTTGACATTTTTTAGCATACACGTACTCACAACCTGTTGATGTACAAGTGCTATTTGTGTTGTTTACAGTTAGTTAAGAAAATCAATTTGGCCAAAAAAGGGAAATTTCAAGAGAAGGTTTTCGTTGGATTATTTTTCACAACTTTCGACGTGGATTCTCTCAACAAGAATGTGTCGATGAACTCAGTTCTGTGTATAGCGATAAAGCACCATCAAAAGCCACAGTATATCGCTGGTATAGTGAATTCAAACGTGGTCGTAGTTCGGTCGCCGACGAACTCCGTGAAGGTCGTTCAAAATCGGTTGTTGGGCCACAAAACATCGATGCAGTGCGTGAACTGATAATGCAAGATCGTGATGTGACATATCGTGAGATAGAGGACACCTTGGGCATTACTTCCGCTTCCATACATTCAATATTGCATGAACATTTGACTGTAAAAAGATTTGTTCGCGTTGGATCCCACATCATTTGACAATCGCTCAAAAAAGGTTCGTGGCAATTGGTGTAAGGAAATGATTAAAAAGTTCGACCGTGGCGCTTCAAAAGACGTGTATAAAATCGTGACATGTGACGAATTATGGATAGATGCATATGAGCCGGAAACAGAACAACAATCGACCGTTTGGGTATTCCAAGACGATTTAAATCCAACAAAAGTTGTTCGTGGAAGAAGCACAGCGAAGAAAATGGTCGCCTGTTTCTTCGGCCGAATGGGTCATGTGGCCACTGTTCCGCTTGATCAACGTAGGACGGTCAATTCTGAGTGGTACACGACCATTTGTTGCCGGAAGTCTTCGGAGAAATTAAAACCAACCGCCAAAGACGAATCATTCTCCATCATGACAATGCGAGCTCTCACTCATCTCGTCAAACAGGTGAATGTGAATTTTTGAGCAGTCAAAACATCGAATTGATGACTCATCCTCGGTACAGTCCTGATTTGGCACCCAATGACTTCTTCTTGTTCCCGAATATCAAAGGTAAACTGCGTGCTCAACGATTTACAAGCGCCGAAGAAGCAGTTGAAGCGTTCAAAAACCCTGTTTTGGAGGCGTCTCAAGAGGAATGGAAAAACTGCTATGACAAACGGTTTGAACGAATGCCAAAGTGTATTGATCATCAAGGGGAATATTTTGAAAAACAATAAAAAGCCATTTTCGTTTAAAAATGCTTGTTATTATTTGCTATTCCCGAAATATAAAAAGTACCCCTCGTACAAGGACGAAGTGCCCCATTTATTTCCAAATTGGTTGGATTGGAATTATTCTCATTAAATTATTGCCTCTTGTTGCGTCTCCAAAATGTGACATCTCTTCCGAGGAGCAACAAAATTATGCCAAAATAATTTACTGTGTTTCAAGAGAAGGCACCTTACATATTTCATCAGTTCAAGACCACCTTCTTTTTCAAGTGACGAGGTCATGGAGTTGTTCTACTATCGCATTCACCTGGTAACTGCTGCTGGCTCTGAAAACTCAGACATAGTCTGTGTGATAAAGGTCCAAAAACTTCAGAAGAGCTCATACTAACATATAAACTATGGTTTCACAGGTACTTATATCCAGCATACTGTGAGGATAGTTTCCGGACGCGGTGCCCAGAGACTGAAAATTGATGGTGTATACTTACAAATGTTATTTTTCAAGCTATTCACTTCCATTATGAGATCCCGTCTAAGATATATAACACCAATAAACAGGTATCATAAGAGAATTTTAAAATTGCCGCTCCCTAAAAGCAGGCAGCGATTTCATGAGAAATGTTCACATTCATTGAAGTGGCTGTGATATGCAAATTTCGATTACATGAAACCACTTAGACTAACCCCACTTTTAGGCTTATCAGACTGTCTATGGTGTACTGCAACACACAAACTCTGGTTTCATTTTACCGAATGAAGGCAGTCAAAAAAACTGTACGTCACAAATGCCTAACTTTGTTTCGAAGCGCCGGAATAACACTTCCGCCTTAGCATGTCCTTAAAACTTAACCAATTGGACTGCTCACCACTGCCCACAACTGGTGAAACTGGTGCGCATACTTAAAGGTTAATTTAATTCTTCTCAAAGAGCACATTAAAAACAGCCAACCCAGAACCTTTTCTTTGGTTTGCCCGCCTCAGCTCCGGTCGTCTTGGTTTGCGCATTTTAAGTAGGTATCAAATTCGCATTTAAGTGGTAGTTAAATAGCTTTCAATTTCCTTTTTTTCGGTGCCCTTTTCGGATGCTGTGCTCGTATTTAGTACAGAAGTCATAAATTTTCAGCCGCCTCCCAACAAAGGAACTGCTCGGCACAATTCTCGTTTTTTCCCCGGTGCCTAAATAATCTACGCCCAATTACGGCATAACTTTTTAATTTATTCCGCAATTTGGCAAATCATCATTTCAACATAAAATCACAAAGTTGTGTTTTTTTTCTCTCTCTCTTTGCTACTCCAAATGTTTATTTTATAGCTCGAACAAAAAACGTAAAAAGTTGCGAAAGTTTTGATTTCGTTTTGAAGGCACGACAAACCGTCGAAATAAGCCAAATTATAAAAAAAAACACAGAACCCAGCAAAAAAATGAAGTGAAAAGGCCACAAAGCCTGGTGTGAAATATTTGTGGGTCACACAAAGACCCACACACACACACACACCCACACACACACACACACACACACCCACACACACACACACACGCACACTCATACAGAAACAAACAAACAAACCAACCAACCAACAAGTGAAAAAGTCACAAAAGTAATGCAGAGAAAAAGAGCCACCAAACTATTAAAAGGCACACAGAAATTAGCGTAGTAATTGTAAAGTGTTAAATTGATGCTGAACGGAGCGGCTGCCGCTCCCCGAAGGACACAACCGCACGCAACTATGGGGAATTCTAAAAAGTTTTTTACATATTTTTTGCGCCAGTTGAGTTATTTTTTTATTTGTTTGCATGATAAATTAAATAAGGATCATTTCGTTTTCACCACCATTTGGCAAAAGTAAACGAATGCACGTATAGTCTAACAAATGATAATTGCACGCTCTAAAAGTATGCTATGTTTTAAGAGATCGAATTTTTATGCCCTGTTATATAACCCTTGTTTTACTATGCAACATGGTGAAAAATAGATTACTCGTAGACAAAATCACTGCCTATTTTCAGGGATACTATGAAAGCCCTATACTATATGTGGCCCTTATTGCATGAGGATATCCGGCATAGAGTTTCAAAGGAAGCTTAGAAGTTCTCTACGAATTAAAGGACGGCAATCAGGGAGGGCATATCATAGCCTATTTTCAGGGATAATATGAAAGCCCTATAGTATATCTGGCCCTTATTGCATGAGGATATCCGGCATAGAGTTTCAAAGGAAGCTTAGAAGTTCTCTACGAATTAAAGGACGGCAATCAGGGAGGGCATATCATAGCCTATTTTCAGGGATAATATGAAAGCCCTATACTATATCTGGCCCTTATTGCTCGTAGATATCCGCGATAGAGCTTCAAAGGAAGCTTAGAAGTTCTCTACGAATTAAAGGATGGCAATCAGGGAGGGCATATCGTAGCCTATTTTCAGGGATACTATGAAAGCCCTATACTATATCTGGCCCTTATTGCATGAGGATATCCGGCATAGAGTTTCAAAGGAAGCTTAGAAGTTCTCTACGAATTAAAGGACGGCAATCAGGGAGGGCATATCATAGCCTATTTTCAGGGATACTATGAAAGCCCTATACTATATCTGGCCCTTATTGCATGAGGATATCCGGCATAGAGTTTCAAAGGAAGCTTAGAAGTTCTCTACGAATTAAAGGACGGCAATCAGGGAGGGCATATCATAGCCTATTTTCAGGGATAATATGAAAGCCCTATACTATATCTGGCCCTTATTGCTCGTAGATATCCGCGATAGAGCTTCAAAGGAAGCTTAGAAGTTCTCTACGAATTAAAGGACGGCAATCAGGGAGGGCATATCATAGCCTATTTTCAGGGGTACTATCACACTCTTTGCTAAATCTGACACACCCTTTGCTAAATCTGGCCCTTATTGCTCGTAGATATCCGCGATAGAGCTTTAAAGGAAGCTAAGAAGGTCTCTACGAATTAAAGGACGGCAATCAGAGAGGGCATCTTTAGATCCTTAACATACTCATATGTATATATATACTCGTATATATAATTATACATATATCTATAAATGTATATAATCACAGTGTCACTATACACACTACACCAAAAAATGAGCGGGTTAACTACAGTGCCACGTTACTATAATAACTCGACGTCTGTCGACGATTTTTGCAAACAAAATTGCCCGTATTAGTACAAAACTATAATGATCAATGTCTGTATTATATATCAGGTGCACCCCCAACTTCAGAAATTTGATAAACGTTTCCAAAATTAGTTTGGTATTGCGTTATTTGTTTCCAATATCCTCATGGGTGAAGTTGCACGCCCTTTCTACTTTTATGGGAGAGTTTAATGGATTATATTAGGTTAATTGGTATCTCGTAGTCGGTGCCAACCTACCTTCTTTACCGGTTCTATATTTAATGAACTTTTTGTGGGGAGGCAGAGTACGGCACTCTCACCGTCAACCAATTGAGGAAGGCTGAAAAATGATAACAAATTAATTTAGAGCACACTTTTAGGCACTTGTTAGAATAAGGCCAGGTTTCCAGTTCTGCTTTCAATTATATAAATGGTCCTATAGCTCCGCGGGGGAGCAAAGGGTCTGATTTCTACTAGGAAAAATGTATACATTTTGTATTTATAAAAATTGTGCGTTTAAACCAGTCTGTAATCTATGCAAATTATACATTTAAGCATGGTTCAACCAGCATTTCACTTTAAAGTAGCCGTGAAAACTATGCATAAATGGTTTAAATGGGCACACTCATATATCATTTTTATTATACAATCGTTAAATATAAATTTGGGCAAACATAACGGAGTAACTCCTTCCATCTGCATGTGAATACTACATAAATTAGTAATAAAATAAATTTGGAACATTTAAAATTCTCTAAAATATGCCCTCCCATTAGAAGCACAATTTGAGTCAAATGTGTCCGACCGCAGGACAAGCCCAGCAAAATTAATAAATAAACAAAATAATTGAAGTTGCTTTTAGCAAAATTAATTATTAATAAACATATAATTTGTAGCATACTTTTAGGCATTTGCAAAAGCAAAATACTTGTCGCAATTTGTGGTTGATTAAAAATTCATGCTCAGACGGGCAGAATTTGTACCAGCATTCACAATATTTGGTGGTATTTTCGGATCGTGGCACAATCAGCGCACAATTAGGAAATCCAACTCCCAGGACTACGTCAACTGGTGACTTGGCGGCCAACAAAATAGCAACAACTCAAGCAATTGTCTGACCAAAACAATGCACTCGTATCAATGAGTATTAGACGTAAAATAGATGATAAATCAAAAAGGAGTCAAATAATTTATAGCATCTCTTTGGGAGCTCAACGATGAGTGCCATATCTGGATGGGTTATGCAATGTGTGCACTGAAGGTGAAGTCAGAGTTGCAACAATCGACACAAATGTACGCATATGCACACACAAATGAACGCATTGAGACCGCCGATGCGTGCACACAGCAAACACACTTCTGTTAAGCTCACCGAAGTGCTTTAGCTGCTGGGTCAGTGAGTGGCAGACACAAGCTGAGACATTTGCCACTGCAAATTTGATGCCTTCCAATTGCTGGCATCCAAGTCAAGTTTGCATTTCACAGACGGATTGTGTGAAAAGCTACGAACGTTCGCATTGTCCCCTGAACAATAAAGGTGCATCCGAAAAGGGAGCAATCATTTTATGCCCTGCGGTTACATTTTGTTACGCAGTTGGGAAATCAAAATAACGAGTATATGTGAAGGTAACAAAATGTGGTCTATGGGGTATTTTCGTAGCAGGAAATGAATGTGCGAATCGTGTTAGACGTGCAAGTGATGCTCTCCAAAACTAAGCTTGTTTTGTGTGAAGAGACATACGGACATTTTTCATTTCTTAACCAAGTCAAAGAACACAAGAAACTACTCATCTACTTTTAGAGAGTACTGCTTTAGTCTCCGCAATGATGTGAACCTAAGATTCGTATGATTGAAGCTAATCGGTGTGTCGAATATGGTTAATGACGACAGGGATCAAGTGAGAAGGAGCTACGATCAACTTCAAACTACTGATAAAAATCTTATTTTTGGAGAAAAATGCAAGGAACACTGTTGAAGTTGCCTCCCATACTAAATTGCTAACGGAACAACTTTATATGGTTAACTTGGCAGAACTGAACTTGGCGGAACTGAAGACGGCATAGCTTTGAGGATTGTGAAAGCCAGCATGTCACTCTATGGCAATGCAATGTCACTTTAAATCGATGTCTGGCAACTATGTTTCGCTTTCTCTGAACTAATTTCTCTGTCGAATGAGAGGATACTCAATAGAATTGAGAATAGCCCGTAAGCTAGCTTTAAGTTCCGTGTTGTTTAAGCTTAACTGGTAACGATAAGTATAAGCATAAAGTCAGTGTAGTACAGACCCCACAAGCGGCAGTACTCTTTTATTCCTGAATACATACTGAATAAGCACAAAAGTACCAATAGACTTTTGGAGAGATATCATGACTAAGAAACTCAGCAAATTTTTTAGTCCATGTATTTGAAGTTACTGGCTGGCAGATGAAGTATCCAAAGTCCCCATCAACCTGCAGAAGCACAGATGTATTTGAAGTTACTGGTTGGCAGTTGAACTATCCAAGGTCCCCATCAACCTGAAGAAGCACAGATGTATTTGAAGTTAATGGCTGGCAGATGAACTATATAAAGTCCCCATCAACCTGAAGAAGCACAGATGTATTTGAAGTTACTGGCTGGCAGATGAACTATCCAAGGTCCCCATCAACCTGAAGAAGTACAGATGTATTTGAAGTTACTGGTTGGCAGATGAACTATACAAAGTCCCCATCAACCTGACGAAGCACAGATGTATTTGAAGTTACTGGTTGGCAGATGAAGTATCCAAAGTCCCCATCAACCTGAAGAAACATAGTCTGTAAAAAACGAGGCATCCCAGGCTACTTATATTGAAAGGTACTTGAAAGCCTTTAAGAATTAAAAGAGCAGAATATCCGTAAATATGTTTAGGAGGGTGCAGCATCACATGCTCAACGCCACGAGAATTCGTTTCGTTCTTTCAATACCAACTGCCTGTATTGACATAATTCTGACACAGCCCCAACGGAAGCTGCGTCTCTTGCGATAACCGAAACATAGGCTGGCTTTAAAGCAAGTATCAACAACTATAGAGACTACTCTCTGGACACTCCATAGAAGCAAAATATAGAGGGGTGAGGTTCTCTAAATATCCAACTATGTTATGTGAAAGGAAAGCACCGCTGACGAAACGTGCATCACATCTTGCGAATTATGGCATCATAATTTTCTGTACAAATGTCAAATCATTTAAAGCATACTTTTATGTGTTAATAATTTCATATTGTTGAAAGCATACTTTTAGGTGTTAATATGGCATGTAGTGTCACAGAAAAGATAACTGTGAGGTAGGTAGGTTGGGCAGCCGCATCAACAATAAACCAGTGATGCCACTTAGACCACCAGTTGGGTCCGTTGTGAACTGCGGATGCGAGGCGTGGCTACGCTTCCCACTCCAGATTCAACCAACCTGAGCCATTTACAAAGCGAAGAAGGTTCTTAACACCTGACTGGTATAGACCATCTATACTTGTTAAGAAGGGGGATCCCAGTAAACGGTCCCTATTTCTAGCAAAAGCTGGACATGTACAGAAGAGATGCTGGACATGTACAGAAGAGATGCTGGACATGTACAGAAGAGATACTGGACATGTACAGAAGAGATGCTGGACATGTACAGAAGAGATGCTGGACATGTACAGAAGAGATACTGGACATGTACAGAAGAGATGCTGGACATGTACAGAAGAGAAGCTGGACCGTTTTCAGTTCCTCTTCGTTTCTGCAGCTGCGACAGAAATCATGCGTATAAACTGCCATTCTTCTTGCATGATTTCTTATTAGCCATGTTCCGTGAGGGCTCCTATTAAAGTCCTAATTTGTAGTCTATTGAGTCTAATGATATTCCTGGATAGACGCAGATTTAACCTCGGTCATCTTTGCCTAGCGATTTCGCAGGTAGTGGCTCAGATGCTCACCAGGTACGACCCCCGAATCGTCACTGAATACCTAACGAAACACTGCATACTCAGGTATCATCGCAAAAAGCTTCGAATTTCCTTCACGGATATCTGCAGATTATGCAAACAGGAACGGGACACATCTGTGCATGTTCTCTAGAGTTCTAATTTATAATCTATTGAGTGTACTGATATTCGTGGATAGACGCAGATTTAGCCTCGATCATGTTTCCGTGGCGATTTTACAGGTATTGTTAATTACTATCTCCCTTATGAGAAGCTTACAAGTCGCAAGAGATACCCTCATATGCCTACTGACATTTGGCATACAAGTGCCGTCTCTCGCAAGTTGATCAGCCTTGGTATATCCCTATGGCCTAGTATCATCACAAATGGATATGGAATTGTTTAGCCACCTCATTTAGAAATCGGCGACAGTCTAAGGCACTCCTTGATGTTATTTGGAATACATTCGAAGCCCTTAGTGCAGCTTGGCTGTCTGATAAAATACAGATATCCTTGACGGTTACCTCGTTTATCCTCAGCCAATTCAAGAAAGCGGTTATTTCCACTTGAAGAACACGGCAGTGATCCATTAGTTTGATAGATTCACTGAATGAGGGCTTTTCGCAATAACTCCCTGATCCTACACCGGTATTCATTTTTGATCCGTCTTTGTATATGTTGATAGTAGTATCCATTGATGGATCCCTTTCGAGCCATTCCTGCCTGGATGAAATCTTTACCGAAAATTGTGAACCCTAATACAAACATCTTTGATACCACTTGAAGCTTCAATGTCGGTCGTATCGAGCAGTGTGGTTTTCTGCATCAAGAGTTGAGGAGACGCACTGTTCAGATCTCTAATTTGTTACTCTTTCTCTGTTGTTTGCTGAAGTACGGATTCACCGCGTAGTTTGCTAAAATTCCGTACCAAAAGCTTTCAAAAATGATCACAAAAAAGTGACGATTTGCGACCCTTACTTAGCCAATTATTTAAGGCATAATTTAAACTGTTCAAAAAATTCAAATTATTTGAAGCCTAGTTTTAGGTGTCAATATGCCACGTCATGGGCCACAACACATAACTGTGAGCCGTAAAAGTGGGCGTACAGTGTGAACCCTGCCTCTCTGACTAATTAATTTACTAAAAATCCCTTCCGAGAGATTTCAAAAATAAGAGCATAATTTTAGGGGGCATTCAGAGAGAATTACGGCACTCTTACTAGGCTGCTCAAACTAATTTCATATTCTTTCAAACATACTTCTATGAAACATCTGCGTTGAATGCTAAACTACTCAAAAAAAAAAAAATACAACAAATAGTAAAAAAACCCACCAGGATACTACGACAAATCAAACCGCACACGTGCTCCGCGCGAGTAATATTTTACAACCAGCTACGACCAGGACCAAGCGGTGTCTCGCCTTCATTTCCACCTTATGGCAGTGACTGCTCGGCGCGGTGCATACTTTTGGGCGCGTTGCATACTTTTGGGCGCGCTTGCATTAATGAAAGTCACTACGAATTATAACAAATTGTAACGGAACAGTACGGAAGTGCCTCGGAGTCGACGACGCGCACACTCGTACCTAAAGAAGTGGCAGCTAAGAATTCATATTTTTAAAAACATCGCATTGGCCTTAATTTAAAATATTTATTTATTTATTTTTTTTCTTTATGCTTTTCGGTAGTTGTGTGTGGGTGGGTGGTGGTTGGCTTGGTTTGGTTGGTGGGTGGGCGTGGTTGTAGTGGCGGGTACAGTGGAACCCGCTGTAGTCGTTGTATACGGATGCATTTCTTTGCCTGGTTTTTTTTTTTGCAGCTGAACTTGTTGTGTGTGTTGTTTTTGTTGTTTGTGTTGTTTTTGTTGTTTGTGTTGTTTTTGTTGTTTTTGTTGTTTTTGTTGTTGTGTTGTAATGTTGTTGTGTTACTTGTGTGCCGTGTATGCCGTGATGTATGCAAACGAGAAGGCGTGAGTGCACCATCTCATAGACACATACCGCCTCACGTAGCTGTGTAGGAGTGCTCTGTTGGTGGTGGGGTAGCTGGGCGCTTCTACTGTAGTATTGTGGCTGCAATAGCTGAAGGTGTAGTTGTCGACTTTTATAGGTCTATCTATGTGTCTGAGCATGGACTGCGTGTAAGTGTGGGTGTTTGTTCGTTTGTGTTTGGTGTGTGCAGCAGTAAAGGCGGAAATGTTTGCATATTATGCTTCACCATCAAAAAGTCATAAAATCATAATTTGTTTCCGGGTTTTATTTGCAATAAATTTTTGAAATTGCTGCAGGTGGAAAGGAAGGTGGTCCGTTGGCCCGTTGGTCTGCCGGCACGAAGTGTAGCTGATTGGGTGGGCGCCAACATAAATACACGGGACGTATGCAAACGAGAAGGCGTGAGTGGGACCGTACAAAGGACCGGGGCGGCATATTGCTAATGTGCTTTTCCAAAATGTTTGAAATATTATGAAATTGCAGCCAGACTGGCTCGTGCAGCACAGTCGCTCACTTCTATTAGCTATACTGGGGTCTATGAAAATATAGCGCAATTTAAGAGAAGTATGCTCTATAATAATGGACTCCGGCTGTAATTACAAGCGGGAATATTTATACACCATCAATAGCAACAGCAGCTGCAGCAGCAGGTGGCACGGCAACATTTCTATATAAATTAAATGGAGCAATTTGAATATTTGAAGCGCAGCAGCAGGAGAGAAACTAAAGACCTAAGCAAGCCACAGCAGAAACGAAAATTCAATTGCCCTTGGACAATGGTGGCTGAAAGGAAAACAAAGTCATACCAACTCCTGCAGCCAGCACAAAATGATGCTGACATGATGAAGCACATGAGAATTACACTCTTATGGCATCTTCCACGCACCACGAGACGAAAGCGGTGCCGCTCTAAAAGTTAGCTTACTTTGTTAGCTGAAGTGTAAGAAAACTGTTTTCTTTTCCAGTGTGCCAAACAACACTTAAAATGTTTGCATACTTTTCGGCTGCACTGCTTTCGTTTCCGAGACGTTGCAAACGTTCGTTTCGTTATAAGAAAAGACACCGTGCCATTAGGTGACACCGCAAGTATACATTCTTTTGGTAATAGTCTCAACAAAAAAACAAAAGTCTCCCTTGTCTTGGCTCGGCAAAGATAACGGGGAACCAACCCTAAAAGTAGGCTGAGCACAACCCAGCTTTAGACAGAATTAGTAAACCCGATATAGACTATCCACTGAAAAGTGTACGCCCACTCTCTTCTATCGTCTGACATGGCATTTCATGCAAATACAACCAACTCAACATTCCCTGACGATGCCGCCGAACACTTCCAACCACATTGGTGAGCCAACGGTTTAGACGCTCCCGCTATCAATTCAGTCAATCGAAAAATACCGCAATTGACTTTTACCGCCTCCCTTAACTCACTTTGACTTTGAAATTCGCAATGAGTTCACATGATTTTCCGCAAACACACTCGAGTAGACTCGATGAAAACTAACTGGGATATAACGAACGAAGGAAGGAATATAAGCGATGAAATCAAATCATATCCATAAAATCGTTTAATTGTGCTTATACTGCTGCCGAAAGCGTCACGGAACATAATTAATCACCTCACTAAATGTCTGCCATTATGGGCTCCGGGTACCTGCTGTCTGCACCAAAGGCGGCGGGTGTGGGTGGAATTGTGAAAAAAAACGTCAAAGAAGTCCACGAAAACAGCACAGAAACCACAATTTTAGCGCAATTGGGAAAAAGTTTGCCGCCACCGCTTCACTCTATACACGCCTCACGCCCCCTGCCAGCAGCAGCAAATTTACGCGCCTATATTTCCTGGTGGCAATAAATTTCCACTAAAGTTACAATCAACTCAACTGGTGGAAATCAATAAATTTTCACTAATGACATTAGAAACCAAACACACGCACACACACCCACACACACATAGGCACATGTATGTATGGCAGGCTACCAATACATAGCGACAAACTATTTGTTTGTGTTGTTATAAATTGTGCGGGCAAACGAGTGCCGATAACTTGGATTTGGTTTTTATTTCCGCATTAAGCACAGAGCAGAGCAAGAACAAGAGCCCGTGAATTGCTCGACAATGGTGCAGCAAAATGGCTGAGAGGGGTGGAGGCGTGGCATGTAGCTATTTTGAGGGTAAACAAATTATTCATCGTTGATTAATTATGGAAATATTTTAGTATTTGTATTGTTTGTACACATACGGCTATTCAAAAGCGCCCAAACATTCACACACATACACACACACACATATATAAATATGTGAACATGAACAGATGTTTATGTGTGAATGAATTAGCATGAGCATGAGTATGAGTTCAAGTGTTAGTATGTGCGTGCATGTGTGTGCGCGCATGATACTTCCCAGAGGGAAACCTAGTAAATATTCCGAAAGATCATCTATGCATTTCATTTGCCGTCATTCGATAAAGCGAAAGGAAAAATTGTGCACCCTTAAAGTATGCAGTAGTTTTAGTGATGAGGGTTTAAGATATGAAATAAAAATTGAGGGTATACCGCAATACATAAAATAAGTCTAACTTTAGCGTATTCCATTATAGTGTGCTGCATAAAGCGAACGTTCATTTAGTTTTATGTACTGAAGCCAAAGTGGAATGTCGTGAATGTTTTTTCCTTCAGTTCTATGCAGGAAAAATGTGACTTCATTTGAAACTTCTTTACTACTTGAAGAAAGTGTGTGTGTAGTTCTCTGAGTAAATGTGAATATAACTGAAAATGGAAGTTGACCATGTTCCTGTTTTAAAGTAATTCTAGTTCGATCACTGGATTGTGACAAGTAATATTAAACCATATTGTTGGCTTATTTGGCTAAAGTTTGGTTATTTACTTTAATGAATTAGTTAGTTTATAGGTAATTGAATTAGCAACATTTAGCTTAAGCAATACACACACACACACACATATATATATATATATATATATATATATATATATATATATATATATATATATATATATATATATATATATATATATATATATATATATATATATATATATATATATATATATATATATATATATATATATATATATATATATATAATATATATACATATATATATATATATATATATATATATATATATATATAAATATATATACATATATATATATATATATATATATATATATATATATATATATATATATATATATATATATATATATATATATATATATATGGCGGAATATGGTGATAGCGGCATATCTTCAAGATTCTGTGCGGAATCATTAAAGGTAAAAAGTGTATTTTAGAGTTAAAGCGGTTCAGCGGGATCCGTGTTTCATTTAGCCACAACAAGTTAAAGAGAAATGTTTTGGATATAGATAAGAAATCGCGATTACTTATAGAATATGTTTAAGAGAAGCAGTTGAAGTAGTAGTGAAGCAGTCAAGCAGTAGAAGACACCGGCGAGTTGTTGGGGTCTCAGTAGAGCTACGCCACTATTCTAGTTATAACTAAAGCCAATGTTGCTCTGGTAATAAGTATTTGGAGCTAAATAACCATTCTAGTAGTGATGCATGGAATGATCCAGAGATACTTGTACCAGTCTAAAGCATACGTACTTAACAACGAAAAGTACGTTCATTTGGTCGAACACTCCGGATAATTAAAGTTCTTCAATGAGCTGGATTTCATGAAAATGTCGGACATTGTCACCAGTTCATGTTGTTAATGTTCTCATATGTTCACAAAGTATATTAAATAACAGCAGGGAGTAGGCCTAAACCCCCAAAAGCATTCACCCACAATCAACGTTAGTTCACAAGGGCATACTGACTATTTTAGACCTTGATGCCAAATACCAAAATGATCTCAATTGCAACCAGATACGAGAATAGGGTATGAGAGTTCCGAAACTGGCCATGATTAAAAAACCCAGACCCCATTATCCACTGCTGGGGAATATCTACCATCTGCACTCTTTTATGCATATGTAAGCTGAGCAAAGGAATAACACCTTGCTCCCGATCACTTTGTGAGGAGCATTCCGCAATAATCGCAGAAGCCTGACGCCTTTCACTATTTCTGTACTTGTTCAGTATTCGTCGAACAACAGAAACATGAACTCAGTGCTCTGAGAAATTCAATTCACTTTCAATTTCATACTTTTCAGTAGTTGAAAAATTTAATCAGAAATTATTCCGCATTTTAAAAATGCATAAATACGAAGAAGAAGGATAACTTCTATAATCAAATGGAAGGAAAATTCCCGAAGTATTGCATCTTCTTCGATGAATCTTTGAAATTTTCCTTCTCATCCAATATCGTAAATGAATCCTTTTTGGAAGGATATTTTATCGTTCAAAAGAAGAGGAGCGCTCATCTATTGGCGACGGTTCTATTCGGTTCCATTTATTTAGTTGGATGTTCGAGAAACAATGGAACTGGTCCAAACACTGGTCCAGAGACTTGTTCCAAGCAGCGTGACTTTTAATCTGGACTCTGCGATATGTTCGCAAAATAAACTAAAATGAAATATAAAAAATGTGTTTCTGGTTTTTGTGGTCGGGTTTGTCAAGGAACAAATTGCTTATAGATAGTTCTGGAATTGTACTAGGAGAATCGGGCATAAATTCTGCTTTTGTTCAGGAACTGTTGAACTAGAAAGCTATTGTGATGGTGCTTGTCTTCCATCGGGACACAACTGCTGATTTCTCGTGGGGGGAAACTCTTTCCATTAGAAAATACGGAAGGTTTTGTGAAGCTTTTGGAAGCCCGTGGCAATGGTGTTCATGTTTACAAATACAATTCAATTGAGATGAAGTGGAAGTCTCACGCGTCGAACTGATTCCACTGTTGCTGGGATTATGAAGTTGTGGTAGGCTTTGCCCTTAGGTTCTCCCGGCACGTTTGTACCGTTTTACAAGATGACGGCGTTAATAGACTACGAAGCCATTGGAACTGCCAATTAGTTCTATTTTTCTAACTTCTGCGGGAATTGGTTCCTTTGTTATTGAATAATTTTAATGCGGTCATTATGGCAATTGGCTCGAAAACACGGACTGTTTGAACAGGCTTTCGTCAGTGTATGTTGGAGAAGCTTTTTATATGCAAATTTCTCCATCACAGCTAAATGAAAATGTTTTTGGAATCGTTAACGTTGTTCTGTGATAGGAGAATTCTAGCGATTTTTGATCACAGAGAACCTTTGTTCCCCCACCTTTGCAGAACAGTGATTTCATATTTCTTCTATGGAGAATATTCTATTTCAGTAGTGATAAGTTCATTGGAGATAAGTCTGATTAGTGATAGGTCTCGTTAGTGACAAGTCTCGCTAGTGACAGGTCTCATCAGTGTTGTTAAGAAAGTTGAATATAACAATCCTTCTCCAACATACACTGACGAAAGCCTGTTCAAACAGTCCGTGTTTTCGAGCCAATTGCCATAATGACCGCATTAAAATTATTCAATAACAAAGGAACCAATTCCCGCAGAAGTTAGAAAAATAGAACTAATTGACAGTTCCAATGGCTTCGTAGTCTATTAACGCCGTCATTTTGTAAAACGGTACAAACGTGCCGGGAGAACCTAAGGGAAAAGCCTACCACAACTTCATAATCCCAATAACAGTGGAATCAGTTCGACGCGTGAGACTTCGACTTCATCTCAAATGAATTCTATTTGTAAACATGAACACCATTGCCACGGGCTTCCAAAAGCTTCACAAAACCTTCCGTATTTTCTAATGGAAAGAGTTTCCCCCCACGAGAAATCAGCAGTTGTGTCCCGATGGAAGACAAGCACCATCACAATAGCTTTCTAGTTCAACAGTTCCGGAACAAAAGCAGAATTTATGCCCGATTCTCCTAGTACAATTCCAGAACTATCTATAAGCAATTTGTTCCTTGACAAACCCGACCACAAAAACTAGAAACACATTTTTTACATTTCATTTTATTTTATTTACGCACATATCGCAGAGTCCAGATTAAAAGTCACGCTGATTGGAACAAGTCTGTGGACCAGTGTTTGGACCAGTTCCATTGTTTCTCGAACATCCAACTAAACAAATGGAACCGAATAGAACCGTCGCCAATAGATGAGCGCTCCTCTTCTTTTGAACGATAAAATATCCTTCCAAAAGGGATGCATTTACGATATTGGATGAGGCGAAGGAAAATTGCAAAGATTCATCGAAGAAGATGCAATACTTCGGGAATTTTCCTTCCATTTGATTATAGAAGTTATCCTTCTTCTTCGTATTTATGCATTTTTAAAATGCGGAATAATTTCTGATTAAATTTTTCAACTACTGAAAAGTATGAAATTGAAAGTGAATTGAATTTCTCAGAGCACTGAGTTCATGTTTCTGTTGTTCGACGAATACTGAACAAGTACAGAATTAGTGAAAGGCGTCAGGCTTCTGCGATTATTGCGGAATGCTCCCCACAAAGTGATCGGGAGCAAGGTGTTATTCCTTTGCTCAGCTTACATAACAGAGTGCAGATGGTAGATATTCCCCAGCAGTGGGTAATGGGATCTGGGTTTTTCAATCATGGCCAGTTTCGGAACTCTCATACCCTATGCTCGTATCTGGTTGCAATTGAGATCATTTTGGTATTTGGCATCAAGGTCTAAAATAGTCAGTATGCCCTTGTGAACTAACGTTGATTGTGGGTGAATGCTTTTGGGGGTTTAGGCCTACTCCCTGCTGTTATTTAATATACTTTGTGAACATATGAGAACATTAACAACATGAACTGGTGACAATGTCCGACATTTTCATGAAATCCAGCTCATTGAAGAACTTTAATTATCCGGAGTGTTCGACCAAATGAACGTATTTTTCGTTGTTAAGTACGTATGCTTTAGACTGGTACAAGTATCTCTGGATCATTCCATGCATCACTACTAGAATGGTGATTTAGCTACAAATACTTATTACCAGACCAACATTGGCTTTAGTTATAACTAGAATAGTGGCGTAGCTCTACTGAGACCCCAACAACTCGCCGGTGTCTTCTACAACTGCTTCTCTTAAACATATTCTATAAGTAATCGCGATTTCTTATCTATATCCAAAACATTTCTCTTTAACTTGTTGTGGCTAAATGAAACACGGATCCCGCTGAACCTCTTCGACTCTGAAATAAACACATTACCTTTAACGATTCCTTACAGAAACTTGAAGATATGCCAGTATCGCCATATTCCGACAAAGTATTAGAATTGCATTTATTGAAAACCGAGACACTTGCATTTTCAGCAAGTCCTTAAAATGTATGCCGATGACTTCAGTTACTAAGGGGGCTGGAATCACAAATTTCTTTTTCTTTCTTTTCTTGACCGACTATAACTATCCTATACAGATGACCGAGGAAGTGGAATTGATATTTATGTGGACACACTTTAAGTAACTATGTAGTTAGTATATAACTGGTACACAGATTACTCTACAATGACTTTGAGGGTTGGATCTAATATCTATATTATATTTTATATATTTATATATATCTAATCTATTTTATATATTTATATATATCTATTATATAAATGCAGTTACAATCGGCCTGAATAAATATCTGTATAAGGGTTCAAAAGAGAAACATCCTCATCTATCCAAGCTGCTCTGACATTAATTAGTTCCCATGAGCACAGTAAGTTCTGATTGAGTTCAGAAGGATATATGAGTACCAATTTGGTTATACTCTGATAGCTAATTGCTCAAGAGAGCGATGGTAACACTGAAAGTACCGACTACACAGACAGGAAATGCCATTGCAGTGGTCCTGAACTTTTCTGTGAACTCAGCAAATCAGATTGGAAATGATTCACATGTAATTAAGACGGACAAACTCTGGTCTAACTCACAGGATAGTATGTGAAAAAGTCACTCCTAAGACAACAATATTTCTGATGAATCTAAGTCTCAGACACCTGAGAAAAGATGTGTTATAGAAGATCAAGAGAAGTTGGTAAAACTCACGTTTACAGATTCTGCCATGAAGAGAAGGATACCACTGCACAGGGACGTACAAGGTAAACAACGTTGACATTGGGGACATTATGAAATTCCGAAACCCCATTACAATTAAATAGCTCCTTAAACTGGTAGGTCAGTATACTGATGTCATTAAACGGACTGTTTGAACAGTGGCAGGCTTCGCTTCTAACCCAAATATGTGCTTAGGTCATCTGTGAAAGGATTTGTTCTACCTTTCAAACGCCCTTTCAAGCAAACTGTTCGCCGAGTCATGTAACAATTTACTATTAAGTAAGCCACAAGGCACGCTACATAATGTTACTCATGCCTACCTCAAATTTCCCGCTGGGTGGTGTGTGTATTCGAGTGGGAGTGCATCTTTGTGCGTGTTCTCCTTATTTGTTTTGGCGGGTATTTAAACCATCGTTAAGTGTCTATATTCATACAATAATGAAGTGTTTGTTCGGCGGTAAAACTTTAACGCTTTCTGGCGTTCCTCACACTCAAACACACACATCCACACACACACACATTCGCAGACACGAAATTGTTAATTCATGGGAAAACAAAAAAGCACATTGAGAATTATGTGGGAAAGTTGGAGCAGGCTCACGCATTGCTGACGTATGTGGTTCTATAGAAATTAGGTTTCCACAGTACCGCTTGGCGACGAGGCAATTACACACGCTTTACGCAACTGCCGTGCAGTTTAATTACCGAGGGCGTTCAATGCGAGGGTGGGGCGGCCAGAAGCGAAACTTTGTTGTCCAACAAGCAAGTATTTAAAAAGCAAGTTACTAATACGCCGCTGCACACAAGTGCTATTATTAGACAGTGTTCTGGGGCGGGGGTCCGCACGAAACCAATAGATAAATCAAGTTCAAGACAACCAAGGGCGGTATGGCGACTCCTTACTGAAAGCAGGCGCATCCAACTTAAACATTGCATAAGCGGCTTTCGACGCCCATTTGCTTATTGTTGTGTATCTGGGTGGAATAAAACAAATTCACCAACCGACTTGCGTAGATCTAAATTTAGCACACATTACCGAGTTCAATACAGTTGGCCAGTAAGGAAATCGTCGTCATGGCAGCAATCGTTTGATGGCAGCATGACAAGAAATTCGATATCCATACTACATAGTGTCAGGAATTATGTATGTTATCTTGAGTGCACGAGAAAAGAATGCAGACAGCGTTGGGTTTATCTGGGATTATAGAATTCTCCTGGTTGATCCTTATTACGAGTGTGGGATTTATTACGAGTATGGGAACGTCTTCCATATGATGAGTCTATATCTGATGATTGAGGAAATCTGTATCCAGCTTTCAGCTGTCCAATCCACAGACTCAGCAGACAGCAAAACTTAATATCATAAGGTGGTAACACGGTCAGAAACGGAGAAAGTTGCTCATTATGCAGAATTATTGAAAATTGACTCTCGCTGGGATGGGGAATTTCAGACCTTATACCAGTAAGGAACAAGTTTAGATTTCCCTCATTTACTTAACTCTCAATGTCCTTTCCACAATCCCGTTGAAGAATTCGAAAGGAATAACTTCATCATTCAGCTGAAAAGTCAATTCTTGCATTCCTTTACGGTTATGCACCTATTTTAAACAGATAAACCAGCTGCATCACCAAGTGGAAAGCCTTCTCTTGCCTTTTGGTCACATGAAAGCGAAGGTGTACATACCAAGCAATGACACATGCGTACATGGATCATAACTACTTTTTTTTTGGTAGAAGACCACAAATACAAAATGGATAATGTAATGTTATATCCTTTCACACAGGTGGACCCTAAAAGTAGGCACTCTTATATCTGAGATAGTAGTGGCAAATTTGAGTTCATATTTATTTCAAGTATGTTGGGAAATTTGAGGTTTCCGTGTTCGGCCCAGATCGACCGATTTTAGGGTACACGATTAGCGCGATACCTCCCAAAAGTATATGATAATTTTATGCAATATTTGCCATAGTTATAAACACACAATTTTAAGTGGCCACAGTACAGCCGGAGAGTAGCATTATTGCTTTCGAGTCCATACGAAGGATAGTTTCGTTTTACACAATGAGGACAATAAAATACACTTTTCACTAAGAAACTGAAAGCAGAAATCACGAAGAGGAAAACTTTGCATCACTTTTTTCAACTTATTAATATAATTTACACCATAATTAATTTTGTATGCAAGAGTATGGAGAACTAGTATTGATAACTAGGGCTTTCGACTGCAATCAAAAAATGGGTAAGAAGCATTTCGAGACCAATCCCTGTGAGGGATTCGAAACCTGAGACCAAAGTTCCTTTTAAGCTGAGCGGGCATTGATTTTTCGAAAGTTGCGCAGCCGTTATTGTATTCTGCGCATAATGGGCTTGTTCACCACTTTTTTATATCATCTTATAAAAGAATCGCATCTAAAAATATCTGAAACTACCCTGAGACTACCCTGAGACTACCCTGAGACTACCCTGAGACTACCCTGAGACTACCCTGAGACTACCCTGAGACTACCCTGAGACTTCCCTGAGACTACCCTGAGACTAGCCTGAGACTACCCTGAGACTACCCTGATACTACCCTGATACTACCCTGAGACTACCCTGATACTACCCTGATACTACCCTGAGACTACCCTGAGACTACCCTGAGACTACCCTGAGACTACCCTGAGACTACCCTGAGACTACCCTGAGACTACCCTGAGACTACCCTGAGACTACCCTGAGACTACCCTGAGACTTCCCTGAGACTACCCTGAGACTACCCTGAGACTACCCTGAGACTACCCTGAGACAACCCTGAGACTACCCTGAGACTACCCTGAGACTACCCTGAGACTACCCTGAGACTACCCTGAGACTACCCTGAGACTACCCTGAGACTACCCTGAGACTACCCTGAGACTACCCTGAGACTACCCTGAGACTACCCTGAGACTACCCTGAGACTACCCTGAGACTACCCTGAGACTACCCTGAGACTCCCCTGAGACTACCCTGAGACTAGCCTGAGAATACCCTGAGACTACCCTGAGACTGCCCTGAGAGTACCCTGAGACAACCCTGAGACTACCCTGAGACTACCCTGAGACTACCCTGAGACTCCCCTGAGACTACCCTGAGACAACCCTGAGACTACCCTGAGACTACCCTGAGACTACCCTGAGACTACCCTGAGACTACCCTGAGACTACCCTGAGACTATCCTGAGACTACCCTGATACTACCCTGATACTACCCTGAGACTACCCTGAGACTACCCTGAGACTACCCTGAGACTACCCTGAGCCTAACCTGAGACTACCCTGAGACTACCCTGAGACTACCCTGAGCCTAACCTGAGACTACCCTGAGACTAACATGCTTACGGATGATGGAATTTTTTAAAGATACTAAAAGTTATAATAAAAAGAGTGATAGAAATCCACTTAAGCTTAACTTTAGACAAGAATCTACTCTCATCGGCTCAACAAAGGGGACTTTTTATTCCTTCTTCTCGTCGGCTCTGCATCGGCCGAACATGCCTATACAATGGGGAATCTGTAGAGACAGCTCTACACAACGTTATTTCCATTGCAGAAGGGTCATTGCATAAGCAGGAATTGACTCTGGCTGCCTTTCTTGATATTGAGGGGGCGTTTAATAATGTCAAAGGGGAGGCCATCACTGCATCACTCACTGAACTTGGGGTGGAAACGGGCCTGGTAGGCCACATTGGTAACATTCTGAATAGCAGAATTATTGAGGCATAGTCTAGGAGAATCGGTCCTACGTAAGTTGGTGAGCAGGGGCACACCTCAGGGAGGTGTCCTCTCACCGTTTCTATGGAACACAGTTATTAACGAACTCCTGCTAAGATTAGAGGCGGTGGGATGTAAGGTGGTGCCTTATGCTGATGATGGTGTTATTGCTGTCCCTGGAAAATTCACCTCTACTCTGAAAGATTTGCTGCAAAATGCTCTAGACATTCCTTCAAAGTGGGCGGAGGACCGTGGTCTTGGAGTAAATCCGGATAAGACTCAGGTCATTCTGTTTACTAGGAAATATAAATTACCTCAATTAGATCCAATTACGCTTAAGGGAAAAGCTCTCGGGAGTTCAGAAGAAACGAAATACTTGGGTCTTATAATTGATAGAAAGCTTACTTGGAAGTCGAAACACCCTTGAAAGAGCTACGAAGGCTGGGGTGGCTTTTTATGCCTGCAAAAGAGCTACAGGTAAAACCTGGGGAATTAGGCCTAGGGTAGCTCACTGGCTTTATACTGCAGTTGTCAGGCCCATTCTCCTCTATGGAAATGTTGTCTGGTGGACTGCAGTGCAGAAAAGGACCTACTACGAAATACTTAGTAAGGCACTGAGATGAGCAGTATCAGCAATAAGTGGCACCATGAAAACCACGCCAACCTTGGCATTGGATATCATAGTACATCTGCCACCCTTAAATCTCTTCTGCAAATTTTTAGCGGCTTGATCCGCCATTCGGCTCAAGGTGAGCTCACAATGGAAAGCTATTCCGTATGGACATGCGACCATATTAGATTCCTATACGGACATAGCCAGTGATATTGATTACCTTCCTTCTTCTCTTTGTTTCGAAAGGAATTTTTGAGTAAGAATTCCTTCCAGGCAGGAATGTCTCGAGGGCGATCCATCACCACACACTCCCATCAATATATACACAGACGGATCAAAAATGAATACCGGTGTAGGATCAAGGAGTTATTGCGAAAAGCCCTCAATCAGTGAATTCATCAAACTAATGGATCACTGCAATGTTTTTCAAGTGGAAATAACAGCTATTCACGAAGCCTTGAATTGGCTGAGGATAAACGAGGTAACCGTCAAGGATATCTGTATTTTATCAGACAGCCAAGCTGCACTAAGGGCTTCGAATGCATTCCAAATAACATCAAGGAGCGCCTTAGACTGTCGCCGATTTCTAAATGAGGTGGCTAAACAATTCCATATCCATTTGTGATGATACTAGGCCATAGGGATATACCAAGGCTGATCAACTTGTATGCCAAATGTCAGTAGGCATATGAGGGTACCTCTTGCGACTTGTAAGCTTCTCATAAGGGAGACACTAATTAACAATACCTGTAAAATCGCCACGGAAACATGGTCGAGACTAAATCTGCGTCTATCCACGAATATCATTACACTCAATAGACTATAAATTAGGACTCTGGAGAACATGCACAGAGGTGTCCCGTTCCTGTTTGCATAATCTGCAGATATCCGTGAAGGAAATTCGAAGCTTTTTGCGATGATACCTGAGTATGCAGTGCTCCGTTAGGTATTCAGTGATGATTCGGAGGTCCTCCTTGGTTAGAATCTGAGCCACTACCTGCGAAATCGCCAGGCAAACATGGCCGTGGCTAAATCTGCGTATATCTAGGAATATCATTAGACTCAATAGACTACAAATTAGGACTTTAATTGGAGCCCTCACGGTATATTGTCTAATGGGAAATAATGCAAGAAGAATGGCAGTTTATACGCATGATTTCTGTTGCAGCTGCAGAAACGAAGAGGAACTGAAAACGGTCCAGCATCTTTTCTGTACATGTCCAGCATCTCTTTCGTACATGTCCAGCATCTCTTCTGTACATGTCCAGCATCTCTTCTGTATATGTCCAGCATCTCTTCTGTACATGTCCAGCTTTTGCTAGAAATAGGGAACGTTTACTAGGATCCCACTTGTTAACAAGTATAGATAATCTCTACCTGTCAGGTGTCAACAACCTTCTTCGCTTTATAAAAGGCTCAGGTTGGCTCCATCTGGAGGGGGAGCGTAGCGCGGTTCACAACGGACCTAACTGGTGCTCTAAGTGGCATCACTGGTTTATTGGTGATGCGACTGCCCAACCTACCTACCTACCTAAGAGTTATAATGAAGTATATTCCTGCTCTATACAGGAATATACTTCATGATAACTCTTAAGCAACCTCATGACTCTGAGACAAACATCCTTCCCACAGGAAATTTCCTAATTAAACACCAATGTATTGACTGCATCCAAAACCATACCCCAGTTTATCCATACTAAGTATTCAAAGAGGTGGCATAATTTGATATGTGAAATTGGAATGAAAATTGTAGCATACTTTCAGGTGCATTTAGAAACACTCATAAATGCATTCCCAGTAGATATTTGGTATGCATAAAGAAACTATTATCAATTGAAAACTTTAAAATTTATAAATTAAAAATGTTCGTTATCGAAAAAAAGAACTATATACTATACTATATACAAAATAAGTATATACATATATATAATCTTAGATTTGCAACTATCACTGTTAAAGAAACAGTAGACTCAACTGCCTTATATAGTATATGTTCTTGTCGTCCCACGATCTCTCACAGTATTGGCAGCATAACTCTACAGAGAAGTTATTACATGCTCCACATTCTGGTTTCCAGCTGCCTAGCTTATTAATTGATATTTCATGGAGATTACGAATAAATTCCGCTCGACATTTACACGGTGTTGAATCACATATCTTCAATCTCAGATCTTACGCTCAGTCTTTGCATGCTGCATTTTACTTCTGGCCTTTAAATTTCTACTAATGCAGACTTAATTTATCTCAGACAAATAAATTGTTTTATTTTCATTTTTTTTTCACTTCCTACTTCCCAATTACATAATCAGAAAGTCAACACCCGGAAGATTTCCCTTCTCTGTTCAAACAGAATAAAGTACTCGAGAGTTCATATTCAGAATGCGATTGATTTTGTATACTGATTAGATAAAAAATCCTCCAATACTTTCAAAGTTCCCCAGGAAGAAAGTTTTAAAATCTTGAAAAGTGTCAATATAAGGCGAAAGTATTCCTATTTCGCATACTTTTCAATCAATCAATGCTGAACACACACAACAGCATTTCCAATTTCATATCTTTTGGTACTCCTTTCCATGCATTTCGAACATACCCTTTAGGCATGACTATGAATATTGCTCACATTATCAATGTTTGCTCAAATCCCTTTCAACTATTTGGTGCACCCTACACTCTTTGTGCGTCCCATACGTTGATGATGAGTTAGCCATAAGTAAGTATATCTGGTACTTGCAATGGTCATAGCAAGAAATACCACCCCCACCTTCCCATAGACATGCTCGTTCATCACAAAAGTGAGGTGAATGGCCACCTTCAAATTGAGACTCCTACAATACTGTGATTAGGCCAAAAGTACTGAAATTGAATGCTATCCAAATATAAGGGTGTCTTGTATACACCAAACGAAATTCAGCCCTCCGTAAATATCGGCATCCCACTGGCAACAGCCAAGCTCGATATCAAACGCAAATGCCTGGCTGACGCCTACAAATCCTGGGTTGACGAGGAATCCTACCGCACGGCTAGACTCACTTGGGCAAGAATGGACAAAACAGAACCAATCAACTTATTCGACTTGATCGCGTATCACTGTCGACTGATCAGCTGTGTCGGGTGTGACCGGCCACTGCATACTGGGACAGCACACAGAAAGACTGGGTCTACCCTCGAACGATTTCTGCTAGGGCTGTGGTTCCGAGGTGGAGGACGAGGCGGTTCTTCACCTCTTATGGCACTTGCCCATCCTTGAGCAGAAGAAGAAATCACCCCATTTCTTACAAGTCTGACAGAGCTGTCTTCCATTAATATTAGGGACATAGCAAGGCCTCCTTCGAATCACCTATGGAGCTGCAGGTGGCTATCATCGACAGAGTTGACTCTGAGGGAACATAACGCAACGCCGGAGAATCGGTTGCTAGTGGAGGCGCGGCTGATAGCGGAAATGGTCGGGGCTGACAGAGGGGAGCTACAGTTTGATGGTGCCGGCTGGCAGAGCGGTGTTAAGGTTAATCAAACTATCAGGATGGTCTCCTGCAACATGATGGGGGAGTGGTGCCTTTCCTGGTGCTGTCCTTGCGCTGACTACTCCATCCCAAGTAAGGAAACTTTTTAGGCAGTGCTTGAACGGCGCCACACCGTGGAATCACAATGGGCCATTGGGTGTGCTCAACTGTGCTTTTGGCAAACTAGGCGGCCACTCCTACCTACCTACCTGTATACACCATTCCTTGGTACCCTCTTGCATAGGGTGTGATATAGTCAAACACCACCAAGTTCACGCGTTTGCATGGCATAATGTTAGACAGGGGCACACCCCGAAAAAATTTCGGAAGGGATGTCCAATGATTTTAGAGCATTTTTTTGAAGATACCTGGATAATATGGATTATGATAAATTCCCTAAAAGGAGGGCTCATACACTCCAAAAATTTAGATATACCGTAGATATATGTTTCATACTTTATATAGTTTTCCATACTACAACAATTTTGTGAACACAATTCTATGTGAAACATATTTTCCAACAGCCGCACTTCTACGCTTTGAGCACTTGCAAAACCATACAACAAAAGCTCCTCACACACACCTATTAACACTCAGTCTTGTGTGAATGCCGGCAAGGTATGAACCAGTGAATACAGAGAAAAGAAGGTATTTTTCGCTGCCAACGTCCGTAGTGGACACACCACGATGGTGAGTGGATTCACCACGATTTTGAGTGGATTCTCTACGATTTTGAGTGGATTCACCACGATTTTTAGTGGATTCACCATGATTTTGAGTGGACTCACCACGATTTTGAGTGGATTCACCATGATTTTTAGTGGACTCACCACGATTTTGAGTGGATTCTCTACGATTTTGAGTGGATTCACCACGATTTTTAGTGGATTCACCATGATTTTGAGTGGACTCACCACGATTTTGAGTGGATTCTCTACGATTTTGAGTGGATTCACCACGATTTTGAGTGGATTCTCCACGATTTTGAGTGGATCACTACGATTTTGAGTGGATTCACTACGATTTTGAGTGGATTCACCACGATTTTGAGTGGATTCTCCACGATTTTGAGTGGATTCTCCACGATTTTGAGTGGATTCACCATGATTTTTAGTGGACTCACCACGATTTTGAAGGGATTCACTACGATTTTGAGTGGATTCATCACGATTTTGAGTGGATTCATGTACAACTCCCGTCTGCTTTATTTCGCTGCTTTGCCGTTTGACGTTTAAGTCTCTTTTCTCTGTATTCTCTGGTACGAAGTGATTTTTGTCTACAGGGAAAAATTCTCAAGCCCCGCCCATGTTTATAAAAAATTTTTATTCGTTTACACTTCGACTTGAGCAAGTTTTTGTTGTAGTTGAAGAGGAATCAATCTTGACCATTTGTTCATCCTTCCATCCCAGGTATGTATATGTAGTGTCATTTCACAGTCGCTATGGCGGACAAATGAAACTGTTTTTTTTTTGTTGTTGTTTGTTTTTGCTGAGCTTGTTTGTTAAAAAGCAACCAGTTCTATGCAAATTTGCAATGCAAAAACAAAAATTTTGTTGCCTTTTGCCACATTTCTCTGTCCATGCCACGCAAGTGACACTTGCAGGCATTTTGTGTTTTTTCCGGGCTTTTGTGACTGTTTTTTGCGCCCAACTCTGTGCTAAAAATTTATACACGTATGTATGTGACTGTTAAATATTGCGCTGTTCGTGTGAGGTTGTGCGTACAGTTTTGTGTGCGAGTGTGATGTGTGTGAGCGCGTGTGTGATGTGTGTGTGTGTGTGCTGGAGTGTGTATGTAGGTTTACGTGTGTCTATTTGCCATGAAAGCCATTTTTCATTTTGTATTTTATAACGGGTTAAAAGTAATTTGTACAATACTTTTTCTTATAATTTTTCAATTTCCTACTTTTTCCACACACACACTCAGTCAAATGGAATGCTACCGGATTCCTGGGTGAGTTGAGTACACAGCAGGGAAAAAATGGTCACTTCTTTAAACTAGTTAAAAGGTAGTAAAAGCTTTTACTTAATGCAGGCTAAGGAATGTACTACGAAGAGGCAATTGGCTCCTAACATGGCACTATTCAACTAGTCGGGAAGCTATTCCCGGGTGAGTACCCAACAGGGAAAATTAACTGTTCTATAAACAAGTAATCGTAGAAGTCTCTTTTACTATGTGTAAAGGAGGGTATTTCAGAAATGAAGTCAAAAGGTCCTTCTGTGCAATGTTGTCTTCACGCAGTTCTGCCCAGTCAGGAAAACGTTCATGGTTCTCTTTTACTTGTTGGAGACTGGTGAATTTTTGAGATGAGCGTTCGACGTATAAATCAACTGTCAATACAGTACTTTTCAACTAGTCTGGAAGCTGGTTACTCTGCGACTAGTGGCGGAAAGATGTTACTCGTGTAACGAATCTCCTGTTTGGCCGGGGTTATGCTCGCCGGATTACCAGGGTTCGTGACAGAAATTAATGATTCGAATTTAAAATATTGTTACGAAATTGCCGTCTTGACAATTTATTCTGTTACGAAATTGCCCTCTTGACAATTTACTCTAACTCTCTATACTCGGATTCGTACCACTGGATTGTGTAGTAATCAAACAGTCGCTGATTACATTAAAATAACTAACTTTTTTAATTATTGCTATTTACACACTTAATATTAGGCTTAAAGTTTACTTTGTTACAATTTGCACTTTATTACATAATTAATTTCATCACTTTACAAAATCACAATTACAAATACTGCTGCTTCGATTAAAATGCACGATATACACACTGTTACGATCTCTGCTCAACTGCGTCCGACTTTGAATAGTGTGGTGGCTTTTATAGCTTTCAAATGGTTGAAGTAGAAACTTCTACATTAGTGTAGAAGTTTCTGGATCATTCTAGAAGCTTTTATACACCACGAATCTTATACACACCTTGAACTAGAACATTCTATACACCATTATCAATACCACGAAAGAAGCTTTTATTTGCATGGATTGTGTCTTGGCGTATAAATACACAGGGTGCACTCATTCTCAAACTCCAGATGGGATCCTAAAAGTATGCAATTTCATTTCAATATGCAATCACGTTTCAGTCTGCAATCACGTTTCAGTATGCAATCACGTTTCAATATTTTATTTATTATATTTCAACATCCAATTTTGTCGTCCTTTTTTACTACTTCGGGTATTATATTGGATTCCTTTGACTCAATTCTTCCTATGATTGAATTCTTCCTATGACCGAACTTCTGCTGCCATTGAATTCTTCCTGGGACCGAACTTCTGCTGCTATTCGATTCTTCTTGTGATTGAACTTCTGCTACTATTGAATTCTTCCTGTCATTGAAC
Source organism: Clusia tigrina (assembly GCA_920105625.2). Classification (NCBI taxonomy): domain Eukaryota; kingdom Metazoa; phylum Arthropoda; class Insecta; order Diptera; family Clusiidae; genus Clusia; species Clusia tigrina. The sequence goes on from OV050032.1 coordinate 192,349,719, forward strand.
TTCTGCTGCTATTGAATTCTTTCTGTGATCGAACTTCTGCTGCTATTGAATTCTTTCTGTGATCGAACTTCTGCTGCCATAGAATTCTTCCTGTGACCGAACTTCTGCTGCCATAGAATTCTTCCTATGACCGAACTTCTGCTGCCATAGAATTCTTCCTGGGACCGAACTTCTGCTGCCATTGAATTCTTCCTGGGACCGAACTTCTGCTGCCATTGAATTCTTCCAGTTATCGAACTTCTTGTGCTATTGAATTCTTTCTGTGATGGAACTTCTGCTACTATTGAATTCTTCCTGTGATCGAACTTCTGCTGCCATTGAATTCTTCCTGTGACTGAACTTCTGCTATTTTGTAGAATCAATGGAAACTGTGTTTGCCGCGTTTGTATCTTGGTTTCCTTAACTACTCGTCTTTGCTTTGAACTCTCGTTTCAGCTTCGAATGCTCGTTTTCCCACATCGAATGTTTGTTATTCCACACCGAACGTTTGTGATTCCACACTCTGAAAGTCTCTCAATCACTGTTTAACCTACTAAAAGTTGAACGTGATTGAGAATTCGTTTCATACAAAAAGAACGAAACAAACGAAATCAAAATCTGACTCTCCTACTTTCAGTTCTTTTATATTTTGAACAAAAAGATTTGGTGTAAGTGGACAAATTTCATCTTCACACTCGTAACATATTTAAACATAAATGATTGGATACTTTCAGGATCCTCTATTCGTTGCAGTTCACCAAACGAGAAGTGTATATAAGCCAAGATACAATGTTAAAGCTTACTCTAGATACTTCTCGACACTCTTTCAAAGTGTAGGGAATGTTCTAGAATGTTCTGCTTCAACCATAAGAAAGGTATATAAGCCACCACACAATGAAAGTCGAGACGCAGTTGAACAGCAATCGTAACGGTGTGTGCATCGGGCATTTTCATCGAAACAGCAGTATTTGTAATTGTGATTAAGAAGTAATAAAGTGATTAATGAATGATTAAATAAAGTGCAATTTGTAATAAAGTAAACTTTAAGCGTAATTTTAAGTGTGTGAATTGCAATAATTAAATAAAGTTAATTATTTTAATTTAACCAGCGACTGTTTGATTACTACACAATCCAGTGGTAAGAATTCGAGTATTGAGAGTTAGAGTAAATTGTCAAGAGGGCAATTTCGTAACAATATATATAAACAATGACTTGATCACCAGACTGAAACCTAAATTTCCATTTGCATTTGTGCCTAGTGTGGTGCAAATTCACAGAAGCAAGAGTCGATTTGGCACATTACGTGAATGGCTTTTTATGAAATGATATATTTAGCTTATATTTGAAACAGTAATTGTGAGTGAAAAACGACAAGAAAGCATTCTATAAATGGAGTAACTCCAAACTCTTAACTTGGCAGTGAAAAACATTTTATTCCTTTTAACGTTGGTAACACTTCTGTCACTGTTGTCGCTTAGACGATTGATAACTCTTCTGTCATTGTTGTCGCTTCGTCCCTGGTGTGACAACATTCGGCAACTAGATATGACCCAGTCGCTTTGCACCAGCAGCAGTTTAAATTTTCACTGCCGGGCTCATGCATGGGAGCTGACACACACTCGCAGCCTGGTATATATTTGCATTCATATACGCTTTTCTTATTTGTCACTTTGTCAGTTTTATTTGAATTCTATTTTTCTTCTGTGGCATTTTCAGGTCAAGGATAACTTCCTTTTTCGCCTTGACGTATACCATTCTCACTGTGCATACTTTTCTGTGTGTTGTGTCCTTTGGCCCGACGCCAAGTTATTGGCTCTTGTATATATATCCTTAATATGCTGGGGATATTAGCATATCATCAGTATACTGTTTGGCATGCCTTATTGTCACATTTGCATGTGTATCAATGACACATGTTGCCGTGCGACAGGGAGGATTGTGTTGACAAGAATTTATTATTGATGATTTGGTTTGTTGACTTTTATGGAAGAACAGTTTCCATTTTTTGTTCTGTTTTTTGTTCTCTCTTCAAATTTTGTTTGTTTGTGGTTTTGGATTTTAAATTCAATCTCCTTCTCTTTTCTATGATTTAAGAGTTATGTTTGTAGTGACTTTTTTCAAGCTTTGTGATAAATCTTTCAAATTACAGAGATGAATTGAAAGGTTTCCAAGAGTGTTTGTGCAAATGCTGTAGATTGATCTGCTATAAAACTGTGCAAGTATTTATCAGTATTTGCAGTGTTATCTAAGGTAAAGCAGTGCTCAACTCTCAACTGAACTGTTTTCAAACCAAGTATTGTTTTACAGCTGCTCTGTGGTTGCAAAACGTTTGAGCATATTCCGGAACTTTCTTTATGAAGGACAGAGGCAGCGACTTGAAGTAGATGAGTGCTGAAAAATCCCAGAACTGGATTGGAGCTTATGGTGTATATTTTTGGAAGCATTGAAACCATTGTCGGAATCTACCAATAAATTCCTCTGCGAACAGTACACAATTGGAGACTGTGAGGTTGAATTAGAAGAACTGCAGGAAGAAGGAAATGCGTAGATAGGTAGATTTTTTTAAGGGCGTTATACACCGCTACCTGAAAGATCTACTGAGATGCCCCTATTTATTTGAAATATGAGGATAGTCTTATCTACTGATCTTCTGTCAGGTTAATTTCCGACAGGAATTCATTTATTTTGGAGGAATCAAGTTGAGGGATCTTGCTCATATCTAAGATATATTCTCCAAAACAACTGTGCCAATGGTCCGCAGTCTGTGATCAGGTGCAGTGGGGTTTCGTCACTTTCTCCACAGAATCGACAGATGGCATCTGAAGATATACCCAAATTGTTCTTATGGTAGTTGAGTCCACAGTGTTCGCTTAAAATGCCTGTGATGATTCTTAATTTACTCCGAGGCATATTTATTAACTCCTTCGCTCTTTTAGGATTAAAATCTCTCAGAAGAGCTTTTGACTGTCTTAATCCCGGAAGGGTTTTCCAGGTTTTACTTCTTTTTGCTTCTGTACAATTCTTCAGCAGATCTCCAATGATGTTGGATGATAGTGTACAGAAGGGTTCAGGGCCGTTGAAAGGAGAGGCCGTAGCTTTTCTTGCTAAGCTATCAGCCTTCTCGTTTTCCTCCACTCCTATGTGGCCTGGTACCTACGTTAGAGATAGCTTGTTGATACTGCCTAGGGATTTCATTTTCCCAATACAGTCCCATACAAGTTGAGACCTTGCATACGCACAACAATTATTGAAAGCAATGAAGAAAAGGAAAGAAAGTCTACTCACAAATGATGCCTTCATTGCAGGTATCTGCTTGGATCCCCGATTTAACTGTGAGAATATATTGTTACGTACGCGCCTTTCGGACAATTTTTACCAAGCTCAATACTTGGATTCGTATCGCTGGATTGTGTAATGAGCAAACAATTCCCTCTTCAGTTAGAACAATTGGCTTTACAAGTTTGCTCGCTTCTCACACTTCATCTTCGTTAACGTTTGCTTCAGTTAGTCAGCTGTTGCACCACAATGTTTTACTTACATCTGATTCAACTACTCGTTGCTAACACGATGTCCATTCTGCGATGTTCACTGCTCAACTGCCCGTTGCTGCCAACGATATCCGCTCTGCGACGCTCACTTGTTAACTCTCATTGCTAACACGATGCTCATACTGCTTGTTGCCACTCTCAGCATTCGGCTATGATCCTTTTGCCACTGTCACTGTTTCACTGCTGCTGCTACTAAGATGTTCACTTTCAGCTACGCTCACTGTTTCACTGTTGCTGCTACTCCGATGTTCACTTGGTCTCTTTCACTTTTCACTTCCCGATGTCTCGTGTTTAGTCGCTTTTGCACACGAGAACCTCAAGTCTCCGAACGCAGCTTCGCATGCCTTCTCGCGTGTGCATTTTTAGGGGTTGTAAACGACGATTAACCTAAAATCATTTCATGAGGTGGCTTCTTAAAGGACAGTGGCCTCTGAGGTGACCTGTCAGAGTCCTTAAATTGTTTTTGCTCAACTGTAGACAGAGAGCTGCACGTTTTAAGTGGTAGTCACCAATCGTGAGCTTGGATTGTCTAAGTTTTGGTAGTGAAGCCCAGTAGCGTGATCTTCTGGATTTTTTCTCCTCCAGTCTTATTTTATCTGTTATACAACTAACTCCAGTCTTATTATATATTTGTGAGCCATCTATATATAGAAAAGTTCTGTTAGTTGTGGTTGCAATTGGTGGAAAACTTGTCTGAAAGTTTCTGGTGTAGTTGCATTTTTATTGAATTCACCGAGTTGAAGGTTTATTAATGAAGACTGAACGAGCCATTGAGGGCGATGGTACTTAATTTGCTTGAATGGCGCAGTGTAAGATTTCTCTATGCCTGTTGATAACGTCGCATAGCTTTTTGTATGCAATAAGGAACATAATGACGGAGAGGGAGATCCCTGTGGGATTCCGTTGTATAGAGGTTGGGTATTATCCAATCCAGACAGTTATGTTCCTGTATTCCATAAAGTTTAGTATGAAGTTTTTTATTTTTGGTCCTATTTCCTAGTTATCTAATTGGTCTATTGTGGAATGTATATTATATATACAGTATATATGCAAATTTTGTCCAATGCATTCGCAGAGTCTACAGAAATAACTAACAGGTGTTTCTTTTTGTATAGGAGACTTCCTAAACAGATGCTCTACGCTAGCAGGAACTATCGATGTTCCACTTTTGAAACCCGATTTGATTGCTAAGGATGAGGACATTCAAATTACCATAGTATACCAATTAATCGGTTAATCGGACCGGTTCTCCACAAAATGACAAATATATAATCTAATAATTATGCTTAGATAAGAAAGAAGCCGTATAAGAATGTGTATTTTAAATGAAGGTGAGCTTCCGCCTTTTTCGTAAGCAGCTCAGTCAATATCACGCCCATATTCCATACAACTTTATAGTGTTCAAAATATCATATCTATCTATACTGATTTTTTAAAAATCCACCTTCACCGATGTTCAGTTTAATACCACTGCCCTGGAGATGTAAGTTTTAGACTGACCAATACAGACAGTCAGTCGCCTTATCTCCGATTGATCGCGATTTAAAGGTCTTCCTTACTAGGTTCATGTGCATTTCACTAGTCTTCTGAGGCTTTCAGGGAGTCCAAATTCGTGCAATTCTATTCCTTTAAGTATTTCGTAGCCAGATTTGAAGTCTGTGTAATGTGAGATTTCCCGCTGTCTGTTGGCTATCTAAGTTTTCTTTGATGCTGATCGCAAACTGCAACCTTCCCAACCGTTTGTACTGATGTTAATGCAATTATAGAGTTTCCGGAACTTTATTGCCGTGTACGAGCATGACCGGTTTACTTTCATAGAATCCTGATCAAAACGAGAATTTTATGAACCTAGGCTCATTTTATCATCTACGAAAATGTCCTATCAAATTCTTAGTTAGGAGAGCTCCTCGAGTTATTCTGAAGCTACCACATCACAAAGTCCTCAAAGATTTTGATGAGACTTCCGTGCAGAATCCGTTGAGGATATAAAATAACCTGGTTCTTATTTTGGAGACCTCCTCGAGTTATTCTGAAGCTACAACATTACAAACTCCTCAAAGTGTTTGGTGAGAGTTCTGTCCAGAATCCGTTGAGGACATAAAATAACCTGGTTCTTAGTTAGGAGAGCTTCTCGAGCTATTCTGAAGCTACCACATCACAAAGTCCTCAAAGAGTTTGATGAGAGCTCTGTTGAAAAACTCGATCACGGCCTAAAATTGGTCTCAACTGCCTTTCCTGTTCGCTCAGTGTGTCCCACAATCAATTGACAATTTGAAAGTTGTCAATCCACATCACTAAAAGCCGGATTATCTGGACTGTAACGCAATGAAACACAGTTAAAGTATTTCGAAGGACTTATGGAAATAGCGACAATCCTCCGTCTCGTCTGCAGTGTGAATTTTCCATACAAATTCTGCACAACTGTTCCAAAATATGAACGCTAAAAAAATGAAGATAAGTTATAATATGCTTTAAACAAACACACACACACGCACACCAACAACAACAAAAAAAAGCAAAAAAAATTACGGATAAAATGCCCGCTCGCACGGAACAATTTGTAAATTTCACCATAGACAGAAAAATAGTGTCCGAAAATAAAAATTCCGGCAAACAAAATATTCAAAGTATGTAAATCCGCTGTATCCATAACACACACACGCACACAAACTAGCAACAAATTTCGCACACACACACAACAAAACAAACCGACCAAAAAACAAGAAGAAAAACTACTGAAATAGTGCCAAAATAGGAACAGATTTTGTGAGGTGCCTTTTTATTTTATTTCATTTCTAGCATTTTAAATATTACGCTGCATATTTATGAACAGAGCGAACCGAAAGGGACCGCGCCAGTTGCAAATGGCAAACAGAGATACTACGAAAGTGCCCGTACTATTAAAATAGTATTAATAGTAAGAGTAGTGTAGGAATAGTACTGGCGGAAGCGGTGGATGCGGTGGTGGCGGTGGTGGCAGCACCAGTAATAGTCGTAGTAACTCTGTGGAAGTGAGGCGGCACATGAGCTGCATGCGCTAAATATTAATATAATCCCAGAGATTAGTAGCAGTATTACAGACACACACACGCACACACAAACACCCACACACCTGTCTCCAAATGTTTAGCCCTGCACTTTTTGGACAGGGAATCAGTGCTAAGCGCACACGGATAGAGGAGCGAGTAGCTAGGATTGCACAACTGATATGCTAAATACTTTTAGAACTGCTGCTAGTGCCCCTTCTCTGTGTTTGAGTGAGTGCAAGTGTGCAAGGGTTTAGCAGTGTCCCTGCAGTGAGACTGACTACTTCGAAATCAACTTCAGACTATGAATAGTTTTGTACAAGACCAGGACTAGTTATTATGCAATCGGAAATCAATGGAACGAACTAAGAAATTTGTCGTTCTATTGTGTGTTGGTAGTGTCGAGTCACCCTATTGTGCAGTAGAGTAACCCAAATTAATGATGAGTTGAACAAACATATTGAACTAGTTTCAAACCAGTCAAAAAATTCACTAAATGGGATTTGAAGCAGAGAATTGAAAGTAGCACAGAACTTGTTTTGATATACAGAAAGGAACAGGTGAAGTTAAGAAGTTAGTATCATATATAACAGAATATATATGTGGGAAGTAGGTCAAAAGTGTGAACCAGGAAATAACGAAACCTCATCTGGTACATATGAATATGCGGATGGCCAAATGTGGGAAATGAGGCAAAGGTAAGGACCATGAAGTAGGTAATATTGTAGCACGGGCTTTACTAAAGCAAAAGGAGAATGAACAAAAGCAGTTAAAGGAAGTTGAAAAGAGAGAGTTAATGTACAAGTTGGTGGAGTGAGTTAGTATACAAGTTAGTGTACAAGTTAGTGTAGAAGTTAGTGGAGAGATTTAGTGTACAAGTTGGTGGAGAGAGTTATTGTACAAGTTGGTGGAGAGAGTACGTGTACAAGTTGGTGGAGAGCGTTAGTATACAAGTTGGTGGAGAGAGTACGTGTACAAGTTGGTGGAGAGAGTTATTGTACAAGTTAGTGTACAAGTTAGTGTTCAAGTTGGTGGAGTGAGTTAGTGTGCAAGTTGGTGTACAAGTTAGTGTAGAAGTTAGTGGAGAGAGTTAATGTACAAGTTGGTGGAGAGAGTTAGTGTACACTTTAGTGTACAAGTTAGTGTAGAAGTTGGTGGAGAGAGTTAATGTGCAAGTTAGTGTACAAGTTAGTGTAGAAGTTGGTGGAGAGAGTTAATGTGCAAGTTAGTGTACAAGTTAGTGTTCAAGTTGGTGGAGTGAGTTAGTATACAAGTTAGTGTACAAGTTAGTGTAGAAGTTAGTGGAGAGATTTAGTGTACAAGTTGGTGGAGAGAGTTATTGTACAAGTTGGTGGAGAGAGTTAGTGTACAAGTTGGTGGAGAGAGTTAGTGTACAAATTAGTGTTCAAGTTGGTGGAGAGAGTTCGTGTACAAGTTAGTGTAGAAGTTAGTGTAGAAGTTAGTGGAAAGAGTTAGTGTACAAGTTGGTGGAGAGAGTTAGTGTACAAGTTGGTGGAGAGAGTTAGTGTACAAGTTGGTGGAGAGAGTTAGTGTACAAGTTGGTGGAGAGAGTTATTGTACAAGTTAGTGTAGAAGTTGGTGGAGAGAGTTAATGTGCAAGTTAGTGTACAAGTTAGTGTTCAAGTTGGTGGAGTGAGTTAGTATACAAGTTAGTGTACAAGTTAGTGTAGAAGTTAGTGGAGAGAGTTAATGTGCAAGTTAGTGTAGAAGTTAGTGGAGAGATTTAGTGTACAAGTTGGTGGAGAGAGTTAATGTACAAGTTGGTGGAGAGAGTTAGTGTACAAGTTAGTGTACAAGTTAGTGTAGAAGTTAATGGAGAGAGTTAATGTGCAAGTTAGTGTAGAAGTTAGTGGAGAGATTTAGTGTACAAGTTGGTGGAGAGAGTTAGTGTACAAGTTGGTGGAGAGATTTAGTGTACAAGTTGGTGGAGAGAGTTAGTGTACAAGTTGGTGGAGAGAGTTAGTGTACAAGTTGGTGGAGAGAGTTAATGTGCAAGTTAGTGTACAAGTTAGTGTAGAAGTTAGTGGAGAGAGTTAATGTGCAAGTTAGTGTAGAAGTTAGTGGAGAGATTTAGTGTACAAGTTGGTGGAGAGAGTTAGTGTACAAGTTGGTGGAGAGAGTTAGTGTACAAGTTAGTGTAGAAGTTAGTGGAGAGAGTTAATGTGCAAGTTAGTGTGCAAGTTAGTGTAGAAGTTAGTGGAGAGATTTAGTGTACAAGTTGGTGGAGAGAGTTAGTGTTCAAGTTGGTGGAGAGAGTTCGTGTACAAGAAAATGGTGCTCTTACAATTTTAAGGTGCTAAACCAAGTTCCAGAAGAAGACAACGAAAAATATTTGAGATTCAGTGATGGGTGCGACGTGACCAAAACTGTTGGCTTGGTATGGGATCCCGTGGCAGATTATATTTTGGTTTCGTTTACGCCACACTCACTTCCAGGTAAAGTGACAAAACGATCGATATTGTCCACCATTGCTCGATTTTATGACCCATTATGCTTGATTGGTCCTGTGGTCACTAAGGCCAAAATATTGCTTCAGTAACTATGAAAGGATAGGGTTGACTGGGACGAGAGCTTACCCCAGATACTTTATTCAGCTTAGGTAAATAGAGAGAGTTCTAAATTTCCTCGCTTAGTTTTCTTGCCATGCTCGAAGGTGGAGGTTCAAGCATTTTGTGATGCAAGCCTGTCAGCATATGGCATGTGCATTTACATTCGATCACAAAATAAGACTGGAATCCAGGTAGATTTACTTGGTTCGAAATCGCGAGTTTCGCCGTTCGAAACCCTGACAGTCCCAAAACTAGAGTTATCTGCAGCTATGCTCCTATCGGAACTTGTAAGCTCAATATCAAATTTAGGAATTTTCAAAAGTGACTTTCACCGCTGGTCAGATTCCATGGTGGTCCTATCATGGTCACGAAATGAACCGGTCAAATTTCACAGTATTCGCTTCAAATCGAATGAAAAATATTCAAATTCCCACCGCAGGCATTTTGTATCAACATTAATGAATCCTGCAGATATCCGGTCAAGGGGAATCACACCACGTGAATTATTGAAATCTAAGCTTTGGAAGGAAGGCCCTCCTTTTCTTCACGGCGATCGAGATACGTGACCAGCTTCCATAGGTTATGTTAAGGAAGAATATTTTGCTTTCAACATCAAACATGTCGGACTTGTTACTAAAATGCAACTCCTTTGGAAAGTTGCAACGAGTATTCGACTATATTTACAAATTTATTTCGCGAGACAAGGACCGCAGTGGTTCGCTTACAGTTAAGGATGTTCATCAAGGCACATATTTACTGATTCGAACGGCCCTTCCCAGATTACAAAATACTGAAATCTGCTAGTCACGTAGCAAAATCTGCTCCCTCACCCCATTTTTAGACAACGTTGGCTTAATGCGAAAGAGAGGACGCCTCCAGCATTCAACTCTGGACTTTGAATCGAAGCATCCAATTATAAGGCATCCGAAGGGCATCCTTTTACTAATTCGGTCTTTCTGGTAACAACATTTTGGGATTAATTTAACAATTTCTCTGCAGGGTGGCAGGTGCATGCGTTTAGAAGCAAGTGGGTGAGTGTGTGTGTGTGTGTGTGTGTGTGTGTGTGTGTGTGTGCATGTTTGTGGTGCAAGAATGAAGGATTTTTTAGCTATTGTATTCGTTTATGGTTATCCTTATGCAAATATGTTTGTATAAATTTGTCTCTCGGTGTGTGTGTGTGTGTTTCCCCCCAACCCCCCCACTTTTTCGGCGGGTGAGTAATATTTTATTATTGCGAGTATTTGTTCCCACAAAAACAACAACAACGAGAACCGCAACAACACTAACAATAACTCAATGCTGTGCTTTTTTCTTGGTAGCTGCCTTCACCGTTCTTTTGGCTTGCATCAATGTTATTTACTACGTTGCTATTATCCTTTTGTTGGACAAATATGGGAGTGAGTATGTGTTTGTGCGTGTGTGTTTGGCAGTGTGCGTGTGTGTTTGGCTGTGTGCGAGTATGTGTGTGAGTCTAATGAAACAAAAAGGAAGTGGACATGCATGCTTACATATGAATGTTTGTATGGATGGGTGAGTGTGTATTGATGTGGGAGTGTGTGTGTGTATGGATGGGTGAGTGTGTATGGATGTGTGAGTGTATGTTTGAGTGTCTATGGGTGTGTATGATTAAAGCGTGTAATTCTTTCGTTATATGTACTTATAACATCCGCCCATTCACACTCGGATTGTCCTAATTCTGCGCTATTCCACCGCTGTTACATATTATTTAGCAGTCTCAGCACCACCGCATTGCAGTTCCTCTGCCATATAAAACACACACACACACACACACACACACTCACTCATACAAACACTCACTCACACATATATATGAATATGCAGAAAGAATAGAAATAAAAAAAAACTGCTTGCAGAAAGCAGTAAGTGTGCTTTAGGCGTATTTCAGCGTAATACTAATATAATACTCCATGCATTATTGAGGCATCACGTGATTTTTTTGCATTTTAGGCAGCGCGCACAACGTAAAATTGTGTAAAAGATTTGCTCGTCCTCCATGCACTGCGCTGCGCAACTGACGAGCCTTTTATTTAAAGCTGCAACTTTTATAACTTTTAAGTATCCTGGCGGCTTAAGGAAGCTTTGTTGCATGTATGTGCGGCATTGTCGGGAAATCCTCTTTAATATGTGTGCCCTTTTTTGTCCGTCTAGAAGGCATGGAGCATTAGCGGCCAGCTACGTACTGGAGCTGAAATTGGAACTGCCGACTAAGAAGTCATATGAGCGTAAATAGTCACCTAATCCTTGAGCTGCTAATTACGAAACTATCAAATGAGAAATATACTGGAAGAGAAGAGACTGATAGAGAGAGAAACTTATTTTCCCCTGAAGCAATTAAGCACCGTTCCAATGCAATACTATCGTAGTTAAGATTACCTTTCCTTCTGTGAATCAAAGCAAACATTATTAAGTACGGTGAGAAGAGAAGTATCCACACATCAAGAATCACCGATGAACAATTTCGTTTTCATTTACAATTCAATTGAATTACAACGAATTACCAAGAAACTGCAAATTGCAGAAACTTTCTTTCTTTCTTTGATGCCTTGTTTCGATCTCTGTGTCGCCCTTCACGTCGTTTTACACCGTCTCACGATTCACCATTTCTCTCTTTCTATGGTCGCTTTTTTCTTTGTCCTTTATATCGCTCTAGCTTTCTCCTCTCTCTTCTTTCACTCTGTTCATTTCCGCTCCCTTCTTTTACGTCGCTATATCTTTTTGTTCACTCCTCCTTTTTCTGTCTCCTTTTTTTCGCTCTTTCTTTTTTTCTTGATCTTTTTTGATCCCATTATTATCTTTCCCCCTTTTTTCACGTATATATGCTTCTCACGCTTTTCTCTTCCTCGCTCTCTCTTTCGCTCTCTTTTTCTGTATTTTTTCTTTCTTTGATCCCTTTCTTATCTTTCCCCTTTTTCACGTATACGAGGTGAGATCAAAAAAGAACCGTTATTTTCAATTTTTTCAAAAAGTATTTATTTATTCATCAACAACTATCTTGTGCCCTTCAAAGTAATTCCCCTCAGATATAATACACTTATGCCAGCATTTTTTCCAATCCTCGAAACACTTCTGAAACGCTTTTTTTGGTATCGCCAACAGCTCCTGTTTCGATTTTTCTTTTATCTCCTCAATCGTAGCAAAACGCTTTCCCTTCATCGGTGTCTTCAGTTTTGGAAAGAGGAAAAAGTCAGCGGGGGCCAAGTCCGGTGAATACGGTGGTTGAGGCATGATAACGGTTTTGTTTTTGGCCAAAAACAGCTCCTGAGCGATGTCCATGCGACGTTGTTTTTGCTCAAAATTTAGCAATTTTGGAACAATCTTCGCTGCCGCACGTTTCATGCCTAAAACATCCGTAAAAATTACTTGGCATGAGCCGAACGATATGCCAACATCATCAGGAACCTCTCTGGTAGTGATTCGACGATTATCCAAAATCATTTTCTTCACTGCGTCAATGTTTTCATCGGTTGTTGACGTGCTCGGGCGACCAGGACGAGCATCGTCATTGACATCTTCTCGGCCTTCCTTAAACCGGTTATACCACAATTGAACTTGTGTTCTGCTCATAGTAGACTCGCCAAAGGCCACAGTCAACATTTCAAGTGTCCTTGGGCATTTAATTTCATTTTTTACACAAAACTGAATACAGTTTCTTTGATCCATTTTTTCGAATAGTACAAAATCGAAGAACACACCAAAACACGACTAACCTTTTTATCTGTCAAAAACAAACTGACAATCCAAAATGGTTGGTATTGCCAACATATATAACAGACATGTGTACCAACATAAAAAAAAAAAAATGCGAACATCGAACATACGTAACTCACGAAAAGATGAAAACAACGGTTATCTTTTGATCACACCTCGTATATCCTTCTCACGCTTTTCTCTCTCTTTCTCGTTCACTCTTTCTCGCTATGTCTTCCGGTGTTTTTTTCTTTCTTTTCTCTCTCTACCTCTTTTCGCTTTATCTTTTTTCTCTCTCTTTCTGTTTTTCGTTCTATCTTTTTTCTCATTTTTTTCTCTGATTTTTTTTGTTCTATCATTTTTCTTTTCTTTTTTTGCTCTATTTTTTTTCTTTATCTATTTTTGATCCCTTTTTATTTCGCCCTTTTTTTCACTGCTTTTTTCACGTATATATCCTTCTCACGCTTTTCTCTTTCTTTTTTCTCTCTGTCTGTGTTTCGTTCTATCTTTTTTCTAATTTTTTTCTCTGTTTCTATTTTGTTCTATCATTTTTCTCTTCTATTTTTAACTTTTTTTATCCCTTTTTTGTTTTTCCTCTTTTTTCGCTCCTTCTTTTTTCACGTACATATCCTCTTGGCGCTTTTCTCTCTCTCTGTCTTGTTCGCTCTCTCTTTCTCGCTCTCTCTCATTCTCGCTCGCTCTTTCTCGATCTCTGTTTCTCATTCTCTCTATTTATCTTTCTCGCTCTATTTTTCTTTTATTTCTGTCTCTAACTCTTTTCGCACTATCTTTTTTTCTCCGTCTGTTTTTCATTCTATCTTCCTTCTCATTTCTTTTCTCTGTTTCTTTTTTGTTCTATAATTTTTCTTTTCTTTTTTTGGCTGTCCCTTTTTCTTCACTCTTTTTGCTCGTTAATTTTTCTCATTCTTTTTCCTCCCCCTTCTTTCTCCCTAATATACTTATTTATCTTCTTCTCTCTATCTCCTCTTTCTCTTTTTTCTCTCCTCCCTCTTTTTTCTCTCGCTCGCTTTTTTCTCTCCTCCCTCTTTTTTCTCTCGCTCGCTTTTTTCTCTCCTTTCTCTTTTTTCTCTCGCTCGCTTTTTTCTCTCTCTCTCTCTCTCTTTTCTCTCTCTCTCTTTTTTCTCTCTCTATCAATTTTTTGCAATGTCTTTTTTCTTTTATTTTGCAGTGTTTTTATTCTTTTTCCCGTTCTCTTTTCTCGATTTACATTTTTATTCTCTCTTTTTTCGCTCTTTTATGGATTTTTTCTCTGTACTTTTTCGCTTTCTTTTTTCGCTCTATTTCTCTTCTTACTTCTTCTATTTCAATCGCTAGTTCTATTCCGTTGCTTTCTTTTCTATCATTTCGTTGTGTGTCTTTTTTTCTTCTTTATCTCTCTTTTTTATTTCTCTCTAATTATCTCCTTTTAGCTCGCTAATTCTCTTTTCGTATTCCCAGTCTCTTTTTGTATATTTTTTTCTTTGTTATTGCCTTTTCCTAAATCCTATCGTCCTCTCTTTCATTTGGCTCCTTTGGCATTCTTAATCTTGTTGAGGAGTTTTCTTTCTATTGGGAACCTAAATTATGTTATCTTTGCAGGTGACTCACAAATTCTTGCTGTCGTCCGCAGAAATCGTTCGGAATCATCACTCCATTAAACCTCTCGATATGCACTTTTGTGGGTCAATATTTGAGTTTGCGTCTTTTATATGGGACTCGTTTTTTGCAACTCATTCGCTGAGGTTACAAAGAAAGCTCCATTCTAGAAACTATTTTTATTATTATATTCCCCCATTTATTCCTTATGTTAAAACTCTTAAGATAGCAAGGATGATCCCTCTGTGATTTATAGGTGTGTTGAGAGAAATCTGGCCATCAAAACACATATCCAGGAAGTGATACATAAAGCGCCACAAGGTGAGGAATTTGTCTCTCTAGGGGAAGACTCTTAAATTGTGGTGTCAATTACTTGAAACTTCGACCTACAGCGGAGATGTTCAGCAATTGTTTATTTTTAATTGCACCCGCATTGATGGCAGTCATTTCTCCAGGAATCCATAGACAGGACACTGCTATTATATAATGCAGAATAACTAAAGCCCACCATACTGTAGCGACGTTCCCTTCAACATTCGTCCGCAACAATGCAACCAGCGCAGCATCTTTGCAAATGGCTTGTGAAGGCCAGAATCAGGACCATGACAGCGATACGAGTATGTCAGAATATTAAAAAACACTGCAGCCGAGCAGGAAAGAGCTCAATTCTCTGGCGACACGAGGTCCTTGTGCTGGTGGGACTCGTTGCCACTGCTGGGCAAGTTGATATGAAACTGTTGCACTATTTTTCACTGGATTGAAACAAGTTCAATTATTTTCATTCATCTTCGCTCAACTTCAACACATGTGAGAGATCTGGAGAGCTGAAGGATTTAAGAAGGATTATTTTTATGTATGGTATGTGTTTAAAACATTTTACCAAGATTTAATGGAATATCTGTGAGATGAAAAGTCTTATCATAAGTGCGCCTGGGAAGGAAATGATAATAAATTAAGGAAAGGGTTCGGAACTATTTAGATGATACGTCAAAGGCAGAAGATGATAATAATATGGTCAGCTTCTGGAGTAACTTTAAAGTTGGAACTGAATACCATCTATCATAAATGATGGTATTCAGTTCCTCCATTTATGATACTCCCAAGTAACAGTTTTACTATACGAAATATGAGCATGAGGCGTGGTTATTGAAGACAGAGGTAGTATATTAGAGGTAGTATATTAGAGGTAGTGTATAAGAGGTAGTGTATACGAGGTAGTATATTAGAGGGAGTGTATTAGAGGTAATGTATAAGAGTTAGTATATTAGAGGTAGTGTATAAGAGGTAGTATATTAGAGCTTCGATGGGTATTTCAGAAGAATTTATATATCTCAATGATACTTTCGATCACATACATGTGAAAGAATTCATGCCACCGTCATGGCAATTCATGAGAAACTTGATGGAAGTATGGAAAAGTTGGAGATAATGCATAGCTCCAGTGTCTCGTTTCAATTTATGATTCTTAAATAGAAACGCTTTTCAGCACCAATGTCCAGAAATTGGAACTAAATACCCATATTTTAAAGAATTCTCAGTCGAATACATAAGATGACCCACTTATATATCACAAGACAAAAATTACGGCAAACTACCAACACCAACTGAATCTGAGTTCATGAAAGCAGACTATATAAATTCGAGGGGAGTCTTATATATATTTTAATCATGACTTATAAAAATGATTATCCAGGATCTCAAACCTCAGTAGGAAATTATTGCCCAGCTTTAATCTTCCTGAGGTGGTAGAAATTGAAACTCACTGAACTCAATGAAGGTATTCATTGGTCATAAAAAACAGCAAAAAGAAGATTTCAGGAAGCTTTGTTATTCACATACAAGATTCAACTCAAATGTCCAGAATAGAGCAGAGTATCATCTGAAGTAAATTTTTCAAGCACACACTTCACAATTGAACTGACTTCATGAGTCGAGGATGATGCGGCGACATTGTCATTAATCTTACATTAAGTGTCATTTATCATGCTTCTTAGATAAGCTTTGAAGCACCACCTCATTTCAAGTGGTTCATTGTACAGTACAGTCTCGATAATTCTGGCAATTGCTCGGGCAACGCGGTGATTCGAACACCCAATTGCTTTCTATTGTAGACTCTGTAATCTGAGCACAACGCTTCTTACTTAACTTGAGACTCCGGACACTTCTCTTTCAGATCCTTTTTGTTTGCTATTTTGTTTTGAGGGGATTCCCCGTTTTCTATTTGAATCTGTGTTTCCATAACTTAATTAGGAATTCGAGTAAAAAACGAGATATTTTGAACAAATACATTTGTTCTCAAAAGAATCATTTGATGGTGCAGTTGTGAAAAGGAAGGATGAATTAAATCATAGAGTGAAGAAATAACAGTCACCAACTGAAATGACACTCATTTTTCGACATAGAAGAGATCGGTTGGGGGTAGTACGTCAAAGCACAATTGATTATGGACTACAGATAAACGGGAAGTGAGCCATAAAAGCACTCTTAGATGCAGCCTGAGGGCATCAATAAAAACACTTCTAGCCGAACGAGGATTTTTCCAAGTAGAAAACTGAATTAAATATCACAGAGATGCCGCATATCCCATAAACTACAGTTCAACCCTTCCTACATCTTCTTCAAAGAGATACGGCATTTAAAATCTAGGAAAATAGGACTACGCACTTAATCAACTATAAGTGTAATAATGGATCTTCAACATACAAATTGATATTTCATCATTTAAGGTGTGATTCTGACGCCAAGCTAGCCACGACTGCCCCACCCTACAACTTGATGACATACCCCAAAAAAACAATTAGCAAAATAGTCTCAGATAAGCTCTTACTGGCTAATTTGTAATCACCAATACAAGGATATACAAAGAAACCATCACAACTACCACATGGACGAACCAAGATGCGCCAGATTGCGGCTAAACTGTACTTTGTACACTCATGGATATATTCTCAAAGTACATATCCATCCTACTCTAAATTTTCCAGCAACCCAAACTTAACCACCTATCACATTCACATATTCCAATATCCTTCCCTCTCTCCAAATTTTCAAGGATCAAAATCTGGCACACATTTTATCCACTCACACTGTTTAACTCCCTTAAAACTATACGTTTTAATAACAAAACAAAACAAAATGCATCATTGAAGAAACAGCAAAACTATTTTGTACCGAAATGTTGGGCCACACGCTGAGTTTAAGTCTAGTAAAGGTTTGGTTAAAAAGGTTCGCTCACGATATGATAAGCATTGGTCAAAATATATGGGGAGAAACTATCTAACGATCCTATTGCTGTTTAATCCTTTAGTGAGAAGCTGCTCAGAAATACTCAGTAACTATTCTCCAGTCTACAATGCGGATGAAACTAATCTAGAGATGATACTACCAGAAACAAGGCTTCTAAGGACCAAAATGCTAGTCGAGTTTTGAAAACAAACAGCCGATAAAGTTTCCTATCTCTCCTAAATGGATTCTTTGAAAAACTTTCGTTTAAAAGACGTTGTGGATGAATGTGTCCTTAGGTTAGGTTAGGTTTCCATGGCAGTCAGTCTGCAGACCAACTCACTCAGGCCACCATGAGTCCATTGTGATACCACCGCGTAACGCTGCACTTCTACTTTACTAGTCAAACCATTTCGAAGCCCTAATAAAGTGCAGGATTTGTTTGTTAGAAGTATTTTACCAAAATATCCTGAACATGGAACATGAATTTCCTCACCCTGAGAAGGACATGTTAGCGAGGGACTAATTAGATATCGCATCGATATGAAAAAGTGTCTCAAATTCATTCCACCAATCAAAAGCTTTTCCATCAATTACTGAGTAAGGTTGGTTCCTTTCGATCTATTATACCCGTGGTCTACCAAGCATACTAGTCCCTCAATCGTGGGGATGCCAGTGACATAAACCAGTGATCCGACCGATTATCGTAAATCAAGTGTCTTAATACTTATTTGAAGATTTGGCATATTCGACAATTGCAGTGAGCATTACCTGAGCCCTGCAGAGGACTTTTGTCTCCCCAATACGAGTTCGCATCGAAATGGACTAATCTATCAATTGATTCATGAAGAGCTCTCCAGATAATTACTGCAATCCTAGTGATATAGTATGACCGTGGTAAGCATGCTACTCTCTACATCGTCGAATTGCGAGCTCGAATCTTCCCAGGATATGGTTTCGAAGTGCTTGTTTCTTTATATTCTTTAGTTTAAGTTCGAGAAGATTCTAATTGCTAGTAGTACTCATTCTCCTTAGACCATCCAGATATGCATATACATGGATTATGGTGTAAAGTGTTAGAAAAATATAACTAAGATATAATAAAACTTATTTGAATTATTATTAAACAGTAATTCCAGAAAATTTAAAATCAAAGGGAGTTATCAAGAAACAAATATACAGGAAAATAAATGAGGAAAAATAGATGAGTTCAAATGCTTGCTAAGCTCCGAATGAGTGTTGGAATACAATTTTAATTTATATACTACTCCGAATCACCACTGCAATAGGCCCCACTTCGATTAGCTGAAAATTGTGTTATGGAACGCAAAAGGACACAACACAATCTTTTCTCATTTCCTCAGAGCATTGGGAACTAAGCAAGATTTCTCTGAATCACTCTTGTACACCAAACTTAGGTTCATCCAGAAACACACTGATTTATGTTGTGTAGAACAAAAACGTTTGTCTCATATATTCAAAATTGTTGGATATTAGAATAGAACAACTCCATCATAAAAATATAAAATGCCACTGAATGATGAGAGAGATGAGCGAAAACAAATGTTATACTAATCAAACCGAGTGTTCCAAATAAATCACTTGCTATTCCAGCTCAATAGAACGAATATAGAAGAGCGATTGTCCCAACAAAAATTCAATTTAAATGAAGTAACCATAATTTTTGGATATACATGAATAACACTTTTAATAAATTTTTGATATTTTCGGATCAGTTCATACTGTGGTCAATGAATGGTCGATCATGTGACAGAACAATGCTATGACCAGTCTCTATAATAAACCAGAATTGTGATTTTTAAAATTAGAAATGGGAGAACCACAATTTCTGGAGATATTTGACGAACACTTTTAATCAATTCTAACATTTTCGAGTCCGTTCACATTATGGTCAATTAATAGTCGATCATGTGGCAGAACAATGCTACGACCAGTCTCTATAAGTAATCAGAATTGTGATTATTAAAATTAGAAATGGGAGAACCACAATTTCTGGAGATATTTGACGAACACTTTTAATCAATTCTAACATTTTCGAGTCCGTTCACTTTATGTTCAATGGAGAGTCGCTCATATGACATGACAATACTATCTCCGGTCTCTCTCAGGAATTTATAAAATATTTAAAAAGATGAAGTAAGATAAAATTAGCACCGTTCACGAATATAAATGACTGAAAACTATCAAAAATTGTTAACAGTTTTTGGACCGTTCCCACTGTGTTAAATTGACTGGTCACTGGTCACATCTCCCGAAGTTTTCTTGCGAGTTCCATAATTTATTTAAAAAAATTTCCTACTTACACATTAATTTGGTTCTGCAGACTACTTGCAACGAGAATCGCACCGTGCACCGCTCACAAAACACTTGACGCTTAAATATTTTCGCGCTAATATACGAGAGCACACACAATTATAAACAGCAAGCAACGCACGAGGATTATTCGAAGCGAGTTGGCAAAAACGTTCACCCGCTACCACTTACGGACGCCAAAAACGTCAACGAACGATTGAAATGCGTCGACTGATAAGAGACGCACTCAAGCCAAGAGAGCAAGCAGCAAGCAAACGGCCGTGCGGAGGAGCAATGCGCAAAATGTGCAAGTGTAAAGCCGGCATGTAAAAAAAAACGCAAAAACAAAAACAAAAACAACAATACACAACAACGGCAACGACACGACAACAACAACAACAACAACAACAGCAGCAGCAGCAGCAACAACAACAACACCCACAAATGCATAAGCAGTGTAGGAGACTGGCAGAACGTGTTTGCTGTTTTGGTGAGGGCGGTCGAGGAGACACTTAAATTGAAGTCCCCAACTCACTCATACACACACACTCTTCCATACACACACACACACTCCCCCCCCCACACACACACTCCCACACCCACCCACCCACAGCCACATGGAGGCGAACTTTCACGTTAATTTACGCAGTAAAAGCGCAAAAATGTTCTGAATGAAAAGCTTTGTGTGGAGCAAAAACAGCAACAGCAACGGCAACAACAACACAAAGTCAACTTTGCAGTTTGCAGCAAGAGAGCTAGAAAGAGAGAAAGAAAAAACCGAGTAAGAGCGCGTGTAGGCAAAGAGCGGGAAAATAGTGGTGTAGACTTCGCTCACTTGCTGACAACACCATGTGTGCTTTATTGAATTGCCAATGACTGCTTCAGAAGGTGGTGGTGATAGGTAGTTGGGTGGATGAGTGTCGTGGGGGTGGGCATTAGTGTTGGTGTTGGTGTTGGGGTGGTGAGGGTGCCGGCGCTCGTGCCAGTGCTGCTGGCGTATTTCATTTAGTGCCCATCTCTGGCACACTACTAATAATGTCAGTGCAGCCGGCGGTCTCGAAAGTCGCTCCAAAGCTGGACACGCTGTGTGGACGGGCCAGACACACCCCCTCAGTCACCCCAGCTGTAAGAAACGTTTGTTTTCCATGTGCTGCTGCACAGTGTCAGCAAACGAGAGAGTGTGCGTACAGCTAGGAGGGTGGTGGGTGTCGGTGAGGTGAGGTGAGGTGAGGTGAGTTGAGCGTGTGTTGTGACGAGGTTTGGAGACATGCTTGCTTTACAATTGCACTTCAGGGAATTCGAATTGAAGTGAAGGACAATTTTTTTTTAACAATAAAAAAAATATATAATAACAATACAATTTTTTTTTTTAATTCTATAATTCCATAAACTAAATATTTTATTTCAAACGATTTACTTACAATATTCATTTGAATATTTGCCGCTGCTATTGTCGTTGTTTATATGGAGTGTTTTTTATGTTGGCGTATTTTTTTTATATTTTTGTTAGTAGAAATTTATTATAAACTTGCCCACATGAGGCGGAACACACACACTAAATAGGATCTTAGCGCATGCGTTAATTCTAACGCGATTCCTTTTGTTATCTTTTTTTTTATTGTATTTTATGCGATTTAATTTTTTTTATTTATATTTCATATGCAAGGCAGACAGGCTCGCTTTACAAGGAATTGCCTTCTTAGAATTTTATTTATATTATTATATTTTATTTTGTGTTTATTTGACATTTTTTGCACATTTTTGTTTTAATTTTTAATTTTTTTTTTTCAAATTAAACAATTTTTTTATATTTTATGCGTTAATTACGCACTCACACATTCACACACATCCGTTTGAGATCATAAAATATATAACTTAATTAGAAACACCCACACCCACACATTATACACCCGCGAAAACTCGCTCGTGACTGAATTGCTTCGCCTGTCGTGCTTGCCTTTTAACCTTCTCGGCAAGTCTCCAAAGCACATTGCGTCAGTTTCTCTTAAACTGCTTCACTGTTGCTGCCTCTCTTATTGGTCGTGTAGAGTTCCTCCACCTGGACTTCTGTTTCATATCCTTGGAATGGTTGCCAGCTTTGAGGACTTGCACACTCCAACGCATAAGCGGCATGCTAAAGCTATTTGCAAGGCAGAACGCATGGCCAAATAGTAGGTAATATCTTTATGCAGATAGTTGTTTATGTTATTTTGACATAACAACTAACAAATGCAACAATTTGAACTAATGAAGTCATTTTGTGAAGAAAACTATGAAACTGAAAACAAACAATATTTCGGAATATATTGAAACATAAATGATTGCATACTTTTAGGATCCCATCTGGAGTTTCAGAATGAGTGTATGTATTTAAGCCAAGACACAATCCATGCAGATAAAAACTTCTTTCGAGGTGTAGATAATAGTCTAGAGCATATGTCGCCCAACTTTATTGATAATCGACCCCTATATAATTTTTGGAAATCTCCATCGACCCCCATAAAAGCAATTTTCTGTTAATTAAAGCAAACTTTGTATTTTTTTAACGAAAATCGACATCCGCCTGTGTTAAATAGACCCCTGGGGGTCTATATAGACCACTTTGGCGACCTCTGGTCTAGAGAATGTTCTCGAAAATAAAAGCTTACTCAAGAAACCTCTTTCAAGGTGAAGAGAATGCTCTAGAATGTACTCGAAAATAAAAGCTCACTCAAGAACCCTCTTTTGAGGTGTACGAGTATATAAAATTCGAGAATGATCCAGAAACTTCTTTTATAGTGTAGATAATATTCTAGAATTTTCTACTTCAACCATTCAAAAGGTATATAAGCCACCACACTATTAAAGTGTAGACACAGTTGAATAGCAATCGTAACAGTGTGTACATCACGCATTTTAATCGAAGCAGCAGTATTTGTAATTGTGATTAAGAAATAATAAAGTGATTAAATGAGTGATTAAATAAAGTACAATTTTTAATAAAGTAAACTTTAAGCCTAATATTATATGTGTAATTATTTTAATTTAACCAGCGACTGTTTGATTACTACACAATCCAGTGGTATGAATTCGAGTATTGAGAGTTAGAGTAAATTGTCAGGAGGGCAATTTCGTAACAATATCAGTTAATTTAATTCTTTTTTATTAAGAAGCTTCCCATCCCAGCCTAGGACCGACGGAAGCTTTCTCATGTTTGGAAAGTATCAGAAAAATTCCATTCCCAGGATTTGACCTTATCACGCCTGATATACTAATTGAGCTACCAGCTGCAAGTATGAAGTTCCTGACCCACATCTGTAATACCATACAAGAGTTCCTTATTTCACCCTACGAACTATTACAAAGGATTCGTATCCCTCAACCAAAAAAGTCTACCAAGGCAGTCAACCAAGGCATCATACATCCTGAAAAGCCTGCTAGCAACTAAAAGCAACCTCTTTCTAGGCAAACAATTCCTTTTGGAAACTCTGCTACTGGAAACGATTTCCAACAGTAGATCCATATTTTAAATTTTTCATTTATAGTTTAACACAAAAGGAACTTAAAGTGAGGAAGTTTTTTGAGAAACTATGGCAGACATACGAAACTAGCTCCAATATCCAGTCAGTGACTAACGTTCATGCCGATAAGTCATGTTTTCTTTGATTTCTACCTCCATGATCCAGTCACTGATTAACATTAATGCCGGCAAGTCGTGTTTTCTCTGATTTATAGCTCCAATATCGAGTCAACAGAGAAAATGAACAGAGAACATGAACAGACAACATGAACACAGAACATGAACAGATAACATGAACACAGAACATGAACAGAGAACATGAACAGACAACATGGATACAAAACATAAACAGAGAACATGAGCAGAGAACATGAACAGAGAACATAAACAGAGAACACGAACAGATAACATGACCAGAAAACCTAAACAGAGAGCATAAACAGAAAAAATAGACAGAGATCAAGAATAGAGAATATGAACAGAAAACATAAGCAGAGAACATGAACAGAGAACATGAACAGAGAGCATGAACAGAGAAGAAGAACAGAGAACATAAACAGACAACATGAACACAGAACATGAACAGATAACATGAACAGACAACATGGATACAAAACATAAACAGAGAACATGAACCGAGAACATGAACAGAGAACATGAACAGACAACATGAGCACAGAACATAAACAGAGAACACGTCTTAAGACCCCAGCATTGTTTATGCGAAGTTGATCGCAGACTGACCGACGAACAATGCTAAATTAACTCAGGAAGCAATCCTAATATAATTCTGTCTACATTTTTTTTGGGTTCAAATATTAAAAGTGACCATATGATTTTTTTGACAGAACAGAAGACGTGATTTTTCTCTCCACTTTTATTGTGTCTTAGTGTGATTCGCCATGGTGCTCTCTTTAGCTAAAAGTCTCCAAAGAGAGCAAGTTTGTTGTTGTTTTATCCCATACAAGCATCCTTTGGCATGTTATTCACTTAATAGCGTGTGTTTATTGCTGCTAAAACAAAGGTAACTATATGGGTACAGGTTCCAAAGTTGCGGGGATAATGATGGGATGAATAGGTCTATTCTTGGTATAAATACCCTAAAAGAAGCGAGCAACAATAAGATACATTGAAATTAATGAGTTCTTCTTTGAATATGCACATACGGAACGATAGATAAGAGAGAATATGCCTAGAAGCAGAGCTTAAGGGAAATATATGATTCCAAATATCAGCTGAGGGACATAATATACGATCAGTTGAGGGACAGCATAGACGAGTATATAGCGCCATTTGATCGAGTGTGCATAATTTACACCAAAAGCTCTTATTCAATTTGTATGTGGAGGAACAAAATAAGCAATTGTAAGTCTTGTAAACCTTTATAAGTGTTCCGCGCTTTGACAACAGGGATTCCCAACTCAGACAAATTCTAACGATGGCATTAGTCTTCTGTTCCCACTTATTATGAGAACACTTGCAAAACTTATAAAAGAGCAAATACAAATTAATTTAAAGCCAGTCAAATGTTGAAAGTCTGATTTTCTTTTTCTTTAGCAGTCCCAGATGGACCACTGCGTCCTCAACTACATCAGCCACAAAAAGGATCCAGTTTCTCATTGGCAATGCTTTGAGATTCGCTGCTTCTAATCATATTCTCCTTGGACAATCGCTGTTTTCTACTTTCGATTAGTGTGTTTTTGTAATTGCGTCTGGTCGATCTTCCTTCTGGCATCCGTTTGACTTTGAAGAAAGCTAAAGTCGCCCGTCACTTGGTCGAAAACGTTGTTACCATCAAAGCAGAACAGTTCTTACCGCAAATGCACACATTGGTAGTTTGTTTAATGTGGAATTTACATGTGCCCACCCACATGTAGAAGTACGCTCGCTCTCTCTTGAATGAATGAATGGATGAACCCAGGGGGTGGTTTAGATTGTACTAAAGGCCGCTGGCATGGCATGTGTAGTACCGTTTCAGCATTTGGCGGGGGTGGTTATGCCATCGATAAAAATTCCATTAAATATACGAGTGTAATTTATGAGGGTGTAACACTGGAGGCATTTTGCAGAATTCAAGCCGGGTTTTTAAGGTAAGAGGAACGGAATTGTCTCTGCAAACTTACCTACGCAGCACACTTGAGACGGTCGGTTTGATTGAAACCGGTTTTTCAGATGCGAGGAATGGGTTTTTCAAATCAACTTGGAAAGGGGTGCGCACACAAGACGCATTTTTTTAGATGCCACGCGAATGTGAGACTGGATGAGAAGTGTGCATAGGTATTTGTTGGATTCAAATCAGAAATTGTGTTGTTGTTGCCACGAATGAAGAATTGTATTCGGAAAGGTACGCTTATTGGGGTACGCGGATATTAATTGTACTGGTAATCGATTCAATCCGACTTTCTGTTAAGATAGGAGGAAAATATGTGTAACTCTCTCTATATCCCTCTTGCTCTTGCTTCCTCTCTCTCTCCCTCTCTTTCTCACTATCTTTCTCTCTCTCTCTCTCTTTGTCTCTCTTTGTCTCTCTCTTTCTCTCTCTTTGTCTCTCTCTTTCTCTCTCTTTCTCTCTCTTTCTCTCTCTCTCTTTCTCTCTCTCTTGCTCTCCCTCTTTCTCTATCTCTCTTTCTCTCTCTCTGTTTCTCTCTCTGCTTCTCTCTCTCTTTCTCTCTCTTTCTCCCTCTTTCTCCCTCTTTCTCCCTCTTTGTCTCTCTCTTTCTCTCTCTTTCTCTCTCTCTCTCTCACTTTCTCTCTCTCTTTCTCTCCCTCTTTCTCTCTCTCTTTCTCTTTCTCTCTTTCTAGCTCTCTCTCTTTCTCTCTCTCTTTCTCTCTCTTTCTCTCTCTTTCTCCCTCTTTCTCTCTTTCTCTCTCTTTCTCTCTCTTTCTCTCTCTCTTTTCAAATAACCACCTCTCTCCTTTCTCTCTCTTTCTCTCTCTCTTTCTCTCTATCTTTCTCTCACTCTTTCTCTCTCTTTCTCATTCTCTCTCTTTCTCATTCTCTCTCTTTCTCTCTCTTTCTATCTCTTTCTATCTCTTTCTCTATCTCTCTTTCTCCCTCTTTCTCTCTCTTTGTCTATCTCTCTTTCTCCCTCTTTCTCTCTCTTTCTCTATCTTTCTCTCTCTTTCTCTATCTCTTTCTCTCTCTCTTTCTCTCTCTCTTTCTCTCTCTCTCTTCCTCTCTCTCTTTCTCTCTCTCTCTTCCTCTCTCTCTTTCTCTCTCTT